>OX375867.1:17732713-18112541 GCA_947359475.1 Heligmosomoides polygyrus bakeri
TTTTCGAAACTTCGTGTTCACGATGGCGAGATCGTGTTACACTGCATACTCAAGTATGCGCTCACAATCGCGTTACGTGACCCGTATCCGAAATGAGCATGACAGCTATAACCGTCTTTTGTTGCCCCAACGTGACCGTTAAGATTGCTTGCAACAATAATTACGTCCATTGGCGGAACTTCTGCTGTCTTCCCATCAAGCAGACTCCAAAACTCACCCTGCCTCTTTCGGAGCAGCCGGTCTGCAGAGCATACGCAGAGAAGAGGTGATACATTCGCCGTTCAGCAGCGACGACGATCTTCATCAATGCTTGCAATCGCCTCACGAAAACGCTCGGAGACGATTATTCCGACACCACTGGTGGTCCGGGCACTGTCACACAGAACGGCCTTAAAACCTCCGCCTATGTCCCTTGACTTGCCACTGAACCACCTCGTCTCTTGCGCCGCACAGAAGTCAATCTTTCTTCACTCCAGTGCCTCTGCCAACTCAAAGGAGCGGCCGGACACTGTACCTACACTCAGCGAGTCTTGCTTACTTTGCGGGATTTTTGGACTAGCACAGTTTCCCCGATGCCGCTTTCGCATCGGGGACCCTCGCATACTTTCCACTCTCGCCGGGCTTTGCGAGTGCGCGTCGGCTCTCGCGGATGCCGTGACATTATCGCGCTATTTAGTACCATCAACCACATGACGTGACATCGGCTGTTCGTAGGCCGGCCTGTCACAAGAGCCTGTCGCCTGCACGAGAGTTTCCGTGTTCTGCTCGGCTAGCAAAAGCGGTTAGTTTCTAGTGGCAGCACGTGGAGGAACGGACATCGACACTGGGCAGCGTCGAGAACGGCTGAGTCTTCCATTGCTTGGGGCGCTCCGACCAAGGATTGTCTTCGAAGTTCGTGTCCCGTTTCGCGCACCGACGGAACCAGCGATTGACGGTGTTAACGGAAGTGGTGTCCCCCTCCAATGCGCGCTGCTGATGTTGCGGAATGGTCTGCGATTTGACCAGATGCTCTTGCAGGGGGGGGGGGTGCGTTTGACCGTTTGCTCGTCTTTTGGGGTGGTCTAAATGTGATTATAGCCAACCAAAAAACAGTTGAGCTGCTGGTTCGTTTCGGAGTCGAGTCAATATTTAACCACGACTACACTGAACCATCGCCGCTACAATTTTTACATAAGCCTTCTGCAGAGAACCTTCCAGAATGTTCTACGACAAGCAGACGGTAGATCATGGATATCAGTCGGAAGTCGGGAGTTCTCGACTTTTAAAACCCTGTCAAAATTTTCCGCTCCACCTGATAGAACAATGACGTACTACAGTACCGCGCATGTCTTTTGGTCAATTCCCGAAAAAGCCGCTTTGGAGCGTTCCAAAGCGGCTTTTTAAATAACTTTCTTAAAACTCAAGCGCTTGTGAAAAGAAACATATGTTTGAGCTCAGCAGGCCGAGCTCTATCTTTTGACGCATAAATCAATGGAGTTGAACAATGCATATAGGCCGGACATAATCAATCCAGTGGGCGCGAGAGCCTGTAGAGTGACAGTTTGGGGAATTTTATTGAAATTCCCAGCCGTCATACTCAGAAATTGCCTTAAGATTTTCCAGTTTGCCTTTAGAGTGCGCCCGTGAACAATGCATATAGAATCGAACCTATCAATCGAGTGGTAGCGACCACTCGCAGAGTGAGGTCGAGTGGGCGCGAGAGCTTTTAGAGTGACCGTTTCGGGAGTTTTAGCGGAAATTCCCAGCCGCCCTGCTCAGAAATTGCCTTAGGACTGTCCAGTTTGCCTTTAGAGTGCGCCGTGAACAATGCATATAGAATCGAACCTATCAATCGAGTGGTAGCGACCACTCGCAGAGTGAGGTCGAGTGGGCGCGAGAGCTTTTAGAGTGACCGTTTCGGGAGTTTTAGCGGAAATTCCTAGCCGCCCTGCTCAGAAATTGCCTTAGGACTGTCCAACTTGCCTTTGGAGTGCGCCGTGAACAATGCATACAGAATCGATCCTATCAATCGAGTGGGCGCGACCACTCGCAAATTGCATGCGCGAGTGTGTTCGGAGCGCAATAACTCTGTAGAGATCGAATCATTCCGGCTGCGGCTCGTGGATTTTGTAGGCAGCAGCAAGCTTTAGAAGTACGCGAAAGTGCAGCGTTATAGCTTCTAAACAAGCAAAATTGTAGCGGCGTGAAAATGCAGGTTAGCCGTGTTTGACACGATTTTTTCCGACTTCAGTCGACCCCTGCAGGAAGACGCGGCGTGCCAACGGCATGTAAACGCGTATGCTAGCATAACACTGAAGGCACTTTACGACGACATGCTCACAACTCCTCAGCTGCCTGAACAGCCCTGGCCTCATCTGCCAGTTTAGAGCGGTGTAAGATAGCGGTTAGAGTTTCTTGCGCTCTTACTCACCCAGAATTGAGCTTTCGACTCTCGCAATAACACCGTTAGCTTCAGCACAAAAAGCTCTATCGAATGATGTCACTCTCGACCAATTACAGAAAAATGGATTTTTCGACGATGTCCCATCGAGGACGTGGGCTGAGCCTGCGCGGACGATGACGTCATAGAAAATCGATATCTTACAATTGGGCAATGCTATATACCATTCGGGCCAGCTTTTCATGCTGAATTGAATGGTTTATTGGGAGTAGGGAAAACTGTAATCTGGGCGAGTAAGAGCGAGGAGAACATGGACCGTGGTTGTATTGCATTGCACCCGCGGCCATGTTCTAAGCGCGATACCTCTGTCACGTGTGATCCTTTCCGGTTGCAGCTTGTTAGTTTTGTAGGCAGTAAAATGTTCCAATAGTGCGCCGAAAAAGAGCCATGTAGCTTATGATTGGGCTGAGTTACGGCGCTGCGAAAATGCAGGTTAGCCTGCGTGACACGATTTCTTCCAATTTCAGTCTACCCCTGTGAGCAGACGCGGAGAGATACCGGCCTACAAATGTATGGGCGAGCAGAACGCTTAAGGTACTTTACGACGACATGTTCATAAGCCCTCAACTGCCTAAACCGCCTTAGCCCCAGCTGCCATTTTAGAGCGGTGGACTTTTAGCGTTGAAGTTTCCCGCGCCTTTACTCGCCCATATTTGAGTTCTCGACACTCGCAATAACACCGTTAGCTTCAGCACGAAAAGCTCTATCGAATGGTGTCACTCTCGACCAATTCTGGAAAAAAGCGATTTTTTGACAATTTCCCATCGAGAGCATGGTGCCCTAGGCCGAGCCTGCGCAGACGATGACGTCATAGAAAATCGATATTTTCGAAATTGGCGAAATTTTCTCGACCAAAATCATCTGGGGTTATGTTGTGCGCTGATTACGAATCCGACGTCCGTTTTTGAAAATTTGGCCGATTTCGGTAAGTTTTGGATTTTCTTCTGGATAACTGAGGGTGGTCGTGTCAGGGTCACCGATTTTGCTCAAACTTCATCTAAGGCAAAGGGTTATTCGAGGTGTTTAACACGATGAAGAAGTCCATTTGGCTGATTATGGGAGAGGACACCCATACTGATGACTGAGCGTGATCGTTGATCCTGACCCGACCACCCTCAAACGGCAGGTGACCTACCGAAATCGGCGAAATTTTCAAAAACGGACGTCGGATTCGTAATCAGCGCACAAAATAACCACTAGATGATTTTGAGCGAGAAAACTTAGCCATTTTCGAAAAAATCGATTTTCTATGACGTCATCGTCCGCGCAGGCTCGGCCCACGTCCTCGATGGGAATTTGTCAAAAAATCGCTTTCTCCAGAATTGAACGTGAATGACACCATTCAATAGAGCTTTTCGTGCTGAAGCTAACGGTGTTATTGCGAGAGTCGAAAGCTTAAATCTTGGTGAGTAAGAGCGCAAGAAACTCTAACCGCTATCTTACGCCGCTCTAAACTGGCAGATGAGGCCAAGGCAGTTCAGGCAGCTGAGGAGTTGTGAGCATGTCGTCGTAAAGTGCCTTCAGTGTTATGCTAGCATACGCGTTTGCATGCCGTTAGCACGCCGCGTCTTCCTGCAGGGGTCGACTGAAGTCGGAAAAAATCGTGTCACACACGGCTAACCTGCATATTCGCGCCGCTATAATTTTGCTTGTTTAGAAGCTATAACGCTGCACTTTCACGGACTATTAAAGCTTTGCACTGCCTACAAAATCCACGAGCCGTAGCCGGAACGATTCGATCTCGACAGAGTTATTGCGCTCCGAACATACTCGCGCGTGCAATTTGCGAGTTGTTGCGCCTACTCGATTGATAGGTTCGATTCTGTATGCATTGTTCACGGCGCACTCCAAAGGCAAGCTGTCAGTCTTAAGGCAATTTCTGAGTAGGGCGGCTGGGAATTTCAATAAAATTCCCCAAACTGTCACTCTACAGGCTCTCGCGCCCACTCGATTGATTATGTCCGGCCCATATGCATTGTTCATCTCTATTGATTTATATGTCAGAAGATAGAGCTTGGCCCGCTGAGCTCAAATATATGTTTCTTTTCACAAGTGCTTGATTTTAAAGAAAGTTATTTAAAAAAGCCGCTTTGGAACGCTCCAAAGCGGCTTTTTCGGGAATTGACCAAAAGACATGCGCGGTACTGTATTAGGGGGGGGGGGGGGCAAAAGTAATGGGACACCCCATGCCGTGTCCATATATCTCGTGGCTGGAGTCTGGTTTCGTGCTTGTCGTATTTGTATGTTTGTATGCTACTTACTGAAGCACATCTGAGAAGTTACCACTTCCGTCCTTTCCAGAAGCATGCCAAAACCGCAGTCTGTCTCATGCCGAAACCCCAGTCTGACGAGTCGACCTGTGTCGCGCAAACCTCCCCCAGTTCCCAACCCCGAGCAGCCTGGGCTCAATATTCACGCAAGATGAGAAGTACGTCTTCTACCTTAACCCTGCCAAGCAGCGAGTCTGGGTGAGGCCTGGTGACCTGTTACCGACCTTCGTTCGGCGAGATGTTCACGGCAAGAAGCATCTTTGGAGCTTTTGGGTCGCGATGAACTCCAAGGCCATGGTGAACGAAATAGAAGAGATGGGCCGGCGACTCGCTCTTATTCATTCGCAGCGCTTCAAGAAGGTTCTCCTCTTCGACAACGCCGCACCCCATCGGGAACAAGTTACCACGGCCAGCTCGGCTACGTTCACATGCCTCACCCACCGTATTCGTTGGACATCTCTCTATGCGACTACCACTACTGCTTGAGCCTACAAGACTTCCTAGTCGGAAGGGACACAAGAACCCAAGCAGTCCTTGACAACCATGTCGAGCAGTTGATCAGCACCAGGCCCAAGCAGTTCTGCAAGGATGGGATCAGGAAGTTGGCTGAGCGATGGCAGCAAGGTCCTTGCCCTTAATGGCAAATACATTCCTCAGCATCGTTGAGTTGTAATTAAGTTATAGAGAGATAAAGATTTTTTCATTTTGTCTCATTACTTTTGCTCCCCCCCCCCCTAATAGAATGGGAGAAAAAAGATCTTAAACAAGTATGGCAAGAGAGTACGGCAAGAGAATGTTGATAAACGTAATTCGCCAGAGTTCGTTTTTACAAGAACGGTGTAAGTAGCTAATATAAGGGGCGGCGAGAAAGTAAAACAAAGCTGGATGAAGAAGACCTGCTGCCCGGAGGTTAAGCTCACAAATGTGGCCGCTCTCCGTGGCGAGAGAATGTGGATAAGCGTATACGAACGCGTGCTGACCAGTGTGCAGCAAACGTGGCGCTATCCGACTAAGGTGGGTGCAGTGAATTGGCAAAAAAGCTACGCGGCTAATTAGATATTTACATAAGGAATCTGAAAACACCCTTCCCCCGGAGATAGGCGCCATGACACTCAGCAAGGGATCCACCGTCGCATTGCGTGGCTCACACGCGTGGTGTATAGCCTCTTGGTCGTAGTATTGCTGGTGAGTGAAGTGTAATAAATGATAACAAGTATAACGATATCTACGCCGACAAGGTGTTCATTCCCTACCGAGCCTGTCTCCGAGGCTCTCAGGGACATTCCCTTTTTCACGCATCAGCTTTGCCCGTCAGGTGAGCCTTGTGATCTTCCAGTGAACCTACCGCCGCCAAGTCTTTATAGCACGTAATAGTGGATTCGTCAGCAGCTGAAAAGCTGAATAGCCTGCACGACATGACGTTATTGGCCTCATGGGGGATGCCCTGCCCTTCATTAGCGGTTGTTTTGTTGTTGTATGGCTTCAAGTCGTCATAGTCAGCTGCGAATCATCATCTAGTATGGACATAGCTCCTACAAGGCTATACATCGTCGATCGCCGACGTCGACTTCTACGTTTCGTTCAAGAAGTAGGTCGTCTGTATGGGTACATCTGATTTGGAGACAGTTCCTTAGGAGATCGCCCACGTTTTGGATGCGCACCGCTCCGGGCGATGAGGCTGCCCAGTGCTCTGGAACAGAGGCTTAGTGGCACCGTTCGCAAAGTTCCTAGTCAATCATCCTGCCGACTACCGTAAGACTCCGCGACGTCGGTGCCTAACGAACTGCATGATTCGGAGAAAGCGTCGAAGTTCGGTGTCTGTAAATCGTTTCTTCTCCGCCTACACAGGAAACGCTTTCTCAGAGATTCTACCACAGGAGAGTTGGGTTGTTTATACCACTTTCACGTCGAATTGGACACCATTCTAAGCTGGCCTAAGAAGTTTGAAATCGAAATGAACGTCTCTCAAATCGAAATGAGCGTCTTGCAGGTTAAACTACAGACTGTCTAAGATGGTTAGAATAATTGTTTGTTCAAGGAAAACTTGATATAGCATCCTTTGATTCTTGTTGTCCAGGTGCCCGAATGAGTGTACTAATTTTTTTAGGAAAACTAATAAATTGAATTTCGTTTTAAGGTGCAACAAAGAAGCAATCATTTAGTGCATCCATAGACCAGATTGCGCCATGCATTCGAAAAGTCCTCGCGATTTTTACTTGATTTATAGTGTAAATGTTCCTTACATGAAGCATCAAAGTGAAGATATGTTTGTTCTTTACAATTGTTTGTTGCACCGTTTACAGGTGTCTTGGACGAGGCATCTTCTTTTGGCAATAAAAATTGATCACCTTTCAGCTCTTTAAGCAACATTTGAGTCATTATTTTTCCCCAAATAAAAATTTTTATAAAATTGCAAGCAAGTTGTTTACTTCTTAGATAAACTAAAGGTTCAAAGAAATCGTGCTAAAATTTCCCTTGAACAAGAAATTATTCTACCCATTTTTTAGAGTCTTCCGTTTAATGTATTAGGTTGTAACGAATTAAATGGCACTGGCTCGCGCCATTTTTTGGCGCGTCTTTACGCGTTTGGTCAAGAACAAACCGTAACACGTGGCATATCATTTAGAAGCGCAAACTTTGCTCTACCGGTGAGTACCAAATTTTCTATGTAAAAGTGGGAAAACTTTAGAATTTTATTGACTTTTTCGCAGATGGACAAAAGGGTAATCCGAGGCATTTACTTGTATGAATTCAAGCTGGGCACTACAGCTAAGGAGGCGGACGAGAAGATCAACGCCGCGTTCGGTCAAGGATGTTCCACAATTCGGACGGCGTATCGTTGGTATCAGAAGTTCCGGAATGGAGATGAGAGCTTGGAAGAACATGAAGGTCCTGGGAGGCATAGTGATGTTGATGAGGACAAGCTGAGAGATGTGGTAGAGGAGGATCAACACAAAGGTACCAGGGAGATAGCGAAGGTTCTTGGCGTCAGGCACAACACAGCTGCCCGGCATCTGAAGGAAACTGGAGAGACCAAAAAGCTGGAAAGATGGGTGCCTCACGAGCTGTCTGAGGAGCAAAGAAACCGACGATATGAGATCTCGTCAGCACTGCTTCTACGGAACGAAACGGACCCATTCCTTGATCGCATCGTAACCTGTGACGAGAAATGGATAATGTACGACAACAGGAGACGATCGGCACAGTGGGTGGACAGCGATGAGAGCCCCAAGGTTTTTGCGAAGCCGGAATTGCACCAAAAGAAAGTAATGGTGACAGTATGGTGGTGTTCGCTGGGAATTATTCACCACAGCTTCTTCCCTCCCGGTGAATCCATCACGGCAGAGAAGTACTGCATTGAAATTGAAGAAATGATGAAAAAGTTGAAGGATATCCGGCCGGCCTTGGTAAACCGAAGACGAGTTCTCCTTCTGCACGACAATGCTCGCCCCCATGTAGCACGAATGACGTTGCAGAAATTGAGTGAGCTGAGCATTGAAACTCTACCACATCCTCCGTTTTCTCCCGACCTCTCCCCAACAGACTACCATTTCTTCAAGCATCTTGGCGACTTCTTGGTAGGGAAAATATTCAAGTACCAACAGGATGCCGAAAGTGCCTTCGAAGATTTCGTCAATTCCAGAACTTCTGATTTTTATGCTACTGGGACAAAAAAGCTTGTGTCACGTTGGCAAAGATGTGTAGAATCAGATGGTTTTTATTTCGATTAATAAACTTGCCTACAAGCCGAGATATTAACTGTTTAAATTTACAGTGGTTCAGTGCCATTTATTTCGTTACAACCTAATAGAAGAAGCTCCTTTCAATTTGAAGAGGTTCCATTTAGTTTCAAAAGTTTTAGGCTAGCTTAGAAAGGTGCCCAACTTTGATTTGATAGGTGTCCAATTCTAAGTGGCACATACAATTTTCACGTTAAATTGGACCCTTTTCTTCTTTTCTTTCATATTCCTTTTACAATAAAGTAGAGACTCTCCAAGAAGGTTTTGACGGAGATAATTTTTTGTTCAACGAAAGTTTTGATATAACCTTCTACGATGTTTTAACTGATCTACCCAATAAGTGAGCACATTGTTTGAAATTTTATAGAACTCTTCAACAAAATTTAATACTTTAAGGCTTGTCTTAAACGGCAGGAAGGCGACCGTTTTTTAGCAATAAAAAGAGAGATTGCGCCATGCCCTCTTCCATACGTCGTGATTTTTATTCGATTGATAGCAGAATTTCTCCTTGCATGGAGTATAACACCTGTTAACACTACAACAAAAACAACTGTAAAAAACACACATATCCTCACTTTGATGGTTCATGTAAGGGTACTTATGAAGCAAAGGGCCCGTGGTGCCGTGGGGCTGCCGGGAAACACGTTAACGCGGCAGCGGCAACAGAAACGCGGCAACCCACGGCACCCAAGGACGGGTGCTTCATAAGTTCCGGCCTCGTGGTGCCGTGGGTTTGCCGCGTTAACATGTTTACCGGCAACCCCACGGCACCACGGGCCCTTTGCTTCACAAGTACCCATGTAAGTGGCATTTACACTATAAATCAGATAAAAATCGCGAGAGCTTTTCGAGTGCATGGCGCGATCTGATCTCTTAGTGCGCTAAATTCTTACTTCTTTGCTGTATTTCAGGGCAAATTTTAATTTATTTCTTCTTCTCAAAAGCCAAAAATCTTACAAAATTATTAAACTTATTGGAGCGGGTAGACGAAAACATTTCAAGGTGTGCTACACCAAATTTTTCTTGAGCAAAAAATTATTCTAACCATCTTATTGGGTCTGTGGTTCAACGTGCCTGATTATATATTTCCGAAAAACGCACAGGTTTGACCTCCTTCTCACCTCATGACCAAGATCAGATCGATCCATACATCGGATAAGCTCCAGAAGGCAGCGCAAAAAGTCAATTCACATGTTTAAAAATATTTCAATTTATTTACTTTAAAAAATTAAAATTAAACAAATGAAGTGAACACGGCGAATGCACTCGGTGCACCTGTCAGACAAACTCATGGACAGATACAAACGTGACTGAATCTCGAAAGAAAACCACGAAAAGCACACTAAAAACTGATAGTCTTAAGAGAAGGATCAATAGCTATGCTTTACACATTATGACGTAGACATGACGAGTAACGTGGTGATAGTGGTGCTTCAGAAATGCGTATGTTACATGTATGTATAGAGGGACCATGTCATCGAGGGCTTTAATGGACGGCGGCATTGCCGGTGACCAGCGCGATCAGGCCGTCTTTGTACGAGCCGGAGCAGTCGCCCTTGATCATGCTCTCCAACGTCTGCTTGTACATCGCCTGAAAAACGAGGTGCTGAACGCTTTGAAGGAATATTTCCACGTTTCAGGACGGGTTTATCAGTTGGAAGAGGAGACTTCGGTATTTGAGCTAACGAAGCCACTTCTATCAGAAAATGCTCATAAAACATTCTGAGAGGGAGCCACATCTCTAAAAACCCAAGGGAAAGCGATACTAGTCGTTAATGTGGCCTACATGGGGAAGAGGGCGCACTGGGCCAATAGAACCGCATAGAACCCCCGTGCCACTCAAACGGTCGTGAACGGTCGGTGGCCTGATTTGCTGCCCATGTATGTAGGATCGATGCTCCCTCCGATTGGTTGTGATTGATTGGCATGTTTCCGCCTTCGCATGTAGGCCACATTAACGACTAGCGTCGGAATAGCTTACGCGAAGGTTGCCCTTCCTTCAAAGAATTAGAATTTAAAGAATGACATTGAGTGAAGAAGAGCAGATAGCAAGACAAGGAAGCAAATAAATAAATAAATAAATAAATATAAGGATATATAGATAGTTAGATAGAAGAACTACTCAAACCCAGAAAGGAATACCTTCCGTTGCTTATGGTTAGATTAGATGAAGCGCCACAGCAAGAATAGAAAGAATCACGTTAAGAAATCAATTGGCTGGCAAGAGGAAGTACGGTAGGCACCTTACCGTACCTAAATGATCTACAGCTGATGGGAATGCAGTACGTGCAGTAAGTACAACAATGACGACTTGCACTTGTAAGTAGTCGAAACGATCCAAGGAAATAGAAGAATTGAACTCCAGGCACGTGGAAATTAGAGAAAAGGGTTACGGTACATTGGCTACAGTATCCTATTGAAGGATTACAAAACGAGCGCTGGTTTACTCACCTGGAAAGCGGATCGGATCTCAACCATGTCGTACTCGCATCGAGTCACGACGAGTCGTATCAGGTCCTTGTCACGGGTGCCGAGACCCTGAAAAAGGTGAATTTAAATGAAAATTTTGCCTTTAAACTGCAAATTGAAAAATGAACCCTGAAGAAAGACGTTCATCTGGGTTGCGCCGCGCACTCTACTTTTATGTAATGTATTCAGCGTATTCCGTAACTGTCCTGCATTTACTTTCATCGAATACTGAGTTCCATCATCATGCTCTACCCTTAATCCTGAACTAGTATCGTAGAGCCTACGGCGCCTATCCTCAGTGGGAGAACAACTCGCAGAAATTCGATCAACGACCCCGCCGGAGATGCCTAGATTTCGAGTGACTGACCTTCATGCTATCGTGGAGCAGCTTGGCGAAGTAAGCGGGTCGGCTGCGGACAACAGCAATCACCGCCAGGAAGCCCTCCTTGACGTCACCGGAGAATTCGGACTCAATAGCCTTCTCGATCGAATGATTTGTGACCTGAAATGAAGCGTGTAAGTCATCGGATGACCGCCATATGGTCTCCTGCTCACTCTAACAGAACAGTACCTTCTGGTACTCGTCGAAGACTAGTCGCAGCTGGTTGAAGTTGTTGCTGGCGAGGACCTGATTAAAGCAGCTTTCGTCGGTTCCCAGACGGCGCTCACCAGCCTTGTAAAGCTTTCTGGCATCCTGAAACGAAGAACGACTACGGTACGGTCAGGATCTGTCTTGCGGAAGCACGTACCTGATTCGCCTTGAGCGCATCAGTGTGGTTCGACTCGTCTCTGGCACCGGTGCATAGGGAGACCAGGAGTCGCTGAAAAGATGTTCGAGGTACTTCTAGCTCAAACGCTATGTTGAAGGTCTGGAACTGATTCTCACCTGGAAGCATCCGCTGGTGTCACCTCTCACGTCCGCCTCTAGAGTGGTGCGGTAGAGCTGCTGGTACATTCTGCAGATCTCGGCGATCTGCTGGTTCGTGCGCGACGTCAGAATCTCGATCAGAACCGACTCCTTCGTGCCGAGACCCTAGAACAGTGCTCTTGAGAACGCCGAGCTCAGAGGGAGACGATACTGTAGACCTACGGCAATGGCATGGTGTAGCTGCTTGGCGTCGTAGATCGCTGGCGGCTCCATCAGCGCCATGATGAGGTCCTCGAAATCGCCGCTCAGCTCGGATCTGAGGTCCTGAAGTACAAATTCAAGCACCACATATTACATTTTGAGCTACGCGTGTTTATACTGGTGGTTTATAGCAGTGTTAGAGTTTATAGTGTTATAGAATTTCATATTTTATAAAACTTTGAATTTTTAGAATTTTGAGCAATTGAACAAATAAAATTTTGTAGACGAATATACACTTCAATTTCAAGTGCCAAATATATTTTTTCTGAAGAGGGCCTGTAGGGCAGTCGGAATAGGTGCCACCTGTCGAATGCTCCCGACAGTTCCAGTTCTGGCTCGGATTTTCTGCCCAGGCCAACCAAGCCTTCCACTCCTCCGTGGGTCGGCAAATTGGTACCAGACTTGTTTGGAAAGGAGACCGGAGGTCATTGTATAGCCAACGACGCATTCAAGTCACCTCTATGACAACCTGTAGAAGTAGAATACGTAGCGTATCCCAGGAGAGATTGAGTATCGGCGTCATTTATCTTTTATCCTAGTGCATGTAGTGGTGACCTGCTAGAAATTTATTCAAACTCCATTTAACATTATGCTAATTTTCAGGCGATTTTCAAGTACTAAATTCCATAGATAGCCTGCCGAGAACATCGAGTGATCACATCCACGTATTTAAGAAAAAAGGATAGAGAACGATCCCCTTTTAGGATGCGCCACGCATTTTCCTTCTACAGGATGTCGTGGGAACAATTTGAATGCGCAGTTGGTCTACACAACGATTTTTGGTAACCAGCTCATAAACAGGTAAGTGTTTTATCCTTCCCAGACAGATAAAGGATAAAGGACGGCGTTATTCAATCCCTTTGGGATGCGGCACGCATTCTACTTCTAGGGATGTCGTGGAGGCGACTTAAATGCGTATTTGGCCATATATATATATATATATATATATATATATATATATATATATATATATATATATATATATATACTCGCGATGGCCAGCCGATGAACAAGTCAGCACTTTATCCTTCCCAGACACGTCTGGTACCAATTCACCGACCCCGGAGGGATGGAAGGCTTGGTTGGCCTGAGCGGGAAATCCGAACCAGGAACCTGGTATCGGGTGCATGCGACAGCCGGCGTCTCCGGTTGCGCTATCAGGTGCCCGTTCATGAGTGAGAGGACCGCATTTTCGAATTTCCTACCACCACGTTAAAGTTAAGGTATGAATACACTCTCCACATTTCCCTTTGATGACCAGTCTACAGGCAGAGAAGATGGAAGGCGTTTGAAGTCTAAAGGCAGACTCGAACTCCAGACGTGCAACCTGGCCTTCAGATGCGTCATAGGGTTCTTAAAATCTGTAACCTTAGCAGTATCGGCCACTTCTAGTGCTCCTGAGAGACATATATTCCGTCTAGGAGATGTTTTCATGAAATGCCTGTCTTTGCAGACTCATATGTAAGGGTTAGGTGATGCCAACCAAATGTCAGGAGCACGTGCTCCCTAGGAATCGCTTTCGATGGCAGGATTCAATACATGCACGAATGTTTCCATCCATTCCATTCAATTCCGCCACGAGTGTCAGCCAGACCGGCTCCGCTGTCCCCGACGTGATTATCCCTCCAGAATCGATAGCGGTGGTGGAGAGGCATTTCGGAGACCGGCGGCGATACTCACTCGTAATGGTGTCGATAACAATCCCCGACACTTGAGCGAACAATGGGGGAAACTCGATAGCTTCTAGATCGAGAGCTTAGGAGGCAAAGTGCCCTCTTGAATTGCTTCTATCAAGACCATCAGCTTCACTGCTTCCATGCTGATATCAGCGGCCAGCTCATCCCGGATACGGGTGGGTGCTGATCGGTCCCTCGAGGTGTGGATGTCGATAAAACGGCGCCGATGGTGTAAAGGCGTAGAGCATTCCCGCCTGGTCAGATGGAGGTGCGGGTTCGAGTCCCGCCTGGCGCTAGAATTTTGATCGCAACAAAACATCGTTGTGACAATTTAAAATTCTGTTAAATAATTAAAAGAGATGCATTTATTGAGTCCGAGCGTCTGTTTGTGGAATAACAAAGTCTAGAAGATGTATTCGACGTTAAACTGGAGGACACTAGAATCCAGGGAGGGGGCCACACTTACTGAAGAAACCAGTATCGACTCAAAGAACCAGGAGCTTGGAGTTTATTTATTTATTTATTTATTTATTTATTTATTACTTATTCACAGCTGAATTTCGTTTACCTTATTGGAAGCGGACTCATCTTCTCATTTTATGGCGTGATTACATAGACTACTCACATAAAGCAGAATAAGGAAATACTTAGAATACGTTAAGAAGCACTAGAAAGCACTACAGCACAAAAGAATTGGATAAAGGACGGCGTTACTCAATCCCTTTTTGGGATGCGCCACGCATTTCACGTCTATGGGATGTCGTGGAGGTGATTTGAATGCGTATTTTCCCTATAGAATGACTTGCGGTGACCATCCGATGGACTATTCAGCGCTTTATCCTTCCCAAACAAGTCCGGCACCAATACACAGACCCAGAGGGATGGAAGGCTTGGTTTGCCTGGGCGGAAAATCCGAGCCAGGAACCTGGTATCCGGTGCACGCGACAGCCCGCACCTCCTCCAACTGCGCTACAGGCGCCCTTTTTTAACAACTGAACTGGTACTAATAGTCCCAACAGAAAATCCATGCATGTGGAAACTAGAACAACAATTTACATTGCAGAATATTCTTGAAGTTTTCTCAAATTGTTCCTTGATTTTTTGAATTTTCTCAGGGTAAATATAGGAGGTTTTCTTTTTCCGCAAGCAGTAAAAAGTCTCCGAGAGCTTCTATATGCCGAAAATGGAGATCGAAATTGAATACATAGAGGGGAAAACAGACGATTTTATCCTTCTATATCGCTTGATTCTGCGGCTAACTGAGGAAGAAGGTAAGATTATGTTCTCGAAAGTTTTCGAACTGTTTCGAATGCTCGCATATTTCAAATATACTAATTCGAATATTCTTGGAAACTGAAGTTTTCCTGGATTTTCAAAATCGAGTACGCGATTTTTTGAATAGACGAGTTCGAATATTCGAATTCACGGGAAAACCATTCGAATACCTATTCGAACAGGCCTTTCGAGCAGAAGTATGGAAGATATAAAGCTACTTTCTTCCTTTAATAATAAAACGTCCACTATTATTTGGTGCATTATAGAGTAAATTCGCTGTTCGCTTAAAAATGGCCGATAGCTGCAGCACACGAAATAGTCAGAAGAGTTGCTCACCGAGATCAGATCCTTGCCGTACATCACCTTGAAAGCCTTGGCAATCTCCTGTCGCTGCCAATTTGAACGGCCGCACAGCACAGCGATCACCTGAAATTCACTGTGGTGCAGCCAATAGGGTAAAAATGTCCCTATAGAAAGGAAATGTCACATTCTTTGTGCTGGTCGGCAATATGGCCTGCATGGAGAGTACGGGCTAGATAATCAGAGCACTTCACATACCGAAACTCTTTCTCTTCGCGACCTCCGTGGTTCAGAGCTCGGAAGGAGAAGGATTTCTGGGTCACTTACAGTTCTACTTCCTCCTTCGCCGAGTTCTAAGCTCTAGTTCGCGTAAGCATGGCGCGTTTCCGCCTTCAAGTGCAGGTCACATTACCGACCAGCACCAATTTCTCCATTATTGTACTTCCAGTTTATCCCATTTTAGCATCCACAATAATTTCCTAATGTATTAGAAATTTAAGTTTCAGTTTCATCTGAAATTTAGTTCTCTTTTAGGTTTGAAATAATTCTGAAATACTTCTAAACCTTACTAAAAACCCTCGGCAACGCTACACCAAATATTTACCGAATCCATAATGAAGCTAAAAGGAGACGAGAATCCACAGAGAATGAGCATGTTCTAAAATGCCACAAGAGTCCTTTTATATTTTGTTACCTAATTTTTAAGTCTTGCTAACACTGGAGTCAAAAAATTGAGACGAACCTTCGAATTATTGCAGCCTAGGCCTTTCATCGCTTTTCGTAAAGTTTCAGCATCCTGATTGGCGTTGAAATTCGGTGCAGGACGAACGGACGGAGTGCCGAGCATTTCTGAAAAACCTGAATTCAGGATGGAGGACACAAAAAGACATTAAAGGAATAAAACGAATTGTGACATATTGAACAGGAGAAAGAATTTTTGGAAATGAAACGAGTGGTGGAGTGGTGAAATCTATAACCAAAAGTTCTCCTCCGAGACGCAAAAGTGTAGTGAAAAGCAACTAATATGGAGATAAGCGTATTTAAATCGTTGTTTGTCCTTTAAAGTCCAAACATTCAAGGAAAATCACAATTCACGCAGTTGCGTGAGTGAATAGAACCCAACAAGAGGATACATTTGAAAGCAGCTAAGCTGAAACAAATCGCGCTTTCAGAAACCATTAGTGCCACTTCAAAAAGGAGAGGGTCAGACCTGCTCTATAAAATTGTACGGGACATTTGAGGAGCTGTTGTTTATTTATTCATTTATTTATGCACCACATCTGCCAAAACAAGTCCGCCTACCAAATCCACAACAGAAATAACTGGTGTAACCAAGAGGCCACGGAAGAAGAACCCAGAAGAAAAAAAAATCAGAACAAAAAATTCAGTCGGCTCTGTGTGCTGTGTTGCCTCTGGAACCTATGAGAAGAGCACAATAACCAAAAATCAAAAACAAACTAGAATTGAATGTGAAAATTACGGGTATCGGTGGAAGGATAGATGATTGGGTACATATCGCGAAAATGAACAGCACTGGGAGGTGGGGCACGCCAGCCAGTTAGGTTGTGTCGAATGGGCCTGCAATTCAGAGACAGGATGTACGGTCGGTACCCCAATTAGCTGAGGTGTGTTCAGTTAGTTATCTACTTGGTTATTGGCTGGACGATTCCACCTCCCAATGCTGTTCACATTCGCGACATGAACCTATGATTTTATATGGGTTAGGCTTCAGGGATTGTGACTCTATCAGCTAGCTACTACTCTGGCCTATGAATACTGTTCACGTGAGGATGCGAACGAACTGAGTGCCTGGCGTAACGCAGAGGTTGGACTAGATCAGCTTTGATAGTTCAACGTTTCATCTCATTTTATCCGTTGAGAGCGATATCCTAAGGGAATAATGATTAAATCATAGCGCAAGAAACCACAGACCTTAGAAACGTGAACAATCATTGGAAATGATGGCAGGAACGAGCAATGAAAAGGAAAATTCGGAAAAAAACTCAAACATGTGAAGAACAGGGTTTCTATGAGCAGGTACTGATGCGCCTTATAACCAATCCATTACTCCAAATCATCAGTGTACGTTTACTACAATGGCGGCGCCAAACGGGGAGCGCAGACGGGGGCAGCGACAGGTTACTGCGTAAGGCTCTGTATAGTCAATGGGACGGGGACAGCAGACAGCCGAGCGGACCGGCGGGGGCTGGCTGACCTCGGCCGAGTCGCCCGTGAAGAGCAAATATACAGGGCGGGGAGAGGTGAGCGAGAAGGGTGACGGCGAAGGTCGAGCGGCGACGGAAGCGGTGCTCTAGGGGAAATGAGACACTCATCGGAGGATGTACCTCTTGGGTGGATGATCGATGGCGATCTCTTGGCCTTGACGATCCCGTGAACCAGTGGGGATGTGGAACCTAATGGGAATGAGGGTTACCCTAAGGTTAGGTTACTCAAGTAGAATAGTAAGTAACTTACGCGGAGGTTACTCACCCAGCAAATAGAGAGCTTCGTTACCCTTACAAGGACCCAAGCTACCACCACTCCTCTACAGCTTCTGACCAAGACGTAATAAGACCCTGGAGAACAAATAGAAGAGGGGCCAACGACTTCAGAGCGAGCTACCCCGACTGGAAATGAGCGCGCCGCAGCGCCGGCGGCTGCTGACTCACCCGGGAGTAACCGCCCTACCCGTCGCGCCAACTCCACGGTTCCTCCGTCGATGACTCATCACCGATGACGTAGATTGGCTGCTATTTTCCACCTGAGTACGTCGCCATGGACGAGAACCTAACCAGGATGTCTGATGAAATACTGAAACGATGGCCAGAAGAAGTGATGAGTAATGACGACGAATAGGTTCCAGACACGGTTTTTCGCCCTTCATCATGTTTTTTCATCGAAAGGGAAGCCGTTGAGTAGGCTGACACATGCATTCCTCACACGTTAACAGTCTTTTCGATGAAGAAGCGAAAAAATGAAGATATTTTGATGAATGGCCTCAACTATGACTAATATATTTCCGGACAGGAGAACTGAAAAAAGGGATGGCTTTTTTTGAAAATAAACTTATTTGGAGTGCATTCACAGCCGTTTATGAAGTGGACTGAGTTTGATGTTACTTTGTAATGTGATTTTTCTTTAAAAATGGAATCGGAATCGGCTCTCATAATCATCCCTCCTGGGTTGAGCCATACGTTCAACTTCTACGGGATATATCGGTGGATTAAAACAGGTATTTCTAGGGTTTTTTCTGGTCTATGCGCGCACGTGTAGCGCAGTCGGAGGATATATCGGCTGTCACGTGCACCCGATATCAGGTACCTGGTTCGGATTTCCAGCTCAGGGTCAACTAGGCCTTCCATCTCTCTGAGATCGGTGAACTGGTACTGGACTTGTCTGCGAAGGATAAAGGGCAGACTTGTTCATCGGCTGGCCACCGCAAGTCAGTGTATGGCTAAATGCGCACTCAAGTCGCCTCCACGACATCCCGTAGAAGTAGAATGCGTGGCGCATCCCAAAAGAGATTGAGTAACGCCGTCCTTGATCAAATAATTCAAATCAGTTTCTTTAAGCCTCAAGTGGCTGGTATCGAGGTTGTAAGCCGTCATAACGATGTTTTGTTGCGATCAAAACCTCTAGCGCTCGGCGGGACTCGAACCCGCACCTCTCTCTAACCGGACGGGAATGCTCTACGCCATTTGAATTGTTTCTATCACGACCATCAGCTTGACTGGTTCCATGATGATATCAGCGGCCGGCTCATCCCGTTATACGGGTGAGTGCTGATCGGTCCCAGGTGTGGATGTCGATAAAACGGCGCCGGTGGTGTAATGGCGTAGAGCATTCCCGCCCGGTTAGAGGGAGGTGCGTGTTCGAGTCCCGCCTGGCGCTAGAAGTTTTGATCGCAACAAAACCTCGTTATGACAGCCCTCCTTGATACTTTGTATTACTTGAGGTGGCTAGTCGATGGAGAAGTCATTTACCGGTCGACCACTAACTGTGCTGTAAGGCAAAGAATTGAAAATGGAATAAAAATCGGTGGGGAAAGTTGAAGCCAGAAATGATGACCAACCAAACGTTAGCGGCATTCTGGAGCTGAGAACGGCTGCTCAAGGTCCACCTGATCTGGTTATTTTTGGAAAATGACCTCATGCCGCATTTTAGCAATTGTTTTCGGAGGTGTTCGGCCAAGCCGGCTGCCGGCTTTGGTCGGGTCTTCCCAAAACATCCATAGAGTGATTAGTGCATCCATTCGCCAGTAGTTCATCGAGCAGACGCTGGAGGAAGTAGGCACCTTCAAAGGCTTGAGAATAGTGGTGGTACATGTTGCCAAATTGGGCAGCATTATGCAACATGCGAATGCGCCAGCCAATAGGCCACATCGAATGGGCGTGTCTTTGAAAGAGAGCTTGTGCGGTAGGTGTCCTGATTGGCTGACATGTGTTTGATCGATGCTCGATTGGTTATGATTGGCTGCTGGCGCGCTCCTAACCCTAATGCTGCACACCTTCGCGACGTGTACCATAGGGGTTTCTCAATGTAAATGCAAGGTAAATGGCAAATGAGTGGCCACGAAAGCGCTTAATAAGGTTTCAGAGGGCATACGTAACACAATTTGAAAGCGCAAAAAGGCGCAACGACGAGGAGGAAAAGGAAAAAGAAGAAAAATGAGATTGCTGGGCCTCACAAAGACTGGTTCCAGTCGGACAGGACTCTTGGATCTATTCTAATCAGAGGGGGCATATGGTAATTTGACTTGCCTAAGTGTCTGTGAGAGCTTCAGCTGCTGTGCCACGATACGAGTGATCCGTTCAAATTGAGGGGAGAGGGTTGTATGGCATGGGACAATTGTAACTGGCACTTTACTGTTGCCCCTCCCGACTAGGATAGATTCGGACTGCCTTTTGGCGAGATGAAGCAACATCTTGTGTCTCAGCTAGCGACTTATACCTTAGAAGACCCCTTAATAGAAGTGCAATAGGTAACATGCACAAAAGGTGTCCATATCACATCACGTTGAGAGTTGAAATGCATGGCGCATGCGATTCAAGCTAAGAAGTGCCAGCCGTGATCCCTCAAAAACGACTACAATTCTCGGGCTAAGTGACCGGAGGACTGCCCACACTGAACTCAAATACTCGTCCAGCACGAGACTTATCCTTGAGTCAGGATTCTAAGTGCCTATAATATTTAGAAAGGTGAAGCCACAGTTCAGTTAGCGCAGCGATAAAAGAAGAAGAGACCGGGACAGCTAGGTGTCCAGCAGAATGTCTCAGAGAAAAAGGTTTTCTCAAAATAAGGGTAAGAGAAGAGGCGAAAAAGGAGCAGATCCATAGACGGCACCTTTGAAGTTGAAAAGGATAGCTCGGCAGCACCGGCTGCCAGAGCAATTTCCTGATGAATAGAGAGCAGGGAAAGACGAATAAAGGGCAGAGAAGCTGCAATAAGCGCACGAATTGCAGCTACATATGCCGCGTTCCGTAGATTGTTTTTGGTGGTTGTCGCTTCCTGTGCCGACGATGCATGGCCAAAACATCCTTTAGAGTGCCTCATACATTCGTTCCCGATTTATCGAGCGGCGAAAATGGAACACTTTCAGAGGCATGAAAAACGATTCTTTCCACTGTAGATTGAAAGCGACCATGTAGGTGTTTAATAAGGTTTGTAATACCACGCGTAATGCAATCTGGAGGCACACGAAGAAGAAGAAGTGACGTTTGCTGGTGTCTCAAGTTCCACGACTCTGAATTCAGACCCAACAGGGCAAGGTTCACGGCACTGGTATGAGTACTTCCTTAAGAAACGGACCTATATCTCGTGCTTCAGCGAGCGTTCTAAGCCTAAGGTAGGCCACATAACAGGAACACAATGGGTTCCCAGCTTATGAGTGGAATAACATCACGCGTAGTCCTCCAGAAAGGAGAAGATATTTAGGCTGTATCGATGGATAGCCTTATGCTGAATTAAAAACCGGCCCCACTTCACCGCTTATCATATGAGAAAGCTTCCGACCGACCAAAAGAAGAGGTGAAGCCGCGGTTCAGTAAGCGCCTGGATGAGAGAAGAGGCGCTGCTCGCCGCTGTTATCGATGGACGTCGCGGCGAGCACAGGACGAGGAAAGAAGGGCGTTCGAACAACCCCTCACAGCAGAGAGAATGACTCAACCAGCTGAGACCTGAGAGGCAATCATTTTCTTCTTCCCGAGCATTTGCGGGTACAATGACAGGGTAGAAGGCATCGTGCTTTCAAATTATTTGAAGAAAATGGAACTCAAGGAAGCAGCACGGTTCAAACGTCGCAACTATCAGAAAAGAAGTCGAGTGGCTTATTCTGCAAAGAAATGGCCTCCAGTGGGAGGCTTCAGCCTGGGTCTACGGTAAGCCGGAGAAGGAGAGGGGAAGAAGCTGAAAAAGAGGGTGATGGTGAGAAGAGGTGATGAGCATAAGGGAGAAGATGATGATGAAGAAAAAGAAGATCAAGAAGGTGATTGTGTTGATGAGTGAAAAGAAGATGAACAAAAAGAATATGAAACTGACGAAGGGGAAATTGAGGAAGCAGAAGATGGAAAAGAATAAGAAAAATGTGATGAGGAAGGTTAAGAGAGTAGGAAAATATTGGGAGTAAGAAAATGAGGAAGATGAGAAGGGAAACGAGGAAGGAAGAAATCACAAAGAAAGATATGAAGATAACGGAGAACATGCAGAAATAGAATGGGAAATAAAAAGACGAGCCAATAGAAAATGGAGGATATGAAGAGGAAAGCGAGGCAGTAGGAGATTGAGAAGAATACGAAGAGAATGATAAGGAAGGCGAAAAGAATAGGAAAATAATAGGATAAGGAAGATGAGAAAGATGAAAAGGAGATGAAGAAGGAGGAAAACACAAAGGATGAGATCATGGAGAAGATGGGGTTGAATGTGCTGAAAATTAAAAGAAGATGAACAAAGAGAAAATGAAGGCGATAAAGAGAAAATCGAGGAAGCAGAAGATGGAAAAGAATAAGAAGAGTGTGATGAGCGAGACGAAGACGGGCAGATGAGGAAGGAGGAATAGCATGAAGAAGTTGAAGGAAATCGTGATGATGAGGAGAAGAGTGAGAAAAAGGGTGATAATGATGCGGAAGATGAGTACAAAGATATCGAAGGAATATGAGAAGGAAGAATAGGAGGACGAATAGGAAGAAACAGAGAAAGAAAGAGATAGATAGGGAGTTGATAATGAGGATGATGGTAAGGAAGATGAAGGTGAGGAAGAAGACGATGAGGAAGATAGCTATCTTAATGACTAAAAAGTAGGTGAGCAAGTAGAACATGAAAATGAGGAAGGGGGAAATGAAGTAAGAATAAGAAGAGTGTGATACGTGAGAGCAAGATGCGGAAGATGAGTGTCGAAGAATAGCATGAAGAACATGAAGGCGAAGGAAATGGTGATGATGGGAAGAAGAATAAGAAAAAAGGTGATAATGATGAGGAAGATGACGAGTGAGATGACGAAGGAAGATGAAAAGGAAGATTATGAAGACGAAAGGAAAGAAAGTGAGAAAGAAAGGGATAGAAAGGAAGTTGACGATGACGGAGAGGAATATGAAGGTGAGGAAGAAGACGATGAAGAAGATGATTCTCTTGACTATCAAAAAGGAGAAGAGCGAGAAGAATATGAAGTTGAGAAAGGAGAAAGTGGGAAAGATGAATGCGAATAAGATGAAGAGTATAGTATGATGAGGGAGAAAGACAGGAAAGGAAAACGAGATCAGGAAGAAGATGATGATGAAAGGGAGGAAGAGAAAGATTAGGAACACGAATAAGGTGAAGGTGAAGGAAATGATGGTGAGAAGGAAGATGGGGATAAAGAAAAAGAAGGCGATGATGACGAATTAGAGAAAGAAGATGACTGTCTTAATGAATAAAAAGGAGATGAGCAAGAAGAATATGAAGATAAGGAGGGAGGTAGTCAGGAGGATGAACGCGAATAAAAAGGGTGACATTGAGGAGAAGAATGGGAAAAGAAAACGAGATGAGGAAGAAGATAATGCTGAAAGTAAGGACGGAAAGATGAGGAACACGATAAAGGTGAAGGGAGTAATGAGGAGGAGGAAGAGGATAAAGAAGAAGGTGATAATAAGGAAGTAGAGGAAGAAGATGGAAAAGAAAGAGGAGAAGGAGCAGCACGTAGACAAGGAGGAGGAGCACGAGAGACAAGAAGAAAATGATGACGAGGAAAAGTGATGAGGAGTGAGATAAATGATGAGGAAGAAGAGGTGCACGCCTTACGTCGATCTTTCCTAATCTATGTAAATGGAAGAGCTCACACAGATCTATCCCAACGGGGGGGAGGTAGGACACCCCACTCCATCCAAGAGATACAGTTTTAAGAAAGAAAGAAGGCAGAAGCACTGTCATGTTGCCTTATATAAATACCTAATGGTGTTAAAGCTATTTCGAGAACAAGATGATGTCAAAGACTGAAGAATATTGGCCAAGGGACACGGTCTATCCATTGCAAAAGACCCGAGGATCTAGTGACGCTCTATACAAACATCGCTGAGCCATGCGGCTCCCACGACCAGCATACCTAAATAGACGGAGAATTATGTTACGCAAGAGCAGCTCCAGACGGCTAATGAATCTGTTGGTATCTTCTCGTGGGCAACATTAACTTGAATTCCGTATAAAAAATAAAAATTCGAAAAAAATTCTAGGAAAATATCACGTAAAAGACCTGATTTTGAAGACACTAACCTGGCCGATACTGTCCAATCTGGTTATACGCTGGCGGTGCAGACTGATAGCCCATGCCGCCGTACTGTCCTTGTCCTTGAGGCGGTTGGTAACCGCCCTGTGGGGCGTATCCGCCCGGCTGCTGTGGGGGATAACCCCCAGCCGCTGGAGGATAGCCACCTCCCGGCTGGGAAGGGTATCCCGTACCGGGACCCTGTGGCGGATAACCCTGGCTGCCCTGACTGTCCGGATAGCCGCCGACGTTGAACCCGATTGGAGGCGTCGTGGACGACGGATAGCTGCCTCCGGGTGGTTGTGGCATCCCGGATGGTGGCTGCTGGGGGTAGCCGGGCTGCTGCGGATAGCCGCCGCCTTGCTGTGGAGGATAGCCGGCAGGGTAACCCGCAGAGGGGTAGCCACCCTGTTGGGGAGGGTAACCACTGCCTGACTGAGGTGGATAGCCTCCTCCCGGCTGCTGATAGCCGCCACCCTGCGGTGGTGGGTTGTAGCCAGCGTTTCCTGGTCCAGATGGATAACCACCGCTCTGATTACCGTAGTAGCCGCCCTGATTCATGTTCGAGTTCGAGCCTTGATCTGGAGGAGGTGGCTGCTGAGGTGGTTGTTGTTGGCCACGGCCTCCTAGTCCGCCGAGTTTGTTCTCCTGAAAATACGATTGAATTAATAGAGATAAAAAAATGAGGAATAAGACTGATAAAATGAGGAATAAGATCACAACGAATTTGAACGATTTTCCAAAAAAAAAAGACAGCTTTCGGATTTAATCAAAAGAAACGGTAATTCGGAAAATCACACGAACCCTGCTTTTTTCATTCCTTTTCAATTTTTCACGAAAAAATCTTCGACTTTTTAATTTTCTGTCCATGCTCGAATAGCAACAAGTCACCGTGCGGCGCATTATTCCTGATAAGAACTTGTTTTGCCCAGGCGGGGACAACTTTGTTGTCCCACAGACAGTGAAAACACCGTCACCACGAGGTACAAGGTCGCATCATAGACATCGCAGAAAAAATAGAACGCGAGAGTGATACAGGATTTTTTCTACAAATTTTTATGTCTAGATTCATAAGCGATCATGTTGGATAAACTATTAGCCTATACATTAATATTTTATATTTATAAAGATTTGAAAAGTAACATGGATACGGAAGCTAGCCCTCACGATGGGTATTTTTGGCGTTAGAACTAAAAATGTACAAATTTTCACATACAACACATAAATAACGTTTAAATTTGAAGTAACATTCCCTCCAACTCAAAAGTGTCCACTTCTTGAGACATTCTGACCTTTGGAATTTATGCCTTTCTGTAGATATAAGCCATTAACGGTCTGTAAGATATGCAGGCCATCTCCGAGAGTTGACTATGAATTTTTAGAGAAAAATCTTCCAAAATACCAAATCACCTCAGAAATTCAAAGCGAAAAACCTCTTCACTTACTTGTGCGGTTTGCGCGTTAAATCGATAAATTTTTCTTCATCTTCTTCAGATTTTGACAAATCGCCCTGTTTTCCCTGTTTTCCTCTCTTTTTATTTCCTTGTTTTTTAAATACTCAATTTAGTTTGTTTGTCTTATGAATTCCTCATCTTGTTGCAAGGTGTGGTTTGAATTGGCATGAAAAATATGAAAAAAATAAAAAATGATTTATGTGGTTCATATCTTACTCTACAATCAGACACATAAATGTGGTGCTGGTTTCTGCAATGAGCAAGCAAGAGCATTACCTACTAAACAAAAAGGCCTATTGAACGCATGGTAGCGCAGTCGGAGAAGCCGCTGTCATCTGCACTCCTGATGAATTTCTTGGTTCGGGCTTTCCGTCCAGCTCCAGCCCATTAAAGTCCTCCGAACCTCTGGGTCGATGAATTGGCACCATATCACGCACTGATATCACGCACTTCGTGTCCTCCTTCCCGACTTGTCTGGGAAGGACAACGCTCTGACTTCTTCGTTGACTGTCCACCGCAAGTCATACTATAGACCAAATATATGCATTCGAAATGCCTCCGTAGAAGTAGACTGCGCGGCGCGTTCGAAAATGGATTAATTATCGCCGTCCTTTATCCTTACCACAACGAACTTGAACGATTTTTGCTGCAGAAAAACGAGCTTTTGGTACATGTCGCTTTGGTGCACAGCACAGGTACGGGGACGCTCCTAGTGTAATCACGGCAGCCAATCACGGCACCGATCACGCGGCGCGCGATTGCGGCCGGTGTGCTGGATGTTACCGCAGCCCTGCTGTGCGCCTAAGCGACATGTGCAGTTTTTTTTAACAAAAGGAAACCCCGAAAATCATCTAAACACTCCACCTTCCATTTCTATGGATAGAACTTTTTATTCTCCTATCCTGCTGCACATTTTCGTACAGCTACTAGACACCTACTAGAAGATGTGCAACTGACACCAACACAGAGTGCTTCTTTTTTCTCTCATTTTACCATTCCTTCAGCCTAAGTTTTCAAATCTATCCATTTCTTTTAGGCAACGTCTTCAGTTTTTTTTGTGTTCGGCAACAACAATGGAAAGAATCGGCAACTTGTGCAAAACTCTACAGAATCAAAACATTTTTGCGGTCAAGGAGGAAATTGTCGTCGATGAAACGCCTGGGGCTTCTATTGCGTAGGCTAAATTGATGAATTAAAAGAAAAACTGGCGATACAAAGGCTCGCCATGAAAACTATATAGGCCGGAAAGTTGGCAAAGCGAGGCTTCACTGGCAAACGACGTCGGTATTTGCAGAGCAGTTTACGGGACGTGAAGCCGAACAGGGCCTCTCCCCAATCAATGACGGAATACCCTCGCGCCCAACGCCTATCAGCAGTATTACGTCGGACTGAGGGTTTCCGTTTTCGTCTACATTCCTCGACTTGATAGAAGATTTTGGTGTCCAAATAAGGATAAAGGGAGGATATCAATCCCTTTCGGGATGCTCCACACATTCCAACTGTCTGGAAGACGGGAGAGGCGAAATAAATGCGCCTTTGTTCTATACAATGAAATGTGGTGGGAGCAGCCGATGGACATTTTACCCTTCCCAGATAGGCCTGATACCAAATCATCAACCCCTGATGGATGGAATGTTTGCCTGGGCTAGGCGGAAAACCCGAACCAAGAACGTCGATTCGCGATGCACGCGACAGCCGGCGCCTCTCCCGACTGCGCTACCTTGCGCCCAAGCAGAGTATACTGACCATTTTGACAGTCTCTGTCCTTTCACCACTACAGGGCCTTCTCCCACTCAGAGAAAATGGCCCGAATTGAGACAAAAATTTCAGCAATTTAATAAGCGTCACTGCTGAGAGAAAGAATTTTTCAGCTCTTCAAATATTCCGTGCGATGACATTCGTTTTGGTGAATGCCAAATTCTTCTTCTGTGCATGCAGACATTGATTCACACAAGAACGACTATGTATGCCATTTCCCAACAAAAAAAATCAGATTTTTCAAGGCAAACTGCGCACTTTTGAAATAAAACTAAACACCTCCAGAAGAATCAGATCGGATGTCTTCGAAATCAAACTAGACACATTTTACGCAGGTTAAAATCATAGTCAAAAATCTTAGTCGATGTTTAAAAACCGCCTACTCACTTCCCCAAAAAAGTTAATATAGTGTTTAAAGTGTACTGAAATTTTTATTCTTTCATTACAGAGACGAAGGATTCAGGCATTCCCAAAATGCAGAAATCCAACGGTTTCCCGGTTTGGAGGATAAGAGGAGATAATGCCTTATATTAATTTGTCAAGAAGGGATTTTCACACGACTGATAGGAAAAATTTGTTCGTGCGGAGTAACGCACTTATTTTTTCTGACAAAATCTCCTGAAAATCTCTGTGCAAAAGGAGATACTAAAAACCAGCTAATATACAATTTTCACTTTCAATTCAAACCTTTTTAATTGGAAACTTATTCCCTTGAAATAAAATGGCTATTTCTACAAACCAAATCAGACTATCTGAAATTTAAATACGTTTTGTCTAGCAAAGCAAAAATTATTTTTCAAAGATTTTTTTGACTAATAATTCACCTTTGAAGGGTGTTTTAAAAATGAGTACGCTGCTTGAATAATCACAAAATTGTACCGTATAACCTCAAACGATTTTTAAGCTTAAACGTGGCGTGCCGGAGAACAATGGGATGCCGAAGAGTGATATAGGGAGAGACTGCGCCGCGCATTCGTTCTATGCATTGCATTGTCATCAGAATGGTAGTGTATTTGCCGTTTGCGTACGATTAAATTTACAAACAGCAAAATCAATCTCAACAGAAGAAATATGCGATTATACCAGGGGCCGAATTCGTCAACGAGTTACGGAGACTTGACAGAGAAATTACAGCGGAAAATCCTGATAATGTCAACATTTCACCATGTCGCCTGTTGATAAGCCGCGTTAATTCGCGCTTTTCAGGGGATTCCGCTGTGATTTCTCTGTAAAATCTCTGTAAGTCGTCGATGAATCAGGCCCCAAGATTCCTTCGGTTACTGTAAGAAATAAAGTCTACAAGGTGCCTACACTTGTGCACCGTAAGAGAAAGTGTCATCTTATCATGGTTTATGGGATGGTAGCTGGTATGTTAGGCACTTCGGCCCAGCAATTCTATTCGGTTTCTTCTTCTAACACGAGAGGTGGCCAGTGGAAGGTCAAAATCCAAAGGGCAAAATGTAACGTACGATTAGACTTCTTTACTAATAGAGCAGGAACCGAGTTTTTGAAGCTTTTGAAGCTATAGGATATAGGATATAGGACGGCGTTATTCAATCCCTTTTGGGATGCGCCACGCATTTCACTTCTACGGGATGTCGTGGAGGCGACTTGAATGCGTATTTGGCCATACAATGACTTGCGGTGACCAGCCGATGAATACCAATTCACCGACCCCGGAGGGATGGAAGGCTTGGTTGGCCTGGGCGGGAAATCCGAACCAGGAACCTTGTATCGGGTGCACGCGACTTTGGTAGCCTCCTCCGCGACAGCCGGCGCCTCGCGCTACAGAGTACCAGACTCCTTTTTCTTTTTGAAGCTACCAAAGAAAAACGTTCTACCTAGCTCCTTGAGGCAGTGCAAAAAACTCGATGACAAGTATCTGCAGGACGCCTCATACAGTACCGCGCATATGATTTGGTCAATTGCCAAAAAGAACGCTTTGGAACGTTCCAAAGCGGCTTTTTTAAATAACTTTTAAAATTAAGTACTTGTGGAAGAGACATATAATTGAGATCAGCAGCTCGAGCTCTATCTCTTGACATATATAAATAGAGTTGAACAATGCGTATAGGCCGGACGTAATCAATCGAGTGGGCGCGACAACCTGTAAAGTGAGCGTTTGGGGAATCTTACCCGAAAATTCCCAGCCGCCCTACTCAGGAATTGCTCTAAGAATGTACAGCTTGCCTATGGAGTGCGCCACGAACAATGCATACAGAATCGAACCTATCAATCGAGTGGGCGCGACAGCATGTGGAGCGAGTTTATCAGAAATCCTTAGTCTCCCTCTTCAGAAATTGCTCTAAGGCCGGCAGCAGAATCTTGCGGGTGCCACGGACCCGCCATGACAACGGCGGGTGGTGCGGCGCCGCGAGGATTACTGTACGCAATACTACGTACTCTTGCCGGCAGTTGCGACCTCTGAGAATGTCAGAGATGTAGTAAGCGAAGCGCTTTTTGCTTTGTGAAGAAGCGTTTTCTAGGCCAAGTTAGGAGTACTTGAATGTAAGCCCCGAAATCTAATAGAACACTCCTTATAACTCAACAGTTCCGTACCATTTTGCGCTTGCTCTCACTTTTGTCGTTCTACCTCCACTAAATGTTCCTCGGTTGACAAGCAGCTCGAAGATAATGGGGTAGCCCTCGTGATGACAGCATTCCCTCCGATGCTCTACAAGCTCTTGCGCTCACTCGATTGATAGGTTCGACTCTATATGCACTATTTACGGCGCACTCCAAAGGCAAGCTGGACAGTCTTAGAGCAATTCCTGAGTAGGGCGGCTCGAAATTTCCGATAAAACTCCCCAAACGCTTACTCTACAGGCTGTCGCACCCACTCGATTGATTATGTCCGGCTTGTACGCATTGTTCAACTCTATTGAATTATATGTCAAAAATAGAGCTCGAACTGCTAAGCTCAATGTTTTTGCTTTAAATGCTGTTTGCTAACCGTAGTACTTGACTTGTTTGTCCGCATAGCTTTCCATTTACAAAATAAATAATTAAATACACCTCCGTTCTCCACTCCATAACCTCACACAGGTAACATTTACAGAATCAATCAAATAGACATTGCAGTGTTCTGGGCGAGTGCACGGCAGAGTCCATACTCAGGAACAAATCCTTAAATCAGTGTATTCAGAATTTTTTTTTCAAATTTCCTTAAAACAAACGATTATTTCGCCCTTAGAAGAGCTAGTGCCGCTACAGTACCGGACGCGTCTTTTGAATAGACGCCGAAAAAACCGCACTTTTGCGGTTTTTGCGTCTTTTTGATATAACTAGTCATCCATTTCAAAAACCAAGGGTATATTTGGGCTTAGGAGCTCAAGCCCTATCGTTTGGTATATACATTTCATATGAAAGATCAAAAATGGCCAAAATTGAAAACTTGCGCTCCATTGAGAAGGCCGGCCGCGGACGAGTTGTCGACCGCAAGGCGTCGGAAACCGTTGCATGCTCGCAATTCCTCTAATTTGAGGTTTCTTGAGAAACGGTTGGTACCGTTCGATTCGCCTCTTCGAGATCTACACAGGCATGTGTACAACTTCGCCGGACCACCGCGTTTTCGCAGTGGATGGTCAAGTCAAAAGAGCTCCTAAGCTCAAATATACCTTTGGTTTTTGAAATGGATGACTTTTAGGCGAGTTATATCAAAAAGACGCAAAAACCGCAAAAGTGCGGTTTTTTCGGCGTCTATTCAAAAGACGCGTCCGGTACTGTATTTCGACTTTAGGCATGACGTGTCTGGTTTAAAATGAGTAGGTATATTTCCGATCGATTTTTTGGTACCTATATACTACATAAGCAGCGCCATCACGATAGAAAGGGTGAACTTAGTGCAGAACCGTTGGTTTCTAGAGGTCTACAGCTTCAAAAAGCTACACGACATCATCTACCGCCGATAATCCTTCAACGAGTAGCGAAAGGAGTAGTATAGCGGAAAAGCAGATGATCGTCCGCAGCGACGATAAGCCGCCGGCCAGGAGGCGGCACCCGCGAGAATTCATAACAACTGCTAAGCGACAGCTGGACTAGTACTGAAACGAAAATCCGGCTCACCAGGACGTCCTGAATGCCGGACATGACGAACTTCTTCAGCGACATCGTTGCACGGCGACGACGCTGCTGGTGGTGAACTGAAACGACGACGAATCGATGAGTTCAGGAGCCGAGCGGCACGGTGTAAATATATAAAGAGTGGGGTGACTCATCGCCGGTGGGGCGGAGACGATCGGCATGACCGACGGAACGGCGACAGACACAAGAGGATGACGACAATAGCGCCTCGGTAGACCGAGGGAGGATAGGGAGGACAGGCGTGACTCATTGGGTTGAATGGGAAATCGCTGAGGGTAGGGGATAACTGGGGGGATGGAGGCTGAGCGACTTCCAGCGGAACGCTGACGCTATCGGGGAGCTGCTGTAGAAACTGTGCAATGTAATCAACTGTAGTCCCTTCTGAAGGTGGCCTTCCTTCGGAAATAGGAGGGCAATGAGCCTTTGAGATACGGGACCGCTGCAAAAGGTCCAGCTTTAGGCATACTTCTGGTAACGTCTTGAGATGGCGTAAGAAACCCATATCTCATCGTGTTATCGCTGAGAAATGGAATGCGCGGCGCACCCCACGAGAATCACCGCCTCTTTATCTATTTATTGCCTCAATATTTCTAATAAATAAGCTCTTCTTGTCCCCCGAGCGAGGAGGATCCATTGGATCACTCTGGCACGCGACATGAGCGAATGGAGACGTTGCTCAAGCCAGCTCGATGATTAACGGGACGATAGGTGACACAGGTGAATAGAAGTAGGCGCAAATCTATAAACAAGGAACCCTCGCGTTTTTATGTCATTCTCAAACCAAACTGGACACCTTCCAAATGAAATAAGACTCTGTTCTAAGCATAAACCTAAGACTTTTGGGATCAAAGCGAACTCTTCCAAGTTGAAATGAGCTTCTCCCAAATTAAATAGAGTCTCTCTAAAATGGTTAAGACAATTTTTTGTACAAGACAAATTTTTGTAAAACTTTCTTCAAAGTTTTAATTCATCTACCCAACAAGTGAGCACTGTAAAATTTTATAAAATTTTTACTTTACAGGAGAAATAATGCTTTAATGCTTGTTTTAAGGAGCAAGACAGAAAAGAAATTGCGCCATGTCCTCGTCCAAGGCGTCGCGTTTTTTATTCGATTGATAGCAAAATTTCTGCTTGCATGAAGGTCGACACCTGTTAAAGGTACAACAAAAACAACTGTAAAAAAACACGCATCCTTACTTTAATGGTTCATGCAAGTGGCATTTACACTATCAATCAAACAAAGTTGCGGTAAACTTTTTGAGTGTGTGGCGCAATGTGATCTTTCAATGAAATGTTTCTCAAAAAATAAAATTTTATAAAATTATTACACTTACTGCGCAGATAAGCTAAAAAAAATCTCAAAGAAACTTAAACCAAATTTTCCTTTTAAAAAATCTTCTATAAAAATAGTTTAACCTGTCTGAAGGTCATTTCGGTCCGCTTTGATTCAAAAGTCTTAAAGCTAGAAAAGCAAAAAAATTCCCAATTTGAAGTGACCTACCATTCTATAATTGAGTTACCTGCCCGCCCTGTAGATGATGGTCGTATCTCACGCAGATTAGAAACCTGTCTGAAATACGCCTCATTGAAATCCGTGCAATCTCATGGAACCCCTTGTGACCATCTTCGTACCTCGCGTGGGCAACGTTTGCCGTGCAACATGGGATGTTGTTGCAGCAGAGGGAGCGCAGCCTCCTGCTTGACACAAAAACGTCTGCGCGCGTTTTTGAGTGCCTGGATCCAGAAGCCGGGTCTCCTACGTAACGTATTAAGCGTCGGAAGCCAGAAGAGGAGACATGGTCGTCCTACGACGAGCGGTCTCCTACCACTATCTATCTATCTATCTGCTACTATATAATTGGGTTAGAGTGAAAGTGAGATACGCCGCATCATCCACAGCAGGGGCGGTCGAGTGATCTAACCTAGGTGAGATACGCCGCATCCTCCACAGCGGGGGCAAAATTTGCTATTGAAGGTGGAATGTTGCTGCAGCAGGGGAAGCGCAGCCCTTTACTGCTTCACACAACAGCACCTACGCGCGTTTCTGAGCGTCCAGATTCAGAAGCCGACTTCGAGCCATTAGCATGAAAAGACCACTAAAGAGGTTAGAGTAGAAAATGGGACTTCGAGGGTGGAGAACCGACAGCGATCCGGAGGGAGCGATCTGGAGGAGGCATCGGGATGGGGGGGGGGATGAGGGGAGAGGTCGAATTATGAAGCAGGCCAGGAGGTGGCACCAAGAAGGGTTTAGGCAATATGGAGGGACTAGTAGGGAGTTACCAACTGGGGGGGGGGGGGGAATCAGTAAGGAGATCCATTACCAGTAAGTGCGACCGGATTTGGAAGATGTGACACCGATGTCGCGCAATGGATGTTCGCTCGCCATCGTCGTGTCGTGAGCGTGGGAGGGCTACTTAAATGGGGTAGTGTAGAAAGGAGGACCCCGAGGGGGAAGGGAGAGAGAGGAATCTACCTGTAAGAAGGAACCTGGAGGCGGGATGGGGAACCAACAAAAAGGGAGCCGTAAGGGAATTCATGCGGGAAACAAGAGATCTGCCATATGCATAGCCTCTTGATGCTCGACACAGCGGCGACTGCAAACGCTTCCGAGCTTTTGCATTCGGAAGACGGGTCTTTTGAGCTTCTTGAACCAAAAGACGCCCTCCCCCCACGTCGCTCAACCAGCGTCTGATTCTGAATACGTTTCACCGACGTTTGCCGCGAGCATGGGAGGACCACTAAGGAGGTGGTGGAGAAGGGCAGTTAGGGGGGCCTCTAGGGTGGACCAGTAGAGCGACCAGGAAAGAAAGGAACAACCTGGAGGTGGGGCCAGGACGGGAAAACCAGCAATAAGAGTCAAGTAGGGGCTCAATAGTGGATACAAAGAAGTGGGCAGGAGTTGGGAACAGGAAGATGGTGGACTAAAGAGGGGAGGGAAGACTAGTAAAGGCGGACAAACAATTAGATCCAGTAAGAAGAAACGAGTGAGATGGAAGCTGGCTTCGACATCTGGAAAGGCTAGCTCTTGAGCATGAGAACGGTTTCGGAGGAGCAACCTAAGCGACAGAAGTACTGCGCAGGACAAACCAATGAGAGTAATGGCCGGTACGGAGAGAATGTCTATGATGAATGCACGGAAGTCATGAACGGCTGGATGCCAATGAAGTACGCAGCAGATCCTAGATGTTAGTAATTTTATGCTTTACAAAACTATTTTCCATAGATCAGTGAGGCTGCAAAGTCGCGCGAAGCGCGCAAGTGCGAGACACGCCGTTAGGCGTGTCGGAGCATTTGTGTATGGTATATTATAGGGTGTGATATACTTTTTGTGTATGGTATATTATACTATTAGGTTGGCAACTAATTTCGTGGACTCTCAAGAATCTTCAGCAAAAGTATTTATTAACAAGTAACTAATGATAATCTTTAATCAAAATAAGATCCCTCGGAACGCAGAAGTGCTTCCCATATATCAGGTAGCTGGTCTATCCCACGGCCATAGAATTATTGTGCTTTTAAGGCCAAGAGTCTTTGCAGGTGCATTTTGACCCGGTCCACATTATTAAATCGTCTTCCAACCAAGAAGTACTGCTCCGAACTAAAAATGTGGTAGTCGCTCGGCGCAAGGCCTGGGCTGTAAGGTGGATGAGTTTGACGCTCCCAGTCAAGGTCTTTTATTTTTTGAGGCGTCCGGTTCGCTACGTTCGCTCCGTTTGGTGTTGTCAAGAAGGTATTAACTTCTGGGAGCTCGTCAAGAACGGTTCCAGCATTAATGCTGTAATCTACTCTTCTCAACCTGGCCGCGCGCAGGCTGAACTCCGCTGGAATCGGTTCAGACAGATTTTCAGGAGCGGAATTATCCCTCAGCAAGATAACGCCAGATCACACGTCCCGAATCGGGAGCTTCAAAAAATCGAGGACCTTAGCTGGGAGCGTCTAACTCACCTTACAGCACAGGCTGTGCGCCAAATGACTAGCACCTTCGTAGCTCGCTGCAGCACTTCTTGGTTGGAGAACGACTTATTGATGTGGACCATGTCAAAATGCGCCTCCAAGGATTCTTGGCTTCAAAAGCACAAGAATTCTACAGCTGTGGGATGGGCCAGGTAGCTGATAAATGGGAAGCAGTCCCGCGTTCCAACAGATCTTACTTTGGTTGAAAACTGTTATTTGTTGTTTGTTTATGAACACTTTTGTTGAAGACGCTTGAGAGTCCACGTCCACGAAATTAGTTGCCAACCTAACATAATAATATCCTAGAACTAGCCCGAAGAAAAGACCGATGAACGGACGTTCGCTCTTCTCCTCTTCAACGCTCTTCTATCTCACAACTCAGAGACCTTTGCCACAGACTACACAGGCGGAACGATCGCATCATCATCGGCATTGCTATTGTGCACCCGAAATGTCAATGGAGGAAGCGAATAAATTCACGTAGGCATCGGAATTCCGAATGTATGTAGAGTGCCGTTATGAATTTTACAAAGAATTTTTTGAGTTTTTCTGAGGCTTTGCAAAAAGTTGAAAAACCCTCTTTATTTATTAGATTATTTGTATTGTTTTAAGAGCCCAATTTTACTTTAATTGCTCTGATGTTTATGGTAATATGTTTATTTTTTAAGCTAATTGGTGTAGTTAGTGATAGAGCATTTTTTTAACTTAGCGTTTTTCTGTTATTTCTAGACTTCTATATAGCCCCTCTTACTGCATGACCATGCAGCGGCCTACAGGTGACACTGGACGTGTTTACAGAACGTAGAAGAAGTTCACTAGGCGTCTAAGCCAGGTGGCAGGGATGCAGGAGGCAACCCTCCTAGAAGGCTCTTCTTGTATGCACAACTAGAGTAGGAATGGCCAGTGACTTGTTGGAAGAAGCACTTGCTCTGATTGGTTTTCAGAACTGGGTAATTATACCCAAGAAATTCAAGGCTTCATCATTCAGCCTGAATGAGATCGTGGTCTTCTTTTAAAACATGAAGCTGTAGAGGCGCTCAATGAGGGAAAAACTATTCTGAAACGCTTTTAGGAACTGAGGCCCCCGGTGTGCTGCTTGAACCAGCTAGCATGGTCCACCTCCAGCAAAGCGTATATCAGTGCAGATCCTGAACTAAGTACAGGCAGGAGGCAACCAGCGCGAAGTGTAAAAAGTGGCTCCAGTGTCTCTGGTGGCACCATCATCTTGACATCCAAAGAAACCATTTCCAGTGCAGAATTTATTAGTCCCATTCAGCTTCTAGGCACGACTTCAGCCTTTTTGCTTGCTGTAATCGGGGTTACTTATTCAATACCGCCCACCGTTAGCAATGCTATTGTGAAGTTGAAGCTAGCAGAGACAGAACTCATGGCTATGCCGACTTGAAGCGGCTATACCCTGTCAAACGGTCAAGTTACACGCTTTAAGCGACGTTTTCTCATTCTAGATAGGCTAACTGTCCATAGCAAGCAAATCAGCTCAGTATTCAAAAAGAAAAGGATGAATTGTCAAAGGGTTAAGCGGTCAGAATGGGCTTTCTTGACCAAAAGTGCACTCGGCTGAGCAATAGACCCTCAAACTTGGGTGAGTAAACCAGTAAACGAAGTGGTTGAGTGTTACTGTTGGCAGCAAATCTTCCTTCTTTATTCATTGGTTCTCATCCGAAGTTCGAAGATATGCCCATCATTCAAAATTTTTCTTTATGGAAATAAAATAAACATATATAAATATAAGATTGATCATTATCGATTGGCTGAGCGCGTGATGCTGTCGGGAGAGCCGCTGGCTATCGAGTGCACCCGATACCAGGTTTTAGGTTCGATTCTCCACACAGGCCAACCAAGCTTCCAATCCCGTCGGAGAATTGTTGCCAGACTTGTTTGGGAAGGAAACTGTTGTTCTGACTCTGATAAGTCGTTGTATGGATTGGATTTACCTTCAAATTACCTCCATTACGTCTTGTAGAAGTAGAATGCATGGCGGGCATCGCAAAAGTATTGACTGACGCCAACCTTTATTCTTAATCCTTCATAGATTAACTGCTATTAGGTCATATCAATATTACCCGTGAACTTCGGCTGCCTCCTATGATAAATGGAAGTTAGTTGACATAGGAACAACGAGATGGGTTCCTATCATACCCGACCTATAGGAACTACCCTCTTTCCGAAAGCGCCGTACGCGTTGTTTAGCACCATATGGCAAATAATTTTTAAAAACCACGACAAAAAACGCTGAATTTCTTCTGGCTTTCTGTCCTACAAGCAGGATCAAGGTCGGTTGCTGCGAGCCGAAAACGAGTCAGGGCTAGAAAAAAGGTGCAGTCTTTCCGTCTCACTGTCGACTTGTTTGTTTGCTTGTCTATGAGTCAGGTGTTGTGAAATCTGTGCATATGCTTACTGATAGAATAGTTTGCTTCGAGAACTTGTCAACGCCATACGATTAGTCACTTCAGGTGCACAGACGACACCACATCTGGGCTGCACATGAGGCTACGAGGGAAGTAGGAGTGCTAAGTGACTGGCGTTGGTGTAAGGGTCCGTCGGGACTTCCAGTGGAAGGAAGGCGAAGAATAGATAAGCTTCGAAAGAGCCTGGGATGTGGCATCTGCCCTATCTCCTTTAGTAGTCGTGGTAGTAGGTCCACAGTGATCTGAAAGACACGGCAGTGGTCAGACTCCTCAGACCAGCTCTTATCTTCGCCACCCTTCCGGGAAGGAATGCAAGCCTCAGCCATTCCGACTGCTAGCTCGGAATCCTATCTCAGATCACGAGCGACTAAAACGACTTCAAGGTCTCATCAAGGGCGAGGCCGCGTTCACCTTTTTATCGCAAGTGGTGGCAGGACAAGGTCATGGCGCACCAACAATCGCTGTCACTTCAGCCCATTCACATGAAGTGCTGCCACAACAGCGGAGGGTCGAATCTTGTCTCGTTGTGCTCAGACACTGGGAGAGGTGACCGTGGATGAAAATGACTTTTGTGACGACAGCGGTGATCTGTAGGAGCTATTTTGGGGCAGAGTTTCAGTGAGCGGTCTACTACCGGTCCTTTCGCCGCTCGCGTAATACGCTACGGAGGCATTTGAACGTTTTGAACTTCAGAGCCAGCGCCCGGATTCATCAACGCTCATACCCATGGGTATGCTGGGTATAAAGGGTAGACATACCCACGATGTGGACATACCCACGATTCATGATAAACCTTACCCGCCAAATCGTAGGTACATCAGTGGGTAGAGAAAACCCGCCGATCGTTGTGGGTACATCCATATACCCGCGACTCCTTCGCGCCCCATTGACAAAATGGCGCTCCAGTGAGATCATCTGTTTTCGCGAAAGGCATAGTTGTGCCTTACCCTTGATTCCTTTCATGAATACGAATCGTACCCACTACCCATTGTTGGTAGTGGGTATGATTCCCTTACGGTATCTCTACCTATACCCATTGCTTATCTCTACCCCTTATACGCGCGGGTTAGTCGTTGATGAATCCGGGGGCCGGATTCATCAACGACTAACCCGCGGGTATAAGAGGTAGAGATACCCACAATGAAGCCTGCGTCTTTGACTCTTTAGTTATCTCTGCCTGACTCTTATCTTATCTCTACCCCTTATCACCCGCATACCCACGAGTTAATTGTTGATGAATCCGGCCTCGGGCCCCGGATTCATCAAGCAATGGGTATGAGTAGAGATACCGTACCAGCAGTGGGTAGTGGGTACGATTCGTATTCATGAAAGGAATCAAGGGTAAGGTACAACTAGGCCTCTCGCGAGAACAGGGGCCGGATGCATCAACGACTAAACCACGGGTATAGGGGGTAGAGACACCCACGATGGAGCCTGCGTCTCTGACTCCCACCTTATCTCTACCTGATTCTTATCTTATCTCTAGCCCTTATACCCCGCATACCCAAGGGTTTAATTGTTGATGAATCCGGCCCCAGCTGATCCACTGGAGCGCTATTTTGTCAATGGGGCGCGAACAAGTCGCGGGTATATGTATGTACCCACGACGATCAGGGACCGAATTCATCAACGGTTAAACCCGTGGGTATGCGGGGGATAAGAGGTAGAGATAGGATAAGAGACACGTAGAGATAAGGTAAGAGTCAGAGACGCAGGCTTTATCGTGGGTATATCTACCCCCTATACCCGAGGGCAGGGGTGTGCGTAATAACGATTTACGATTTACGATTTTCCGATTTACGGCGATTTTTGGCAATTTTTTTACGATTTACGATTTACGACATTTTGGGTCGTAATTTTCGTAAATACGATCTTTGATCTAACTCCAAATGGGGCGATGCAGCCCGTGATATAAAGATGTGCCCATTTGAAAAGTATCGCTCATTCCCTCTGTTCGTTTTAGTATCTATGTTTTGATGTCGAACCATGACAGAGGACAAAGTACTGTGCACAGGTGTCGCGCGTCTCGACAGAGTTCTTTGCTTAACTGACTTTTGCATTTCTCTAATACTATAAGGGCTGCGATTTGCTACCAGACCTGTTGTAAAGTAGAAGCATAGAAGCAACAACGCTAATAATCATACTTTATAATTACGCGCCAAGCGTTGAGTCACACTATCGGTCGGCGCCGCCGCAAAAATTAGTCATGAAATAGGGGGAAAATGGGGAAAATTCGGCAGGAAAATAGCGGAAAATATCCAGACGTCTTCTACATGCCTGGGGATTCAGAAGGCGTGCCGAAGACGTCGTTTGCTAAGGGTGGATCATTCAGGGAGGCCAGTACCAGTAATGGGGGACCGTTTCACTAAGGGAGGACCAGTAGTGAGGAACCAATATATATCGTAATCGTCATGCTATACTGTCCGTACTGCGAGCCTTTTGTACTCCTGGGTAGGCAAAGAAAAACTGTACAAGTAGAGCAGCTAGCTCGATGTGATTGTCCTTAGCTTAGTGGTACTGCAACATAGCGCGAAGAGCGCAAATGCGAGGCACGCCGATAGGCGTGACGGAGCACTTGCTAAAAATAAGGTCACTGGACGATTGGACTCCTCCTTTTCCAGCAAGGCATGCATTCTACTGTCGAAGAAAGTTTCATTACAGCCCACAGAAAGATATTCGACGCTATTTTGTAGGGAAAAGAAATGAGTATTTGCCGATTCACATCTTATAAGGTAACTACCACTTGGTCAGTCTGTTCATAGACGATTCAAGCTACTCGCTCCGAAGAGGACTGATGCAAGACATGATGGAATATCATTCGTGATTGGAGGCGGGGTGTAGACGATTACTAGAATCATATGGAAAGATCATATGGAAATCACGGATGGGTCTATGGATCAGCACTGTACGCTCTATATATTGCGGAGCAAATGGGTATTCAAAGTGCTGTAAAAGAAAACTTGGAACTTATTCAAAGAAATAGTCGAAGTGCTTTTGGCAGTTTTAGTCTCCCCTTCAAGCGGCATGGTTGAGGTTGTCCCGCTCACCTTCCCTAACCCGGCTTAGAATGCTGCGTACTCTCCGAGAGCACGCGTTCGTTACAGAACTGGCGGCAAAAGTTTAGACTTCGAGTGCACTATTATTTCTTCTTTACAATCACACATTCATCTTCGTTTACCTCCGTGTTCTGGCAAGGGAAGTAATTCCAGGATGTAGGCAACTTTAAAACGGGTGCGCTAGTCGGGCCACACTCCGACGTCTCTTCGTCTGCCAAAATCTGTGCTCTCCTCCGCGTCAGCTCGTTTTTCTTTGTCCGTGTTACTCAAGCTTTTTGGAGAGTGACCTCCTTCAAGCATCATAGCGCCGAAGCCTGATATTGTCGGTCGATGTTTCGAAAATGTTGAGACTTTTGTTAGGAAGTTTTGAATTTCTTTCTTTTAAAGTGTCTAAATCGCCCTGCAGTTCACAGAGACATGAAATCGGGTATTGCGCGGTGGATGAGGTTGCTAGCTACCTTCGCGTTACACATTCTATGTTTAACTACCTTCATGTGATGTTTTATTATATTTACAGTTTTTCTTTGTCATTTTTAAAACGGTCTTTTAGAAATCAAAATAACCATTTTCCACTTTAATCTGCATTCTTCCCAACCCAACTTGGATTTTCAAAAATCAAGCAAGACATCTTCCAAATCAAATTGGATGTCTGTGGAATCAAACTGGAGACGCCTTAAAAAGGGTACGCATTACGCTTTCAATTCAAAAGCTACTACAGAGGGTGCCAAGAAATATGGTCGTTGTTTCGGTGGTCGCAAGTTTCACATCCTACTGGCAGTGTTTCTGAACGAATTTCAAAATGTAAAAAGCGGAGGAATTTCTGGGTGACATATAGCTGCTGCTTTCGTCGAGAGTCAGCGGTGAATTTTTAAAAATTTTTCAGTCTCCATAGTGTCTTGGATGGCCATGCATTGGTGAAGATAGGGTACTTGAATCGGCAATTTGTCGACTTTCTTGAAAGGTGTAATGATTGATGTGGAAAGTGTCCGACTAAAATGAAAAAGAAAAGTTAAAAAAGCAAAAGTTTGGGAAGAAAACTGTCCGGCTTGAGCTGAAAATAACACAATACATATACAAATATTGGAACACTTTTGAATAACAGCAAGTAAAACTAGTTGTACTGCTTTACACGTCAGGACACCCTTACGATTTACGGTTAACGATTTACGATTTACGACGGTTTTTTCGTAATTACGATTTACGATTTACGAAATTTCGGATTTCATTTACGCGCACCCCTGCCCGAGGGTTAGTCGCTGATGAATCGGGCCCCAGAGGATTTTCTCTACCCGCTGATATACCCACGATTTTGTGGGTAAGGTTCATTAATCGTGGGTATGTCCACATCGTGGATATGTCCACCCTCTATACCCAGCATACCCGTGGGTATGCGCGTTGATGAATCCGGGCCCAGGTCATTCCACGTTGCGGGTTTATTTATTTTTATTTATTTATGAGACGCGGATTCTGGAATCACGCGTGAAAAAAAAACACAACAACAAACCATCTAATCAAACATAACAACATCCTGAACTATTAGTGAAATAAGGAAAGGAAAAGAGAAAACGAGAAACAGGAAACAATAGAGTAGTGTTCTAGCGATCACCTAATCGAGAAGCACGATGGGCAAGTATTTTAAACTGAGCCAGAGACATGGTGAGAAGATTGGTTTTGGAAATGGAATTGAAGGCGGAAACAGTTCTATTAGCAAAAAACTTCGCCCTCAGCTGTGATTTCCCTGTAGCCACCCTAAACTTTATAGGTGCTCCTCTCGTTCTCGAGCAGACCGCCGTAAAGAAGTCACTGGCATTGATGTGGACCTTCCCCGTTATAATTTTGAAGGCCATGACTAAATCGAATTTAATTCTCCTCGGCATCAGGGATGGAAGACCCAATTGAATTCTCCTGTCCTTACCATTGGGAATCTCCTTGTAATTTAAACCGGTTGTTCTAATTACCAACTTTCTAGTGGAATTGTTTTGAATGCTTTCAATAGCATCAATATCCTTCTTTTTGTAGGGTGAAAAAACGGTTGTGCCGTGCTCAGCTATAGGACGCACATACGATTTGTAAGCCTGCAATAAGGTAGATGGATTTTTTGTCCTGAGGGCCTTAAACAGATTGTATGTGCGAAACATGGCTCGAGAGACAAGCGACTTATAATATGAGTCAAACTGCAGCTTGTCCGTAAATATGAAACCGAGGTCACGAAATTTGTCCACCTTCATCAGGTCTACATTGCCTAATTTGTAGAGTGTGCTCATATGCCTGCTACCCAAGGAAATAACTTTTGTTTTCTCAGGAGCTAGAGGTAGTTCCCATTTTTGAGACCATTTGTCAACTGCGTTAATACTAGCTTGAAGCGCATTCACATCCTCGGATGAGCAGATAGACTTATAAATCTTTATGTCGTCAGCGAACATTATGCAACTTGCTCCATTGGCAGTAACAGAAGGCGGAAGGTCGAACGTATAAATGAGGAAAAGTAATTGGGACAAAACTCCACCCTGTGGAACTCCACTGAAAGTTTGATAGATCGACGAAAATTCAGTTCCTACCCGAACCTGGTAAGTCCTGTTCGAGAGTAAATCTTTAATCCATTCTACAAGCCTAGGGAGAATTCCTACCTGCCTAAGCTTAGCAATGAGTTTGTATGTGGGAACCTTATCGAATGCTTTCGAAAGATCGAAATATACGGCATCATCCTGTTTGTTTTCATCGAGAGCTTTAGTCCAGTCATTAAATGCAACCAAAACAGCCGTTTCAACTGATCTACCTTTACAGAAGCCATGTTGATTGCTAGGAATAATGTTGTACTTATCAAGATGTTCAAGTATGTGCTTTTTAACGATTTTTTCAAACGTTCTGACGAAAACAGAGGTGATACTGACGGGCCTGTAATTCCTGGGATCTGAGTAAGGAGGTTTCTTTGGAATGGGTGTAACAAAGGAGTGCTTCCACTTCTTTGGGACCTCTCCTCTCATGTAACTTAAATTGAATATGAATTCTAATGGATAAACAATTTCCGGAAGCACTTTTTTAATAAACGTTATAGGAATAAAATCCGGCGAAACAGAGCAAGAATTTGGCCATGTACTCAAAATATCCATTATTTCGTGTTTGTGAAACCAAATGTTGAATTCATGCGGGGAAACGATTGATCTACACCTTCAACGGTGTTGGGTGACCTCGGGCCATTGTTGTTGTACACTTTTTGAAAAACATTAGCAAAGGTATCGGCTTTCTGCTTATCCGAGATAATAATATTCGCTTCTTCGTCGACTAAGCTACTACAACTGCAAAACAGTTTAAACAAAAAAAAAACAACTGAAATAGCAAAACATTCTGGTGAAATGTTTATAACCACTTCCTATTACGCAAACCCACCAAAGTCTTCTCTCATCACAACGATGAGTGCTTTGTACTCGTGCCAAGCTAATGGGATTTTTACTTTTTAGAATTTTGTCAGTTTGATGCGTTCGAATGCACAATTTCTCAAAATCAGCTAATTCCTAGATCACTTACGATCACAGAAGAAGTAGGTTACTGTCGGAATATTGTTTCAAGGGCTACCTAATGCATCAAAGAAATTTTCGGAGATATGGAGCCCCACACAAACATTTATTTAATTATTTTTTTATTGCACAAACTGTGTAATAAAACAAAAAAACTATAAAGAAAAAACAAATACTGTAGACTAAGCCAGACATGATATATGTTCGGTTTGAGTGCTTTTAAATCCTTTTATGAGTAGTGTGAAAATTTCACTTACAAAATTAGTTAAATTGAGGTTGTTGCAAGTTCATCGCCACTAAATGGGAAGAGATGTGTTATGAACGAGTTGTAGTAGTGGTAATATGAAGAGGAGTAAGCAAGTGTCAAGTATTAAGACCGGAATTTCCTATTGTCGAAGAGTAGCCCACATTTGTTTCTTGTAGTGGAACAAAAAAGAATTTGTAAAAGCTGCTGAAGTCGCAAAAAGAACATAAAGCTTGTATAAAACCAGACATCCAGCGCCCTAACAGCCGCCAATGGTTGGGGGATTCGCCCCCAAGCCCGGGGGTTGGTTAAGCTGGTATGTTCTTGAAGACTGGACTGCAAGATGTTGAGCGGGCTGACTGATTTTCTTCGACGAGCTATAGAAAGGAGGAAGGTGAAAGTTGGCTGCAAGCAAAGCCCTCGTTATTCGACATTATTATTTCTTACAATTTGCAAAAGATCAATATGTGGCATATTTTATTTGTGGAAGGAAGCATTACTATATACATAATTTAGTAATTCAGAAAAAGGCATTCGGCCGAGGGCGAACTATTGTGAAGAAAATGACAAAAAGAACCTAGAATAGCTGGGATTTCTAGCATCATCAGGTGTAGATCGGGTACAGATTGATTCCCGCGAAATGTATCGTTCTGCGAAGAATACTTTCGTTTTCCCGATAAACGCCGAGTAAAGTATGTAGGCAATTCAAGAAGCAACAAAAAACGGCATGTGGGAGGGTTTGTGCACTCCGAAGCTTCGCCCTCCAACCGTTGCTAGTACGGCCTTATAGATATTTCTCTACACAGTCGAAACCAACTGAACTGGGAGAAACATGTGGGCTTGGGTGAAGAGAACAGCTCCAGACACCTACCGAGGGGGTCCTAGGGGACGCAATAATGGTCGTCTGACACTGTGGTGCCGAGTCGAGCAGTAGACGTCCTTGATCGAAGCGAAACCAGTTGTACCAAACACCAATCTATCCCACGCTTGTTTCCATCAACACAGGCACTTCAGCATCTTGGACACGAGTCCGCCAGAACGTTTTCATGCCAGGACAGCCGCCAGTTAAACCGAAGGCATTACAACATGTCGCTTCTAGACTCCTTAATGCACCTTATAGCGACGTATTTTTCGGACATGTCGCTAATTACAGCAGCACGGCTAGGCAGGCCTCCATTAATCTGAATGCTGAGGGTTGTGGAGCTGAGGGTACTCCCAATCTGCTTCCCCTGACGGTTCGCATCTGCCCATCTGCGAAGTCGGTGATTGGTTGTCGCGAATGTGATCGGTGCTCTGGCGCATTCCCGCACCTCGCTGCCAGAATTAGCGACATGGAGTTGCTTTTACCCAAACGAGGTTTACCTTTATTCCGTTTCATTTTCTATCGCTCCATGGACGCCCGTCACCCATGCATTTCTCCCCAATTCCTGAAGCTCCATAACCGATGCCGATTTGCTGAAGAGAAACTGCTATTAGCTACTTTTCGCAAGTACCTTGCATTCCACGTCTTCTTGGCAAACGCGCAAGCGACTTTCTTCCATTTTTTAGGATATGCAATGGCTTTTACTGGAAAATTTACATGACACGATAACACTGGAACCTTTGGATCTATGTGCTATAATACAATCGGGTTGCATTTATACGGCTAGCAATATTGTCAAAATATACCGTTTTCACGTCGAATTGGACACTTTTCAAATGAAATTCACTCTTCTATGCTACCCTAGCACTTTTGAAATCAAAGCAAATTCCTTCAAATCGGAATTAGCTTTCTTTGTATTCAACTAGAGCTCCTCCAAAAAAGTTATAATGATTTTTTTACAAGATAAATTTTAGCTTAGCTTTCTTTGAATTTGTTTAAAAAACTTTAAAAAAATTATCTTTGTGGAAAAATAATGGTTTAAACAATGGAATAAGCACAATGCGTAGCACATTCCAATTAAGGATTGATTAACGCCGTCGTTTACTTTAACTGTTTTCTGATGCCCCCTATCAGAAATGATCCGAACAAGGCCATAGTTCTACGGAGGTCTGGAGCTCTTTTGCGATCTCTGCGATAAAGTGCACTCCGTATATAATTCATCTCAGAGTCAGTGTTCATGAGGTATCGACAATGGAACCTCCGAAAGGGCTTGTCTCGAAGGAAGTGCGCGTGTTGCCACTCCGCTGCCACTAAGGATGAGGATCGGCGTTAATCAGAGTCCTGTTTCTCTTGTATGAGCCATGTACTCTACTTCTCCGGGATTTTTTTGTAGGCAATTTTAATGAGTATTTCGTCTGACAACAGCAATGAGAGGGCTTGTGGTGACCAGTCAACAGAAAAGTCAGTATTTCCTCCTTTCCAGACATGTCTGGCGGCAATTCACTGACCCTAGAGGCATTGAAGCTTGGTGGACGTGGGCCAAACATTGAACCTCAACTCGTGGTCCGAGCCATCTAGGAGCATATCTGGAGCCTCACATTCGCTTGATTAAAGAACGGTTCTAGGAGATGTTCTTAGTGCCGAACCTAGAAAATCAACGGTGAGACCAGAGCAAAGCGACGATCACGTCGAACAACAGGCATCAACGTTCGGCCACTTCAAGAGCTACGATCGGCGCAGTGCAAACAACTGATGTTGTCGTTTGGGAAGGAACTCCATGTTTCAATCGATACACATTTTACCTCCTCACCCGTCTGCGAACAGTGAGGATCGACCGAGCGCTTATCTGACGAGGGAAGTCGTGAACTCGGTCCGGAAATTCTGAACGAGACCTATATGGTATTGTAGGGCATCGGGCGAGGATCACAGAACTGTGTTTCGTTCTTGCTAAATGCCCCTGATTGGTCCAAAAATGGCAAAAAATGGTATCACTTCAGGGCGGGCTGATAACGCAAATGTGACAATTGGTATGGTCCTGTCGTGCTCAGAACTTGACCTACAAAAGGCCTCCAAAAACCCGTAGAAGTACAATACATGGCTCATTCCAGAGAAACAGGACTTTGATTAACGCCGATCCTCATCCTTAGTGGCAGCGGAGCGCCAACACGCGCACTTCCTTCGAGACTAGCCATCTGGATTTTCGGAGGTTCTATTGTCGACACTTCATGAACACTGACTGTGAGATGAATTATATACGGAGTGCACTTTATCGCAGAGACCGCAAAAGAGCTCCAGACCTCCTTAGAACTATGGCCTTGTTCGGATCATTTCGATAGGAGGCACCAGAAAACGGTTAAGAGTAAAGGACAGCGTTAATCAATCCTTATTTGGAATGTACTTCGCATTGTGCTTATTCCAATATTTAAACCATTATTTTCCACAAAGATAATTTTTTAAAAAAAATTGTAAACCAGTTCAAAGAAAGCTAAGCTGAAATTTGTCTTGGCAAAAAATTATTCTATGTATTAGGTTGTAACGAATTAAATGGCACTGGCTCGCGCCATTTTTGGCGCGTCTTTACGCGTTTGATCAAGAACAAACCGTAACACGTGGCATATCATTTAGAAGCGCAAACTTTGCTCTACCGGCGGGTACCAAATTTTGTATGTAAAAGTGGGAAAACTTTAGAGTTTTATTGACTTTTTTGCAGATGGACAAAAGGGTAATCCGAGGCATTCACTTGTATGAATTCAAGCTGGGCACTACAGCTAAGGAGGCGGACGAGAAGATCAACGCCGCATTCGGTCAAGGATGTTCCACAATTCGGACGGCGTATCGTTGGTATCAGAAGTTCCGGAATGGAGATGAGAGCTTGGAAGGACATGAAGGTCGTGGGAGGCATAGTGATGTTGATGAGGACAAGCTGAGAGATGTGGTAGAGGAGGATCCACACAAAGGTACCAGGGAGATAGCGAAGGTTCTTGGCGTCAGTCACAACACAGCTGCCCGGCATCTGAAGGAAATTGGAAAGACCGAAAAGCTGGAAAGATGGGTGCCTCACGAGCTGTCCGAGGAGCAAAGAAACCGACGATATGAGATCTCGTCCGCACTGCTTCTACGGAACGAAACGGACCCATTCCTTGATCGCATCGTAACCTGTGACGAGAAATGGATAATGTACGACAACAGGCGACGATCGGCACAGTGGGTGGACAGCGATGAGAGCCCCAAGGTTTTTGCGAAGCCGGAATTGCACCAAAAGAAAGTAATGGTGACAGTATGGTGGTGTTCGCTGGGAATTATTCACCACAGCTTCCTCCCTCCCGGTGAATCCATCACGGCAGAGAAGTACTGCATTGAAATTGAAGAAATGATGAAAAAGTCGAAGGATATCCGGCCGGCCTTGGTAAACCGAAGGCGAGTTCTCCTTCTGCACGACAACGCTCGCCCCCATCTAGCACGAATGACGTTGCAGAAATTGAATGAGCTGAGCACTGAAACTCTACCACATCCTCCGTTTTCTCCCGACCCCTCCCCAACAGACTACCATTTCTTCAAGCATCTTGGCGACTTCTTGGTAGGGAAAATATTCAAATACCAACAGGATGCCGAAAGTGCCTTCGAAGGTTTCGTCAATTCCAGAATTTCTGATTTATATGCTACTGGGATAAAAAAGCTTGTGTCACGTTGGCAAAGATGTGTAGAATCAGAAGGTTTTTAATTCGATTAATAAACCTGCCTACAAGCCGAGATATTAGCTGTTTAAATTTACAGTGGTTCACTGCCATTTATTTCGTTACAACCTAATAACTTTTTTGAAGAAGCTCTAGTTGAATACAAAGAAAGCTAATTTCGATCTGAAAGAGTTTGCTTTGATTTCAAAAGTGCTAGGGTAGTTTGAGAAAATGCAACCTGATTGTATTATAGAACATAGATCCCAACGCTCCAGGGTTATCGTGTCATGTAAATTTTCCAGCAAAAGCCATTGCGTATCCTAAAAAATGGAAAAAAAAGTCGCTAGCGCGTTTGCCAAGAAGATATGGAATGCAAGGTACTTTGCGAAAAGTAACTAATCAGGTATGAACACGAGTACTCTCACGACTGCATAGTCGGAAAAAATTTTATGCGAGTTTCTAGGGGAAGGGTAATTGGATCACTGACATAAATTTGACATAAGTTTCCGGTTTTTAAATTTTTTGTGAAGTTCGGCCAGGTGAAGAAACCCGCGTTAAGGATGCATTTCTTCACAGTATCTGTACCTACTCTAACCTGCTGTAATCCGCTATTACACCGAAAACTGATGCTTCAAAATAGTCTTTTCATTTTTTTCAAAGATTTATTACTTCACAACTACAAAGTCAAATCAATTAAGATAATCTCCATTTTGTTCCACTACACTTTTCCAAAGACTGAGTAATTTTCAATTTCCTCTCGCGTAAAAGACTGCATTTCTGGAATCGAACCGTTGCTAAACCCAATTTTTGAGGTCTTCATCCGTTTCAAATTATTGCTCTCCAATTTCTTGCCTGAGAGCATGGAAGAGATGGTAGTCAGTAAGGGACGAGGTCAGGGCTATGCGGTAGATGTGGCATTACCACCCAGCCCAGCTCCTCTGTTGTTTCTCTTGTGAGTCTTGCAACATGTGGCTTTCCATCGTCATGCAGGATCATCACCTTCGACTTCTCAGGCGTCTTTTCTCGAAGAGCTGCGGCGACTTTGTGGAGTTGGCCTGGCCACTGTATGTGGCAGCAGTAAGTGTCTCTCCACTTCTGAGAGTTTCCCAGTAAATCACTCCTCTGATATCCACCCAATACTCAGGAGAATCTTCCTTTCGTGAATATTGGGCTTGAGATCAGGCTTGGGGTTCTCTCCCTTTTGTGCCCATTGTCTTTTTCTTCGGAAGTTACCAAACAGAACCCGGGACTCATCGCCTATCACAATCTGCGGCAGAAACGATTTTCTTTCGTATCTCGACAGAAGAGAAGCAGCGATGGAGAGCCGTTGACCTTTCTGAGTGTCTTACAGGGCATGTGGAATCCAAGCTTCAAATTTCCGTGCAAAGCCGAGGTTCTTCAGATGGATTTCCACTATCCTATGAGACACGTCGAGCTTCTCTGCCAGTTGACGTGTCGTCTGACTACTATCGGTACGAAGAAGACGGAGTAGTTCAGTGTCGTCCAATTCAGTTGGCCTTCCTGACCTTGCTTTGTCCTCGAGTGAATAATCTCCCTTTAGAAACTTTCCGAACCACTCATAACAGGCGCGATGAGTAGTAGATCCCAACCCTTATATATGGTTAATTTGGACGGTGCCTCACGTGTTGTAGGTCCTTTAACGAAATCATGAAGAATGACGTGCCGAAAATGGCCCTGAGGTAGATCTGGCGTTGAGTCCGGAAGAATGGGTAGATAATGAAATACAAGAAGGGCCTTGACCTAGGTCCATGTGCGAACGGTAGACAAGTGTGATCGGATTACGAAACCAGCTATCAGTATTGGCTAGTGCGTTTAAAAGGAAACGGTAAAAAAATTTTCGAAGTGTGAAGAGACTTTTTTCAACCCAATAGATTCGCGAACGAAAAAATTTTCTAGCCTTTGGATTGCCGATAGTCCGATTGTCCGCACCTGCAATCATTCCCAATTCTTTGCATCCCTCTAGAGTAGGGAAGAGCGGTTAAATGAGGTTACTACGAGCCCTACTTCCAAAACTAATAGAAAACATTACGGAGAGATCACACATGGTTAGCATCTACCGAGGCACCCACCAAAGCGAGCATGGTCTAATGCCCAGCGGTGTATCTCTAATCAACGAAGGCTAGTTTGACTCGCATCCTGCAAAAAGTTAAAAAGAAGTGGAGGCGAACACTAAACCCTCCGAGGCCAAAATGCACTCTGCAATGACAAAAATGAAAAACGCCACTAGCAGTGCACAAGCCTTACCCCGGAACCGATCCTTTGACCACCTTAAAGTCCACCGCGCTATCCACTCGGCCATCCATTCGGTGCTGCGTTGCCGGTGGGTACCTTTCATGAATGTGCCTTTTCGCTTCAGTCAGAAATTTAACAAGTGGCTGAAGCTCCAGACCTTTTGCAGGACTATTTCTGAGACCGACAAGGGTATTCCAGCCTACCCAGAGGACTACAGAAAATTTGGAAGACACTGTGGTGCTTCCCAGACAACACCCTACAATCCTATATAGGTCGCTTTGAGAAACTCCGCGGTCATCTCGTTGACCTTGCTCGTAAGCTAACTGCGTGGAGCGTCCTAGGTTGCATCCCAAACTTCGTCTTTCACAAACTGATCTCTATACTGCAGCAAAGACAAGAGAAGATTAATTGCAGAGAGGGCCGCTGAGTTAGACTGAGATGTTTTCGCTCCGAGCCTGCAGTATTTTTGGAAGCATCAACTGTAATCAACGAAACAGCGGATCATCCGGCCTCTCCCCGCAAGTGGCGATGTCGCGTCGTAGAAGTCTATACCTTTGCGTTCTTCTCATTCGTATTCCTTCCGTGGAATGTTGGCACTGAAATAGCCGTCATCGATCGGTCGATTCACCTATGAAATCGTCGCTTGAAGGTGTGAAATGTAGCGCTGAATCAGGCGTCGTCTTAGTGGTCATCTTCTCCAGTCTCGGATGAGCCCTTTGCTATCTATCAAGCGTTCGATGAATCCTACTTGGCAAATCTCGAAGGACGATATGAACACAACCTGCTTTCAAGGGAAAAGGCAGGAGCAGGTGTAATCAGGAGGGTGGTCCGCCTAATATTTATTTATTTATTTATTTATTTATTTATTTATTTATTCAATTACACTGATCAACTTGTGAAGGATACTGCAAGATAGGTTATCAAGAAAAAACTAAGGGCTGAACGGTTGAATACAAAATTGAAAAATTCCCACACTCTGAAGAAAGTAGGTAATTAAGCACATCGGAAAGATTGCCTTCAAGCCTGTTGAATTTGCTCATGGAGTCAGGTATTGGAGAGGTTTTTTACTAAATTGATGAATTCAGAGCCAGCCTTTGTGTAAAAAACGTGGAACGCAAGCAACTCTCAAGAGATTGGAGAGCAAATCACTATATGCCCCTTCCGATTAGGATAGATTCTAAGAACCATTTTGTAGGTGTGAGCGTACTCCCAGTAATGCCCATATAATTTCTTATAAGGGAAGACATAAGTTTTTCAACCTCAAAATTAATCTCTACAGACGAATGTTCAGTGGCCTTGTATAGGCTAACCTACAACCAAGCTGCCAGCTCCTTAGTGCTTCTACAGATCAAATTTCTCTCCCTTTTTCTGATTTTTTCGGTGAGCAGAATGTGCGTTTAACGACAGAAGATTCAATGGTTTAACGAGAAAAAAAACGGTTAAATACTCTTAAAATTCTTTAAGAGTATCTATCGGTAATGGTCTACCGATAAATTGTCTTAACGAAATTTTTCGGAAAATTCCCCAATTTACCGGACAATTTAACGACTTTTTTCGTTTAAAATCATCTTTCTATCTACCGAATTAAGAAGGTAGCATGCTATCGATCTCAGTTTAGAAGTGAAGTGCTTCAATATGCTCCAATAATTTGCTATTAGTGCTCGTGGTCCTCAACTTCATTAAAACATCCGCGACCACATTACGAGACGGAGATGGTGCGCTCCTCTATCAAAAACGCGCTACACTCACAAAATCTGTATTTTCTCATCTGGCTGAACCAATTCAAGGTATGTTTGTGCTCCTCCGGAAGCGGTCGAAACCGAAAGTCTTCTCGGCTGCCGATTAAATTTTGAATGAGTTTCGTAAGGCACTCACACCTAAGCGTTCTGCAGCACTTCTTTTTCCGAAGTTAATATTCCGCTGATCGGCTTTGACCATTAGGTAATGTGTCATTTGAAAATGTTTTGTTATTTTGGAAGTTTTGCTTACTGATCTTTAAGGTGACCTCCACCTCACATGTTGTTCTTAGAAGCTTTTGTTTCGAGAGTTTCAATGATGTTTCGGTGAAAAGCTTTTCGTTTTTTTTTACATTATGAATCGAGTGAACGGAATGGGGCCACAAAGCGGCAACGTACTGAGCGATTAACGCACAAAAACGAATCAACTATTAGGTTGTAACGAAATAAATGGCACTGAACCACTGTAAACTTAAACAGTTAATATCTCGGCTTGTAGGCAAGTTTATTAATTGAAACAAAAACCTTCTGATTCTACACATCTTTGCCAACGTGACACAAGCTTTTTTGTCCCAGTAGCATAAAAATCAGAAGTTCTGGAATTGACGAAATCTTCGAAGAGGCACTTTCGGCATCCTGTTGGTATTTGAATATTTTCCCCACCAAGAAGTCGCCAAGGTGCTTGAAGAAATGGTAGTCTGTTGGGGGGAGGTCGGGAGAAAACGGAGGATGTGGTAGAGTTTCAATGCTCAGCTCATTCAATTTCTGCAACGTCATTCGTGCTACAGGGGGCGAGCATTGTCGTGCAGAAGGAGAACTCGCCTTCGGTTTACCAAGGCCGGCCGGATATCCTTCAACTTTTTCATCATTTCTTCAATTTCAATGCAGTACTTCTCTGCCGAGATGGATTCACCGGGAGGGAGGAAGCTGTGGTGAATAATTCCCAGCGAACACCACCATACTGTCACCATTACTTTCTTTTGGTGCAATTCCGCCTTCGCAAAAACCTTGGGGCTCTCATCGCTGTCCACCCACTGTGCCGATCGTCTCCTGTTGTCGTACATTATCCATTTCTCGTCACAGGTTACGATGCGATCAAGGAATGGGTCCGTTTCGTTCCGTAGAAGCAGTGCGGACGAGATCTCATATCGTCGGTTTCTTAGCTCCTCAGACAGCTCGTGAGGCACCCATCTTTCCAGCTTTTTGGTCTTTCCAATTTCCTTCAGATGCCGGGCAGCTGTGTTCTGACTGACGCCAAGAACCTTCGCTATCTCCCTGGTACCTTTGTGTGGATCCTCCTCTACCACATCTCTCAGCGGGTCCTCATCAACATCATTATGCCTCCCACGACCTTCATGTTCTTCTAAGCTCTCATCTCCATTCGGGAACTTCTGATACCAACGATACGCCGTCCGAATTGTGGAACATCCTCGACCGAATGCGGCGTTGATCTTCTCGTCCGCCTCCTTAGCTGTAGTGCTCAGCTTGAATTCATACAAGTAAATGCCTCGGATTACCCTTTTGTCCATCTGCAAAAAAGTCAATAAAACTCTAAAGTTCCCCCACTTTTACATAGAAAATTTGGTACTCGCCGGTAGAGCAAAGTTTGCGCTTCTAAATGATATGCCACATGTTACGGTTTGTTCTTGATCAAACGCGTAAAGACGCGCCAAAAATGGCGCGAGCCAGTGCCATTTAATTCGTTACAACCTAATACAAATGTGAGATAAAACCTTTATTGTGATATCAACGAAATAGAACAATCCAAAAAATAGAAAGGACGGCCTTCGATTGCAAAGTCCAAAACTGATACTCAGCGGTGGCCCACATCCTCAAGTCTCTGGATTTGGCGCGAAAACGTGGCGGGAGCATGCCAGCCTCAGCGAACATCCGAAACATTCGTCATCGGAGTCATGGGTATGCGCTGAATTGCCGCCGGTAAATTTTTTACCGCAAATTTTTAACGCGAAAATTCGCCGGCAAATTCCGGTAAATCCGTTAATTTTTTAAAATTTAATATTCCCTTAAAAACAACTGGTTTTAAGCGGCGGTAATGTAAAAAAAGCGTAAAGCTTCTCACCGAAACATCATCACGTTCAGAAAAACCATATCATCTTCATTGTATCATGCATACGTCATCCTAAAGCAAATAAAGCAAGCGGAAGCCTAACAATGCACAAGATCTCTATTGGGAGTGCTCTAAAAAAGATAGAAGCTTAATTAAAACTCTAAAACAGCTTAATTAAACTCAAAAACATTTCTGGAACATCCGACATTCAATCGAATATTGCCATATTTCTTTTTGAATTAACAGTTTAACTGCTTTTTGAAATTATCACAATTATCATTTTTCATTCGATGAAAGAATGATTTACACCTTACACTACCACTTTTTTGAACTATTAAGCTGCACTTTGGAGCAAAGCCAGGCACTTCCTAAAAAGAGCGAAATGTGACATGATTGCGAATTTCTTTCTCTTCTTATACGGGAAAACAGCTTAAGGCCGGGGGCATACTTCCATCGCCGCGATCCCATCACGGCGGTCAGCTCATGGCCATTCCACCGCACGCGGTTGAATAGCCAAAGGAAACTCCGCCGCCGCAACAGTGGCGATCGGCATGCGCGATGGCTCCCCGCGCCCATCGCGGGCATGGCATACTTTTTCGCGCCGCGCGCGGTGTTTAGCGTTGGTCCTGGACGGATCGCCGTCGCGCTCCCTTGTAGAGCGATGGGTGATGCGACGAGCGCAGAGATTCAAATTCTTTCGCGTCGCTCTGCAAAATTCGTCGCCGGGATTCCATCGCGGCGACGGGAAATATGCACGATGTACATATCCACCAGATCAGGTAGACTAGCGGAGTACATTCCGATGCCTTACATCTTGGACTAAATTACGGGAACGAGACATGAGCGTATCTTCTTCTTATTCCCCTGGCGATCGTCTGTCCTGAGAGCTTCAATATCTCTAGTCCAAAGTGCCTCATGTCGTGTGGGGAATGTCAGCGCGAGGTATTATTCCAGTGGAGCGCGCTTTCACACTGGAGCGCACCATCTTCGCCTCCTGATATGGGCATGGATATCTTAATGAGGTTGAGGACCACGAACGCTAATAGCAAGTTATCAGAGAAGATAGAAGCAATCACTTTTAAACTGGGATCGGTAGTGTGTTTCCTTTTCTATTCGATAGACAGGAACATGATTTTGTATGAAAAAAGTCGTAAAATTTTTCGGTAAATTTGGGAATTTACCGGAAATTTTCGTTAAAAGAATTTATCGCGAAAATGCCGGTAAATCCGTTAAGCTGTTAAACCGTTGACCGGTAAACGCACACCCCTGATCGGAAAGACTGCCTTCAAGCCTGTTGAATTTGCTCATGGAGTCAGGTATTGGAGAGGTTCTTTACTAAATTGATGAATCCAGAACCACCCTTGGTGTAAAAGAACGTGAAACGCAAGCAACTCTCAAGAGATTGGAGAGCAAATCACTATATGCCCCTTCCGATTAGGATAGATTCTAAGAAGCATTTTGTAGGTGTGAGCGTACTCCCAGTAATGCTCGTATAATTTTTCATGAGGAAAGACTTAAGTTTTTCAACCTCAAAATTCTTCTCTACAGACGAATGTTCAGTGGCCTTGTACAGGCTAACCTACAACCAAGCTGCCAGCTCCTTAGTATTTCTACAGATCAAATTTCTCTCCCCTTTTCTGACTTTTTCGGCACACGTCTGGTCCCAGAAGTCCGCATGTGCTGTTTACGCCGGATTACGATGCTGCTGAACTTCGTGAATCGCTGGAGTCCTGAATCGCTAGACCGCGTGTTCCCAGAGTGCAGCGCCAACAGTGACGGTACCAAACAGCGTAACGACGACACAAGTGACGGAAGCGGACGTCATCGCTGCCATTGCCGATAAATCGATCTCTCGCCGAAAAAGTTTGGAAACCGTTCCAGAAGTGCATCAGCTGCTGCTGAAACTCGCACGATTTCAACTGTTTTCCCGAAGCCTGAATTGCTGTGCTGCGTCGTGGCTTTAGCCCACCGTGTCGACATAGCTGCGCATTCCCCGCCAAGGTTTGCTCTGCCGCTTAAGCTCGCCACTGACAGCTCTTCTCACCTACGTAGCTTCCGGATTTCTGTTTCTAACGCCCAGTGGGTCGGTTTAACCGACACCTTCTGCCGCTCATTCCGATTGTTTGCCATGTGTCGTGTCCAGAGCTTCCGATTCACCTCCAGCTCCACCACTAAAGCGGACACCGGCCATGAAGTCCACACCCTTATACGCATATAATATTGACGTTTTCGTTTCCATTCCTTCCACTGACCTTGTTCCTTTCGTTTCTATGCGTCCACAAATAAATAGTTAAATATCGCCAATTTATATGTTCTAAATAGAACATTACGGTAAATTTTTGCTCTAAGAAAATTTGGTACAACTTTCTTTACAATTTTTTTATTTCAGCTGCCCGAATGAGTGTAATAATTTTGTAAACGTCTTCTTTTCAAATAAAAATAATGCGTTGAATTGTGTTTTAATAAAGCGCAACAAAGCAGCAGTAATTTAGATTCTTAAAAGACGAGATTGCGCAGGTACTCGAAAAGCACTCCGCGATTTTTATCTGATTGATAGCATAAATTTCTATGCCCTGCAAAAATTTCGAAGGATTGAAGAAAAACTGACCATGAGACACAACCACCTCTAGCTGGTGGCGTTCACGAAAATTCCTGCACGGAGATACTACAGCTCTCCAAATATGCAGTTTTCAAGTCCAACTGTTCGCTCTTTATGCATCTAAAATCAAAATGAACACCTTTCAAATCAAAGGAGCTTCTTACGGGTTAAACCAAGATTTTCCAAAATGATCAGAATAGTCTTTTGCTCATGGAATATTTGGTACAACTTTCTTTGAAATTTTTTATTAGAGTGTCCCACACGGAATGTCGCTTCAGACCGAAAAGTTAAATTCATATAAAGGGATTAAAACATAACTTAATTCGGTAATATATTTTTTGCAATTATCAACAACCTTCCCTCAACGGACACGCAAAGATTGGATCCCGTCCTTAAAGAATTAAGCGCGAATCGAGGAAGTTGGTCACCCAAATCCGGATCTCGTCGTAGTCGGCGAACTTATTCCCAGCCAAGGCGTGCTGCATCGAGCGGAATATGTGGTAGTCGGATGGGGCAATGTCAGGGCTGTACAGCAGATGAGGCAAAACGGTCCAACCAAGTTTCTCGATTTTCTACTGAACGACTTTTGCGATATGAGGCCTCGCAAGAGCATGCAGCAAGTTGGTAGAGGACGTGTCAGTTCGATTTGGATTTATACTTGGAGCAGGTTCTGGAGTAGGATTTGGAGCAGACAAGCTTTACTGCAAGCTTCGGCTCCGATCATGTCGGATCAGCTTCAACGGCAGTCCGTGAAATGTCGCTTTCCAGGATAGGCGCCTGTCTTCCGTGCTGTTCGTCTTCAGGAGTTTCGTCGCCGGCGGCAAAACGTTGAAATCACCGCTCGCGTTGTCTTTTGAAAACGACATCTTCGCTAAATGCAGTTGCCAACGAACAATGCGATTTCGCAGCGGATTTCTTCAATTTGAAGTCGTGGAGCAGGCACGCGAGCACAATCATTTTCTGGTCCATCGTAGACTGAAGGCTATAATTTTTGAAACCGATGAAGGAATGAAGTAGGAATAATGGGGAATGTAGAAGATGAAACGCCGTAAAACACTAACCCTATGTGAGCTCAAAAACGATGCGAATAACTGTGAAAAGAACGCCACAATGTATGCGACATTCCGTGCGCGACCCGATCAAAAGTAACGCTATATGCATTCCTTACAATTGTTTTGGTCGTATCGTTTACTGGAGCCAAACTCCACGCACACAGCAATGTCTCCATCAATCCATCGCGACATCCCGGACGAGTTCATGGCGCAAACTCCTCTTCCGGCACTAAAAGTAAACAACCTTTTGCTTTTTAAAACAAGCTATAAATCATTGTTTTTCCTTAAAAATAAAATTTTTATAAAATTTCAAACAATGTGTTCACTTATTGGTTAGGTGAATTAAAACTTCAAAGAAAGTTATGCTAAAAATTTTCCTTGAGCAAAAAATTATTCTAACCTTTGTAAAAAGACTCTAGTTTACTGTAGAAAAAACTCATTTTGATTTGGAAGAGTCAAAAGTCTTAGGCTAGCGTATGGTCTTTTGAGTGTCGAATTTGATTTGAAAGGTGACGTGAAAAGTGTTCAAAATTATTCGAAAAGTGACCCATTCGACATGAAAACGGCAAATATCTCTATATATCTCAATATCTTATATAACGAACAAATATGCGCAATGTAATAAATAAATAAATAATACATATATGTGTGGACAACGAATATGCTGGAGTAGCGTTAACTTTTGGTTAATCTGTAAGCCTGTAGCGGCGCACGACGTCTTAGGCGGCTTTTAGATACTTCAAACCGCTTCGGGGACATAAGGATAAAGGATAAAGGACGGCGTTATTCATTCCATTTCGGGATGCGCCACGAGTTCTAATTCCCAGACAAGTCTGGTACCAATTCACCGACCCCGAGGGAAGGAAGGCTTGGCCGGCCTGGGCGGGAAATCCGAACCAGGAACCTGGTATCGGGTACACGTGACAGTCGGCGCCTCCTCCAACTGCGCTAAACGCGCCCTTCAAACATAAGGCTCCAAAAACGACAGAGAAAACGGCGACAGCAAATCGCGTCGTAAAAATCTTACACCAAGCTGGATTTGAACCAACATTCATTTTTTTCATTTTCTATGCTCCATGATGCTGCGAACTCTGGCTGATCTATAAGCACTGCATCTGTGATATCATTTGTTAATGAGGGCTACCGATTCGGATATACGCGCCCTTCGGGACATATACAAGCAGAATCACCTGTATCACCTGTATCACCTGTATCACCTGTCGTCCCGTTGATCATCGACTTGCTCGAGCGGGCGCCAGCAGCGTCTCCATTCGTCCCTGTCGCGTGCCAGAGTGGTCCAATGGATCCTCCTCGCTCGAGGGACACGAAGAGCGTCATATCGGTCGTTCAGGGCTTTCACGAAGAAGTCCGACCAACGCGTTGGTGGGCGTCCTGGTGTTCTTTTGACATCCCGCGGAATCCAGTCTGTGACGGCTCTCGTCCAGCGGGTGTCTGCGAATCGCATTACGTGGCCGGCCCACCTAATTTTCGACGACTTGGCCCATGCGACAGCGTCTCTGATCTTCGAACGTCGGCGAAGCTCGGAACTCCGGAGGCCTTCTCTCACTTGCGTGAGTCGTGTCACTCCGAGCATCGTCCTCTCGATTCCACGCTGCGCGACGCTGATCGCGTGTTCATCCTGCTTTCGTATAGCCCAGGTCTCTGAGGCGTATGTTAGGGCAGGAAGAACAGTGGAGTCGAATAGGTGGGCACGGAGTCGGACGTTCTTCGTTTTCTTCACGACTTCTTCGACGCTCTTGAAAGCTCCCCAAGCCGCTCGTTTCCTCCTGCTCAGCTCTGGTGCTAGGTCGTTGGCCATGTTGACTTCGCGACCCAGATACACATAGCTGGAGCATTCGGAGATGTTCGTTCCGTTGAGCGAGAATGGGGCATCAGAAACCCATCCGTTCTTCATGAACATCGTCTTCGTAAGATTCAGCTGCAGTCCAACGCTTCCACATACACGATCGAAGTCGGCCAGCATTCGCTCCGCCTGAGTGATGTTCGGTGTTATGAGCACGATGTCGTCAGCGAAGCGAAGATGGTGCAGTTGCCGGCCGTCGACCTTCACTCCCATGTCATCCCATTCTAGTTCGCGCATGATGTTTTCGAGGGTGGCGCTGAAGAGCTTCGGGGATATGGTATCCCCTTGTCGAACCCCTCTCTTCACGTCAATGACGACGTCGTTGTAGAATGGTGAGATCTTGGTCGTGAATCCACTGTATAGCTCTCGAAGGACTCTGATGTACTGAGTAGGAACGCCCTGGGTGAGCAGGGCTTCTATAACCGCTTCAGTCTCGACGGAGTCGAATGCCTTCTTCAGGTCAATGAACGTAAGGCACAGCGGCAGCTTGTACTCTCGCGACACTTCGATGAGCTTCGTAATGGTGTGTATGTGGTCGATCGTGCTGAATCCTCTCCGAAATCCTGCTTGTTCGCATGGCTGTCCTTCGTCCAGCGTTCTACTAATCCTATTCAGGATGACTCGAGTGAACAGCTTGTAGACTACGGACAGCAGGCAGATCGGGCGATAGTTGCCAATGTCGTGCACGTCTCCCTTCTTGTACAGCAAGACGGTCCTGCTGGTCTTCCACTGGGATGGAACCTTGCATTCGGACAGGTAGCGTGTGAAGAGCCGCGCCAAGGTGTTGATGAGCGCTGGCGGGAGGTTCTTCAGGTGTTCAGCTCTGATCCTGTCAGGACCGGGTGCTGTACGTTTCTTCACCGACGAGATGGCGTGTCGGATCTCGGAAGGGAGAACAGAGGGGATGACGTATCCATCCTGCGGAAGATGGCGTAGGGGCAGGTGGACGTGGCTATCGAAGAGATCGGAGTAGAAGTCGTGGATGACTTTCTCCATGGTCCTTCTGGAAGAGGTGACGGTTCCGTCAGGACGTCGGAGAGCGGTCATCTTGGTCTTGAAGTTGGCGAAGTTCCGGCGGGCATTGCGGATGCTCAGCCCTGCCTCTGCTGCTTCAGCCAACACTTCCGCCCTTCTCTCCTTCAGATCTTCCTTTATCGCCGCTCTGCATAGCTTTGCAAGCTCGGACGTCAGTTGATAGTTGCCTGACGCTCGTGCTGCTCCACGTTGGCGTATCAGCTCGAGAGTTTCCGGAGACAGGCGTCTCTTGGTGGTCTTCAAGCTCTCGGCTCCCTTAGCACTATCGTGGAGATGGTGCACGAAGCGATCGTATTCCTCGTCGACGTTGTCCATGACGGCATCTTCCCAAAGGCCGACAAGAGAGGTGTAGAGATCCCAGTTGATGGTCGTTCTGGGACTCCTCTTCTTGAACTTCGCGGCCTTCTCTCCTTGACGCGAAAAGCGGAACCTCGCGCGAAGGAGGCGGTGGTCCGATCCCGTGTAGAACTTGGGGACAACGGAGACATCGGTCAGGCAATACTTGCGATTGAAGATGATGTGGTCGATCTCGTTGTGGAACTGGCCACCGGGGGATTCCCAGGTCCATCGTAGGGAGGGAGGCTTCTGGAACTGCGAGTTTCCATGGATGGTCTTGGTCGACATGATAAACTCAGACAGCCTTTCACCTTGCTCGTTCCACTCCAAACCGTGGGTTCCGATGTGAAGTTCTTCCAGCGACCTTCGTGGCCCGATCTTGGCATTGAAGTCGCCGACGATCACCTTGTAGAAGGTGTGATCTTCCTTATAGAACTTCTCCAGCTCCACGTAGAAGGCCTCGACGTCTTCGTCGTCGTAGTCGGATGTTGGGGCATACGCGACGAACACAGTCAAGGCTGGCACGGAGCCACATCGCTTCAGTCGCAGACGTCCGATTCGGCTTGTCAGAGACTCGTACGAATCGATGTTCATGGCCAAGTGCGTGTTGACGAGGACACCAACGCCGCCTACTCCCCTGCTGTCGCATGTTCCGAGGAACAGTTCTTCTCCGGAGTCGTAGGCGGCGTGTAGGGGGTGGTGTCTTCTCGTCTCGGTCAGTCCGATGACGTCGTACTTGATCTTCCTGGCTTGCATCATCAGGTCCTCGACGGATGCTTCCGACGCAAGCGTGCGGGCGTTGTAAGTACAGATCGTCATCCTAGTCCTTCTCAGTTTGCGCAGCGTGGTTAGGCCCTGAGATTTTAGATACAAGCAGAATAAATGAATAATTATAATAATACTATAATACCATATAAAATAAATTATAAACGAAAAAATAGATAATTAGTCAGAAAGCTAGCGATTTATGTGGGGTAGTCTTCCTGAAACCACCGTAACCTCACATAAATCTATGGTTCTCTGACGAGTTGAAATGACTACAGAAACCATACACCAAAGCATCTCTAAGGCTTAGACAAGAAGAAGGTGCTAAAACTTCCAGGGTGAGACTTTTTTGTCCATTAGTTCTTTCTCACACTTCCTGTGTAGATCTAACTCTGCATCGAGGTTTAGTTAGGCGTATCGTTGTGGTCTTTTGGTTCTGAATGCTAACTGGTGGACATGGAGTGTAAAACTTAAACAGAGGTGGTAACATCTGGCACCAGGACAACGATAACTTTTGCTTCGACTAGTTACCTGGAATTCTGGAAAATTTCGATTTCAGGGTTCCTCTCATTTTTCTTCCGGTCTTTCAGCTTTCCATCATTGTTTGAAGAGCCTCACCACTACCTCCATGTTCATGTCTGAATGGCCTGTGTCTCTACTTTGCTTAGAAACGTTTAACTATACGATACTTTACGACAATAGCTTTCTGCTTCAACGTTCGAGTTTACTTCATCATGCTCTTACATTCGCTGCTCTCACAGCCCCCACCTTAAAGTCGAATTCCAGACTTTAGAGACGCTCCAGATGTTGGCCTTGCAGCAGCACGTCTCGGATTTCCATGGACATTCGATCATCCGAAAAGAGAAGGTAAGGCGCTTTTCAAAGCTTGGCCTAAAAAGCAGTTTCTGCTTTTCTCCTTTGCCACAGATTGTGCAGCTATTATATGAAGTTCGCGGTCACCGTTTGAAGCCCGTGTCATAGGCAATTATAGGTTGTCCTGAAAGTTCTCAGCGTTTTGCGTTACTATTTTTCATTCGTCTATAATTAAGTGAAAGTTCAATTTGCCTTAAGCATTAATTCTACTTTCTGTACAGAATTTTTGGCTTTATCTGATTAAATAATTTGCTCCAACGTTGTTCTGTACATCTGTTATTAAAGGGCTTAGTAAAGTATGTCCAAGCAGCAATTCCGAACAATATTTTATTTCAACTTCAAATTGGGACAATGCGCAGCCGAGACAGCTTGACAAATCGGCCAAGTATGGGGGCCTAATAGTGTTGGGGAAAGCACCGTGCGCCAGTGGTTCAATAAATTGCGGACCGGAGATTTCAGCCACAGAGATGACCCCCGTAGGGTCGACCTAAAGCAATCCTAGGCTCGGATTCATCAAGCAATAGGTATAGGTAGAGATACCGTAAGAGAATCGTACCCACTACCAGTAGTGTATAGTGGGTATGATTCGTATTCATGAAAGGAATCAAGGGTAAGGTACAGCTAGGCCTCTAGCGAGAACAGCTGGGCCCGGATTCATCAACGCGCATACCCATGGGTATGCTGGGTATAGGGGTAGACATGTCCACGATGTGGACATACCCACGATTCATGATAAACCTTACCCGCCAAACCGTGGGTATATCAGTGGGTAAAAAAAACCTGCCGATCGTCGTGGGTACATCCGTATACGCGCGACTCATTCTCGCCCCGCCCCAAAATGATGCTCCAGTGAGATCATCTGTTTTCGTGAAAGGCCTAGTTTTCATTTATTCGTGCCAGTGCTATCATTGAACAAAAGTGGCTATCAAAAGAGCAAAGGTGACTGGCTTTACAAGACAAAACAAAAAAACAGGGTAAAAGGAAGAGAACAAACAGAAATATGGTAGTGAGAGAGCGAAAAAAGAGAAAGGGGATTAGAGTGCTTTCATGGCTAACATTTGCTGAGTCAATGCTGGAAAGCGCAAAATCTCCTCTACTGATACACGTAGAGTTAGTAGTCAAACTATTCGACGGAAATGACTCATTATTAAGCAGGCAGCCATGATACTACGACCATAGGGTCGCTATTAGCATTAACCATGGCGGGCGAGCCCTGTGTTTCAAAGGCCTCTTTAAACTGGTACGCACCCGAGGTCACCCTGATGGGAGGTCATGAGCGGGCAACTGCTTACTCTTGAATAAGGATAGAAGTTGAGAATACAACGTGCGAAACAAGCTCGACATTCGTTTTCTCATTGTAGAAATTGAAGTTCAACGTCGCATAATCGATCAGCAAGTCAGCCATGAAAAGCAGTATTAGCAGGCATATGGAGAGAACTGAGATGTCACATTGGAGATCAAGCACTGTTGTCCTGTTCTCATCGCCATGGGAAGGCACTCGTCAATCAGCTGGAGGAACGGCTCGCTGTTGAAATGGCTCTCTGAAACACTGATAGTGTAACATCATGGCGAGGTTCGGACGATGGTAAATCCTTGGTCTGCCATATTCGATCTGCGATCTTACCGGAACATTCCGAGAGCGCATATAAGGGGCCTACATACGCGGAGGGCAACCACTATTACTATTCCACGCGTGCGAACTGGACCATGGGAACTGGACCATAGTTGTACCTTACCCTTGATTCCTTTCATGAATACGATTCGTAGCCACTACCCATTGCTGGTAGTGGGTATGATTCGCTTATGGTATCTCTCCCTATACCCATTGCTTGATGAATCCGGGCCCTGATCTCACTGGAGCGCTACTTTTTCGATGGGGCGCGAACGAGTTGCGGGTTTACGGATGTACCCATGACGGTCGGAGGGTTTTCTCTACCCAGACATACCCACGATTTGGCGGGTAAGGTTTATCATGAATCGTGGGTATGTCCACATCGTGGGTATGTCCACCCCCCCCCCCCTATACCCAGCATACCCGTGGGTAGGCACGTTGATGAATGCGGGCTCTGGACGACGTGTTGAAGGAATTGGTGGAAGCCGAACCATCGCAAACAGTTCACGGGATCGCGAAAGAGCCAGACGTCACCAGAACTGCTGTTGCGGATGCTTTGAAACGCCCTGGGAAGGTGAAAAAGCTCGAAAAGTGGTTGCCCCACGAGTTGAGTTCCAACAATCGTTTCGAGATTTATTCTTCCCTACTTTTACGCAACGAAGCTGATCCGTTTTTCGATCGAATCATCACTTGTGAGGAAAAGTAGATGCTGTATGATAACAGGAAACGTTCCGGACAATGGCTGGACGTCGACGAATCCCCTAGGTATTTTCCAAAGGCGAACCTCCACCAAAAAGGGTAGTGGTCACTATGTGGTGGTCGGCGGCTGGTGTGATCCACTACAACCCTTAGCATCAGGCCAAACGATCACAGCAGAGTCCTACCGAAGGGAATGAACGCAATGTACCGTGAATTGTAGGGGCTGTCTGAATATAGGACAGTACCACTAGATTTGTGGGAACTTTTCGTGTTAACGGTTACTGAAAGTGATTCAGAAGTCTTTAAATTTATAGCGCTGCTTTCAGTTCAACTAACTGACACCTTTAAAATTAACTGAATTAACACCATTTAAATCAAACTGCACGTTGTTTTACGATCACATTCACGAAAACTACGAAAATGTGATCGTAAAATATAAAGAATTTACGAAAAATTACGATCTTCTAACCAAAATGGCCAGGAGCGGCGTCGGAAACATCGACTTCGCTTTCAAGACCAGGAACGGCGTCTTCACCCTCCATTTGGAAGTTGAGCATTTCTGCACCGTCTGAAAAGGTTAATATAGGCTGATTGATCTTCACCAAAAATGCTTGTACATGTAGCGGAGGTGAGCAGCGGCGGGCAGCGGGGTGCGGCTAGCGCCGTTGCTTCTACCGTAACCGCAGCAGCCAATCACGGCATCGATCAGACGCACCTCCTGTGCAAGGCACTGCCTTCGAGGTTGGTAGCGATCAGGTGCATCACCACTGCCTGAGCTATCGACGTTTCCGAAAGGTAGGACATGTATAGCTGGCCAGGAAAGGTTCCCAACTCTAGATGGGCTTTCGCAATGCTATTTTGACAGGATGTAGGGACGTGTGAGCGAAGTCCTGAACCACAGTCAGTTTTTGCTGAACGATTTTTTAAAGACCGGAAAAAGAGGTGTAAAAACGCAACACTCATCAATCCTTATGACACCCTATGAGTTGTGCCTCGGTGGCGCAGTCGGTAGGAATGACCCCCTCGTACTGCCAGTATTTTTGCACATATTATTAGGTTGCAACGAAATAAGTGGCACTGAACTACTGTAAATTTAAACAGCTAATATCTCGGCTTGTAGTCAAGTTTATTAATCGAAATAAAAACCTTCTGATTCTACACATCTTTGCCAACGTGACACAAGCTTTTTTATCCCAGTAGCATAAAAATCAGAAGTTCTGGAATTGACGAAATCTTCGAAGGCACTTTCGGCATCCTGTTGATATTTGAATATTTTCCCTACCAAGAAGTCGCCAAGATGCTTGAAGAAATGGTAGTCTGTTGGGAAGATGTCGGGAGAAAACGGAGGATGTGGTAGAGCTTCAATGCTCAGCTCATTCAATTTCTGCAACGTTATTCGTGCTACATGGGGGCGAGCATTGTCGTGCGGAAGGAGAACTCGCCTTCGGTTTACCAAGGCCGGCCGGATATCCTTCAACTTTTTCATCATTTCTTCAATTTCAATGCAGTACATCTCTGCCGTGATGGATTCACCGGTAGGGAGGAGGCTGTGGTGAACAATTCCCAGCGAACACCACCATACTGTCACCATTACTTTCTTTTGGTGCAATTCCGGCTTCGCAAAAACCTTGGGGCTCTCATCGCTGTCCACCCACTGTGCCGATCGTCGCCTGTTGTCGTACATTATCCATTTCTCGTCACAGGTTACGATGCGATCAAGGAATGGGTCCGTTTCGTTCCGTAGAAGCAGTGCGGACGAGATCTCATATCGTCGGTTTCTTTGCTCCTCAGACAGCTCGTGAGGCACCCATCTTTCCAGCTTTTTGGTCTTTCCAGTTTCCTTCAGATGCCGGGCAGCTGCGTTGTGACTGACGCCAAGAACCTTCGCTATCTCCCTGGTACCTTTGTGTGGATCCTCCTCTACCACATCTCTCAGCTTGTCCTCATCAACATCTTCTGACGAACTTCTGATACCAACGATACGCCGTCCGAATTGTGGAACATCCTTGACCGAATGCGACGTTGATCTTCTCGTCCGCCTCCTTAGCTGTAGTGCCCAGCTTGAATTCATACAAGTAAATGCCTCGGATTACCCTTTTGTCCATCTGCTAAAAAGTCAATAAAACTCTAAAGTTTTCCCACTTTTACATAGAAAATTTGGTACTCACCGGTAGAGCAAAGTTTGCGCTTCTAAATGATATGCCACATGTTACGGTTTGTTCTTGATCAAACGCGTAAAGACGCGCCAAAAAATGGCGCGAGCCAGTGCCATTTAATTCGTTACAACCTAATAGTTTGTTGTCGTTACGCTTTCTCATGACCACACAAGTCAACTTTAGACACCCAATGCTTACAACAAACAAAAGCTGTCTATTTACGCCTTCATATGTGCTAGTTTTTCTGCACCATATCATTTCTCTGAAAAAAAAGCCTTATGCAAAAAAAAAAAAAACTATGAAACAGGTAAAACACAAGCGCGTGTCACACCAGCAGCACCTCACAAAAGTCAGTGAGGAACAATCTTCTCCGTGACAAGGAATGAGCACTTCTTGTTCGTTGAACGCGTAATCCGTGGGTGTAGAGAAAGGTCCTGGTGAACATCGACGTAACCAACTGCCACCCACGAAAAAAACTGGCACGTATGAAGGCGTAGACAATAGACAGCCCTCGTTTGTTGCAGGCATTGATGGTCTAAAATTGACTCCTGTGATCATGAGAAAGCGTAACTAGTATGTGCAAAGATATTGGCAGCACACGGACTCGAACTTAAAAGCCCGCCGCCGGTGTGTTCCTATGAGGCTGCACTCCTACCGACTGCACCACCGTGGCACATCTCGCGGGGTGTCATGGGGTTGATCGTTGTTGCGCACATGTTTTCACACCTCTTTTTCAGGTCTTTAAAAAAGCGTTCAGCAAGAACAGACTGTAATTCTGAACTCCGCTCACACGACCCTGCATCCTGTCAAAATGTCATCGCAAAAACCCACCTTGAGTTGGGAACCTTTCCTTGTTAGATGGACCACGTGGAGAACCTTCTTTTCTTCCCGTATTTCAACCCCTCTCCAAGCTGATAGCTGCTTTCCGCGACGATCCCCGCGCAGCTAACAATAAGACCTGGTCGTGGAGCAAGAAGTGACGTGTTCGGTAGGTGTCTGGCTGGCCGGAGCGATTACGGTACGGTGCCCTCGCGGATAACGCACCCTCCCCCACCCCAATCCGCTGCTCACCTTCAAGACTTGTACAAGAAGCTTGAATAACGACGGTAGGTTCGTCACAAAGTGAAGCACCCTTACTTCGCGGTGCACTCCAAATTCGGCTACGCTTACTTCGAGGTTGCCTTACACGAGAACATTGAGTGAGCGCTCGTATATCGTAGCAACCCTCTCGAAGGTGTTACTGACACAGGGACGACCGTGCTTCTTGAAATAGATTTCCGCAACTCTTGTAGTCACGCCGTTCACTTGAACTCGATCGGTTCGGCCCCATGTGAGCCGAGAGTCCTCAGGCTCAGTGCATCTAGGTCAGAGAGACAAATTAAACGGTGAGATACGTGTTCGGTAAAACCACATTATTAAATTATTATGAATAAATTTGAATTTAATTAATTAAATAATTAATAGCTGGCTGATGTTGACAGGTAGCCTTGGTGTGAAGCTGAACAAGAGTAAGCGACAAATTCACACATTTAGAGGGGCATGCTCTTTTCTTCCGGCTCAGCTGCAAGTTGTGCCACTCGTTCCGCTAGTTCAACATTGGTTGTCAATAGGTTGCTACTGCCGGGTGGTTTGTTGTTCTCGTTTTTTGTGTTGTCTTTTTCTTATTGCATGGCTTGTTTCCATCTTTTTTTCTAGCGTTTTGTGCACGTCTATTTGACGTATAAATAAATAAATAAACAAGGATAGATGCAGGAGGCGGAGACTGGTCGCCTCGGATGGAGAGCGGGTGAAATCAGGAAAAAACGAGTAGCTCTTCTCCTGACCGGCACGTCGGGGAGCAACATGTCGGCCTGAAGTAGTCGTCTGTAGCTAAACCTTTTATACCTTTTGCGTTCGCGCACATTCTTAGGTCAAGCAGATCATCAGCTAATGCGTCCTTCTCTGGACTGCCTTCGAACACCGTCAGTCTACTAGCGGCGCTGCTTTTTGGGCTGATCTCCACTCCACGGGGCGGAAATCCGAATCAAGAACCTGGAATTGGGCGCACGTAACACCCGCCGCCTGCTCCGACGACGTCCCGAGGCAGAATGTGTAGCGAATGCCAATAGTGCCGTTCTTCATCCTATACGTATGCCCGTCCAAGATACTCTCCTAAGTCCAGAGCCTCCGGAGTCGATCTAGTCCTGCCTTCTGCACGCTTCCTAGTATCTTCACAACCAATCCGGCTGTCTTATTTATCTCAACAATGTTCACAAAAGCCGAGAGCTGAGAGCACGGAATATTATCACAAATGGGATACAATTACAAGAGAGAAATCAGGAGAGCAATTGTAGGAAGACCACAGCAACAAATGGGTCCATATGAGTAGTCTGATCCTTAGCTGGCTCTCCGGAAGAGTCGATGGTTGCACGCCTACCTGCATTGCTGCGGTATCTCTACCGGATACCGGGGCCAGATTCATCAACCGCTTACCGTCCTCTAGCGGGGAAAATACCGCGAAACCTGACTGGTGATTCTCATCTCAGGAGGGGGGGGGGGGGGAGGGAGGGTTGGCGATATTTCCACCGTTAGAGGTCAGTAAGCGATTGATGAATCTGGCCCCAGTTTACGACCCTGGGTCAGCCGGCTCCGTATCCCCCAACCACAGCTCCTTGCAAAGGGTTCAAAACAAGATGGAGCAGAGTTCCATCGTATACTACACCAGCAGGTTCTTCAGCACCTGTGCTCTCCTAAGCGTGTTCGTTTTCTCTTCAGCATTAACTTCTCAGGCGATCTGCTTCAGTGATAACGCAGCCAAGATGGGGTAGGTTTTCTCTGCCAGGGAATAAGGGGTACTGTAATCTATAAAAGTGGCACTAGTTAAAATTCCGACTCCACCGACACGACTTCGGTCGAAAAAATCGTTGAAATTTCGTCCAGGGTTATTTGAGGTGCTGCTCACGAATCTGACATCCGTTTTTCAAGATTCGGTCGGAGACCACCGTTAACAAGTGTGTTTCAGGCAGGTCACCGATTTCGCTGAAACTTTGTCTGGGGGGTTATTTGGGGTGCTGATTACGAATCTGACATCCGCTTCATAAGCGTAAATATTCTATAAAGGATTTCTCACCCTGAAAGAAAATCTGGAAGAGGGACGGTGTCGAGAACGATGCAACGAGAATGAAACAATGACGAGTTTTTATTGATAAATATTGCACCTAAAAATGACCAAAACTATCTGAAATGTATCAGCGGAGGGATAAGAAGGCAAGGAAAGCTTACATCAAGTCATACTCTACCAAAAACCGGGTTGGCAGACATACAATGTTGAAAACTGATCCCAGAAATCGAACACTGCCGCTTTTTGATCCCCAAATTGTCTCCCCAGAGAAACTCACTCAAATAGTCTCTACATCTACGGTTGTTGATACCGTAAATCCACTCGATGAACCCATCATTTACCCATGCCAACCTCTACCTGCCGTCACCGGCAGAAACATTAAGAATGTGATCCTGTGCCTTCCTGTATCTATATTATCCAGCCGAATCGTGAAAAGTCGATATCAGATTTATTTCGGAAATAAAATGCCTTCCTTCCTTGCTATTTAGCCAATTTTTAGCTTGTTTGGTTTTGTCGTTTTGTTATTGGCTTAAATACTGGGTGAACCAAAATAACGTGGACAAGATGTTTTTGTCGTAATTATGAAACAACCAACAATTCGAAAAAACGCCAACTAAATTAGAACAATATGAACATTAGGATACGTCATGTTCAAGTGGTTTCGAAGTGGCCTCCCTTGGAGCGGATGCAGAGGGCCGAACGTTTCGCGAATTTTTCGACAATGGGCCGCAGGTCGTGCCTGGGAACAGATTCGGTTCAAGGATGAGAAGTTGTTCACCGTGGAGCAGGCGCAGAATTGCCAACATGGTAGGATGTGGTCTACAGAGGCTCCAAGCACCTCTGCTATCGTCCAAAACCCACAATCTCTCATGGTTTGGGGCGGAATCTGCGCCAGCGGCAAGGCCCCTGGCTTTCGTGGATAAAGGAGTGAAAATCGTCGAAGATGTGTACCAGCGAGACATTCTCGAGTCCGTAGTTCTTCCTTGGACCCACCAGCAGTTCTGTGATGCCCACTGGACGTTCCAATAGGACTCTGCACCCGCACATAGTGAGAAGAGTGAGCAGGCGTGGTGCAAGGTCAATCTCCCCGACTTCATCACGCCTTCGAAATGGCCGCCGTATTCTCCGGATTTGAATCCGATGGACTACAGTGTGTGGGCATTTTAGAGGCTAGGGTCGGCGTCAAACGCCACCGCAGTATCGAGTCCCTGAAGGAATCCTTGCGCCAGGAGTGGGACCGGTTGTCTCCTGATGACCTGCGGCCCATCGCCGAAAAATTCGCGAAAAGTTTGGCCCTCTGCATCCGCTCCAAGGGAGGCCACTTCGAAACCACTTGAACATGATGTGCCTTAATGTTTGTATTGTTGCAATTTAGTCGTCGTTTTCTCGAATTGTGGGTTGTTTTACAATTATGATGATAAAAAATCTTGTCCACGTTATTTTGGTTCACCCTGTAAAATGGTAAAAGTAATAGATTCGTGATCAGCACCCCAAATAACTCCCTAGACAAAGTTTCAGCGCAAAATCGGTGATCCTGCCTGGACCACCTTGTTAACGGTATGGGTGGTCTCTTACCGAATCGTGAAAAACGGATGTCAGATTCGTTATCAGCACCCCAAATAACCTCCCCCAGACGAAGTTTCAGCGAAAAAAATTCGACCGAAGTCTTCACAGCAGGTTTTAATCATGAAACAGTTCAGTATTTTTTGATGAGATGTCTAATTCCGGCGTGTTCAGTGCTGAAGCCTAGCTCTAGGGAGCATTAGTAATCGGTACTTATTGGGATGTTGACCCGTGCGTGTTCAAGGGATACTTTGGTTGGGCACTGTGTCCTGCGAAGGATGAGCGTTCTACCCCTTACCGTTCCACCTCTGAAGTCGTGTCGGTGGTGTCGGAACTTTTAACTAGTGCTTTAAGTGTCTAGGAAGCCATTTACGGACGGAAATCATGTATCTGCGAGGAGTTTGTGGCGTCACGAGTCGGACAGGTCTAGTGTCTTCCTGTCGTCATAGTAATCTTTCCGATTACTGTAGGCGGAATCGGGTCCGATATCCAGCGCTGCACGAAGAACGAGCAAGGAATACAAATTATAAAGGCAAAAATCAGAAAGATACAAATAAGACAAGGATAATGAGCAAGGAGGAGACTAGTGGAGAGCTGAGCCAAGACTGAACCTAGTTGCTTAGATCTGGGAGCTTTTATGGACTCTCTTGGAGGTGTGTCTACCACGTGCTCCCCGGACACTCCGTCCGGTACGTTTTTATGGCTCTGGAGCCGTCGCTGGCATATCCGCAGGAGCAGATCGTAAACCTCCCCTGGATACATACGTTCCGCCACCTCATGCTCTTAACGAACACTTGCAGAATACACCGGTCCCGGTATATTCCACACTCGACAATATCACAGGTGAATTTTAAAAAAAGCCACAAAAGCCGGAAAAATGGACAAACGTCCGGCCATTACTACATCGGCTAAACACATTTTTTAAAAATATTCGCTGAGGTTTGAAGTGAAAAAATCGACACAGCATGCAGATCACGTGAGAGATGCACTCGGCTGTCGACAGTGCCCTCCAGCCCCACCCCTCGCCAGAATCCACCCCGTCCGACGCCGTCGGCCCCCGTGTACAGCCCCAGCGCCTCCCGTCACCGGCGCCAGTCGCTAGGGCGGGGCTTGGCAAGACGCCAGACTGGCGGCGCCGACCGCCTGACCTCGCCGTCCGCTCGCCCTGCGTCTCCGCACTGACCGCCCCATCTCCGCGCCTCGTCGTCGCGCCCCACACTATCGCCACGCTCTCTCGCAGCTCCCTCGCCTACCGCGTCTCTGCGATCGCGTGCTGCCTCGTCGGCGTCACGCTCTCTGGCGCGCACCCCGCTCTCTGGGGCTCACGCGGTCCGTTGGCCGCGTGCCAGCGATTCCCGCCGCGCCCGTCCGTGTGGTCGCGGTCGGCCCCCCCCCCCGTTTCGGCGTCATTTCCCCCGCGGGGAACTGTTTCGGATTCCGTTTCGTTCGTTGGGAACCACTGGGAGCCCGTACTCCGTGCTCTGCGGTCAGGACCGTCGGTCGTTGTTCGTGTCTTCTCCTCGTATTCGACGTTTCTGTGTCCCAAGCTCCGGCCCGTCAGCCCCCTTCATCAAGGTGCATTTCCGCTGTAGAAGATTTGAAGAAGACGATAATGCAGGTCGAATAAAGCTCTCGTGTGCTCTGGAAAACAGCATGAAGCAACTTGTCTGAATCAGCCCTTTCATGATCCAGAGAATAGAAGCTGGACGTTTTATTCTGCTTCTAGCACTGCAGTGCTACAGAATCACTAAACCCTTTCAATGTCCCTTTTGTGTATATGCTGTCTGCTTAGAGTGCCGCTCAAATTAAATATTCATTTGTTTGTTTATTGCACGTGGACGTCCACGCAAACAATGCGGGCGGCTGTCCAAAAAAAGCAAGAATAAAAGCGTGGTGGAAGAATACGTCACCCTAATGAATCATCTTCCGATGTACCTATAAATGAGCTTTCTTACTATTAGCTGTGAAATGGACTTTCATGTGGGGCATATTTTTTGGAAACATTCAAAAAAGGGCGCAAATAGGCTCAAAGGGGTCCCCTTGTAGGACAGTCCTATACAGCGTTTTGTGTTGTAAAAGTAATTTTAATCATAGTATAGGAGTCTTTGACTTCACGGTGAGGTGTGCTAGGCCATTTCTGATGTAATTTGTCACACATCTGCCGTTTTACCAAGGCGAATATCCATTGAGTGCAAGGTGACTCCCTCCGAGACGATTTATATCAAACCAGATCACTGAGTAAAAAGGTAAGCTCGTGGTCGAGGCCTTGCCTTAGAAAAAGGAATCTCGGTTTTTTAAAAGATGCTTTGAGCCCTTGTTCTTGTAGATCGTATGTTCAAATCCGTCAGGGACCCGCTCACATCCTTCTTTTTCACTTCCGTCTATAAGGAGTTGCCGTCCAAACTGAACTGCATCCCGATTTTTATGACTTACCGTACCTTTATATTTTTCTTTAAAATTACCGTAGCTAATAGCTAACTCTGCAAAGTTACTTGGCCGGGAAAATATTTTCTCCTTCTCGCTTGACACATTCTTCCTTTGGAGAAAGGTAATGTCCAGTGTTTTCACCTTACGAAACCATTATGCTCATTTTTCTAAGGTCTTCTCATCGGACTATTAGTGAAGTAGGAGAACCTTGCTAGGAAAATTAAATAAATGATATAGATAAGTAAGGATCTGATGTCTGGTGGTTTTGCGGTGTTAGAAGGAAAAGGTTACGATAAGAAACTAATGCTAAATGACTCGCCGATACACTTACAACCGGAAAAAAACTCGTCCGAGTTGTCCGGTGCGCAATGCCCACAGGCGCGTGATTCAAACCTCGATTTTGCTAGTAATGGAGCGCCCTTACCTACGGGCTCTATATGCTTTAACCAGGGATGAAGGACAGTAGCGACACGTATATTTGCCCATCAGAAGGAACCCTTCAGTAGCTCAATATCAAGGGGCGGAAACCAGTAAAGTAGGAACCAGTAAGAATAAGCACGCAAATATCACTAGCTGCGGCGATTGATTAGCATGGGGAAGGCAACTGGGTAGTCCAGGAACGATTTCCCCGAATTTCACTCCGAAACTACTCAAACGGGTTTTTTCCGGTTATATGTTTGTCAAGCACTTGCTAAATGAGGACGATGTGAATGTATTTGCCTGGTGACCTGATACAACTCCACTTGAATTTTCCCGGGATTATCATCCGGAGGATATCCAATTCTGCATCTTAAACGCGCGCTTCTTTTTTGTTTTGTTAAACCAAACGGCCGAAATTTCATTCGTTATTCTCCTTCATTTTTCAACGACGTAAAATGAGGCATTAGGTAACGGTAAGTACTCGTATTATGTGGACGCGTACAAGACATGCTTTTTGCTTTTCCCTTGCTCCTTCCTCCGCATTTCGCACTTCCTTAGGGCCTGTTCATACTTCGCGACAAGAGCCTGTGCAAAACATGTATATTGATTAAAACCGAGCGTGCGCCGCCGAAAAGTGTTCATACTCGAGCGCCGGCGCTGTCGCTACAGTCATTGCTGTCCCCTGTTCATACTTCCGCGCTGTGCTCTTGTCGCTGTTGTCGCGAAGTATGAACAGGCCCCTGTAAAAGTGCGATGTTGCCTTTTCAATGTCTTCTCTAGGAAACTACGAACTGTCGCTGTTGTGTTTATCAAGTTTGATTTGTTGTTGTTAATGTTCAGCTGGAGCCGGTTATATGTCTCTCGTTTATTTCCTGTGAAATGCAAGCTCGATATTGCATTTTTTGTAAATATTATTAGATTAGATATGCAGGGTGTGTGTTGATTTGATACTCGGCTTATCACTCCCACTTCGTTGTGGGGAAAGTACTTCGATTGGCCATTCAGGCTCAATTATCTCGTCAGTTGCATTGCCTGACAATTAACCTACATCACAGAGATCTCTGATCAGGGATTGCCAACACTTTCCACACATTTCCTCTATTGTTTCTGTGCTTTGGAGCTCATTAAACGGAAGCTTCATGAGGTCAAAGGTTTATTGACTACACCGACCGCATTTGCTGCTAACCTGAGACTTTGGGCAAACAGTAGCCGGATCGCTACACTATAGCGGTGTAGCGCCATGGACCTGAAGACTACGAACTCGTACGTCTGCGCTACTTTTAGAGAAGATTGGGCACTTCATGCTCCGCTTAAAGGAAGTTGTAAGAGATTTATACCAGAAGGAACCTAATCTATCTAGGCGCAAATAGGGCTGCTCAGCGGTTGCGCCTTGGGGCCTGTTCATACTTCGCGACAGCAGCGACTAGAGCGGCTGGAGCGACAACGCCGGCGCTCGAGTATGAACCGGGGGCAGACATAACTCCAGCGCCGCGCGAACCCCCAGGCGTCGCGCACGGTGCGCGACGAAATTGGACCAGTTGTCGCGGTCCGATGCCTGCGACGGCTACAAACGCTTCCAACAGGGACGCGCGGCACGCCTTTGCCTCATTTCAACGTTTCTTGGAGATGGTATATGAAGGTGGCTTCAACAGGACGACCAGCGACAGTTTATACAGGAATCCTGGTCATGTGGATGGTTTCTAGCGTCAGCATTTGCCATCTACAACTTCTTCGGTCAATTTTTACCCGTGGTTGTGGTTATAAAGGATAAAGGATAAAGGACGGCGTTACTCAATCCCTTCTGGGATGCGCCAGCGCATTCTACTTCTACGGGATGTCGTGGAGGCGTGTTGAATGCGTATTTGGCCATACAATGACTTGCGGTGGCCAGCCGATGAACAAGTCAGCGCTTTTATCCTTCCCAGACAAGTCTGGTACCAATTCACCGACCCCGGAGGGATGGAAGGCTTGGTTGGCCTGGGCGGGAAATCCGAACCAGGAACCTGGTATCGGGTGCACGCGACAGTCGCGCCTCCTCCGACTACACGCGCCCTAGTTGTGGTTATACTACGGAAAAAGGTCACTATCACCCATTCTCGGATCAATTGTCGTACTGCAGACTGTTGCCTACCACATTCTGTAGGATCTTAAGTTCCTTGCTAGAAATGTGGTCTGGGAGCTTAAACATTGAGAACATTTCGTGCTCCGTGGCTAACCATGCGTCACCCAGCGCATGTCCTCGTTTCAACGCCGCGACGTCGCACGCGGCTAGCGCACGACGTCGCGTTGGAGTTGGGTCCTGGAGCCAGTATGAACACTTTTCGGCTGCGCGCGCTCGGTTTTAATCGATATGCATATTTTGCACGGGTGACAAGTCGCACTTGTCGCGAAATATGAACAGGTTCTTGGTAGGCCACATGTATGTCCCGTTAGTCCTAGTTTATACTTGTGCCGCTGCGCGGCGCGGCACGATGGCCGGGATGGATATCGACCGGCCTACCTCAGTTCACTGTATGGGAAGAACACACTATTGCTGTAAAAAACCGGCCCGACCCTATTAGTGCCTCCGTCTATTATACGAGACTTGGTCCAGATGGACTTTCAAAGGGTAGATGCATTATTGGTGTTGGCAGTGCGATGAATGATTGATTACTCATGCAGAAGTCGGTTGCTGACCGAGCACTAAGGGTTTAGAACAGATTTACTGCTCGGTTTGAACTTTGTCGTGCCTCAGAGACTAGACAAACACTATGCTGTTTAGTAAGCGACCATGAAACGGTTGGAACCGAGCACGAAAGGCGGCCACGCCCCCCGCTGCGCAATAGCAACACGTGCTGCGGGAGGCGTGGTCGCATTTCGTGCTCGGTTCCAAATCCTTTTCATCATCGCATACCAGCCAGCATAGTGTCTGAGGCACGACGAGGTTCAAACCGAGCAGTAAATCTGTTTTAAACCCTTTCATGCTCGGTCAGTAACCGCCTTTTGACTGAGAACTCAGCTTCGTCATTGAGGATCAATCAAGTGATCAGAGCTCAGGTCCTCTTTAACAGAGACAATTGATGCTCCCTAGAGACTCCGGTGGCTAAACTCAGCAGGATAGTGGTCTGACTAAGAGCCAAGTGCGTCTCGAGCACAGGAGTGCGTAGATCTAATTAGAGGAGCAACAGATATTTTCTTCCCATTATCTCTTTCTACGAATTTTAATCAGACTTGTCGGGGAAGGATACTGACTTCTCTATCGGCTAGCCGCGGAAAGTCATTCTATAGTTCGGGTGCAGTCTAGGCCAAATATGTCTTTCGTTCTTCTGAGGTCTTTGAGCTGGCACCGGACTTACCTGACAGAGGTAAAAGGCACATGTCGCGAAGAGGGCAGCATTTAGAGTTGAGAACGCGCCAGTCAATCAGATTGCAGCAAATTGCCATGCTATGTGCAGAGGACTTGTAGACGATCAGTACCCTGATTGGCTGAGGCGTGGTCGCTGGTTACAGTGCTTGGTTATGATTGGCTGGCTCGCTTCCTCCTCATAATGCTGTTCATCTTCGCGACATGCACCGATAAAACACTGACTGGTTCATTTGATGGTCACTTCTATGCATTTTCTAAGCGAAATACATGGTCAGATTGCTTCCACGACAATCCTTAGAAGTACAACGCGCGGCGCATCCTAAGAAGGGATAGAAGTACAACGCGCGGCGCATCCTAAGAAGGGATTGATTAACGGACTGATTCATCATATACACCTTACCCACTATACCTTTGTCCTTGGGAAAAAATTTCGAATTTCGAATGATCGAATAATATTCGATTTTCAAAATTTCGAATTTCGGATGATCGAATAATATTCGATTTTCAAAATTTCGAATTTCGAATGATCGAATAATATTCGATTTTCAAAATTTCGAATTTCGAATGATCGAATAATATTCGATTTTCAAAATTTCGAATTTCGAATGATCGAATAATATTCGATTTTCAAAATTTCGAATTTCGAATGATCGGATAATATTCGATTTTAAAAAAGTCGAATTTCGAATAATCGAATTTCGAATAGTCGAATATTCGAATAATCAAATGAACACTAAAAATGGCTGCTCCATCCATTTCCTTTACGAGACCAAAGGACAATAGTAAGCGGTATAATGGCAATGAAGCACGCTTTGCTTCCCTAAGAATTCGTGCACCGAGAAGAGAGAAACACCTTGGGTAGGCAGAGCTAGATTGTTATAGGTCTTTCTCTATAGGTTGCTATCTTTCCTTGTGTTATAGCGAAGCTTCCAGGTGGTGAAAGAATGATTATCATGGACGGAGAAATGACACAAAGGCGATCTGGTGCAGAAAAGGCGCACTGGAGTCTCATGAATGGCATTCAGTTTGTGTTCTAGCTCCGTTGAAGAGAAACGGACCCGCGTTGGAATCTAATCTGACAAGACACTCCGACTTGGACAGTGTTAGAGCGAAAAGGGGATGGCTCACTTTCATAGGAAACAGAGTATGACTGGCTCTTGTACTCCATAGCCATTGCTCTTCCTCTCTTCTTCAACGTCTTTGCTGGCAGAAAGCAGGAACTTTCTAGGCCCCTAAAAGTTCTATCTCACTACCGCAGCCCCTTCGGCTCTAATCGTTCCCTTGTTGTAACTGGGGTAGAAATACAAAACGAAGATTCTCCCGTAGTATACAGAAGGTAAAAATATCTGTGTATAGGCATAACCCTAATCAATTGCGATTCACGTGAACGGCCACAGCACGCTCGACGGCCGTTTACAAGGAAGCAGGTGCGCAGCGGAGGGCCGCGCTTGCAGCGCTTACTTCGCGTCAACTCACAAGGGAGGTCAATGAACTTCCCGTGGGAATCTTATAAGTGACCTATTGAGCGCTGTGGGGGATTGTCCGAAAGGCACCCCAGTGGTTTAAAACTGAATGCAGCTAAGGGACATTTTATTTAACGAATTTACCGAATTTACCTTTTTAATGCGAAAATTTTTCGTTAAAAAGTGGTCGTTGAAAATTTAAGGACGAAATCAGTGGTCATGACAACCCCATCGCGGCCGGTTATTCTGCACCTTTTCTTGCACATACTCACCGTCTCCTATTGTGGTCGACAGTAACACCGAACGCGTTTGCCAGCTTCGTGATCAGAACCTCAGTCAACCCTCAGGACAACATTTGTACGAAATTTTATTATCTACTTACAAAGTCATGGGGATTAATACAAGTACCTACGTTTGCAAAGCCCCCCCCCCCCCCCCCCCCCCCCGTCAGTGCGGGAGAGTGGCCGAGGAAGAATAGGCTGCAAGAAGACCAATGGAATAAGTTAATCATATATGTAAATTTTAATACTCAAACAGTTTTAAATTCAATGTCTAAACAACGAAGTAGAATTAGAAATAACCTGGGGTATACATGAACTCTAAATCACTCTGTACTATAACAAACACAAGTGGAAAACAGCAACAACTAAAACAAGTAATAACTAAAACAATGGTAACAACAACACTAAACATGTCTTGTTTCGCCTCTGCCTTTATACAAAACATGTTTATAATTAGTCACCCCGAGGCTCGTCAGTGAAGAAGGTGACTAATTAATTTAGTTGTTAGAACTGTATTTGGTGTTATATGCAAATGCTACGAATGCTACGGAGTACAATACTACGGAGTGGGTCAAAAATGATGCATTTTATAAGAGATGCAAAAATTAGTAAAATTTACAAGAGAAACGTTCTCTATAGGAACCCGAAGACTGATCAGCACATCCCAGAGATGGACTGAAGCAACACATTTCGATCATGTTCGTAAATACGGTTAAAATGAGAATATGTTCTACATTTACCAAAACGCACAGCAATCCGTAAACAGCTTTCCTAGATTCGAACCTGGACCTCTCCCCGCTATCCACGCCCCGACTGCAGTGAATGATTCATTTGACCTATTAAATTGTCAGATTTCTAACATCTAACTATAATTAAAGCTCTATAGCATCTGCATGTTAATTTCTGAGTATTTCAAGGCCATTCAAGGCGTCACTTTCGCCTTATCAGCCAGCACTGAAGTGCTAGTTTTTTGTAATTTTTGACCTACCCAGGTGCCCGCAGGACATTTGAAGACCACTACGGTGCTTCTTAGACACACCCTTATAACAAACAATAGGTCTTTTTGGAAATCTCCACGGGAAGTTCATTGACTTCTCTTGTCAGATTACGTACACACAATTCGGCGCACTTTGAGCGACGCACGAAACTCAAACATCGTTTTTTATTATAAGGTCAGACTCCCCTGGTTTTCGAAAAAGAGTGCCACTAACTTGTTAAGAGATTGATAAAGAATATTCGAATATTCGACTATTCGAATATTCGATATTCGAAGCCTTCGAATATTCGAATAAACGAATATTCGAATATTGGCCACTTTCGAATATTCGAATAAACGAATAATTCGAATATTGGACTTTCTCGAATATTCGAATAATCGAATAATTCGAATATTGGACTTTCTCGAATATTCGAATAATCGAATAATTCGATTATTGGACTTTCTCGAATATTCGAATAATCGAATAATTCGAATATTGGACTTTTTTCGAATAGTCGAATATTCGAATATTCGAAATTCGAATTTATTCGAAATTCGACTATTCGAAATTCGAAAAGGACAAAGGTATATTACCCACCCATTCGTGGGTATACTGCTAGGTAGAGGATGCTGGGCGATCCTCATGAGCACCACATAGCCACCCTTCGCCCGGTTGATCATCGAGATGCTCGAGCGGGCACCAGCAGCGTTTCCATTCGCCTCTGTCGCGTGCCAAAGTGCTCCAATGAATATTCCTCGCTCGAGGGGCAGGAAGAGCGTCATGTTGTTCCTACAGCGCTTTCACGAAGAAGTCGAAGCGTTGGTGGGCTTCCTGGCGTTCTCCTAACATTTTGCGAAATCCAGTCGGTGACGGCTGCTGTCTTTCAGCGGGTGTCTGAGAAACGAACTACAAGACCGGCCCACCTATTTTTCGACGACTTGGCCCGTGCGACAGCGTCTCCAGTTTCGGACTTCGACGAAGCTCGGAATTCAAAGTCATTCTGTCACATGCGTGAATCGTTTCACTTTAACTCGATCTCCACATGCCGAAGAAGACTCCTTCACTTGGTGCAATCCTAGTTGGTGGTGGCAGCTCCTAAGCGATTTCCCGACATAGCGAAATAGGGAACAAGAATAGGAAAAACAAAAATAGAACAAGAAACAAGAAATGAGTAAACTACACCAGCACGGTTACTCAGATAGACTCAGTTGCCGGGTTCCTACTCGAGAGGGGATTAGCAACAAAAAAAAAACGCTCTCGGTGCAAATCTGGTCATCCCTTTACTGGACTCTAGGGCGCTATTGTACCCTCACAACTCGTCAAGGAGGTCGGGAAAATTTTCGTCCAAGTTTCTTCCTGAGGAGTTGTATGGGGTGCTGATCACGAGCCTTGGGCTCGATAATGATGACCTAAACAGTCTTATTCACTTCTACCTACCGTAACCTACCCCTACCTACAGTCCGGAGGTAGTTCGGTGTGCTGATCGCGAATCTGACATCCGCAAAAGCGGATTTCAGATTCGTGATCAGCACACCGAACTACCTCCTCTGGGCAAAGCTTGAGCGAAATTTTCTTTTCGATCTCTGGAGCTGTGAAAGAACAATAAAGTCGATTCTGGATTTTGGAAGTGAGCTCAAAGTGTGGTTCCAACATGTGACAATACTGAGCACATTCAGTCCTTATAAAAGAGCGGCCACCACCAACTAGGATGGCATCTTTAAGCTCTACCCAAGACTGACGAATCCCTAGCTTGAATATTGTTGGAGCACTCAAGCTTGGTGAAGCCCATGTGACGCATCCAATAAGGCGACCTCCCTTTTCCGATGTCGATCGACTGGACGATCAGGTGACGGCCATGTGATCGTACCGTATCGCGGCGGTCCCGTGCGGATTCCGGCGGCGGCACGAGCTGGTCGGCCGCGAACACCGGCCGCGGCGGCGACCGACCGCCGGCGAGGCTGTGCGACGGCGGCGGCGGCGGCTTGTCGCATCGATTGATTGGCCCGTCGTTAATCATCGTGTTCGGGCGCAGGCGGCCAAGAAGCGAGCAGTTGCTGCTGCGGGGCTCGTGTCGTCGTCGCCGTCATCGCCACGGACCGTGGCCGGCTCCACGCTCGGCCGAACGGACTCGTCGTGACGGTCGTGGCAAACCCGCGCAGGACCGCCGCGACTCCCCTTCGCCGCTCGTTCGGCCGGTCCGTCCGCGTTCTCCGATCCGATCTTTCAAAATTTTTGCGCGCTGTTTGCTTAAAGCAGGTCAGCGGCAAGACGCTGATTAGATTAGGCGCGGTGACGGTGGTTACCGTCCGGCCTGCCTTTGTTTCGATCGGAGTTTTGTTGTTTTCTCCTTTATTTACGACATAGTAGGATTATTTACGGCATTTCCTTCCTGTTTTTTCTCTCAACTTTTAATGTTCATTTCTGGTCACGGTCGCGCAGAATCGAAGTGCTAGCAAAAGGAGCTTATGTGAATACATTTGGAATTAATTGCAGTCCTGGATCGAGAGACGCGGCCATAACCCTTCCCTCGGGATCAATCCTAATCGAGAGCGGGGGGGGGGCATATAGCGGTTTGCGTCTACATTTCCTCTCTTGACTTTCTACAAGAGTTTCAGTTGCTGCACCATGATGTGGTTATGTGGCATGGGATGACGTGCGCAATTGGCATTTTACGGTTACCCCCTCCCGACTAGGATAGGTCCTACACAGTTTTTCCCTCGTCTTTACCCCACGACTCTTTCCGTTGAGGTTGTCCGAGAGCATTCACTTCATGAGGCAGCCGTTGGGCACTCGGGGAAATCGAGTGATCGGAGGCAAGTCACGTTTTGACCCTCTTAAATTAGGATTGCGCCTGCAACTGTGCTAGCGCCGTTCCTTTCCTGAAGTTCTTGGGAACGTAGAAGCTGTCAGTTTCAAGTTATACGATTTATGTCAAATTGTTCACTTCAAAGCTAGCTTGACGACCCTGAAATCAAAGTGAACGTCTTTCAAATTCAAACAAGTTTCTTTCACATTAAGCTAGAAACTCTCGAAGACGATTAGAATAATTTATTGAAGGGAAATCTAGTGTAATATTCTTTGAACATTTGACTTTAGAGCGAAGATTTTATCAAATTTTTACGCTCATTCGAGCAGCTGAACTAAAAAAATTTCAAAGAAAGTTGTTCCAGGTTTTACTTCGATTAAAAATTATTCTAGCCGTCTTGGAGAGTCTAGCTTAACTTGTAAGAAACTCTTTTCGATTTGGAATACATTCACTTTGATTTCGGAAGAATCGAGTTTGTTTAGAACCGTGTCCAATTTGACGTGCAAATGGTATAAACTGGGAGAATATTTGTGTAAACAACGACGTAGGATGATTGCGAGTGTGGCAGGTTTTCGACAGGGTCGTTCACCTTGCTTGAACATCACCTAGACTAGACCTCTGCTAAAAAGTAGATTAAGCAGCGGCTAGGCCTATCCCGGAGTGGGGCTCGTATTGGACTGTCATCATACCACCGACATCGGTTCCTCCTAGCGTTTAGTCCTGCGAAAAGAGAAAACCACATCACACTCAGACTTTGAGCAATCCTAATTGGGGGGGGGGGGTGGTCCAAAGTGGCCAGCCTTTTCGGAAACTGTAGCATACTGAAAACAGTAAAAACTATGTGAAGCTACTATAAAAGAACCCTTTCCTCGAGAGGGCTCCGCTTGATGGTTTGCTAGCTGGAATGGGCCTAGATTCGCTCTTCTAATGGTGGACACGTTCCAGATATAGGTTCCCTCTTCAAGTTTTGATCCTCTAGCTTGAATCTTCTCAGCGATCAGTCTAATCGAAACATCAATCTCCCCTCGGGCTCGTGTAATGTCCGGAAATACCCGAGACATTGCTGGCACCCGCAGGCCCTTGCTAACCGGTAGGCGTTCAAGAGATCGCTGCAGACATCCTGGATCTGAGTGCTAGCCGTTTTCCTTTGTTCTCCTTGCTGGGATGTTACACGGCCCAATGCGAAAGCAACCTGATGACTTATCGGTTCCCTCTGAAAGTCGAGACGAGAGCCTCATTTGAAAAAGAGTACATTCTACTTCTTGATACGCTGAAAGCATTCTGAAGTGCATTCTTTAGACAGAGATGCCCCCGGATTTACCTCTGATTTCCTTTCGAAGGCAAATTTGGCGTGAAATCTGGGGGTTTCTCTCTCTCTCTCTCTCTCGCTCTCTCTCTCTGTCTTCAAAGTAGCCTTTTAAGTGACATAACTTCTAGGTGCGCGCATGTAGCGCAGTCGGAGAAGGTGCCAGCTGTGGCATGCACCCGATATCAGGTTCCTGTTTCGGATTTTTTACCCAGGCCAACCAAGCCTTGAACTCCTCCGGGGTCGGTGAATTGTTACCAGACCGGGAAGGATACAGCGCTGACTTGTTCATAGGTTGGCCACCGCATGTCACTGCATGACCAACGCACACGCATTCAAATCGCCCTCTACAGCTCGTAGAGTAGAATGCTTGGCGTATCCAAGATTTTGTAACGCCATCCTTTGTTCGTAACTCATAGATTCTACCTAGGCCGTGCTTGAGAACGTTTTAGAGTCTTCACATGGACCTAGGCAGCAAGATGTGTGATCGTTCGCACTCAAGATAGTCCTTAATCGTTGGAGGAATGGCAAGGTGTATCAATCAAAGTTTCAGATTAAAACTAATTTAACATCTCCGAACTATTAGCCAGGGTTGCGACTTCAAATATTCTATAGGAAGCTGAATCGTCAGTGAGTAGTACACTCAAACTCAACGTGGTTAGAGGTCATCTTCGAAAATGCTGGGTTTGAGGGACGAATTCATGTGATAGCTCATCCTTTCTATATATCATTGCCCTTCTGCTTTTGTTTTCAGCGAACAATAGCTTTAAACTGGTAAGATTCGCCATATTGAGAAATGTTTTCCGAATTCGATCAGTGCGTTCCAACGTTGTGTGAGAATGAATTGTAAGACCTAACAGAGGCAGTGGTCTCTGGACGGTCAGGTCGAGTCCATGGTTGTGATTTTAGCTGTTCAGCAGGCAGAATTCCTTTCTCAAGTTGTCGTAGAACTGCCTATGAAGGCGTGTTGTGGTTTGCAGAGAGTACCATCACGACTTGTCAGCTTTTTTATTGTTCAGGCGACTTGTTTCCATCCTAAGCGGTGTTGCTATCCTTTGTCCGAAGTTTTTCGAGGTGCCAGATCTCGCTTAGCCCTCTCATCCTCATCATTGTTATTCTGTTATGATGTCGGACGAGGTGAGAACGTGCCTGATTTCCTCCCAATATCCTGCCTCACTTCCTATTCCTCGTTGTTGTCTCTGTTGTCTCAGCAGTTTCTGTCTAAATGTCGTGCCTTGATGGTCCTGAAACCTTTTGGGTGAGTTGTATTGTGCGCTTGAAGTGTTTCATTTGTCCATTTCACTATTTTTTTCTAATGTTGAAAGATCTGAACGCGTGGAGCGCAGTCGGACGAGGTGCCGGCTGTCGCGTGCACTCTGTCCCAGGTTCCTTGTTCAGATTCCCCGCCCATGTCTACCAAGCCTTCCATCCCTTTGGGGTCGGTGAATTGGTGCCAAACTTGCTGGGATTGATAAAGCGCTGGCTTTTTCATCGGCTGGCCACCGCAAGTCACTGTATGCCCAACGATGCATTGAAATCGCCTTCACGACATCCCGTTGTTGCAGAATGCGCGGTGCATCCCGAAAGGTGTTGATCAACGCCGTCCTTTCTCCTTTATCATTAAAAAAGAAGGGTAAAGGACGGAGTTACGCAATCCCTTTTGGAATGCGCCACGCGTTATACTTATAAGGGATGTGGAGGCGATTTGAATGCGTATTTGACCATACAATGACTTGCAGTGGCCAGCCGATGAACAAGTCAGCGCTCTATCCTTCCCAGCAGGTCTGGTACCAATTCACCGACGCCGGAGGGATTAATCCGAACCAGAGACCTGGTATCGGGTGCACGCGGCAGCCAGTACCCCTCCGAACTGTGCTACAGTCGCCAATCCTTTATTCTTATCCTTTAAAAACCTTTCTTCTACGTTACTGTCTGTACTTTTAACAGTAATTTATTTATTTTATTTATTGTTGTAAAAATTGCTAAAGCCGACCAAAGTTCCTCAGTTCCCAACGAAGCAGGTCTTGCCGCGAGTCGTTAAAGCAGCCGAATATACTATTGTGAAGCGGTCCGGGAACAGGTCTTCCCTCATTCCATCAAGGATGACTGCGTGGGGTGGGCGCGTGGGTGGTAGCGATGGGATACTAGGCGTTGACCGAACAGCGGCACGCAGCAATTGCTTTTCAATCGTCGTTGCGAAATCGGCGAACCGCTGATGCGATGACTCAGCCCGTTCTATGCCTTGGCACGTTGCCAGCGACGGTCGCGACGCATCCCCCTTATCGCTAGAGGTCTGCTGCACTTATCAATGCCGCTCGCTGTGGTGATCGCTCGATGGACTCCTTGGCTCGTTGCTTTGAACTGTAAAGAATTGGGCTGGGAGCTTGAAGTAATGAGTTTACAGGTAGAAAAATCGGTTCCTGTTCGGCAAAAGGCTTGGAGATACCGTAAGGGAGTCGTACCTACCTGCTACCAACAATGGGTAGCGGCTACGATTTATATTCATGAAAGGAATTAAGGACATAATAGAATTAAGCCTCTCGCGAGAAAACTGGTCTCACTGAAGCGCCATTTTGTCAATGGGGCGCGGAATCCTCTCGGCTATGCGGATATACCCACGACAATCGTCGAGTATGTTCTTCCCACTGTATACCCACGTTGTGGCGGGTAAGGTTTATCATGGGGGTCTCATCGTGGGCAGGTCTACCTCATATACCCCGCATATCCATGTGAGTAAGCGTTGATGATTCCAAATTTGTCTAGGATGGGTTAGAACTTTCTTCCGGAGGCTACCCCATAGTGGAGGAGTAGATGGCCCCCTCCCTGAACGTACGTCGATCTGCATCTTTGAGTGTTTGACGGTTCAGTAGTGGAGGACATCCCAGTTGTTCCCCTCCAGCTGATTGCTCCGGACCTGTCTCCCGCCCAGGAACAGGGGCCGGATTCATCAGCGACTTACCCGTGGGTATAGGGGGTAGAGATACCCACGATGAAGTCTGCGTCTCTGACTCTTGCCTTATCTGTACCTGACTCTTATCTTATCTCTCTCCCTTATATCCCGCATACCCACGGGTTTAATTGTTGATGAATCCGGCCCAGGTTTGATGTCCAGCAGTAGCAAATGGCTAAGCCTGCAAGTAGTAGCTGAATACTCAGACAAAGACCGGTTAGTGACCGAGCATGAAAGGGTTCGGTGCAGATTTACTGCTTGCTTTGAACCTTGTCGTGTCTCAGACACTAAGTTAGTAAGCAACCATGAAAGGGATTGCAACTGAGCGTAAAAGGCGGCCACGCCCCTTGCAGCACGTGGTGCTATTGCGCAGCGGGGGCGTGGCCACCTTTGGGCCTGTTCATACTTCGCGACAGCAGCGACAAGAGCGCAGCGCGCGGACGTATGAGCAGGCGACAGCGACGACTGGAGCGACAACGCCGGCGCTCGAGTATGAACACTTTTCGGCGGCGCGCGCTCGGTTTTAATCGATGTGCATGTTTTGCACGGGCTCTTGTCGCGAAGTATGACCAAGCCCAAAGGTGGACACGCCCCCGCTGCGCAATAGCAGGGGCGTGGCCGCCTTTTCGTGCTCAGTTCCAATCCCTTTCATGGTTGCTTACTAACATAGTGTCTAAGACACGACAAGGTTCAAAGCGAGCTGTACATCTGTTACAAACTCTTTCATGCTCGGTCACTAAGAGGTTTTTGCCTGAGTAAGTGATACCCTTATTCTTTCGAAAGTGTCATCAATCAGTGTAATTAATTTAGCGGCGTGCATAGCGCTATAGGAAGAGGCACCGACTTTAGCTTGCTTTCCTAATCTGTCCAAGGTTTGGGTCTTTCTACTCCTTCGGATGGAATGGCTTTGTAATAGACTATCTTGTGAAGGAGAAAAACGGCGGCTCGTTCGTCTCGTCAAGGCATTCACTGTATAGTTTAATGGCACATCCAAATCGCCTCCACACTATAATTTAGATGTAGAATGCCTACCATTTTCCATTAGAAGCGTCGGCGCCGACCTTTGTCGTTGCATCATTATCACTAGCTTGAAGGATAAAAGTCGGCATTAATTTCTTTGAATGCGCCACACATTCTACTTCTATGGGAAGGCAGTTTGAATGCGGATTGACCTAGACAATGATTTCCGATGCCGAGGCGATGAACAGGCCAGCGTTTTGTCCTTCCCAGGCAATTCTGTTACCAGTTTCTCGACCTCGGAGGGTTGGAAGGCTTGGGTGGCCTGAGCGTGGTTTGAACGAAGGACCTCGGTTCTGCTTGTACGCCACAGCCGGTGTCTCCCTCGGCTGCGCTACTTCGCATCCATTTCAACTCTTCCGTGAAGTCCAGAAGTCTGAACAGTGCCAAGTCTAACTCATTTATTTGTGGAAGGAAAAAGAACCAAACCAAAGGAGTGCATATGTCGAATGGGACAGGATCCCCAAGAATAGCGCCTCTTCTTTCGCAGACTGAAGCATTCTGAGCTCTAAGGAGATTGGGCTTCTTCTTGATGACTTTCTATACACATTGATAATTATCTATGCATCTACAGGAGGATCTGGGATGGTGATGTTTAAAGGCTAGAGCTGCTTTCTCGGGTAGGGTTAGTGTACTTCTGAACTGACTAGTGATGGTGTATGCAGCTGTAAATACTCAGTCGGTAGGCGACATAGGTTGCTTTGCCTAAGTACCCTCTTCTCTGAGTTTGTCCAAAGCTTCAGTCGCTTAACGGGGGAGGGGGAGGAGAGTTTTGTGTCAAAGAACAACGGACTTAACTGCCGCTTTGGTTTTGCCCCTCCCAACTAGGATGTCGTGATCCGACGATTTCATTGATTTTCGATTGTTGGCCAAAATTCGGCTGTGGGAGGCATATCTGTAGTAATTGATGATGCCCTCCTGTGGCGGAAAGGGGGTCTTTTTGTTACCGTCAACGTCCCCGCTGAGGTAAATTCTTCCGTCGTCTTGTTTCTCAGCTTTTCAACAGCCTATCACTTCTCGCCTGGCCATGGCGTACAGCTAGCAGGCATCTCCAAGAAGCCGAGCATGTTATCATTACGTTGTCCAGGTTTTTCAGCAAAGGTGCTGGCGGCTGCTCTGGAGAAAACGTGCCTGAACCCATGTTCTAGAACTGCATGACAACTGCATTCATCTGCCTGTGAGTCTGTCAATCTCGGCTTGGTGGCTCTGAAATCCGCCAGCGATTGTATTTCAGCGGCTTCCAGTCCTGTGATAGGCATGAGATGGTTCGTGTCGTGTTGTAGCAGATTGCTGCTTGACTAGTGTTCAGTTCTTTATGCTTCAGATAGAAAAGTTGAAGATCATCCCAAGTGAATAACTTGCGGCCGGTGAATAACTAGCCTTCATAACAGTTCAAAGCGTTTCCTAAAGCATGGGCTGCGTGTGCCTTCTGCATGTTCTGTCTTCAAGTCGTCATAGATTTGCTCTCGTGGGCACCAGCGATGTCCCCGTTAGCTTCAGTCACGTTCCGAAATAGTCCAGAGGCTCTGTTCCTTGGAGGAATCCCGACAACGTCATATCTGCTCTTCAGGGCTTTCACGAAGAATGTGTACCAGAGCGGTGATGGGCATCTGGTGTTCTTTCTTCCCATGAATCTTGCAGCCTGCAGATCTCGCCCTGCGGGTGTAAGGATCACTTAACTGTCGACTTTATGGCCGAAACGACAGCGTCTCTGTCTGCTAGCGGCGACAAAACACACAAAACTCCGGAGGTGTTCTCTCACCAGAGTCGCTTGTAGTTGCGTTCTCTCGGTCTCTCATTGCACTGTCGTACTTTCATCCTGCTTGTATAAAGCGTGATTTATACTTAAGTTATCTGACCGCACAGTTTTATCAAAGCTACCAAATCGGTTATGGGGCACGGATGAGCGATATTGGTAGTTTTCATAACGCTTCGGCGGCTGAAGTGAGACTAAGGTTTCTGAGGACGTAAGTTTCTCACCAGGTAAGGGAGTCAGGCATGTGTCTGAACGACGAAAATGAATACCACAACAGGCATCTGCACGCTTGAAGTAGTAGAATGTTGATGTTTAATTTCTGCGAAATCCTTGAACCTGCCCAGCTAGGGGCCTCGATAATTCACTACGGAAGCGCGCACCCGACAAGGCAATGCCTTCAAATATTGAACATGCACAAAAAATACGAAGATACTGCAAGGGAAGGAATCGAACACCTAGTCGCGCGCCCATAAAGCAGTATTTTTGCTTTTCTTTGCATATTCCATGCTTGAAGATATTGCCTTGTCGGCCGTGCGATTCCATAGTAAACTGTTGCTGCTCCTGACTGAATAAGGTTCAAGGACTTTGCAAAAATGAAACATATTTTTCTACTACTTGAAGAGTGGAGAATCTTGCAGCGGTGTTTATTTTCGCCGTTCAAACATACGCCGGGAACCCTTTCTTGTGCGGGGAAAGCAGCGAATTCCAACAAATGCGCATGAAGCTAGACATTCTTCGTTTCTTCGGCATTGTCGAGAGTCTTCCAACCCAGTGTTAATTCTTCTCAGCTCCGGCAGCAGATTGATCATCTGGGATCGGATTCATCAACGACTTACATAACTTTAACAGAGATTTCACAGCGGAAAACTTAGATAACGCGGCTTGTCAAGCGATATGGTGAGCGATAAGCCGCGTTATCTAAATTTTCCTCTGTGAATTCCTTGTTAAAGTTATGTAAGTCGTTGATGAATCCGACCCCTGGACTTGCAGATGTGAATAAAACTACTTGTAGCATTCGGAAGTGTTTATTCCGGTACTCGTTGTCAGAGTTTCTCATGAACACCGTCATGCCCTCCCATCGACCTTAACATGACCGTCCTCGTGGGTTTTGACGTACATATACCAGAGCTCGCCGGTAGATTTGCTCGTCGACGCGCCGTGTCTGACCTGTGCATCGGCGCAGAGTCGCATTCCGCTGCTGCAGCCTGCGCTACTGCTGGTGCAGATGGTATTGTTTGCTGTTGACAGCCAGCCGACTGGCCGTTCGCTCGCTCGCTCGGCGACCGACCGCTGGTAGCGGTTCGACGGGGACGACGAAGCATGTGCACACCACGTGTTGTGTGTTGGCTTGTACCAGCCTCAGTTCGACTGTGTTTGAGCGAACGCGTGCGCGCGCGCCTTCCCGGCCGCCGTCACCACAAAACCTCGTCGAAGTCGTGAGTTGCTGATGGGTTTTCCGTTGTTCTGTGTGTGAACCAGAAGAACGAATGGGGTCGTAGTCGTCGTCATAGTCGCAGTCCTTACAAGGGAAGGGTCTGAAGCGTATGTCTGAACGGGGAGAGCGATTCATATAGGAAGAATCCCCACTCCTCAATTAGTATAAACGTGTGTTTCTTTTTTGCCAAGTCGTTAAACCCAAGGAGTAGGAGGTCCTTGTAGTTACAATGGAATTCGCGCCTCACGAATTCGTACGTCTTGTACGCCCTCTTGGGAGGGAGATCGGGGTCCTATTCCTGCTCTACTGTGTTTTCGCATTTCATCTGATTGGTTGAGATTTGAAGGATTCTGACGTCTATACCATTTTCAGATGTTTTTGCCTAATTTTCCAGCTGCATGCTGTGGTATTCAACATGATGATGTATAAATGTTCAACACCACTGACACACAGGTATAAAGTGCATGAAGCAACACTGGGCACAAGACGGGCAGCGTATAAAGGCTACAGTCTCCTCACATCTGTTTCCATACATGAACCAATGACCACGGAAAGAACCATCCTGCTAGGGTTTTCAAAAGAGATCAGGATGTGATGTCGAAGGGGATTAAAATGTGAAACGAGGTCTGTGGATCCCGCAAATTAACCTAAATGGCATCGTTACATTCTTTTCCTCATCTTTGCCTGTCACCTGGAAATTAGAGGAATGCTGAAGGTTTCCTCGAACCTAGCACCAACAACGTCGCCTATGCTCGAGTGGTGATCCATCTGCTCACGCTGGTGTGGCCCACCTTTAGACAAGGAGCCTTTGAGGGATGAAATGAAGCTGGCCGAACGGATGGCCAGCATACTCAAGACTTCAAAGCACGCCAACTTGAAGTTGACGAACAGCTGGATTGGTGGAAGAAGAAGAAGATTGGGATCCGAAAGGTGAAGTGATGGATGGTTGTTCCCGATGTCATTGGTCCATGTAGGGAAGCAAACTGTGAGGAGCCTGTAGCTCTTATGCGCTGTCCGTAATGTGACCAGCGCCTCTGTTTCATGCACTTTATGCCTGCGTATCACTGGTATTGAACGTTTATAGATCATTATGTTGAGTAGCTTTCTCATTGCCTTGTGGTTAGAAAACCGGCCAGTAATGAACAATCGCAAGAAAGTTACTCTCCACAGCGTACAGCTAGAAAGTAGGGCAAAAAACATCTAAAAATGGTATAGACGTCGGAATCCTTCAAATCTCAACCAACCAGATGAAACGCAAAAAGCAGAGAAGGGACTCGAACCCGACACCTCCCTCCTATGATGCAACGTCACTATCCACTACGCTGAGAGCCGGTTGCTGGCAGAAGCATCGCGGGCGTACAAGACGTACGAATTCGTGAGGCGCCAATTCCATTGTAACTACAAGGACCATTTACTCCTTGGGTTTAACGAGTTGGCAAAAAAGAAACACATTTTTATAATAATTGATGGTGGGGATTCTCCCTATACGGCTCGCTCTCCCCGTTCAGACATACGCTTCAGACCCTTCCCTTGCTAGTATACTACGACCGCATTCGCATATTAGCGAAGTCGGCTGTATACCATTGACCCCAGCGGCGGACGGCGTGTGCACGACCTGATCATAAGTGTCGCACGGAAAAAGTTGCAGCGCACAGAACGATAGGTGGCGGATTTATGATGTCGGCGATTTGCTGTGCAGCCAGGGTCACCCGGTTTCGGTTGTACTATTGTTCCTCGCCTAATACTCACCTCAGAGAGGGACGAGAGATCCTGCGCTGGCTGGATAGACGTAAGGTAATTATCGCCGTAGTGGAAATCGGGAGAACTGTCCTGCGTGAGAGAAAACGCATCCAGATTTCGATGCTTCGTGAACAGCCGATCGCAGTTGCATGCGCTAATTTGCCAAGATCCGGGCTGTGACACATAGCGCTGTTTGATGGAATTTCTAGGATGTGGGATATCACTAGCCGGATCTCAGCTGTGTCTAAAGTCATAACCGAGATTCAGCTAGGTACATCCCAGATCCAACACGTAACACGACGTCTGTGACACGTCTTCCATGTTACATAACGTCTGTGACACGTTTGCTGAGTTCGGCGCACGTGTCACGACGTTGCCATGACGTCTGTAATACGTCCTTTGTATCTCGACGCACGTGGAACGATATCTGTGTGCTGATGTTGAGGAATTGATCAACGCCGTGCTTTATCCTTCACTTATTTGCTTGCAAAGCCACAGTGTGTGCATGAGAACACCCCGCTTTCTGAACTCTCATCTCAGCGGTTCTAGTCGTGCGATAGTGTGTCAGCTTCAGAGCCCAGGCTATTGCGGCATATGTTACTAGGGAATGTCGGCAGAGCCGGTTTGAATCCATACGGATGGTTGGTTCTTTAGAGCGGTTGGGCTGGATTCCATAGACATGCACTACTGCGCTGGCGTGGTTAGGAGCTACCGAGTGGCTTAGTTCCAAGCGGAAGCGGTGTTGTTGCTTGATCTATACTTTTTGGTGGTTGTGCGGCCCTGCAGGTACCGTAATTTAATATGTGAATTGTTTTCTCGATTTGCTGCTTTACAGTGTTCCTCGTCCTTTGAAGCATTCTCAAGGTTTGACGTGAGGACAAATTCGCGGGGCATTGACACCCTAAGGGCCTGTTCATACTTTGAGTGAAGGAAGGAGTGTGGAGTACGTAACTGTTTACGTACACCACATTACGTCGCCCCAGTCGCTCCTGTCGCTCGAAGTATGAACAGACCCTAACCGATGTATCTCTGCACGACTGTGTTCGGAGAAGCGCGAGGGTCTTGCATGGATCTCGAGTCGATTAAAGGCTCGGCTCCCGCCCAGGTCAGCTGGGACAATCACTCTTCTGACGCAGGAGAGTCCTTAGCGAAGGATAAAAATTATCCATAGAATAGACGAATATCCACAAAATAAAGTAGTTATCCATAGAAAACTCATGTTATCCTTGAATGTGAATGAGAAGTGACCTGTAGGTGGTAGTTTCTCAGGAAAATGCTTGACCCTAGTCGACCACACCTCACCCCATATCAGAGCCAAAAGCGATCCTCTTAGAAGAATCAGCTCATGCGGCACCACTATCGCATGTCGCACTGAACCGCGGAAGGGGCAGTGGTGGCTGCTATCTTGAAGCGTGTGGAACGTTGAACGAAATACAGCAGATGACCCGCTGGCGCACGTGTCAGGTGGAGAAGGACCTACTCCTCCTAGTTCATCGTTGCTTTTCTCGGTGCGGCTACTCTGAGAGGTCGATGACTCGTAGTTCTCAACCAACTCTTTCACTTTTTCTTTGAGCTGAAAGGCTGTGGAGGCCATCCGTACCAAAGGGCAGGCGCTGACTGCTTGGTTTCATGTCACTGGCGCCAGCCGTTTGATGTCATCTGTTTGTCCTAATCTGATCTGTAACTCGTCATTCCAGTGCATTAGTCACTCCGGGTAGGGACAACGTTGGGTTGCACAGTTTGTTTGTTCCGTCGGTGGATGTCGATGAAACTTGAGGTGATGATGACACCTAGGTGATGAGTGGCAGGAGGCATTGGTAGAGCTGAACATTCTTCAACATTAAAGTCGAGACTGACAACATCAGGACCCGTCTGGTGTCATTTGCACCCTGAATCGAGGTACTTGTTTGAGGTTACGCCCAGGTTACCCTAACCGTCATATCCTTCCGGGTAGCGATGAATTATTACGAGACTTAAATCGACTTGAGACTTGCCGACCAGCTCCTGCAGAAGAAGATGGGCCCTAAACGAAACAAAAAACGAACAGACAAAAAAAAATCGCCGCAGTTTAGAACCTTCTAGGCGGACAAAGAGCAACGCAATGGACGCCTGCCGCGTGCTGTCACCGTCTGACATGTTATAAACAGGGCCTAACATGGTGAGGAGGGCGCATAAACCGCGTGCTGACCGCCGCCTGACATGGATCTAACATGGTGAGGAGGGCACATAACTTTGCCTGCTTACAATTACGACGAGAACAAATGTAATTTTTTCGTTTTTTCTTCGTTAATTTTTCTAGTTTAGGTCCTGTTCTGCAGGGGCTGCTCGATAAGTCCAAAGTCGATTTTTACATACTTTTTAGTTATGTCCCCCCCCAGACTAGGATAGATCCACTAAGTATTAAGATGATCTGTCACTCTTGTCGCTCTTGTCGCGAAGTATGAACAGACCCTTAGGAATGTGCCATGTTATCGAATTTTACCATGCTGTGAAAACACTTTGAACGAGTGTTTGGCCCCCTCGGCCACTGAAGAAATGATCCCGCTGAAATAGGCGTCTTGTCTTGCCGTGCAGTTCTACTGACCTTAGATGGTATTAGCTTGAATGGGAAATGAAGACTCGCTACCGTTTTTTTGTGAGAACATTTGAAACCAGAGCCGTCAGCGGAGAAGAAGCACTCCATCGACAGTTCAGTGCTGAAAATGATGAACGCGAAAACATGTAGCACTGCCATACATTGAGACAGAGGAGCAAAAACGGTGACTCCAACAGTAGATGAGGCCACATTTAACTCTTTCGCGTGCTATCAGAATCTACTGTTGGATTTTGCCTCTTTAGCCAAACGCATGATAGTGCTGCAGGATCCTCGTTCATCATCAAACTGTCAATGGAGTGTTTCTTCTTCTCTGATGGCTCTGGTTTCAAATGTTGCCAAAAACGGCTGCGAATGTTCATTTCGTATGGGATTAACGAGACGTTTTTGCAGCGAACATTGTTCCCCGCGATGAATTCACCCATGAATCGCGCGCTCCGAACATGTTTGGTCGACGGGTTGGCTGACCGGCCTGGCGGGTGGCGACGCCTAGTACGTCAACGACGAAGACCTCTAGTCACTTCCGATTTCAACCAGCCGACGTCGATGACGACGGCGGTCTTTCCGTGTCGTCGTGATTCTTGCTGCCGCCTTGACCGCCGCACGTCCGGCTGCTGACGACTACGATGCGACGCGGCGGCGACTGACTTCTCAGCTATTGAGGACATTCTTCGCAGCAACTACGTGAAAAAGTCCGTTGGCCCATATACCACTTTTCAGTTGCCTCGCTAACATACGAAACTTCATACAGCTGCTAATCGATTGGCCTGCCGGAGTATTGTAGCTCGTAGTCAGTAAGAAGCTCCGGCGCCAGACAGTTCCTTCGGTATTATTGCGTCCTGCTTATCAGTGCGCCGTGCTTTCCCGCCGGTCGGAAGTGAGGCACGCGGGCCGTTTGTTTCTCCTCGTCGTTTTGAGTCCCTAGAAGGCCTCTCTGATGATTTGCCTTTCCTTCCGTCCCACTGGCATTCATGGGTGGTGAGTTGAGACACATTGCTGCACCTCGAACTCATTATTAACGTGCGGTCGATTTGGCTAGTATTGATGTTGATGTGATGAAGTTGACTGCAGCTGTGTACCAAGATTGGTATTGGCCTTCATTCTGGGTGACGGTTTGGCGTTGTCGCCTTCGTCAGAGCTTGGAAAGTTGAAGGAACATTTGAAAACAATTCGTTCAAACATCATTTCATCTTACAGAATCTAATTCCTAAAGAAACAAGGAGTCAAGCGGCGAAGTAATAGAAACCAGCAACGCTAAACATAACGGTGGAGCGAGTTGGTGGTGGTTCGTAGATATAAGCTCGCCTATCCACCTAAGTTAGCCGACCTCCAGCTAATGGTGACTGGTGGATCAGCTCCAGCTCCACCGTTAAGTTTGGTGTTGCTGATTCCTACTACTTACCCTCTTGACTCATTGTTCCCTAAGAAATTAGATTCTGTGAGATGAGACGGTGTTTGGGCGAATAGTTTCCAAATGTTCCTTCGATTTTTGCGAGCTCAGACGAAGGCGACAACGCCGAAACGTTAGCCAGAATAAAGGTCGATACCAGTTTTGGTTAACAGCAGCAATCAACTTCATCACATAAGTGCTAGCGATGCAAGATTTATGGGAAGTTGGACGTGGACGGTATGGCTAGTGTTTTCCCAAGATGGACATGCTTTTTGTAGATACAGATATCCCAGTTAGAAAAGACAGCGGTAAGAGACTCTAACGGACACTCCGGTTTGATCTGTAGGGAATAAAACGCTGACTTATAAGTCAGGATACCCTCCGCTGTGTATATATCCTGCAGAAGTAGTGACACTCTAACCTCTTTAACCTTCAAAGGGTATTTTGTAACGCCGACCTTCATTCTTCATCTTTTGGTGGGCTTCGCTAGCTAAAGAAAAGGTGAAAGTCGGCGACAATCATCACCTTTATTAAATGCGATTCGAATTCCATGTTTGAAGGCATGGGATTAGATTGTGTGTTTGTTCTATGAAATGATTTGTGGTGGTAAACCAGTGAAAAAGTGAGAATTTAACCTTCCCAGGTAGGCCTGGTAGCAATCTGTCGACTCCGGAAAAATGCAAAGCTTTGCTGGAATGGGCGAGACCCGAACAAAGAACCTCGGTTCGTGTGTGTGCGAGTGCCGGTCTCTTATCCGACTGCGCTACGCGTGCTGAAAGGCATCTTTATTCTAGGTGAAATCAAGCCCCACCACGTGTTGTCCTCCTCGTTGCGGGATTTGGATGGACTAGAATTTTTAATGGCTCACATGTAGCGCAGTCGAAAGAGGCACCCGATTGCGAGCACCCGAGTTCATGATTCGGACCATTCCAGACCAACCAAAGCTTCCCTCTGTGAATGGACAGTAACGGCACTTGTCTGGGAAGGATGAAACGCTGACTTGTCCATCGGCTTGCTACCGCAATTCAAAAGACCGAATAAAAGTATGAAGAGCAAAGGACGATGCTAATCCTTTTTTGGAGGGCGCCACGCATTCTACTTCTACGGAATGCCGTGGAGGCGATTTGAATGCGTATTTCCCTTATAGAATGAGCTGCGATGACCAGTTGATGGACAAATCGATGTTTTGTCCTTCCCAGACAAGTCTGGTTCTATTCAGCGATACCGAAGGACTGAAGGACTAGGCTGGTCTGAGCGGGAACCTGCTGGCATCAAGTGCATGGAACAGCTGGCAGCTCCTCCGACTGTGCTACCACCATGCGCCCACGAGGTGAATATGAAGCTTTACGATAAAAGGAGAACAAATTGTCCCGTAGAAGTAGAGCGCACGGCTCATCCCGGAAATAGTTACGATAACGCTGTCCGGCAGCCTTCGTTCTTTATCTTACAATCAGTACCGGATTTAGGTTGGAGCTTAGCAGTGTCTGTACTCCGGCAGCTGCCCAACATACAGGGTGATACCGTGGTACTGTAGTACCCTGTTACTTCCACCAAAAATGCCATTCCACTTTGTGAATGACAGTTTCGTTGACTACGGGGAAAATAAGCCAACGGTTCCTTCACATGAATAGTCAGAAGACGAGTTCCAATCTATACCAAAGCATAACTGGCCAATGCTGGTTCCTCGCAACCACGGAACGCTAGTGACATGCGGTCGTCAAGGTCTTTCAAGCAGCAGTCTGTCTGTATGTTCATGCCTCAGCAGTGCCGACTGTCCTTGATATCAAGACCTGAGGCCAGATTCATCAACCGCTTGCCGCCCTCTAACGGTGAAAATACCGCCAAATCCCCTGATATGGCATTCATCCAGCATCAGGTTTGGCAGTAGTTTCATCGTTAAAGGGCGGTAAGCGGTTAATGAATCTAGCTCCTGGTGCCTTGAGCGGCATCGTTGGACCGGGTGCATGCGCTACCGGTGCACGTATTACTGTCCTACTCCCACTTACGGTCATGCTCCGTCCTTCTGTCTGCTCGTAACATTTCTTCTTGTGGTTTTAGGGCTTTCCAGTGTCTTAGTTTTGTTGTGCTATCCTGTTATCACGGCTCGTTCATACTCAGCGTTTCTAACCGCTGCGGTAAAGGATGCAAATCGGTTCTTGATCAACACTATCACTCTGTTCGGATCTATCCTAGTCCGGAGGAGGGAGGCACATACTAAAAAGTAGGTAACAAAATGAATTGAAACTTACCGAGCGGCTCCTAGAGAACGAGTTAAAACCTAAAAGAAACCAAAAACGAACGAACAAATAAATAAATAAAAGATTGCTGCGGTTTACAACCGTCTCGGCGAGCAGAGAGCGACGGAATAGAGGCATGCCGCGTGCTGACTACAGGCTGACATGTTATAACCAGGATCTAACATGGTGAGGAGAGCGCATGAAGCCGCATGCCGTGTGCTGACCGTCGCCTGACATGTTTTAACAGGATCTAACATGGTGAGAAGGGCACACAACTTCGCCTGCTTACAATCGCAACAAATGTAATTTTTTCGTTTTTTTTTTTCTTTGTGACTTTTCTTGTATAGGTCCCATGTTGTTCGTAGAGGCCGCTCGGTAAGTCTCAAGTGGATTTGTTACATATAATACTTTTTATTTATGTGGCCCCCGGACTAGGATAGATCCCTCTGTTCACTGCCCTCGGCTCTCGATTAGTCGTTTGAAGTAGGGGTCATGAAAAGGCCTTTAGCAGAATAGAACAGTGGTTAATGTAGCTCATTTCGAGAAGATTGTAGACTTCCCAGGTCCATTTCTACGTAGCTCCACGAATGGGTGTTTTAATGCGACTACAGTGTCTTCAGTTCACCCTTGTTCAACTCATAATCGTTTTCGGTGATGAATGCTGTTTGTTGTGCGTTTTCGAGGGTAGCCATACTTTCAACGTGGTGTGCCAAAATGGAGGTTACGCTGTTTGAAGGGTCCTGAAATTCGCTACTGGTCATTGATGTGGCCTACATGGGGAGGATTGTAGCAGCAGACCAATAAGTTCGCATTGAACAGGCGTGCCATTCGGAGAAGCCGTGCGTGATCGTTGTCCCGGCTTGATTTGCGCCGTCCCACCCCCCCCCCCCCCCTCCTCATGGGACCACATTAACGAGGCTCTCACCGTCTTCGACCTTGCGATCGCACCAAGCACACGTGCCTAGATTGTGATGTTTAGTTGTAATTTCATTCATGGTCGAGGATGCATGAATTCGCTGCTTGCGGCTGGCTTTGCTATACTTCATTTTAAACAATGGTTTCGAATAGCTAAGGTTGTTTATAAATTTTTGAACGAGTACTACTGCTTCGCCCAACTAGGTGACCCATATTGATCTTTGGACAAGAGAAATGGGTGCCTTCCGGCAAGCTGTGTGCGCCCTTCGTTTCATCACAGAATTGAGGCAGAGACCGCTCATTGCAGTTGCCAACCGGGAATCGGGGCCGTGTCAGCTGATAAGTAGATGCGAGTGAACTGCGGAAGGTGGGGCATCTGACCTACCCATGTTGAGATGGTTCGTATCCTGACCCCTTCGCTTGCCCCGCTGTGCCTCTCCAAAGAATGGAAGTGACGCCTTCTTCCTTTGAGGGAGCTACATCGCCTGCTCGCGGCGCTGACTCATTTGCCCGAAAAGTACCGAAATGAATTCTTTGCCTAAAACAACCCCAAAGTCAGTGACATCGACTTTACTAACCTCCAAAGCGGTGTAAAGTCTGTAATAATAATGCTATGCGGTCCTTACGGGGGCCAATTAGTGCTGCTGTTTTGACTAGAATAAATACGGGCAGGTAGTCTGGCTCTGACGTGCGGGCGAGGAACTCCGGGCAGTCAGCCAGAGTGCCTGAAGAGACGTGCTAGACCTTTCAGGCGCCCTCGAATCGCATTATGATGTACTCCCAGTCTGGCGAGGGCATGCTTTTTGGTCGGACCGACACCGATAGGCCAAGTTGTCGAAAATTAGGTGGGCCGGCCACGTAATGCGCTTCGCGGACACCCGCTGGACGAGAGCCTTTATCGACTAGATTCCGCGGGATGGCAAGGGAACACCAGGACGCCCACCAACGCGTTGGTCGGACTTTTTCGAGAAAGTCCTGGTCGAACGATATGACGCTGATTGTGTCCCTCGAATGTGGAGATTGCATTGGAGCACTTTGGCGCGCGACATGGAGACGCTGTTGGCGCCCGTTCGTACATCTCGATGATTAATGAGACAACGGGTGATACAGGTGACGGCTCATAAGGCCCCGTTTATACTTCGTCGCGGCGCGACGCGACGCCATGTATAGTGGCCATATTGATTGTGCGACGCGATCGATCAATTTGGCCTCATTGCGTGGCCATCGCGTCGCGCCGCGACGAAGTATAAACGGGGCCTAAAACAATCCTGAACATGTGGTCACATTATATGCGTACATGGCGCGGTCTTGACACCTAATAGCCCAGAATTGAATGTGCTGTCCAAAATAGGTGAGAAGCTTCGGTGTAGCTAAACGAAGAGGATGTTCTGCAAGATAGTCTCTAGTTGTTTTTCTATACAACTGAGGCGGCGTGTTCCAGTGTGGATTCCCTGAACGACTGTCGGAGCCGTATTATTGCTGGCCTTAGATGTTCAAGGGGGAAGGACGTAGTCATCAGTCTTTCTGAGGAATGCGCCATGCAGCGCCACGCCGCTTCAGCAGGATATTGTAGGAAATGTGAAGGCGTATTTAGCCTATACTTGCAGTGGTCAGTCGATATAAAGTCAGTTTTTTTGTTCTACTCAAACAGGTCTGGTGCAAACCAAACGCCTAGAGGGGATGGAATGCATGTCCCGGGCGTGGTCAGCACCAAGAACCACGATTCGGAGTCACCCAATAGTAGATGCCTTCTCCGGCTGCGCTGCCTTCAGACATAAGGATAAGATTAAAGGACGGCGTTACTTAAACCTTTTTGGGTTGCGCCACGCATTCTACCTGTGGATGTCGTGGAGGCGATTTGAGTGCGGATTTAACCAGACAATGATCTACGGTGGTCAGCCGATGAACAATTCAGCGTTTTATCGTTCCTAGACAAGTCTGGCACCAATTCACCGTCCCCGGAGGGATGAAAGGCTTTGCTGGCCTGGGTGGGAAATCCTAACCAGGGACCTGATATTGGATGTAGGGGTGTGCGTTTACCGATTAACGATTTACCGATTTACCGGGTTTACCGGCATTTTCGCGATAAATTCTCTTAACGAAATTTTTCGGTAAATTCCCAAATTTACCGGAAAATTTAACGGTTTTTTTTCATGCTAAATCATGTTTCTATGTATCGAATGGAGAAGGAAACATACTACCGATCTCTGTTTAGAAGTGATTGCTTCTATCTTCTCATAACTTGCTATTAGCGTTCGTGCTCTCAACCTCATGAAAACATCCATGCCCACATCAGGAGGCGGAGATGGTGCGCTACTGTGTTAAAAACGCGCTCCAGTGGGATAGTATCTCGCGGTGAGATTCCCCACACGACATTAGACAATTTGAACTAGAGATATAGAAGCTCTCAGAATAGATGATTGCCAGAGGAATAAGGAGATGGTGCGCTCATGTCTTGTTCCCGTAATTTAGTCCAAGATGTAAGGCATCGGAATGTACTCTGCTAGTCTACCTGATCTCCTGGTGGACTCTTCAGCTGTATTCCCGTATAAGGAAAGAAGTTCGTTATCATGTCACATTTCCTTGTTTTTCCGAAGTGTCTGGATTTGCTCCAAATTACAGCTTAATTGTTCAAAAAGTGGTAGTGTAAAATGTAAATCATTCCTTCATCGAATGAAACGATGATAATTGTGATAATTTCAAAAAGCAGTTAGACTGTTAGTCCAAAAGAAATATAGCAATATTCGATTGAATGTCGATGTTCTAGAAATGTTTTTGTAGAGTTTCAATTAAGCACCCACAATATAGATCGTTATACTTGTGCGTTGCTAGGCTTCCGCTTGCTTTGTTTGTTGTGGGTTACTCGTTGCTCTCAGGGTGTCGTTTGCTTTAGGATGACGTATGGCATGATAAAACGAAGAGGATATGGTTTTTCTGAGCGTAATGATGTTTCCGTGAAAAGCTTTACGCTTTTTTTACACCGCCGCCGCTTAAAACTAGTTGTTTTTGAGAGAATACTAAATTTTAAAAAATTAACGGTTTTACCGAATTTACCGGAATTTACCGGCGAATTTCCGCGTTAAAAATATGCGGTAAAAAATTTACCGGCGGCAAGTCAGCGCACACCCCTGATTGGATGCACGCGACAGCCGGCACCTCCGACTGGGCTACACGCGCGCCTTAAAACATAAGGCTCTAAACACATGACAGCAAATCGCGTCGTTGACAAATATCTTTCACCAAGCGGGATTTGAACCAACATTTTTTTTCATTTTTTCTATGCTAGAATGTGCTTCATGATGCTGCGAACTCTGGCTGATATATAAACACTTCATCTGTGATATCATTTGTTAATGAGGGGTACCGATTCTGGTATTGCGTGGCCCAGTTCTGGTCACAACTAAACATATAACTTCTATTAAATGCAGCTTAGACTGAAAGAAATTCAACTTGGAGAAGAGCTCCTTAGCGTCAATTGGTGGTCTGTTTGCTTGTTTGAAAGACAATGGCAAAGGCACTGTTTTCTAAACGAACTGCTGGAGATGATCACGAGTCCGCCCTCCTTGTCATCTGCGGGATGCCGTCATCTCTTGTGAGACGGGTCATATTTGATCAGTGACGAATTCGCTCCTTTGCTCGCTCATCGCTCGATATCTTCGGTTGCCCGATGACTCGCCTAAAGCTTGCTCCGTTTTCAGCTGGTCCTAACAACCGAGGCGAATCAGAAGAGGGCGCCACTCTCAGTGCATCGAGCCTCCTCGGTCCCGCAAGATTCTCCACTAAGGTACGTGTTCACCTAGCCTTATTCTGCCTTTCCATTCCTCGTCCTCGTCCCAGTCCTCGGTAACCGCCGCTCTCCCCTCGACGGTGTGTTTTTTCCTAATTGGCCCCGTCTGTTCCGGTGTGCCTCTCATCTCTGGCGTCTCTCGATCGGTGTCGCTCCCTGCGCTGCTCGGATCACGCGCCTCAGCACCTTCGAACGACAACCTACTGACCCGCCGCCCTCTTTGTACCGCCGTTGCTTTGCGCTGGCGCTTTGTCTCGTCGTTTCGTTGTGTGCCACAGCAGCGATTCCTTGCCCTTGTAACATCTGTGTCGCAACGGCTGCATCCTCTCCTCGACCGGCCATTTTCTCAATTCGCTCGACCGGAAACCATTTAATCATTCAAATAAGGCGCGCAACGTTTGGATCGCGAGGTGCGCGACCCAATTTTCGTATCTGGAGTAGCCATCAATCCGTGGAAAACCACAATCTCTGCATAGAGCAGGCAGTCTATTCGCGTTCTTTTTTCAATATTTCGTTTGATTCTGTACTTTTGCGCTGACTATCGAAGAGCTGGACGTCGAAATCAGGACTTTAGGTGGTTTATGTACTCTAGTAATTAGGATGATTTAACCGGATAAAAGCTTCGCATGCAGTTTTTTCGAAGATTCCTGTTAATAGCGGAAAGGCCGAAGTCATCTGAACTTCTAGGTCACTATGAATGATGGACGTTGTCGAAAATTACGGGTGACTTCCGCCATAAAATAGCAATACCTTTAATTGACCCTTGGATTACAGTTCTCCACTCCTCACAACTGACAGTCTATTAGAGGTAGTTGTCTTTTGTCCACACCAGGTGACCACAATTTCTAATGGTCGGATCTCAAACGAACTGGTTTCCAGCGAACCGAACCATGTTTTACGTTTTCTGAAGCATAGAATGACTGCTATAGGGGTTCTACATTGTTTTGTGGATGATCATTTGTGACCCAACCGCTTGCGCCAGGCGGGACATGAACTTCTACCCTCTGCTTTCCGGGCAAGACGCTTCGTTTTACACCACCGGCACCGTTTGGTCGCATGTAACACATCCGCACGGGAGCCCTGCTTGCCTGGGTCTTCGCATTTTGGGAAAGTGAACTCTTTTTCTGGAAGATCCTTCGGCTACTCGTTATGTACCTTTAGCTCAGGAGTTTCACATTGATCTAGTTCTTCATATTTGAACGAGAAGCCTTCATCTTTGGGGCGTACATGTTCTAGCCTTATCTGCTTGCTTACGTTGGATCTTCCCTAGCTTTCTGACACACTAACGCCCTCACGTTGGTTGCAATTTCGATACTTCCCTTATTTTGCCGGTGTAGTGAGTGTCGGTGACTCTCTGAGTCCTCTTCAGAATCTCGACGGTGGGCTGAAGATGTCACCGAATGGCCGCATGGCGAGCTCCCTTACCTAGTGTTTCATCAAAAAGGCGGCTGCTATTGCCAGATGAAGAATTCTTAACAGTAGTTTGATGGTGACACGCTATCCTTCAACATTCGACGGCGAAGTGCTCAGTTAGAGGTTTAGACAACTGCTTTCAAGCAAGGAGAGTGCTGGAGCTCGTCCTTATCAAGAGCTACTTTGCCGATGGATCATGTCGGCTCACAGGCCTGTTGGGATTAGATTCCTTCGCTTTTCAACGTTAAAAAGTTGAATCTACGAAAGTAGCAGCAAGCTTTCCGCAGCGATGAACGAATTTTACATACCGTATGGCAGACCCTCGTCGTAGGATCTCTATACGACGTCCGTTTATGAGCAAGGTGATGTCAGTGCCGGAGCTGATCCCACCTAGATAGGGGATTCACTCCTGTAGTGACGATGACGGTTACTTCACGAACCGATTCCAAGCACAGTCATCAGTCCATACGTTAGTGGAGCTATCTTTGTTAGAGGCGAAGCGCTGGGGCGCTTCCGCAACGAACGTCTTTCGCACGTTATGGAGACTTACCCGTTTTTTTCAGCGGAATCGAACAGTTCCGTCTGAGGCTGTTGGGAACGGTAAAGGGCTGATTACTGTATTTTCTATGTCGGGATTACAATAGGTCATAGGGCAGGTCAGATAGGCAGCTATACTGCTCCTAGCGATGTAAGACGCATCTCTGAGATTTCGGTCACCTTCTCCTTTTACATTAGTCATGGGATTTTTAAAAATTATTAGCACCATCTCTGAATCGGTCCCTTTTTCCGTGATACCATGTTGAGTTTATACTTCAGCCAATGAACTGAGTGCCCATACGAGGCTCTGATATCGTGAACCCGTACTACTCACTTGGGACAATTGATAGTAGCTGCGGTTCGGAGCGCAGGTGTAGATTTACGGCCTATTCTTAAGGAAATGCGCATGTAGCGCAGTTGGAGGGGTGTGCCTGCTGTCGCAGCAGGTTCATGGTTCAGATTTTCCGTGTAAGCCAACCAAGCCTTCTATCCCTTCGGGGTGCGTGAATTTGTACCAGACTTGTCTGGGAAGGATAGAGCGCTGACTTGTTCATCAGCAGTCCGCCCAAGTCATTGTATGGCCAAATACGCATTGAAATCGCCTCCACGACATCCCCTAGAAGTGGAGTGCGTGGCGCATTCCAAAAGGGGTTAAGTAACGCCATGCTTTATCTTTATTCTTTCCTAAGGAGTCCCTAGCGTGCCCTATGTACGAAGCATTCCGGCGAAGCAAACGCTGTGGAGTGTTGTGCTTCTCCGGAAAAGGTAGTGAAGTAGTGTAAAGGTGCTAGAGGTTGGGAGATGCTTGAAGGTAATGTGGCCTACATTGTCTTAAAAGAGATACACAGCAGACTAATCAAACCGCATCTATTAACGGGCTTGCCAAACAGAGAACGGTCGGTTTCGTTATTGGCTGACATGTGCTATTGGCTCGTTCCGACTCCTCATGTAGGCCACATTGACGACTGGTAGTTAATCTTTTGATGCAGTATTGGTTCAAGTGAGAGTGTAGTAGCGCAGTCGGAGGAGGTGCGAGTTGTGGCGTGCGCTTCGAAGCTGAAGGTTGCTTGTTCGAATTGCACGCCCAGGCGAACCAAGCCTTTCACACCTCCGGAACCCGTGAACTGGTGCATGACTTGTCGCACAAGGACTTGTCCATCGGCTGGCCACCTCATACTGTATAGACAAAGTACGCCCTCACGTTGCTTCCGCGATAGTCGTAGAAGTAAAATGCTTGACGCATCCCAAAAAGGATTCACTGAAGCTTTTTTCGTGACCAGCATAGGAACATGCAAAGGTCGGGCTGCTACAGAGACCAAAGTAAGTAAAATTGCTTCGTCATAGAATGACAGGCGATGGGCGATGAAGAATTTAGAGCGCCGCGTGATAATCCCTTTGGAGATCGAGCCAGGCATTCCGCTTCGCGTTGGCGTTGGATGCACCCCCCCCCCCCCCTCCCGGTATTGCTGCGACCCATGCACGATCGTTCTTCGTTTTCAGTTGGAGGTGTGACGGCTTGGCGAGCTTGCGAGCTATGTCCCCGGGACAAAACCCGCAACAGCAGTACGGAAACAATAGTTACAACAACGCCATGGCACAGCAGAACGGACAAGCACCTCCATCGCGAAACATCTTCCAACAATATGTGAGTTGTAATCGTCGTGCCATCGTCGTTTCGATGTCTCACTTTGTACTTTCGCCATTGATTTCCTTCTGCGACGGTGAAGTCGCTTGGTGATTCACATGCAACGCGCAGCGCAGTGCAATGCAGTACGTACGTGTCGTGTTTAGACCACCGGACGACCATCTGCAGCCAACAATAACATGTTCGGCGGAGGAATGCGGATGGGCGGCGGCGGCGTCGATTCCCGAACGTCTTACGCTCCTCCACCACGAGATGACACACCGCTCCAAGATGGAACGCCGCTGAGTTCGGTCAGTGCAGTGTCGATGATGATGGTGATTTGTGGCGCCGTTGTTTTAATGTCAACTGTGTTTCTGTTGGGGAAGGGGTCTTTTCTTGCCTTCTGTTTGGATGGGAGAGGTTTGGGGAGATTCGTCTGTTCATAGAAAGCGCATAACAAAGCGTCCTTCGCGCGTATTTAACTTCAAAAACCGCCTCTTCATGATGAGGTGGTAGCTTGCAAGTCGGACTTCGGAATAGGGAATGACGACGTGCGGCAACAGTTTTAGCCGAATGAGGCATATTTGTTATGGGATCGTTTAGGCGAGACGTATGGCAGAAGATGACGCTCGCATGTATGACGCACCGCCCAGGTCAAGCAAGCCCTCTTATCCCTCCGAGGTAGGACTTGTCTGGGAGCACTACCGGCTCAGCCTTACAGGCGTCATTCTATTGTACGGGCCAACTACGTTCAACTGAACCGCGTTGCTAACGGAGGTTTTGTGGATCTATCCTAGTCCCGGGGGGGGGGGCACATAACTAAAAACTAGGCAACAAAATGAATTAGTACTTAAAGAGCGGCTCCTAGAGCAAAATAAAAATAAAGAATCGCCACGGTTAAAACCGTCTCGGCGGGCAAAGAGCGACGAAATAGAGTCATGCCGCGTACTGACCGCCGCTTGACATGTTATAACCAGGATCTAACATGGTGGGGAGGGCGCATGAAGCCGCATGCCGCGTGCTGACCGTCGCTTGACATGTTATAACCAGGATCAAACATGGTGAGGAGGGCACACAACTTTGCCTTCTTGCAACCGTAACAAATGCAATTTTTTCGTTTTTTCTTTGTGACTTTTTCTTGTTTAGAAACTGTGTTGTTCTGTAGGAGCCGCTCTGTAAGTCGTGAGTGAATTTGTCACATATGGTACTTTTTAGCTATGTGCCCCCCCCCGGACTAGGATAGATCCGGTTTTGTTTCTGCTGCGCCAGCTGTAGCCCATTATCATCGCCTTTTTGACAGGATCCACCGGTGCATATGGCAGTTGCCCAGTGAGCCTTGCTCCACTTATAGGAATAGTATCAGATTTACAATTCTGCTTCAGTTAAGGAGACCAAGGAGGCGGAGCTTTACGATCTAGGGTGTGATTAGGGTCCAACTGGTGAAGTAGGGCACCTACGTGAGAGGAGTCTAACTACACTATACTTCAACCTTTCCAGTTTAGCATGCAGTTCTCAGCGAAAGTTCTACAAATACGCTTGATGCCTACCTTACATGAAATCGATCTAGATATAGATCATCTGCTAAAAAGTGATTGGTCATCTTCCCAGAACCAGGATATAGATAGTAGCTGTTGTAGAAACAGTCGAAAGCCCGTAGGCTCAGATATCGGCGATTTTTGGTTATTGGTTTTGTTAGGTTTGTCTGTATATCCGAAAAGGTACCATCCGCACGCAGAAAGGCAGTTAGGCGCTTTGCTGCTCCATAGTTCTTGGAACTGTATCAAGTCCACTTTTGGAAGATATAGTGCAGTCCTCGCAGTGTCACAAACCACACAAATTGCCCCACTGTTATTCAGGAAGTGAAATGTGATGGTGTTACTGTTGAGCTCTAAGAAGTTTAATTAGTTCCGGCTATATCCTGAATTCTTTCACCTATCTACGTACTTCATGTGTCCGTCTCTTCTTCAGTGAAGAGCTGCTTGCTTGCTTGCCTAGAGTGTGGTCCAACGTCCATGCATTAGAACTACGTGTTTTCCACGAATTCACATTGATCATTACAGAAAACGATTTTTCGGTTAGTTTTCTACATATGTCAGTCTAGAATTGGCCAAGTGTTAGACATTTGGTAGGTTGGAAGCTGTGAAGCTTCATCAAGTCATAGCTTGACTAGTAATTACTATGTCGCTCCTCCTAACTGCTGAAGCTACTGTTCTGTTAAGTTTCCATAGTCGATTTTTGGACGACTAACCCATGAACCGAGGCGTTTTCAAAGATGAGGGAAACCAAGTAAATGCTTACAAAGGTTCCCAACTGGCGAGCTCTTGCGATGCTACTTTGATAGGATGTAGGGCCGTGTGAGCGGAGTCCAGAATTACAGTTTCTTTTTGCTGAACGCTTTTTAAAGACCGGAAAAGAGTTGTGAAAACGTGTGCGCAACAATCATCAACCCCTATGACACCCCTCGAGATGTGCCTCAGTGGCGCAATCGTTAGGAGTGTTGCATCATAGAAGCACACCGGCAGGCTTTTGAGTTCGAGTCCGCTTACCCCCAATATCTTTGCACATGTTAGTTTGTTGTTAGTACGCTTTCTCATGATCACAGGAGTCAATTTTAGACCAGCAATGCTTACAACAAAAGAAGGCGGTCTATTTGCGCCTTCATACGTGCTAGTTTTTCAACGATGCGTATTTGCACCACCACTATATCATACGATATCACCAATACCGTAGCTGCACACCGTAGCTGCACACGAATACTTGTACCTTACGGTTGAATATTGTGAATCCGGGCCATGACGGTACATAAGTATACTAAAACAAGGTGATTGAATCTAAAATTGACTCTTGTGATCATGAAAAGCATAATAACAATGAACTAAACGTATAAAATATTGGCAGTATGCAGACTCGAACTCAAAAGCCCTCCGGTGTGCTCCAATGAGGCGGCACTCCTACCGACTGCGCCACCGAGGCACATCTCCTGGGTGTCATAGGGGTTGATCATTGTTGCGCAAACATTTTTACACCTCTTTTCCGGTCCTTAAAAAAGCGTTCAGCAAAAACTAACTGTAATGCTGGACTCCGCTCACACGGCCCTACATCCTATCAAAATAGTATCGCAAAAGCTCACCATGAGTTGGAAACCTCTCCTTGTTAGAACGCTCAGTCACGGCCACTTTCTAATAATATGGAGGAAAGGTTGAAGAGATCGTCCACTAGCTGACGGTTGATGATCCTTCTCAGTAGTAGAGATCATAAAGCGGGACGAAAACTATCAGGTGAATGTCATTAAAATGCGAAAATTAGGAGTGCAAAAGACAACAGTACTATGGATGTTGAATGCTTGACCGACACTGAAGATAGCCAAAGTAAAAGAGATCCAATAAGGCTGTAATCTTTAGTCTTCGTGAATACCACTAATCCTTCGCTTTAGACGAATCTTTACATCCGCGGCTTGAGTCCGAGCACAACCGATGAAGACCTGCGAAAATTATGCGCACAGTACGGTACAATCACGTCGACGAAGGTGAGCCCACATCTAGAACCCGATCGTTGAATTTTTGAAACCATTTTCTTTATAGGCTATAATGGACAAGGCACTGAACCAGTGTAAGGGGTACGGCTTCGTCGACTTTGAAAGTCGCGAAGCCGCATCGAGAGCAGTGGAAATGTTGACAAAGAACGGTATTCAGGCGCAGATGGCGAAGGTAAGCATTGCTCTTCCTTTGGGCAGCTGTAATAGAACAGTGCCTATCCTCTCTCGGAAGTGGTTCTTTCATCTCATTTTGCGTTTAAGCAGCTTCAGCAGCAAGAACAGGATCCGACGAACCTTTACATCGCGAATTTGCCCTCGAATTTTAACGAGCAAATGCTGGAGAGCGCACTAAGTCCGTACGGTATGGTCATCTCGACCAGGATACTTCGAAACGCTGACGGAAACTCTCGCGGTGTCGGATTTGCCAGGATGGACTCGAAGGTAGGGCTCCTCTAGAAGGACCGAACAAGCCATGTCAGCTAATGATTCTGGGTTTTCCAGGAGAAGTGCGAAGAGATTATTGCGGCGCTGAACGGCAAACTGATCGAGGGAATGGACCAAGGTGCCACGCCTCTTCTCGTCAAGCAAGCCGATACGGGAAGGAAGAACACTCGCAAGCGCAGCGACATGGGCTTCGAACTAGGAATGTACCCGACCCAGGTGGGATTTTTTGTTTTTTCGACACTTTCACTTTTAGATGGCATATTTTTCATTTACATGATTGTTGCAGCCGTTCACAATGACAGCTCCACACGACTACATGAGAAACATGGGTGGAATGCCTCAGATGTATCCAACACCATACGTCAACTACAGCATGGGCTATCCACAACAAGTTGCCGGTTACACGCGTGCGTTATTTGATGCTTATTCTTTCCAGACTTTCCCTTTGTAATGCAACCGCTAGTCGGCTCTTGAGCGTACCACGAATTGAGGGGTTCCCAAGGGTCCCGACCAGGGGCTCGGGACCCTTGGGAACCAGGGGCTGGATTCCTAGGGCAGGAGGTATAGGTAGAGATACCGTAGGGGAATCGTATCCACTACCCGCGGTGGGTAGCGGGTACGATTCATATTCATGAAAAGACTGAAGGGTAAGGTCGCGAGAACAGCTGATCTCACTGGAGCCGTTTTGTCAGTGGGAATACTCGCGGTATGCGGATATACCCACGACGACAGTCGAGTATTCTCTACCCGCTGATATACCCACGATTAGGCGGTAAGGTTTATCACGAATGCCTCGCCGTGGGTACGTCTACCACCTATACCGCGCTTACCCCACGGGTATAAGCGTTGGTGAATCCGTCCCCAGGAAAACGAACTTGCTACCGGGCTTCTGTGGAGAAGGCGAAACACTGATCTGGCCATACGCTGAGCAATTAAAGTATTCATTCGACAGGCTATTCTTTCAGACCGCCTCCTCTATATCATTTTGGTGGTTGAATGCATGGTGTATCCTACAGATCTGTTAATTTTCAAGCGACTTCTATTTTTTAGCGTGAAAGTATGTTTGGGTGCATATACCTTGAGAATTCTTTCGCCTTGTTTCTGGATAGGAATAAAAGCGCATTAGTCAACCATTGCTTGGGCTAGGTATTCCAGCTCTGCGGGATTTCTTGAACACTGAGTGTGTCAATGATTTACAGTGCCTAGTCTATAAACATGTCAGTGTTTTATCCTTTCCGAACAATTCCGACACTAGTTCCCCGACCGCGGTGAAATGAAAAGTCTGGTCGACCATGGCGGGAACCAACCTACGAGCCAAGCCCAAATACACGTCCGTATCGACTCTACGGTAACCTGTAGAAGTAGGATATGTGGCGCCTCCTACAAAGGGATAGATTAGCGTCGAGAGTTGTTCACGTTCCTAGCCTGATTGTTGTGTTAGCTTGAGTTGCGCAGTGCCAGCCACCTCAACCCTCAACGTTTCACGCAGCGAATCGAGTCGAGTTTGGTTCTGTGCTACTTCCTCGACTAAGTCATTTTTGGTTTCGGTGGATAGAATGATGGCTTGCCTTCTGGCTGACATCCTAAGGTCTTTTATGGCTCTGTTCTTATTGCAAGCGGGTTAATAATGAATAATGGAGAGTATTTACGGGTGCAAGAAATCATTTTAGTAGAAGATTGTGGTTATATCCTGTTTCACCTTTAAGCACCATACAGGATATAATTGCTTAATTAAAGAAGCGAAAGAAGTGCAGTCATTCCGGGAGGATCATCAATAGGGCGGCGAGTGATTGCGACATAATGTTATTAAAAAAGGATAAAGGACGGCGTTACTCAATCCCTTCTGGGACGCGCCAGCGCATTCTACTTCTACGGGATGTCGTGGAGGCGACATGAATGCGTATTTGGCCATACAATGACTTGCGTTGGCCAGCCGATGAACAAGTCAGCGCTTTAACCTTCCCAGACAAGTCTGGTACCAATTCACCGACCCCGGAGGGATGGAAGGCTTGGTTGGCCTGGGCGAGAAATCAGAACCAGGAACCTGGTATCGAGTGCACGCGACAGTCGCGCCTCCTCCGACTGCGCTACAAGCGCCCACAAATAGAAATAGCCGGAGCTAATTCAACCTTTTTGAACCTTTTGGTTGGGTGTAGCGCAGTCGCAGGAGGCGCCGGCTGTCTCGTACCCGATACTAGGTTCTTGGTTCGGATTTCCCGTCCAGGCCAACCAAGCCTTCCATCTCTCCGAGGTAGGTGAATTGGTACTGGTACTGGATTTGTCTGGGAAGGATGATGGACTGACTTGTCCATCGCCTGGCCACTTCAACTCGTTGTATGCAAATGCGTATTCAAATCACCTCTTCGGCAAGTAGAATGCGTGGCGCGTCCTAAAAGGGATTGAATAATGCCGTCTTTTATCCTTTCCTTTTACCCCTAGACCTACAGCCTCAGACGTATGTGTGTATGCCTTCGGTAATACCACGAATTCGATCCGAAGTGGTCGATATAGGGGTTGGGTTGGTGCAAGGTGGGATGTTTACCAATTAAACATTAAACAGTAACGGATCTTTATGAGTACATAGCAGATGGAATCGTCTGTACTGCGTCTAGAACATTCTAGACGTAGAGTAGGAGGAACTTTCATCTCCAGTCTAAGCTGAAGTGTATAGGTAATGCCGCTTCTGCTTGTCCAGTCGATGAGAATGATAAAGAACTCTCATTGTTGTGTGTTGCTTGATTATGTCCTTCAGTCGTCGTTAAAAGGCATATTTCTGTCAAAAATGTGTCCCATTCTAGCCTACGACGTGAATGCCATGACGAGCCAAATGGGTGGAATGCAGATTGGAGCCGGTGCTCCCCCTTCAGCTCAAGATAATGGCGGATTATACATGCTGCCGCAGCAAGGATACTACGTGAATCGGAAGGTAAGCGCGACGAATAGCGTTTATTTTCCTGTTGTTGAGGATTGGCTCCGTAATTTTAGTTACGATTGAGCATGTTGATTGCTTTTTAATGGATGACATTCAAAATCTTCCATCGAATGTGTGCATGCTGGTCTTATTAGCCAAGCGTTTGTTTTGCAGCGTTACTCCTGCATTTATACCCTTTAGTTTTTGTGACTACGCTTCGGCCTCAGTTTTCTTTTTTTTTCGCTTTTCATTGGCAGAGGTTTCGAGAACGTCGAGGAACGTCCATAAAGCTTATTTCGGGGTTCAATTGTTAGTGCTCTTGTTATAGCCGTTCGTCACGATTGTCATCCAATTTTTATTCGGCTTACGCTTCGGAGAGTTTCGCCTTCTTCATAGTCTGGAATAGTCGGAAACATCTACAGCTCTACCAGTAGTCCAAATACGATTTCAAAGCACAGTGTAGTAATCTCAACGAAAATAGAGCACAGTTTTTAAATGGACGACTGGACCTTGAGGATGCCGAAGCGGACCTGCAAACACCGGCAGATTAAGGTATTAGAGATTAAGGACGGCGTCACTCAATCCCTTTTGGGATGCGCCACGCATTCTACTTCTACGGGATGTCGTGGAGGCGATTTGAATGCGTATTTGGCCATACAATGGCTTGCGGTGGCCAGTCGATGAAGAAGTCAGCGCTTTATCCCTCACAGACAAGTCAGGTACCATCTCACCGACCCCGGAGGGATGGAAGGCTTGGTTGGCCTGGGCGGGAAATCCGAACCATGAGCACGGTGTCGGTGCGCGCGATAGCCGGCATCTCCTCCGACTGTGCTACATGCGCCCATGGAGGTATTAGTCGATGAATAAGCTTCATCCCTGAAACCAGCCGACTTCATAACTACTCGTATTAGAACCTGTGGAGACTGGTCGTGACTCTGTTCCTGTTGAGATAAATACCCTGTACTTTGAGCTGATGTACTTTGGGCTGGTAGTGCTGTAGGTGTTCCCGACTACTCCAGGCTGTGAAGGAAGCGAAACTCGCCAAAACGTAGGCCAAACAAAATTGCTGAGCGGCCATAGCAGGAAAACGAACAGTTAAACTACGCTATGACAAGATTCGTCGATAGAGGAACTTGAGCAGTTGCTTATTTCGAACTGTCTCTGGAACTGTCTGTTTTCTACTGTGGCTCCAAATATCTGGTTGTGACTAGCGAACTTTGCCTTCGTCCGCTAAATGTGAACGTCTTTCAGCAGTACAATGGCGCTGGACAATATGACCTTATGCAAGGTCCGTCCGGAAACGGTAACGCCCAGATGGCGAGCATGGGACAAATGGGACAGTATGCTCAACCATGCGACGAGGATCCGTACAGGAAGATGAATGGTGGCCAGGTAAGCGTCAAGTACACTAAGTTAGAAGAGTTCCTTCCTAGAAATCCTTGTAACGAGATCAGTAGCCGAAGGGTGAAGTAGGGCTCGCAGTTCATAGCTGTGTGCTATGGTGGCTTAGTGCGTTTGAGTGACGAGGCCGCAGTATGCTACTGCATTAGCTCCTTCCTGCGTTCACATCTGCGTTTTCTGGAGAGAGCGTGGGATCACTGTGAGATCTATGTGAGAATCACCATTGCTAACCGTTTTTAGCATTTACATAACCATGTGAGTACCACTGACCAGGGCCCGGATTCATCAACGCGCATACCCATGGGTATGCTGGGTATAGGAAGTAGACATATCCACGATGCGGACATACCCACGATTCATGATAAACCTTGCCCGCCAAATCGTGGGTATATCAGTGGGTAGAGAAAACCCGCCGATCGTTGTGGGTACATCCGTATACCCGCGACTCATTCGCGCCCCATTGACAAAATGGCGCTCCAGTGAGATCATCTGTTTTCGAGAAAGGCCTAGTTGTACCACACCCTTGATTCCTTTCATGAATACGATTCGTAGCCAGTACCCATTGCTGGTAGTGGGTATGATTCCCTTACGGTATCTCTACCTATACCTATTGCTTGATGAATCCGGGGCCAGGGAAGGTTTTCGACCTCGCATAAAATTTCAAGTGGAGGCCCATTAGAATGAGCTCGGAACGCCGATTGCGAATGTGGGAGCTTAAATTGCAAATTCCTGGACGCTATCTACCTGTCAAATTCACCGGGTTGATACGTGCGAATTATCGGCATGAGATATGCCAATCTGTTTTTGGGTATTTTCCTAGGATCTAGTTTTTTTTCCGAAGTTTTATCAAAAGGTTATAGCGTCGCATTAGTTTGTAACAGCTCGAAAACCGCCGTTATCAACTAATACAGAGCGTTAGGAGTCAATGCCGACGAGCATAAACAAGGAGTAGCGTAGTAGTTTGTTCGCAAAGTGAAAGATAAAGGAAGAAGACGGCGTTAATCAATCCCTTTGGGGTACGCCACGCATTCTACTTCTGCGCGATATTGTGTGTGGAGTCCTTTTGACCGCGTTTTCGGCCTAAACGTTGACTTGGGGCGACCAGCCAACGCGCTTGGTCAGCGGGGTTAGTGGCTTCAGTGCTGCTCTACCAAACGGTAAAAGAGACATAATATCCTCGAAGCTTAGCAATTAGGTGTAGTATCGTTGTTCCGCTGAGCTTTACATTTACATATCCTTCTTTTTAAGAGTGAAGCTCGAAATAGCGAAATATTTATTGTCAACGTTTCGGGCCTTGACCCTTTCTTCAGGTCTAAAAGAACTACGATGCTTATACAAACAAAACAACAACAATCGACGCATCATGGACCTGGGTTCCACCGACAGGAAGGGGGCCAAGATGTTACAGTGGTGAGATTTGGCCAGAAATAAATAAAAAGACCCTGCACTTCATTTCTGGCCAAATCGCATCGCACCACTGTAACTTCTTGGCCCCCTTCCTGACGGTGGAACCCAGGTCTATGATGTGTCGATTGTTGTTTTTGTTTGTATAAGCATCGTAATTCTTTTAGAAGTGAAGAAGGACTCAAGGACGGAAACGTTGTCAATAAACATTTCACTATTTCGAGCTTTCTCTTAAGAAGAAGGATATGCGCCGTCACATGGACTCCACATTATCGCTCAGAAGTAGAACGCGTGGCGTATTCCAAAGTGATTGACTAACGCCGCCCTTCTTCTTTTACCTTTTACCTTGCGAATAACCCAGCGGTACTCCCTGTTTATGCTTGTCGACAATGACTGCTAACGCTGTATATGGTGGGATAACGGCGGCCTTCGAGCTGTTACAAACTAATGCGACGCAAAAAACTTTCGAAAAAAAGTAAATCCTGGAAAAATATCCAAAAACAGATTGGTCCATCTCAGTACGCTCAACCCGGTGAACGACTTCGACAGGTAGATATCGTTCACGAGTTTGCAATTTTGGCTCCCACATTCGCAATCGGCGTTCCGAGCTCATTCTAATGGGCCTCCAGTTGAAATTTTATGCAAGATCGAAAACCTTCCCTGGTCAGTGGTGCTCAAATGGTTATGTCATTGCTAAAAACGGTTAGCAATGGTGATCTCACATAGATCTCGCAGTGATCCCACGTTCTCTCCAGAAAACGCAGATGTGAACGCATGAGGGAGCTGTCTGACGCAGTAGCATACTGCGGCCTCTTCACTCAAACGCACTAAGCCACCATAGCACACAACTATGAAGTGCGAGGAACTTATGTGTAGGCGTATCCCTAGGAAGTCGGCAGTATCGTTGAGCTTTCAGGGTCAACTCCAGTAACTGCTGTCCGCCGTCAACTGAGTGCCTACAGTTCTTGTCGATGGTCTCGTCGATGTGTGTATTCGTTCGTCGCGTATAGGAAATGAGGTTTTATCAACATCATGTTATGTGTGCGTGTTGTGTTCGGCGCCGCCGTTGAGCGCAGAAGAGTGCGGTCAGTGCGTGAGAGAAGACCCGTCATCCATCATCCATGATCATTCAGCTCATATTTACTCATGTTGATAGCGGTCATGTGTTAGAGAGCTTGCGCGTCGTCGCTTCGCGCTCATCGTCGTTGTGTGTGTGTGCGCGCGCCCGTCTGCCTGTCTGTATGTGCATGCGTTGCTCGACGTCTGCCGCGTATTTAACCGACTTCATGCCTATAACCGAGCTAACCGAAATCGAGGTGTAGCGCTCGCTCGCGCCGTTCTCCAACGCGTGACCTGCTCGTGTGCGCCTCGCGTGTTCTTGTTCCGCAACTGGTATAGGGCCCAGCTCATCGAGAGAACCCTCGACACCACTACTAACCTACCCCGTCTCCTCCTCGTCCTCCTCCTCACAGCACAGTTCACAGTTCGTCGACACTGACAGTGTCATCAAAGCTGTATAGATGTTCTTGTTTGTTCTTCGTTTCGTTCGATTTTGTCGTCACTCGGTTTAGTTGGAGAAGTCTTTTGCTTCCTTCACGTCATTCATTTCGTCCATTCATTCGTCATCCTGTTCGTCGTCTCTGTGTTACCTTTCCATGTGTGTGTGTGTGTATGTTTTCCCCCGTAGCACCTCATCAACCTCTTCATAGTTAACGAGGACACATGCGTCCGCGGGTCGACATCCGCTGTCATGACACATTCGATGACCCCCGAAGACGATATGTGCTAGCACTTCCCCTCCTTTTGCCGTCGATTTTTACCGAACGCTTCCTGTTTTCTTTTGTCATCGTCATTCTACTCGTCTCCTTTGCCTTTGTATTCACCTTCATGTTTCCATACGTTCATCGTTTCATCACACTGTTTACGTTTTAGCCGTCGAATTGCACATCCGATCCGATCCGATCCGATCCGTCCGCTGTTTACCGTTTGATGTGTGTGTTTTCGTTTTGTCCGATGTTGATGTCCTCCAATTTTGCGGAGCAAATTGTACACTTCCCCTTGCCTCGTTGTGCCTTGGCTCTTACACACCTGCAGACAACCGGCGAAATTCGCTCTCTATAATGTTCTGTGTGGAGTTGTTCTTCGGGAGAGTATTTATGACCGTATAACTTGTTGCAACAAATTCATAGCAGTGCTCCTCCTCCGTCATGTTTATACCATCATCACCATCACCATCACCACCAACACAGAGTTCTCAGAATGATTTCATATGTTGTAAATAAGAATAAAGCATGAACGGACAGTTGTGTTCCTGTTTTGATTCGATTCCGAATTCTCAAAGGTCTCTGCACTCGCAGCAATGCAGTCCTGGTACAGGCCTATAAAGTACACATAAGATCAATTGTTGAGAGTGGATCGACTGTGGCATATACTGGATCCGGTATATTCTGTAAGTGTTGATTAAGAGCATGAGGTGGCGCGGAACGTATCTACGGGAGGTTCACGATCTGCTTCTGGGGATATGCCAGCGACGGCCGCAGAGCCATCATACTCTATAATAATAAGCGATGAGTCTTACTATCGATCGGCGCAGCCGCAGAAATTAGCCATAAAATGGGGGGAAAATTACGACACGAAAATAGCGAAAAATACCCAGACGTCTTTTTCCTGCCTGGGAACTTCGCCCCTGGGGCAATCGAGGTCGCTGAACACAAATCTGAAGTTTGTTTTTGAAGTATCGATTGCCATCAATCGATATTGATCAAACTACCAATTTTTTGTGGATGTCTTCCAGTCGGTCCGAAACATTACCCCTCCCTAGGGTAGTCGGTGTCGCTCAACACGAATATGAAGTTCGTTTTTGAAGTATCGATCGTCATCAATTGATTTTGATCGAATTATGGGTCGCGAAAATAGCGGAAAATGCCCAGACGTCTTTTCCCTGCCTGGGAACTTCGCCCCTGGGGCAATCGAGATCGCTGAACACGAATCCGAGGTTTGTTTTCAAAGGATCGATCGCCATCATTCGATATTGATTAAACTATCGATTTTTTGTGGATGTCGTCCAGGCGGTACGAAACTTTAGTCCTGGGGGGGGGGGGTAGACGAGGTCGCTCAACACGAATCTGAAGCCCGTTTTTGAAGTATCGATCGCCATCAATCGATATGGATCAAATTACAGGTCGCGAAAATAGCGGAAAATACCCAAACGTCTTCTACATGCCAGGGGATTCAGAAGACGTACGCATGACGTGCCTGGGACTCAGAAGGCGTGCTAATGACGTCGCTCAACGTGTTTGGGGATTCAGGTAGACGTGCCGAAAACGTCGTCCAATGTGCCTGGGGATTCAGAAGGTGTGCCGAAGACGTTGTCCGCTAAGGGTGGATCATTGAGGGAGGCCAGTACCAATAACGGGAGACCGTTTTACTGAGGGACGACCAATAGGAACCAATAGATCACCCTATCGTACTATATACTGTACGTAGTGCGAGTCTTTTGTACTCCTAGGTAGGGAAAAAGCTGCACAAGTAGAGCAGCTAGCTCGATGTGATTGTCTTTAGCTTAGTGATACTGCAACATCGCACGAAGCGCGCAAGTACGAGGCACGTCGACAGGCGTGACGGAGCACTTGTAAGACCGTAACCGACAGAGAGTCCGAGGAACTCACGGTAGGCACACCTTCCAGGAGGGTCCTAAAATCCTTTAGGTCTAAGCAACTGGGTCCAGCCTTGGCTTCACCCTAACAGAAGAATAATCAGCAAACAGGAGACTAGAGGAGAGCTAAGCCGAAACTGAACGTAGCTGCTTAAAACTGGAGACCTTTATGGACTCTCCTGCAGGGCGTGCCTACCGCGACTTCCTCGGACTCTCCGTCGGCTACGGTTCTCGAGGTCTGGAGTCGTCGCTAACATATCCGCAGGAGTAGGTCGTCAACCTCTCTGGATATGTTCCGCCATCTTATGTTCTTCATCAACACTTCCGGAATATACCGTCCCGGTGTATTCCACTCGACCGTGTTCGCTTCTTATCAAAGGAAGGACATTACATTTTTAGAGAAGGGTCACAATAGCTATACCAGGAAAATTCTACTTCAATCAGGAAGTCTTCTGTATTCTATCGTGCCACAATCAGACAACAAGGAACAGATATTTCAATTTACACACATTGGAATTAGGTAGGAAGTGTAGAGATGTCTGTGCTACCTTCAAAATGCTGTCAGGAATGTTCCTCAGTTTCACTCTCTCATCGGTCCTCGAACTAGAACTAGTAAATGAGATCCGAAATTTCGTAAATGGTAAGAGCTGCTGCACCGTTCGAGGTTTTCCTTGATGGTTATAAGGAGTGAGTCAACATTTACAAAAGTTATAGCGCTATTTTCAGCTTAAGATCAAGAATTTTTAGCTAGTGTACACCTTTCAGGTCATTGATTTAGAAACGATATCCTGAAAGAGAGCCTATGAATGGTACTTACTTTACTTTGATACTTTGATGGTCCTTTTGTCGGCTGGAGGTCTTCTCAGCGGGACCACAACTCTTCCAGACCGCTCGATCTCTGGCTGCTTGCATCCAGTGAGGCCGACTCCGCTCTCTGAAAGATCTTGAGAATGAGTCTGCCCATCGCGTTGGCGGTCGTCCCAGTGGTCTCTTATGGTCTCTCGGGAGCCATTCTGTGACACGGAGACTCCAGCTATCGTCCTTTCGTCAAAGCGGGTGTCCGGCCCAGCGATGTTTGGACTTCTTCATGTACTGCAGCGGATCTGCTAATTGCGACTTTTCCCTTAGCTCTGAGCTTCGTAGACCTTCCTGCCATTGTTGACGAAGGCTTGTCTTCAGAAGACATCTCTCCAGTGCGCGATGCGTAGTTTGCATCGCTCTGGCGATTGTCTTGTTGTCGTGCCGGTTTTCCATCGCGTAACACATCGCAGGCAGTGCAGAGGCGTAGAATATCGAGGCCTTGAGGCCGGAATCCTTGATCTGATCGGTGGCTTCGCGAATCGAACTGAAGGCTGCCAATGCTGCGAGTCTCCTGCGGGCGATTTCAGGATCGAGGTCGTTATCCATGTTCAGCTCTCTTCCTAGATAGAAGTAGGAGTCGACCTGTTGTAGAGCGACTCCATTTAACCTTACGAGTCCCGTGTCACACCACTGGTTGACCATAAATTGCGTTTTGGACATATTCATGTCCAATCCAATCTTCATACCTGCCACATTGAGCTCGTTCAGCATTTCCTCGACTTCTGCTGTGCTGGTAGAGATGAGAACAATATCGTCGGCGAAGCGATGGTTGCTGATCCGTTTACCGTCGACAAGGTAGCCTTTATCGTCCCAGTTCAAGTCTTTCATGGCATCCTGGAGTGCCGCTGTGAATAGCTTGGGAGAAATCGTGTCTCCCTGACGTACTCCTTTCCCGATAGGAATTTTAAGCTTTCGATCGAACAGCTGGATGGTAGTCGATGTGTTCGAGAAGCATTCGTCGAGAAGTCGGATGTAGGGCGATGGTATACCAGCGTGCACAAGCGCGTTCAAAACGGCGTTGATTTCCACAGAGTCGAACGCTTTCCGGTAATCCACGAAGACAATGACAAGTGGGAGGTGGTATTCGCGGCTCCTCTCGATGAGCTGTGAGACAGTCTGAATATGGTCCATGCAGGAGAAATCCTTGGGAAACCCTGCTTGCTCCACTGGCTGACATTCATCCAAGCAACGCTCCATGCGGTTAAGCAGTATCTTGGTGAAGATCTTGTACACAACCGAGAGAAGGCTGATGGGTCGATAGTTGCTGATATCCTCCTGCTGACCATTTTTGATGATCAGAACTGTTTTCGATTCCTTCCATGAGTCCGGAATCCTACCGAGACGAAGGTAGTAGTCCACTACCACCACTACCACTATAAATGATGTAGAAGCAAAAGCAACTTTTCCTTCGTTTAGCTAGCCTTCAGCTTTCATGTAAATCTACGCCGAAACAACAACAACAAGTCACTGTCAAAGGCTATCATCGAGTCATCGACTGTCCAGGCCAGAAGTCAAAAAAAGATAAATTTGATTGCAGACCAACAGACCAATTTACCAAAACAGCAACTGCATTAGTAATCAGGCAGGCATTGCGCACTGAGCGAGAGCACGACGCAACCCTCTCATCTGATACAGCTACAAATCTCGTCTTTTCCGCATTTTAAATCACCCAACGATGTCCCTGTGGCAGATGGGTCCGATTGAGACTGTTCAATCAGATTTTTTGGACAATCCAATGCTAATTAATATACAGCCTTTTTAAATAAAAATTTATTGCGTGACATTTTTCAGACGTGACGTCACGTGATTCCATAGACACCGAAGCGTTTTGGAATATGCTTGGTTTGAATGGAATGAAGTCCCGTTCGAGCTGGGAGCACTGCAATGTGTATTTTGATTTGAACTAAAGAACGTTCATTTGAAGTTCGCGTACTCCTCAGGGGTTGGGTTTGCTTCTACCTGCAAACCTCAGCCCTAATCGTAAGTGCGCCGGTGAGGGCCGCGATGCACCACCAAGTGAGACTGGCGGATAAGCCGTGTCCTATGGATAGGCAGGTCAGGCTCCAATGATGGCAAGGAAGTCACGCCCGATAGTATTATGCATATAGTGAACCGACTCGAGCGACCAGGACCTTTCTTTAGGACTCTCCAGGAGCTCTTCAGCTCCACATTTCTTTATGCTCTCTCGTCAACAAATTTGTTCTAAAGATTTTGTTCGTTGTTACTTCGGAATAGTGTGCTATTAGTCTTCACTTCGAAAATACGCTTGGGATACCGGTAGCTAATTGAGCGTCAATGGAACCATTGAACATCGGGTACATTTCATCGGCTGCTTATAAAGCACAGTACACTAAACGAGGTCATTATTCAGTGGTCGTCAAATGAGTACCTATTTTTTGCCTTCACAGCCCACCCCTTAGCCTGTTCACACCCCGCGATGAGAGTGCAGCGACAGCAAGCCCGGGGACTATGAACAGAAAACAGGAGCGACTGTCGTAAGAGTTTGGAGGGATACTGTCGTAGGGATACTGTAATCAGTGCGAATCTTCCGTTGATCGACATAAAAATCTGGAAGCATTTCGGAAATACGCAAGCTCGTCATCTAGGCGAACGGCTCCACTCTCTGCCTGTCGGAGTAAAACGCATCGAGGATGCTTTCTGGAGAGCAGAACGAGTTAAACGAGCGTATGTGCTCTTCCGACCTTCAGCGGCGGTGGATTACGGGGTGCAACGCTTAGCACTGTCACTGGCAACTACGAGCAGGCAACTGGAGCGACCGCAGCGACAGCCCTAGAGTATGAACAGATTTCGTAGGAATCGCTTGCTTTTAATGCATGTTTCGCACGAACGACCTGTAGCGAAGTATAAACAGGCCCTTAATATCGCACATTTAAGCTTGCTGCAGGTTCTGCATTCTATTAGGGGGGGGGGGGGGCAAAAGTAATGCGGCTGTCCATGCCGTGCCCGTATATGTCGTGACTGGAGTTCGGTTTCGTGCTTCGCCTATTTGTATGTTTGTTTCCTACTTACTGAAGACCACCTGAGAAGTGACCACATCGCCCTTTCCAGAACCATGCCGAAACCCCATGCTGTCTCATGCCGAAACCCCAGTCTGAGGAGTCTACCTGTGTCGCGCAAATCTCGCCCAATTTGGACTCAGTAGTCACGCAAGATGAGAAGTACGTCTTCTACCTTAACCCTGCCAAGCAGCGAGTCTGGGTGAGGCCTGTGGCCTGTTACCGACCTTCGTTCGGCGGGATGTTCACGGCGAGAAGCACCTTCTGAGCTTTTGAGTCTGCGCCCATGGACTGGTATACTGGAAGCTGTTTTCCAAAAGCATGACGATGGCATCCAAGGCCATGGTGAACGAAATAGAAGAGATGGGCCGGCGACTCGCACTTATTCATTCGCAGCGCTTCAAGAAGGTTCTCCTCTTCGGCAACCCCGCACCCCATCGGGAGCAAGTAACCACGGATAAGCTTGCTCAGCTGGGCTACGTTCACATGCCTCACCCACCGTATTCGCCGGATATCTCTCCATGCCACTACCACTACTTCTTGAGCCTATAGGACATAATGGTCGGAAGGGACACAAGGACCCAAGGAGACAACCATAACGAGCAGTGGATCACTGCTCGTTATGGTTGTCTCCTTGGGTCCTTGTGTCCCTTCCGACCAGGCCTAAGCAGTTTTGGAAGGATAAGGATAAGGATAAAGGACGGCGTTACTCAATCCCTCTCGGGATGCGGCACGCATTCTACTTCCACGAGATGTCGTGGAGGCGGTTTGAATGCGTATTTGGCCATACAATGACTTGCGGTGGCCAGCCGATGAACAAGTCAGCGCTTTATCCTTCCCAGACAAGTCTGGTACCAATTCACCAACCCCGGAGGGTTTGATTAGTTTGGAAGGATGGGAAAAGAAATTTGCTGAATTTGCCTCATTACTTTTGATCCAACCTAATATAAGTAATCAAAACGACTTTTGAGCTAGCCATCGTCCCTCTCCTAACAACTTTTCCGTTCAGTGGTAGTCGGTATAAACCGCCGCCATGGACATCAGTTCACTTTAGTTGCGAGTCTAATTCGCTACCATCCTCTAGTTGGAAAACCCTGAAGCGCTACGAATCGCGGGGTATAGGAAGAAGGTACGGGTCTTAAGTAGCTCGGAAGGTGGGATGAGGTGATCTCCTCCCTGAGGGGCTGCCCTGAAGTGACCTTGTTGGTTTAACTACGCAAGTCTGAGGCACCCTTACTTCACACTGGATCGGATGATGACCGTGAGCTTACTCCTTTATTGATCTTATTTTTACCCCATTGTTCAAACGTACCACGGATCTCCCTCGATAGAGAGCCTTCGGGCTCTCTTGTTAAGAGGGATCTCGGGCCGCTTGTCGCAGGGCCACGTGGCGCGTCCCCGGGTGGTGGATAGGGGAATTAAACGCGAACCAAATGCGACCGTGCACTGCCCAGAGACGCAGGTGGGATGCAGGGGATGGACTCCTTGTTCCTGCTGTGTCGGGTCGATGCGTTCCTTGTGCGTGGGAGCGGCATGTTCATGCACAGTGTGCGTGGATGTGTTCGCGCCTGTGCGGATTGTAACTGTGTCGGCTCCGCCAAAAGCTTGCACTCGGTAGACTGGGAGTACATGTAAGGCGATTCGAGGCCGCCTTAAGTCTCGCCCGTCCCTTCGGGCAGTCTGGCTGGCTGCCCGGAGTTCTTCGCCCGCACGACAGAGCCTGACTAGCTACCCGTGTTGTATTCCAGTCAAACACAGCAGCACTAAAGGGCCTCATTCCCCTGACCCCGAAAGAGCCCCATTTCTGCAGCGATGGGAAGGACGAGTACGGAGAGGCTGCTAAAATCTCAGGGCCTAACCAGGCTGCGCAAACTGAGAAGGACTAGGATGACGATCTGTACTTACAACGCCCGCACGCTTGCGTCGGAAGCATCCGTCGAGGACCTGATGATGCAAGCCAGGAAGATCAAGTACGACGTCATCGGACTGACCGAGACGAGAAGACACCACCCCCTACACGCCGCCTACGACTCCGGAGAAGAACTGTTCCTCGGAACATGCGACAGCAGGGGAGTAGGCGGCGTTGGTGTCCTCGTCAACACGCACTTGGCCATGAACATCGATTCTTACGAGTTTCTGACAAGCCGAATCGGACGTCTGCGACTGAAGCGATGTGGCTCCGTGCCAGCCTTGACTGTGTTCGTCGCGTATGCCCCAACATCCGACTATGACGACGAAGACGTCGAGGCCTTCTACGTGGAGCTGGAGAAGTTCTATAAGGAAGATCACACCTTCTACAAGGTGATCGTCGGCGACTTCAACGCCAAGATCGGGCCACGAAGGTCGCCGGAAGAACTTCACATCGGAACCCCCGGTTTGGAGTGGAACGAGCAAGGTGAAAGGCTGTCTGAGTTTATCATGTCGACCAAGACCATCCATGGAAACTCGCAGTTCCAGAAGCCTCCCTCCCTACGATGGACCTGGGAATCCCCCGGTGGCCAGTTCCACAACGAGATCGACCACATCATCTTCAATCGCAAGTATTGCCTGACCGATGTCTCCGTTGTCCCCAAGTTCTACACGGGATCGGACCACCGCCTCCTTCGCGCGAGGTTCCGCTTTTCGCGTCAAGGAGAGAAGGCCGCGAAGTTCAAGAAGAGGAGTCCCAGAACGACCATCAACTGGGATCTCTACACCTCTCTTGTCGGCCTTTGGGAAGATGCCGTCATGGACAACGTCGACGAGGAATACGATCGCTTCGTGCACCATCTCCACGATAGTGCTAAGGGGGCCGAGAGCTTGAAGACCACCAAGAGACGCCTGTCTCCGGAAACTCTCGAGCTTATACGCCAGCGTGGAGCAGCACGAGAGTCAGGCAACTACCAGCTGACGTCCGAGCTTGCAAAGCTATGCAGAGCGGCGATAAAGGAAGATCTGAAGGAGAGAAGGGCGGAAGTGTTGGCTGAAGCAGCAGAGGCAGGGCTGAGCATCCGCAATGCCCGCCGGAACTTCGCCAACTTCAAGACCAAGATGACCGCTCTCCGACGTCCTGACGGAACCGTCACCTCTTCCAGAAGGACCATGGAGAAGGTCATCCACGACTTCTACTCCGATCTCTTCGATAGCCACGTCCACCTGCCCCTACGCCATCTTCCGCAGGATGGATACGTCGTCCCCTCTGTTCTCCCTTCCGAGATCCGACACGCCATCTCGTCGGTGAAGAAACGTACAGCACCCGGTCCTGACAGGATCAGAGCTGAACACCTGAAGAACCTCCCGCCAGCGCTCATCAACACCTTGGCGCGGCTCTTCACACGCTACCTGTCCGAATGCAAGGTTCCATCTCAGTGGAAGACCAGCAAGACCGTCTTGCTGTACAAGAAGGGAGACGTGCACGACATTGGCAACTATCGCCGATCTGCCTGTTGTCCGTAGTCTACAAGCTGTTCACTCGAGTCATCCTGATTAGGATTAGTAGAACGCTGGACGAAGGACAGCCATGCGAACAAGCAGGATTTCAAAGAGGATTCAGCACGATCGACCACATACACACCATTACGAAGCTCATCGAAGTGTCGCGAGAGTACAAGCTGCCGCTTTGCCTTACGTTCATCGACTTGAAGAAGGCATTTGACTCCGTCGAAGTGCTGCTCACTCAGGGTGTTCCTACTCAGTACATCAGAGTCCTTCGAGAGCTGTACAGTGGATTCACGACCAAGATCTCACCATTCTACAACGACGTCGTCATTGACGTGAAGAGAGGGGTTCGACAAGGGGATACCATATCCCCGAAGCTCTTCAGCGCCACCCTCGAGAACGTCATGCGCGAACTAGAATGGGAAGACATGGGAGTGAAGGTCGACGGCCGGCAACTGCACCATCTTCGCTTCGCTGACGACATCGTGCTCATAACACCGAGCATCAGTCAGGCGGAACGAATGCTGGCCGACTTCGATCGTGTATGTGGAAGCGTTGGACTGCAGCCGAATCTTACGAAGACGATGTTCATGAAGAACGGATGGGTTTCTGATGCCCCATTCTCGCTCAACGGAACGAACATCTCCGAATGCTCCAGCTATGTGTATCTGGGTCGCGAAGTCAACATGGCCAACGACCTAGCACCAGAGCTGAGCAGGAGAAAACGAGCGGCTTGTGGAGCTTTCAAGAGCGTCGAAGAAGTCGCGAAGAAGACGAAGAACGTCCGACTCCGTGCCCACATATTCGACTCCACTGTTCTTCCTGCCCTAACATACGCTTCAGAGACCTGGGCTATACGAAAGCAGGATGAACACGCGATCAGCGTCGCGCAGCGTGGAATCGAGAGGACGATGCTCGGAGTGACACGACTCACGCAAGTGAGAGAAGGCCTCCGGAGTTCCGAGCTTCGCCGACGTTCGAAGATCAGAGACGCTGTCGCGTGGGCCAAGTTGTCGAAAATTAGGTGGGCCGGCCACGTAATGCGCTTCGCAGACACCCGCTGGACGAGAGCCGTTACCGACTGGATTCCGCGGGATGTCAAGAGAACACCGGGACGCCCACGAACGCGTAGTCGGACTTCTTCGTGAAAGCCCTGAACGACCGATATGACGCTCTTCGTGTCCCTCGAGCGAGGAGGATCCATTGGACCACTCTGGCACGCGACAGGGACGAATGGAGACGCTGCTGGCGCCCGCTCGAGCAAGTCGATGATCAACGGGACGACAGGTGACAGGTGACAGGTGTTCAAACGTTTTAAATGTGACACCACCTCGCTTCACAGGTGAGCCACCGGGAGGAGCTCTTCACTTCGTACGCATGGGTCCAATATCAAGCTTTTATCATCGATACGGCAAAGTACGAATACATGAAGGCAAAAGATGATTGTGAAAAAGCTGAAAATAGGACAGAGCGATGTCACCAATCCCATCATTTGGCCCCGAAATGGGTGTCCATTCCATTATCCTCCACCGCAAGACTGCCCAAGAGACCTAGGCTGCTCCGTATACTGCCACTCCATACCGGCCCCTGGACAGAAAATCGGAGGGCCACAAGCCACCACTGACGTAGTGTGTTATATCTCCTATGCGTATTAACAACTCTTCCCTCGCGAAGAACCCGGACAGAGAAACCTCGTTAGCAACTGCGAATCACCACTGTTACACACGAACAGCTTCATCAACAAATCAACAACTTCATTTTAAAACATATGTATAACAGCTCTAGGCCTTGTCCCCGAAGATGAAGTCCTTCTTGAGCTTGCCCATGAACGCCTTCTTCTCGGCGGTTGTCTGGAATCGTCCGTGACCGGTCTTCGAACTGGTGTCGATCCACTTGAGGTTGATCTTCTCGTGCGCGAATCTCTTCGTCTGCACAACCAACGACTTTCTCAGGGTGATGAGACGCTTCTTGGGTCCGATTATGGCTCCTCTCAGCATGATGTAGTCCTGGTTGACGAGACCGTAGCGGGGGAATCCTCCCTAAAAATCGCTTATCAGCTGATGTCCACATCGATTCGATGCAACAGCAAACTTGAACATGTTAATAAGACACCCTCAGCTACCGTTGTATCCATCAGGAATTAGGAATTGCAGACTTTTTCATCATCGGGTGTGACCGAACCGCACAGGTGAAAGGCCTCACCATGGGGTTGATGCTCTTCTCGGTGAGGTCGAACTCAGTGGCGCCGTTCGTCTTGCCCTCCGGTGTGAGGCATGATCGGCCAATTCTGTACACCTTGTTGTTGATGTGCGTACGGTGATGGAAACCCTTCTGACCGGCACGAGCAACGGTGAAGGCGACGCGAGACGGATGCCACGCTCCAATACAGGCGACCTAGAGATAGGTCTGGATAAAGCGCCGCTTTGCAGGGAAGAACAGCAGCACAAACCTTGCGGAGACCCTTGTGGGTCTTGCGGGGAAGCTTCTTGGTGCCCCATCTGCTGGTGACTCCCTTGAATCCGTGACCCTTGGTGACACCGATGGTGTCGATCATCTCATCCTGGGAGAACACGGTGTCGATGGGGACCTGCTTCTCGAGGTGCTCCTTGGCCCAGTTGACCTTTTCTTCGATGGTTCCGCCGTTGACCTGGATCTCGACGAGGTGTGCCTTCTTCTGCTTGCGCTTGAGAATCTTCATCTGAAAACGAGAAACAACTGAATTTCAACCGACTGGAAGAGCACGGGAATGCCATACCTGAGTGTGAGCCACAACACGGATCGAAGAGCAGTACTTCTTCATCTTGTTAAGGTCAGACTCAATGACCTTCCTGCCATCCTCGTCCATCCACTTCTTGGCGTACTTAGTGAATGCCTTCTTCTTGGACTTGCACCTGGACAGATGAATTATTGAACCATGTGGTTTACGCAGTACCACGTAGGTAACAGCGTGCCACAGCAAGTTCAAATCCCTTCATGCCACAAGGGCAGCGGAAGAGTATCATCATTACTCGCCACACAATCATACTCATGTACACATTCAAGGTACAGAGGAGATGAATGAATGACAATGCCTGATCACTGGAAGTACTCAATTTACGCAGTGAACGGGTAAAGGAATGAAGGCGTGAGAAAGCGAACCAGTTCTTGTAGAAGCGGCGACGGCAGTCCTCGCTGAGGTGCTCGGCGAACACAGACTTGAACGGACGGGGTCCACGTGGGGTGTCGATGTATCCGACGATGCCAACGATGACCATTGGTGGTGTCTCGATGATGGTGACGGCTTCGACAACCTCCTTCTTGTTGACCTTTGATCCTGGCTTGTCGACCTGAAACCCCAGATATGGTCGAGTTTATCAAATAGCGCGTTCGTTACCCCGGTCAAGCTACTTCAAAATCAATAAATAAATAATCAGAACTTCCTAGATCACTGATCAAGGCATATGACACTTCTTCCGACGCATAGCCATCCGTGAAGTAGGGCGAGACACGGAGGACAGCGCAGAACTAGGCAAGGGCAGGAACTCCGGGGTCTGACTGACTTAACTTACCCATTTTAAGACAGTTTGCCCATGTGCGTCGCGCTCCAGTCCGCTTAGCTCCCGCATTCAAACGAGGATTACAGCCTTTTCAAATGTAAACCCGAGCACAAACTATAAGCTTCGGACTGTCCATCCCCGTTCTCATCCCAGGGGTTAAAGTAGAAGTTACTATTGCACTTACTTTACACACTCACAGTAGAAGTTAGTATTGCACTCACTTCACTTACTTTATTTTACATTTTATCTACCACTATATAATTGAGTTTGAGTCCCTGCGCTGTAGATGATGAGGCGTATCTCACTCAGGTTGGAAACCTGGCTGAGATAAGCCTCGTGGAACCACGCGCAATCTCATGGAACCCCTTGCGACGCCTCCGCGTACCTCGCGCGGGCAACGTCTGCCGTTCAACATGGGATGTTTTTACAGCAGAGGACGCGTAGCCTCCTCCTGCTTGATACAACGACATCTGCGCGCGTTTCTGAGTGCCTGAATCCAGAAGACGGGTTCCCTTCGTCGCACCACAACCTTCTGGAGTCAGAAGAGGAGACACCGTCGTCTTACGACGAGGGATCGCATTCAGAATTGAACATGAGATGCTGCTGCAGCAGAGGAAGCGCAGCCTCCTCCCACTTGACACACCGGCGTCTGCGCGCGTTTCTGAGTCCCTGAATCCAGAAGGCGGGTTCCCTTCGTCGCATCACAACCGTCAGGAGTCAGAAGATCGAAAAAAAAGGAAGCAGAGGTCACATCGTCGTCGTACGACGACCGGCCGCATGCAGAACTCAGCATTATCCCATGTTGAACGGAAAACTTTACCCGCGCCAGGTACGCCTCCGCGTACCTCGCGGAGGCGTACCTGGCGCCAGAAGAGTTGATACCGACGCCGTGTGACGAGCGGGCGCTCGGAAAACAAGGAAGTGGGCCAGGAGTTGGGACCAGGGAGGGGGGGGGGGGGGGTGGGAAGACCAGTAAAGGTGGGCCAGCAATTAGATCCAGTAAGAAGAAACGAGTTAGGGGAACCTGGTGTCCCGATTTGGAAGGGTGTCAACGACATCCGGTGACCCAAGCTGTTTAGAATGAGAACGGTTGCGGAGGAGCAACCTGAGGGCAGAAGTACTGCGCACACAAACCAATGGCGTTACTGGACGGTATACATTGGATCCGATCGAAAATCTTCGGATAATTTGATGATTCGGATAACGCTATTTTGGCGGACCCCAGGTTTTTGGATGATTCGGATAACGGCGACTTTGCGTACCCGGATTTTCGGATGGATCGGATCGGGTTATCCGAATCGGATATCCGAAAATGATTTTCATTAAATACATTGAATTCGACCAAATCTCCGGATTAATGAATGATTCGGATAACGCTATTTTGACGGACCCCGGTTTTTTCACGATTTGGATAATAACAATTTCGGGGACTCCGGTTTTTTGAATTATTCCGATACGGGCAATTTTGCAGACCTTGGATTTTTGAATTACTCGAATCGGATATCCGAAAATGATTCATTCGGATCCAATATGTACTGGACGGTCCGGAGAGGGTGCCTATGATGAACGTACGGAAGTGGTGAACGGCTTGATGCCAACAAAGTACGCAGCAAATCCTAGATGTTAGCGTATTTCAAGTTTTACAAAAAATTCCCTAGGCCAGTGATGTTGCAAAGTCGCGCGAAGCGCGCAAGTGCGAGACACGCCGTTAGGCGTGTCGGAGCACTTGTATTCTATAATAGACAAAGTCACCCCAGGCCGTTTGCACGGGATCGACTAAAAATGTGAAAATTCCAGCTAAAAGAGTTAAGGAGCAAATTCCACCCAATGGTGCACTAAACTCCCCACTGACATGGTTTTTTGTATAACATCGGCTAGATATAAGAATAGGCCTGCCTTGAGCAAAGAATCCCTTCGACGTTGACTAGTACTCCTGCTGCAATCCTAGTCGAGGGAAACCAACGACTCCTTTGTTCCATCACTCTCATGATGGCAATCTGACAAGTTCAGAGAGGATTACGCAACGCTGTGGTGTTAGTTCCATCTGACTAGTACCATATTTTGGCTCGACTACTAGATATCCTCAGGTGCTAGTTGAATAAGCGATCGTTTCAATTACGCATGAGAGTAGATTACTTATTTTCCTGACAGCCTGGGGCCGGATTCATCAACGACTAACAGCAACTTAAAAGAGAAAGTACAGTCGAAATCCCTGATTGCGCGGCGAAATCCTTCACCATATCGCTTGGTAGGCCACACAACCAGGGACTTCGGCTGTACTTTCTCTGTTAAATTGCTGTAAGTCATTGAAGAATCCGGCCCCTGGCCGACACATGTTTTAGACTATAACGCAGTTTAGTGTTGGCTCCTAAATAAAGATTCCCAAAGATCGCCACAGCCAATGCCGTTACAGCGAATGCAATCAACAGCAACACTTTGAGCACGTCTTCAGACAGTTTGAAATACCAACTGCCAGGAAATACATACAGAAAATAGAGGAAATGCCTTTTTAACCCCATTCAGCATATTCTCGCCAATCACGAAACGAGTTCAAGCAAAGTCAGCAAAGAAACTTACATCACGGACGATGTGGGTCATTCCAGCCTTGTATCCGAGGAATGCTGTGAGATGAATTGGCTTTGATGGGTCATCCTTAGGGAACGCCTTTATTCTTCCTCGAAATGTTCTGGATCGCTTTTTCGGGGCGAAGCCCATAGAACCGTGCCGTGGCGCCGAAAATTTACGGTGCGACATTGTACCCTGAAAGAGGTGAAATAAGGTCCAGAAAACCGCAGTTAACACCGGACGATCATAGGATAACGTGTCTAAGAGTGAAGTCATCTGGCGAGGAAAACATTTCATCTTCGTTTGGCACGTTTCCCCATTGTAATATGTTATATTTTCTATCTTATTATTACACAATGCTGTCAGCAATTAGGTCTTACATTCCACTAGTTGAAAGTTCCGACTCCACCGACACGACTTCAGTCTTAAAAATTATTTGCTGAAACTTCGTCTAGGGGGTTATTTGGGGTGCTGATCACGAATCTGACATCCGTTTTTCGTTTTACGCTGGAGTACGGTAGGTTACGGAATGTACGGGTGACTAAGGCAATTGTCACCGATTTCGCCCAAACTCCAACGTAAAACGAAAAACGGATGTCAGATTCGTTATCAGTACCCCAAATAACCCCCCTAGGCGAAGTTTGGGCAAAATCGGTGAATATGACCTCGGCAGCCTTAGTTGCCCCGTAACTACCGTAACCTACCGTAATCGGCTGCAATTTCAAAAACAGATGTCAGATTCGTGATCAGCACCCCAAATAACCCCCATAGACAAAGTTCCAGCAAAAAAAATTTTTTCGACCGAAATCGTGTCGGTGGAGTCGGAACTTTTAACTAGTGCCTTATTTTTAATTTCCTTCTCAGTCTGATGCTGAAAACTCATCAAGGGAAGTCCTCATCCTGCGGTAAAGAAGGAAGAATGAGATACTGACGTACCCCAACTGCAAAAGCGTCCCAAATGACAAGGAGAAAGTATCCGCCTAGTCAGATAACTTCACTGCCTTCAGTACAGAACGTTACTAATGCCTTGCTGTTACTCAAGAGAGAACATCCAGCGCTCCAGATCTAGTTAAACCTCCCCTACTATAACGACGAACCTAGAAAGAAAACCAAAGGAAGGATAACGAGAGCAGCGTGTGAATGATGTGTAGAATTTTAGGCCAGAATATTGTGCGGGTGTGCGTACACCTATTGAGCGTGTGGCGTGTTGTAGTGCGCGCAATTCAAACGGCAAATACGATTGGCATTGGAGCGCGAAATCTTGCTGGCAGCAATGTGCTCGTGGATGCTTAGAAACGTTGAGGTACTGGCCTGGCTTTATCAAGCTCTCCTTGGTCGGGGCGCATAGTGGCACAGCCGGCTGTCGCGTGCATTGCGAATCGAAGTTCTTGGTTCGGGCTCCTCGTCCAGACCAACCAAGCCGTCCACCCTTTCGGGGTCGGTGAACTGGTAGCAGACTTCGAGCAGGAGAAAACACAGACTAGCGGTGCCCAGCAGATGGACAAGTCCTTGTGTGGCCAAATACGAGTTCAGGCCGCCTCCACGACATAGAAGTAGGATGCGTGGCGCATTCCAAAGGGGTTGAGTAATGCCATCGTTTACCCTTTATCCCTATCCCCATGGATTTCATAGCAGCCCTCAAGATAACCCCAGGTAGCCGCACATTCAACCTGTTCCTGTCACCGAAATATTTGATCGCTTTAGTGCCTAGTGAAACTTCCACCCAATCCCGGATTATGGAAGGTTTAGATAGTAAGTCACAATAGAGGATATCATTGTAGGCCTGCTAAAACTGGTTGTCTTCTGCTCCAGAAACACCACAGAAAAACTGGTGGGATGACCAGAGATCAGCTTATTCTCCCAGCCTATACCAGAGATCGCTGTCGTCTCTCGGCGACCATCGAAGATAGCTCGCGTTCGGTGACATCACATCTTCGCAGTGAAGCAGACGTGTATCAGTTGATAGATGGTCGAACTCCCGCGAGGAAATACCGGAACCAACACTGGCGGTGACGTTGCCCGTCACGTTATCGGTGTCTATTCTTAGACACCGCTATTCCAAAGATAGCCAACTTTGCAAGGATAAGGATAAAGAACGGCGTTATTCAATCCCCTTTGGGATGCGCCGCGCATTCTACTTCTACGGGATGGCGAGTTGAATGCGTATTTGGCCATACAATGACTTGCGGTGGCCAACCGATGAACAAGTCAGCGCTTTATCCTTCGCAGACAAGTCTGGTACCAATTCACCGACCCCGGAGGGATAGAAGGCATGGTTGGCCTGGGCGGGAAATCCGGACCAGGAACCTGGTATCGGGTGCACGCGACAGTCGGCGCCTACTCCGACTGCGCTACAAGCGCCCTAAAAATTGCAAGGATATTGTGAGTTAAGTTCGACATCGGTCTCAGATTCTAGTGGTCCTGATTTTCCTTTAAACATATATACCATCTTCACGTCGAATTGGACACTCTTTTAAGCTAGCCTAAGACCTTTGAAATCGAAGCGAACTCTTCCAAATTGAGATGATCTTCTACATTATACTAGAGACTCTCCAAGAATGCTAGAATAATTTCATGTTCAGGAAAAATTTTAGCATAACTCTCTTTGAAGTTTTAATTCGTCTACCCAATAAGTGAACATATTGTTAGAAATTTTATAGAAACTTTATTTTTTGAAAAAAAACAACGGCTTAAAGCTTGTTTTGAAGAGTAGGAAGGCGGTTATTTTCTGTTTCGAAAACAGAGATTGCGCCATGCCCTCGTCCGAGCTTCGCGATTTTTATTTGATTGATAGCAACCTTTCTGTTTGCTTGTAGTTTCACATCTGCAAACAATGCAACATAAATTGTGCAACATAAAAACAATGCAACAATTTGTAAAAAAAACACATATCCTGACTTTGTTGCTGCATGTAAGCAGTATTTACACTATCAGTCAAATAAACATTGCGACTTGCTTTTCGACTGCATGGTGCGATCCAGTCTTTTAATACAGTACATGATTGCTGCTTTGCTGCACTTTAAGAAAAAGTTTAATTTATTATTTTTTCTCAGAAAATAAAATTTTTACTCACCTTCAGGCAGGTGAGCTAAAAAATTTATACCAATTTTTCTTAAACAAAAATTGTTCAAATTATCTAGAGAGTTTGTAGTGTAACCTGCTTGAAGGTCAATTCGATTTGGAAGAGTTTGCTTTTATTTGAAAGGGTCTTAGGCTAGCTTAGAAGAGTGTCCAATTTGGTTTGAAATGTCCAATTTGACGTGAAAATGGTATATATTTACAAACAAAATTCTATCGAAAATCATTCTCAAGAACTAGAGATAGCTTCGTGATGATCACCTACACCATTTCAGAAGCGAGCCTGAGGTCTGCGGCCGCCATTTATCTGTAGAGCAGGCTCTATATTCACATCTTTCAGAAGTGCAGTCGACAAGTGGAGTAGACTTATTTCCTCCTTGTTCTTCTAGTTTTCGACGCGAAGTTAGGTGTCGCCTTCTATGTTATTAGTAGGTTGTGTTGAGTGATTCTCTGATGTATACCTTATGTAGCGTATTGAATAAATAAATAAGGCTCTATTATGATATTTTTTCTCAATCAAACAACAAAAGTAGCACTAAGTGAAAAAAGTATACAAATAACCAGACGTTCAGCGGCCTAGCGGCCGCCAAACTCCGAGCATAGAACAACTCCAAGCTTCCTCCTTTCTTCTTTAGGCCTTCTTACAGTAAAAGAACTGGCTTTACTATATAGATTAGTGCAGTGGGATATGGTAGGGCAGAATTTTCACTGCGCATATGAAGCCCATCCACCCTCCATCACATGCACGCGATTTCTTCTCCGAAGCGCTCGTTCTCTACGTGTCGAGAAACAGGTAATGAGATCCCAATCCGGTGCTTAATCAGCAAAATCATCATTAAAATTAATGGGTATTGGTCGACACCGCTTACTGCCCGGCGGCAAAAATACTCCTCCGAATTCCAGAGCTGTACAGTGGGTTCACGACCAAGATTTCACCATTCTACAACGACGTCGTCATCGACGTGAAGAGAGGGGTTCGGCAGGGGGATACCATATCATATCCCCGAAGCTCTTCAGCGCCACCCTCGAATGCGTCATGGGCCAACTAGAATGGGAAGACATGGGAGTGAAGGTCGACGAACGGCAGCTGCACCTTCTTCTCTTCGCTGACGACATCGCGCTCATAACACCGAGCATCAGACAGAGAGCGAATGCTGGCCGACTTCGATCGTGTATGTGGGAACCTTGGACTGCAGGTGAATCTTACGAAGACGATGTTTATGAGGAACGGACAAATTTCTGATGTCCTATTCTCGCTCAAAGGAACGAACATCTCCGTGTGCTCCAGCTTAGTGTATCTGGGTCGCGAAGTCAACATCGTCAACGACCTAGCGCTAGAGCTGGCAGGAGGAAGCGAGCGGTTTGGGGAGCTTTCAAGAGCGTTGAAGAAGTCGTGAAGAATATGAGACTCTTCCTGTCCCTCGAGCCACGGAGCTCCAATGGACCACACTGGAATGGAAGCATTGCTGGCACCCGCTTGAGCAGCTCCATGCCCAGAGTGATACGATTCACGTATGTGATAGAAACCCTTCGCAGTTCCCGAGTTCCTCAGATGTGTTTTTACCTGTCGAAAATGAGCCAGGTCGTCGGAAATTAGGTGGGCCAACCACGTAATGCGCTTCGTAGACACGCACTGGACAAGAGCCGTGACCGATTGTATTTCGCAGTGTGTCAAAAGTACACGAGAACGTTCTTGAATACATCACTCGAACTTGTTCTTAACCATAAGAACGATGACGTCCACTGTACCTGCTCTATGAGGTAGCATGGGTAACAGACGATTTATTGCTTACACGCCGTGCCTGCAGACTAACGGCTTTCACGTGAACATGTGGCGAAACGATCCGGAATACACATGCCATCTGTAGCTGAGCGTACTCATAGAAGAACATTTATTGGAAAAAAAGTGAAACAAAGTAAATTCAGCACAAGAGATTACAGCTGAGCGTGCTTTTTAAAGAATAGCAGAAGCGACTTCTTCCATGGTTTGCACAAAGTGGAAATTGCTTTTTTTTTTCAAAGCGATTTTTTGAAGTCCGTTCTCTGAAAAAAAGAAGGAGAAGAATATTTGCTACCCGAAACGTGATACAAGATACAGTTTGCACAAATTCTTTCGGTATAGAGAATACATTCTCTATTTTTCAGGCCTTTAGTTCCATGCGGTGACTTCGTTATTCTCACGTTTTTAGTGAAAAATCTCCAGATACTGTAGGCTCTGCAGATGTTTTTAAACGCTGTGTATGTTCAACCATGCGATGTTATGAGAAAATCTGGTTCTACGGAAAATAATGTTCCGTAAAGCTTTTCACATAGAGAAGTTTCTCCTTATATGAGACAAGAGACTCACGGAGAGGAATATGCGAGAGCGTTCTAGGTCGCTGGAGACCTCTCTCTGTCGCTTTAAGTACTGATTTTTACTCTTAAATATTAAGGGTAAATGTTTAATTACCCAAGTTTGAGGTGTGGCCGGAAGACGGTCAAATCCCGCGTGGCTATCAGGGGCCACATTAAACGGTTAACGATCTAACAAACTTGACGAATTAACGGAATTTTTCGATAAAAAAGCTTAACGCTTCAACGAAGATTTTTAGAAATTTGATACAATTTTTAACGGACCTTTCCTCAATATGTTTATCATTCTTCTTTTTAGTCTTCACTAATAAAATCATGAACCGACGCGACTATCGAGTCATCATGCTTTACGGATTTAAATTGAGGCATTCTGCGGTAAAGGCATCCCGTAACCTTAAAAGCGCTTTTGGGATGGACTGTCCTTGCGAATGAACGGAGAGGCTCTGCTTCGAAAAATTCGCTTCTGGCGATTTTGATCTCGAAGAAAAACCGGGTCACCGTTGGACGACGAAGTTTTGAGGAGCGCCGACGAAGCAAATCCGGATGCAATATACGTACGTTAGCAGAGGACTTTGGCGAACCGCATAGTACGGTAGCAAGAGATTTGGCGAGAATCGGCAGGTTGAAGAAGATGTCGAAGTGGGCGCCTCGTGAGCTGACCGATGAGCAGCGTCTGGCACTCTTCGACGCTGCTTCAACCTGCTACTTCACTTTAAAAATGAGCCTTCTGTAAGCCGTACTGTAACGGTCGATGAAGAATGGTCCTTTACGATAAACGCGGTGATTCGTCTGGATAGATAAGGATGATCCTTTCCTAAACCAGACCTTCATCCCAAAAAAAGTCGTGCTTTCTTTGTGGTGGTGTTGTAGAGGTGTAGTCCATTACAGCTTTTTGCAACCTGGTCAGGCAGAGTCTTGCTGCTGTGATTTAGACGAAATGTATGAGAAGTTGCAAAAATTGTGGCCGGCAGTGGTGAATAGAGGAGGGCCGCTCCTCTTGCAGGGTGACGCAAGGCCACACACCTCAAATTCATTCGGTGAAAATTGACCCAATTAGGTATCGAGGTTCCCCCTCACCCAATATATTCTCCCGACCCTTCCCCCAGTGACTATCACTTTTTTCGAGCCCTTGATTGTCATTTGCATCAGAAACAATTCACTCATTTGAGCGATGTTGAATGTGCCCTCCTTGTTTTCGATATTCATTGGCAGAAATATGTAGATTCTGGAGGTTTTTACTTCGGATAGTAATCTTGTGTTTAGGCTGAGTTGTAGTAGTTTGAAGTAAGCGGTCCGTTTCGGCGATTAATTTTGCGACAGCCTAATAGAACGTTTTTCCTGCTTTCTTTGAAATAACAGGTGGCAGCTATTTGTACGTTTGATGGAATTTAACGATTTACCGGAAATGTAACGCAAAATTTCCGCTAAAAATCATTCAAAAGATTAAACGCCCAGAACTTTATGTGCACCCCTGGTGGTCATCTCTATATCTTCTACATTATGAATTAAACTGGCTATTATAAATAGGAATGTTTCATGAGAAATCCTTTACTGCATTGGTTTACTTTTGTTGAGTGAGTTGCTTACAATGAATCGCCTGAAACGGAAGGTTCCACTCTAGCTGTAGCAGAGAGAGGACCGTTTCCATTCAGACGAGGAAGTTAGCCACTTCAGCTGAAACTAACCATGAGACTAGTTCCTCAGTGATCATTCCTCTCCAGCTGCGCGCGATCGTTCAAAGGGATCGCTTCCTACGTTGCGATGCACTATAATTGAGTGATGTGTTTGGAAGGCGTGAGGATGAGGAGAACAGGCTCCAGAAGACAATGGAGCGATTAGTAGCCGAACGACGACGACGAGGACAGATGACGACGGCGGGGAGGATGATCTGTGTACGTCTAGCAACTGACCGCCCTCCTCCACTTGGAGACGACACTGCCTTTCGCTCAGAATGCTCCAGACATCTGGAACGTTCCTGCACGCGGTCGTTTCTTATCGCTAGCACATTCCTTTTCCGGAGAGACAGCGAGAATTCTCGCAGGTACAGTTCGTCCCCAGGCCACGCCTTCTCTCCTTGGCGCTGTTCGTCGTCGCGACGCTCGGTTCACGCCGTCCTTTTGAAACTTTTGAGTAGTTCCGGCAATTCAATAGCCCTGTTTGATCCGTCCGTCCTCCTGCCTATTCGAGCCGTCAAAACATCATCAGTCTGTCGGGTCTTCCGCCGTTGGTCGTTGATCGTTTCCCGACGTGGTGCGCGGGGGGACACCTCTGCGACCCATGTGATCATCAGCGGTGTTGATTTCAAGGAACCAGCTGCCAAACAAACCGCTGATCCGCCTGATTTGGCTCGTTTATAAGGCCTCGAGTCACAACACCGGAGTCGTCAGCCGTGAACCATGATCCGCCATGTCTGCACGGTACTGCTACTACTCGCCGCCGGTTCACCTCTGCTTACTGAAGGTACTTCACTTACCATTGATTAACCGATTCAAAAACCTGTAATATTATGTCCTGTTCCACTTCCAAGCTCTACATAGGATGTAACAGAATGGAAAATAATAATACATACAGCGATAAACTCCATCAATCGGGTATCATAAATAGGGCAGCGAGTTGTAGTACAATCTAGACCAACCGCAGGGATTAGAGATACACCATTTTCACGTCGATCTGGGCACTTTTCAATTCAAATGTATACTCTTCTAAGCTGGCCCAAAATTCTTGAAATCAAGGCGAACTCTTCCAAATCGAAATTACCTCCTTCTACATTAAGCTGGAGACTCCCCAAGAAGGCTAGAATAATTTTTTTGTTCAAATAAAATCCCCCGTTTAGTATAACCTTCTTTGAAGTTTTGATTCAGCTACCCAACAAGTAAGCACATTGTCTAAAATTTCATACAATTTTTATGTTTCGTGGAAAAATAACGGTTCAAAGCTTATTTTAAAGAGAAGGAAAGCGGTCATTTTTTAAGCCAAAAAGATTGTGCCATGCCCTTCTCCAAGGCGTCGCGATTTTTATTTGATTGATAGCAGAATTTCAGTTTGCAGTTTTATACAGTTTCACGTCTGCTAATTTTCTTAGAGAATAACGAAGTCATTACATGGAAGTAGAGAGCATAAAAATAGAGTATTTATTTCCTATCAATGTGGTATCAGCATCACTTCAATTTTTGTAGAATTTTTCTTCTCAAAAAGTAACGTACCACTTAGAGCTCTATAAAATTATTCCTGCGAACCAGCATGGGTTTCTTCCTCACAAGTCGGTACCGAAATCGTTACTCGTTGCACTGGTCTTTTAATACAACTTTATATGATGTTTATATGGCGTATGCCTTATGTATCGTTCTGGAAATAAATAAAAATGAATGAATCACTACTGTAAGAACTGTAACGTGGAAACCGCGTATCGGCGTGTGCGCTTCGCCCGATGTTCCGGTGTCATCATCCTCCTCCTCCTCCTCCTCATCATCATCATCATCATCATCATCATCATCATCGGTATGAATCAATATTGGCCTCCCCATTGAAACGTCCCTCTTCGTACGAAGTACTCCGTTGGCCACATCTTTCCCACCTCTATCTGTTAAATCTGAGAGAAAATCGATAAAATCGATCGATATTGAATGCCTCTTGTCCTTCCTGTGACAGCCTTCCGTCGGCGGTCATAATCAGTTAACTCCCACCTTGATCGGTTAAATCTCAGAGAAAATTGATAATGTCGATTGATATCGATTGCCTCGTTTACGATCTTGCACATCCCCAGTCACGTTGCACGACGTCTTTGGTATGTCTTCTGAATGCCCAGACACGTAGAAGACGTCTGGTTATTTTCCGCTGATTTCCACTATTTTATGACTAATTTCTCCCGATTTCCCTCTATTTTATGACTCTTCGCTTGAATGATTATTATATAGTATCATTGTTTAGCGTATACCATACCTTGTTTAGAGTGGAGCTTTTGAATAGCAGCTTTCCAGTTTAATAAATGCTGGAAAATCGAAGAAATTAATTCATTGATGTTAGCATTGATCTCACTAATATCCAAACATCCGTAGTATATGGAATATGTCATTTCTTCTACGTATTTTTGGAAAATTTCCGTATAATCGATACTGATACGCCAGAATTGCTTGAGAAACTTGATGGCAACACTTGAGAACCGGATTCGCCGGCGGGCAACGGTGTCCGCCGTGTAAAAAGCATTGATCAGCCTAACTAGGAGGACACTGAATTTGCAATTTTCTGTTGATATTCTGCTGAAAGAATGTGTTCCAGCTGTGCCGCTGAGTCTCGTACGGGTTGCCTGCGCTCGGAATCCGACACTCGCCTTCTGCGATTCGCATATTCTCGGTCAGTCTTCTTTGAAGAGTTCTTTCAAGATGTACAGAGCTCTTCTGGAGTGGAATCTGAACGAAACGTAGAGCTTTTGAACAGTAGCCAACGTCCGGAATCAATCTTCAAAAGTATCACATTACCGCGGGAAAGCTCTCAATGAAAAATTCGTCCCCCCTCCCTTTGGTAGCGCCGTTTAACGGTCACTTTACGACCGCTACTAAAACCGTACCGTACCAGAGTAAGTCTTTGTAATCCGGAACCGGTTTAGCTGTGCATTACCAGCACACGACAGCACCTCCTTGAATCACTGAAGTCCACGAAGCTCCCAGATAGATAGGAAGAGTGGTGGGAGCTTCTGTTGCTTTAGACGAGCTTGGGTACTTTCCGGGCAGGAATGACACAGTGGAACTGAGCAGGCCCTACCTAGCGCTAGTTCTCACCTATCGGCAGACACACCTTGGGTTGATAGCTACCCTGGGCATACGTCACTGTCTCGGTTCTGTGATTGGTCGAGGACGCGTACAATTTCGCCGCAATGCCGATTGTGCGCTTTACCCGGAAAGTACCCAGCGGGAATACGTTGAAGTACGAAGGTCTCTGGTTACCAAAAATGGCAGCTATCTCTGCGTTTTCCAAATTGGTCCCTGTAGGCGAAAAAAATACTTGAAATCAATGTGGTATGGCTCGCATTTTACGGCGAAGGCATTCACATTGCAGGAAAAGACGCGGCCATTAATTTGGCGCCTTCCCGACGAGCATCCACTAAACGGTTGAGCACTTTCAGGTGACCCGATCAAGCCCACTTCGAAGCTTCCGGTGGGCACACCGAAGCCAGCGCCACATCTGAACAAGGCGTCTGCTGGCGGAGTCAGCGAAGAGGAGCAGCAGTTTCTCACCTGGCTCAGCGAACAGAAGGACGAGGTGGGGTGTACTTTGGAGCACGACCATGTGTCGCTAGCGGAAGGACTACTGTTCACGGCGGGTAGTCCTGATAGCGTTTGCGGAACGGTATGGGCATCCGCTGCCCTGGAGATGTTACTGGATGCCAGTTCGAGACTCGCCTGATGCGCTGCTACTAAGGAAATATGCGAATATTCCCATGCAGCATAAGCACTCCACATCTCTTTAATTTGTCTGATTCTTTTACTGAAAAAGGGTATGTAATGTTATGCAAAAGGGCGCGCTAGCGCAGTCCGAGGGTTCGTCGGCTGTCACGTTCACCCGATTCTAGGCTCCTGGATCGGATTTCCCGTCCAGGCCAACCACGCCTTCTACCTTCTGGGACCGGCATTTGCTAACAGACTCGTCTGGAAAGGTAAAACACTGATCTGTTGATCGGCTGGTCACCGCGAGTCATTGTATGGCCAAATATGTATTCAAATCACCTCCACGACATGTCATAGAAGTAGAAAGCGTGGCGCATCCAGAAGAGGATTGAGCTACGCCGTCCTTCATCCTTTATCCTTTTGATGGTACCAAAATCTCCTATGAAGGAGAGGATAAAGGATGAAGGTGGCGTTGGTCAATCCCTTCAGGGATAGGCCACGCAATTTAGTGTACGGGATGTCGTGGAGGCGATTTGAATGCGTGTTTGGCCATACAATGACTTCGATGGGCAGCCGATGGAGAAGTCAGCGCTTTATTATTCTCAGACAGGCAAGATTGGCACCAATTCATCGACCTTGGAGGGATGGAGGGCTTGGTTGGTCTGGTCGGAAAATCCGAACCATGGTCACGGTATCGGTGCACGCGACAGTCGGCATCTCCTCCGACTGCGCTACACGCGCCCAAGTAATGGAGATTGAAGCTCCATCAAAGGCGTTAACATTCAAAGTGCTAAAACGACGGATGTTTTATTCGAACTAATAGTGACTCCCAAAAACATTAAATAATCCGCATAATCAGTTAAGGAATGCACCTATGCAGTGCAAAACTTATGCTTAAATTAACCCCATTTTTCAGGAACGCTGTCTTTCATGTTCCAAATAGGTAGCTCACAATAGACTCTGTTGACTTTAAGACGTTTATAGAAGTACAAAGCAGCGACCATCCAAAAATGTCTGCCAAAGTAGAAGCGGAATACCTTGACCCTATATGCCTCATATGATCAGACGAATATTGCTGAACGCCGAAATTTGAAGGGATATTATGCACAGAGTATCTCAAAAAATCAATGCACTATTTGAAAGGTGATAACTTTGCTCACAGTAAAGATACTGAGAAAGTTAACGTATTTATATGAAGGCTTAAGAATACAGAAATTTCCTGACGTATGATCGGTGTGGAATGCGCCATGCACTCGTCTGAAATCTTGCATTTTACGTTCAATTGATTGTGTTTCGCTTGAATATTTGTTACAACCTCTTCAAAAGTAGCCGTTTTTGATTGATTCATGCTTCTTTGAAGGTTTAAAACTTAAAGACACCTATGGCTTGCGAAAAATGCAGGTCATTCTAAAAAATGCAGATACTATTTGAAAGGTTCTAACATTGCTACTAGTGAGGCTTTTGAAGACGTTTGAGACTCAGATGAAAGCACAGGGTAACGAGATTTCTATGGGGTGCAAATGGTTCAGATTGCGCCATGCCCCGCCTGAAATTTTGCATTTCAGACTCGATTGATTGTCCATGGGCGGAATGCTTGTTGTTGCAGCTTGATTACTACTTGGCCACATTAACCTCTGCTGTGCTTATTCTAACGTTTTCCGTCGTCCGGTGACTGTAATTATGCCGATTAAACTCTCCATTCAGCTTGAATGTTATTTCCCCAGTTCACAGAACAACTCTTGCAGCATCGTCAATTTCTAAACATTAAGAGAAGCACAGCAGAGGTTAATCTGGGCAAGTCGTAACAAGATTGTAACGAGCATTCAGCCCACGCACAATCAAGAGTGTGAAATACGCGGTTTTAGGCGGAGCTATAGCACAATCTTGACTATTTCCACGTCACAGAAGTCTTGTTACCCTGTGCTTTCAAATTAGTCTGAAACATCTTAAATTGCTTCACCAGCAGCAATGTTAGAACCTTTCAAATTATACCTGCATTTCTTACAAGATGTAGTGTGTTTTTAAGTTCCAAACCTTAAAACGAATACAGATCAATCGACATGGCCACTTTGTGGAGAAATTGTTACAAGTATTCAACACAAAAACACAATCAAGCACAATCATTCGAGCGTAAAATGCAGGGTTTCAGACGAGTGCATGGCGCATTTCATACCGCTGATATGTCAGAAAATTTCTACTTCGTTATGATTTCATACAAGTTTTTAACTTCTTCAGTTCCTTTATTGTGAGTAAAGTTATCACCTTTCAAACAGTATACACTCTGTGTTTTCCCTAGGCATTTTTTCCTTCAAAAGTTCTAGCGAATTCTAAAAATTCTAACGATATACTGCCTGAATAGGGCAGGCATTGAAGCGCAGACAGAAGAGCTCACATAAAACGGTAACATGCAACGATGTGTAACTGGCAAACTTTGTGGGATGCGCCACACATCGTATTTCTCACAAGAAGAGCCTCCAAAGTGGCGGTGAGCTTTTGCGGTGGAATTTTTACAGGATGTAGGGTCCCGTGTGGGGAGATCAAAACCATAATTACTTTTTTGGAAATGCTCTGCTATGGACGAAAAAAAGCGTGTGGACGCGTGAGCGCGAAGTTCATAGCGCCCTGCCGCCATCACAGCGCTATGTGATCGGTTGACGTAGTGGTAGTGTTGTAGCTCCACAGGAGCATGGTGGTGGGATCGATTCCCCTCTGTACTGGTGTTCTTGCATTTTGCGATTTATCGTCAGTGGGACCATTTATCTTCATTTCCAACACTACAACACCTTATCATTCTCAAACAGCAAAAATGTGTTAGAAATGGGGATAAAGGGTCCCACCGACGATAAATCGCAAAATGCAAAAACACCAGTACAAGGGGAATCGAACCCACGATCATGCACCTGTGAAACTACAACACTACCACTGCGCCAACCGATCACGCTGGGTGGGTGGCAGAAGGGCGTCATGAACTTCGCGCTCTCGCGTCCATACCAGGGATGAGCGGATAATGAAATTTTGAGAACCGGATAACGGATAACGGATAATTTTGCCCGAAAATGGCCGGATAACGGAAAAACGGACAACGAACAAACAACAAAAATTAAAACTCGTTTTAAATTGCACTAATTTCAACAACAGATCAGGGCTTAAAGCACTGTTAATTTACAAGCCATTTCTAGACATTTTAGTAGTGTTTTTTTATGTTTTGCACTCGCCACATTAACGACGCTCAGTGGGGTTTTCTCCCCATCCGTAGGAAGACGAACGCACAGCAACATACCCGCCTTTCACCTGTTTCCAAGGGGACGGTTGGATTGTCTTATTTATCAGCCTTACTCTGCGCTTAACTCTTTTTTCAATTAGAGCAGTTGAAAAATAGAATAGTCCTTGGAAGAGCAATTCTTCCGATGTCTCTGGAAAGAAGAAGAAGGCAGGAGACATCCAGCCAAACAAACTTCACATGACGATCTTGTCCTACACATGCTATGAACCGTTATTGTTGTTGCTGCTCGACAGCATCCCAAGATCCAAGGTACCTATTATCTGGGAAGGATAAAATACTAACTTTTGAGAAGTAGCTGCAAGCAATTGTGTTCGGCAAACACACACTCAAAGAGCTATGACATCCAGACCAGGGGTATGCATTAAATTTTTTCCGGTAAATTTTTAACGGCCTCCTTTTAACGAAAAATTTTTGCTTTAAAAACGGTAAATTCGGCAAATTCGTTAAATAAAATGCCTCTCAGCTGCATTCAGTTTGGCTGCATTTTAGCATGTAAAAAGACAGACCTTTTTTCTTTATTGAATTTTTTTGACCCCATCTGCATGATAATTATATAACTATGCCTTCATCTTCGCAGCAAATAACAGAAGTCCATCTATCATCAACAAAATCGCTAAGAGAGAGAAGTCATGAAAATTTTGAAACCAAACAGTAACAAGGGTTCGAAAATAGAAAATTTCTTACTATGCCTAGTTCTTTTAGCTGGTAGAAAGTCGTCCAGCTTCTGGGAAGATCCAAGGTGCATCGTATCGCGGGTCAACGTTTTTGAGCTTTTCTTTTTCTTCTTGACGAAATTTTTTTTTTACAAAACCTGACCTACTGAGCAGACTTTTGCGGCCCAACTGATGAACGCTATTAAAGTAAATTCGCATATTAGGCAAAAAAAAATCCACACACATGAAGGAAATTTCTTGCTAGAGCCGGATCTGCACCCTTAAAGATATACCTCCTTCGTAAACCTTTGAAAACTCTTTATGCGATAAACAGCTTGTAAAGTACCAGTTTTTATACTAACTTACATAGACAGTACCGCGCATAGGTTTTGGTCAATTGCCGAAAAGAACGCTTTGAGCGGGAGCGACAATCTGTAGAGCGAGCGACAGCTTGTAGAGAGTGAGCGTTTGGGGAGTTTTAACGGAAATTCTTAGCCGTCCTACTCAGGAATTGTTCTAGGGCTGTCCAGCTTGCCTTTGGAGTGCGCCGTGAACAATGCATATGGAATCGAACCTTTCAAGCGAGAGAGGGGGCGGGGACAACTTATAGAGTGAGCGTTTGTAGAGTTTTATCAGAAATACCTAGCCCTACTCCATAGCTTGTGTTTCGTAGCGTTTTCATTGCGTTCTCTATGCTTATCAAACCCAATTACAAAGCAAATATCACAAAAACTGTAAAAAACTGAATGGTTGGTAATTATGAACAACTAATATGTAGTCATCAAACGAAAGAAACGGACCAGGAAGTCGGAAAGCACGGAACAACTGTGGCGGAGAAAGGTGGGGTCGCACGCAAATAAACTGGTTAAGGAGCAAAGAAAATGTATCGAAACTCGAGAACAATATCGATTACTTACCCTGATTCAAGTAAGTAGAAGGCTTCCTTGCTATGCTGCGAAAACTCATAAAAAATGTTCAAAATGGATTTACATGAAGAGGAAGCAAAATTATAAAAATGGTCACAAAAAGTCGTTAATGCAATTTAACGCATTTTTTCGTCGTTAAATTTCGTTAAAAAGTTTGAACGAAAAATGTCGGTAAATCCGGTAAATCGCTAAATCGTTAATCGTTAAACGCACACCCCTGATCCAGACCTTCTGGATCTGAGGAAGAACATCCGACCCATCCCTTCTGGAGCAGAGGAAGAATATCCGACCCAGCCCTAAAAGGGAGGTGTTCCCCATGTTGCAGATAAGTTTCACAAAAAACTCACAAATTAAAACAAATCTACATGTCTTCAGTACCCACGATGATAAGTTTGTTTAGTAGTTTATTGCTCCCCTGAAATTTTTAGTGGAGAAGTTGCTTACTCTATGTATTTGGATTAATCCTATTTCTTTTGCTAGTACTCATTGCTGTACTGCAATATTTTTTGATAATTCACGACAGCATATGGCTAAAAAGGTACCATTACCGCCTGCAGTCCAATCGAACATACTGCAATCGTGCAACCACAAATGATATGATGGAAAGGTCGGTGGTAAAAAATTCTTTCCGGGATGCGGCTCTCCACTTTTGATTGCTAGTGGCAGTTTGTATGCCCTCTTGGTCAGCACATGACTTAAGACGAATGAACAGTGTTGTGCTAAGTAGGCCTCACATAAGTATGGTACAGGCTTAGCGGACCTTCTGGCCTTCTGGAAGGCTGGAAGTTAGACATCTTTAAAACTATGTAGCCAGTTCCGAAGTGAGGAAAGTTCAATTAACTCTTCTAGATTTGAATACTTCTGTTGTTTCTGACGATCACTCTTACGATCGTGAAGGACCCTGCACATAGTCCACGTCCAAAGCTAAGATTCAGCTAGTTTGTTGTTCGTTGTCCGGCCCAAAATCGCCGGATAACGAACAACAAAACGGATAGGCCCAAACCCTCCGGAAACCGGATAACGGATAACGGATAACGGTTAATCCGCTCATCTCTGGTCCATACACTGTTTTTCGACAACAACAGAGCATTCCGAAAAAAAACTAACTATGGTTTTTCTCCACAGACCCTACATCCTGTATAAATTCCACCGCAAAAATTCACCGCCACTTTGGAGGCTCTCCTTGTCAGGGACGATGTGGAGGCAACTTGAAGGCGTTATTGCACTATGCAACAGTTTCGAGTGGCCAGCCTGTGGGGTAGACAACGCATTTACCCTTCCCAAGTAAGCCTGTACCAATTCACTGACCAAGGAGGGAGGGAGGACACGGTTGGGCAGCACGGGACCCGAACCATCAATCGATTCGGAAAGAACTCGAGAGCCTTGGTTTGAGCTCGCACAAAAACCCGGGAAAAATCAGTCTAATTTAAGGCTCTTCAAAAGGTCTAGGTCGCACAGGTTGCTAGATTTCTTAGGACATTTCTCATCTTGTTGAAGTTCTAAAGTATACATACAGAAACACTACATGGCTTAGCTCTTCAGAAAATCCTATAAATAGCGTTATCTATAAGTGGATTGGGATTTAATAATTTTCTCATAAATAGTGATGATAAAATTATAGAATACACTGTAAAAATAATAAAAATAAAAGTAAATTTTCAGATAAATTTTAGAAAATATTGGCCTTATTCGGACTAATTATTAAGCGTAATCAGGTGCCCGACGTCGACACCGACGAATTCGAAACCGGTCATCGAAAGCATGCCAACACCGCCGACTACTGCACGAAGTACAAGGTACGGCTGCACGTCTCTCACTACGGTACCCGGGTTTCCTTTGTTAATTTCGAATAATTGCAGGTCAATTACGGTAGTTACTGTGTGAACAGTAACATCGAGAAGCTGGAAGGCGTTCTACCTCAGTTCTGCGCCATCTATAGCCACCACTGCGGGGGAGATGCTGGGTATGTTTATACTCGAACATATGGTTCAGTTTTTTATTTTGAATATTTTCATTTAAATTTTAACAAATTAATAGTAGAGTATCACTATCGTCAGAATCAGCCGGGGTTTATGGAAAAATACAGATTTAGGAGGAAAATTAGTTGGTTCGCCCTGAACCTTGGAATAGGCATTGCTAAGTAGGGCATGCCTAGAGATTAAACATCTGACGTCTTGCAGTGAATTTCCGAAGCCGAAGCCTTTGCTCGAGGAGAAGATGGAGAAAAGCGACACCAAAGCACCGCCACCATCTCCCTCTGAAGCTCCTGTCGGAGCCGGTGCTGACACCTCCTTCAACGGTGAGGCGCCATCAGCAGATCCTTCTAATTGAAGCCTTCTCATCGAACGAGTCCTTAAGGTCCCGTCGCGAAGTACTGCCAGAAGTTCAGCGCCCAGTATCAGCAGTTCTGCGAGTCGGAACAGCGGGCGGCTTTCGGAAAGGCGGACGAGTTCTGCATGTCCTACCGCGACAGCTGCAAGCCTCCGTCGTCGTCGAAAGCGCCCGCTCCGATGAGTGACAGTGCTGGCGGCAGCAGCGCCGGTGTCAGGTCCGTAGATACGGTATTCGTACCGTAGTGCTAGGCATTGAAGTTTGTATTTTCAGCGATGTCGCTAAAGAGATTGAAGACATAGACCTTCCCGAGTCGGGAGAAGACACCGGCACTGAAGCTCCGTCAAGTGAGACAGAGGAGAAGCCGTCTACTAAGGTAAGAAGGTTATTCCGACTCAGCGCAGTCGGCCTGGGTTTGCCCGATAAATCGATAATGTCGATCGATATTGCTTGGCCAATGGATAATGCTCACTTGTATAGAGTTCTTCCGCTATATTCGAGTGATGCCCACCTCAAACAGCCATATGTGGATAAAAACCAATAATATCGATCAATAGTTCGAAGCCTGCGGTGGCGATGTCCGTTCCTCCACGTGGTGCCACTGGAAACTGCTCGCTTTGTGAGCTAAGCTAAGCACGGACACTCGAATGCACGCGACAGGCCCTTGTGACAGGCCGGCCTACGAAGACCCATGTCACATCACATGGTGTATGACAAGTCATGTTTTTCGAGATAGTGCTACGGCGTCCGCGGGAGCCGACGCGCACTCGCAGAGCCCGGCAAGTGTGGAAAGTATGCGAGGGTCCCTGATGCGAGGACGGCATCGGAGGGCAACTGAGCTAGTACGAAAGTCCCGTAACGTAGGCAGGACCCGCGTGGCAACGCTGAATGTGGGTACGTTGACGGGCCGCTCGTGCGAGTTGGTTGAAGCACTGGAGCGTAGAAGAGTTGATTTCTGTGCGGTGCAGGAGACGAGGTGGTCCTGCAGCAAGTCAAGGGACATAGGACGTGGCTTCAAGGCCGTTCTATGTGGAAGTCCCAGGACCACCAGTGGTGTCGGAATAATCGTCTCCGAACGATTTCGTGACTCGATTGTAAGCGTTGAACGCTATGACGATCGGTTGATGAAGATCGTTGTCGCCGCGAAGGAGCGACTCTATCACTTCTTCTCTGCGTATGCTCCGCAGAGTGGCTGCTCCGATCAAGCCAAGGAAGAGTTTTGGAGCCTGCTTGATGAGAAGACAGCAGAGGTACCGTCGAAAGATGTCATCATAGTCGCTGGTGACCTTAATGGGCACGTAGGTGCTGCGAAGGACGGGTACAGCTGTCATGGTGGTTTCGGATACGGGTCTCGTAACGCCGATGGTGAGCGCATTCTTGAGTATGCGGAATCGCATAATCTCACCATTGTGAACACCGTTTTCCGAAAACGCGACTCCCACCTCATCTCATACTATAGTGGGAGCTCCAAGTCTCAGATTGACTTTGTCCTTGTGAAGGATCGCGACCGAAGCATTGTCACAGACGCGAAGATCGTGCCGTATGAGACGGTCGCCCCACAGCATCGACCGCTGGTGTGCACCTTTAAGATCACCCCTCCGAGGGTGCAGCAGGTTGAGCGATGCGGTGCTGCAAGAATCAAGTGGTGGCGAATGAAAGAGAAGGAAGCAGCTGTGATTTCCCGCGTACGGTTGCCGACAGTCACGACTGTCGACGAAACTTGGAAGAAAGCAACCGACGCGATACGCCAAGCTGCAAGGTTGGAACTCGGCATAACGAAGCCTGGGCGACGCAAGGTCGACAAGCAGACATGGCTGTGGACAGACGATGTGAAAGCGAAGGTTCGAGAGAAGAAATCGCTTTATCATGTGTTTCTCAGCGATAAAACAGCCGACAACTGGCAGAAGTATCAGAAGGCGAAGAAGGCTGCAAAGAAAGCCGCGGCTGTTGCGAAGGCCACTCATTATAGTGATGTCAACGAAAAGCTCGCGTCGCGCGATGGTGAGCGGTATTTGTATCGACTTGCTAAGACCCGCCATCGCCAAACCGAGGACATTGAAAAGTTTGTTGGCATCAATGATGAGAGCGGCCATCTTCTGACAGACCGCAAAAAGGCGCTGAAGCGATGGCGTGATTACTTTGAGGAAATTTCCACCATGGAATTTCCTCATCCAGCCATCCCTTCTGTGGCTTCTGTTCACGGCCCCGTTCACAAGATCACCGTGGAGGAAACAGAAGCGGCTCTGAAGAAGATGAAGCCCGGTAAGGCGACAGGGCCGGATGATCTGGCAGCCGATGTTTGGAAGTCGAAGCTCTGGTATCCTGCTGAGTGGTTGGCTGAATTCTTCAACCAGGTAGTAAAGGAGAAGAAAGTACCGGAGTGTTGGCACAACGGTATGACGATCCCGATTTGGAAGAAGAAAGGCAGTCCTGCAGACTGCCCCAATTATCGTCCGATTCGTTTGCTTTCGCACAGCATGAAGATCTTCGAGCGAATCCTCGATAGACGAATTCGTGAGATCGTCAAGCTCTCGGAAAACCAGTGCGGCTTCGTAGCTGGTTGTGGAACCATTGATGCTATACACGCCGCCCGCCTCCTGGTGGAGAAGCATCGCGAGAAACAGAAGCCGGTGCATATCGCCTTTCTCGACTTGGAGAAGGCCTTCGACCGCGTACCGCGTGAGGTTATATGGTACGCCTTGCGACAACACAACGTACCTGAGGAACTTATAGAGTGGGTGCGGATACTCTACTCTTGCCCAAAGAGTAGAGTGCAAGCTGCAGCTGGAACCTCAATGGAGTTTCCCATCTCTGTTGGAGTGCACCAAGGTTCTGCGCTTTCTCCACTCCTCTTTGTTGTCGTCATGGATGCCATTACGCGAGATCTTCAGAAGCCTGTCCCATGGACATTGCTCTATGCTGATGACGTGATGCTCGCTTGCGAAGATAAAGATGATCTCGAGCGGCAGGTGCAAGCTTGGTGCGACCGCCTGGCGATGTTCGGACTCAAATTGAACGTCAAAAAGACCGAGTACCTAACGACTGACGTAAGCGAGTCCGGCTCCATTAAGATTAACGGTACTGAGCTTGCTCGCACCTCGGTGTTTAAATACCTGGGATCAGCAATAGCATCTGACTGGGGTCTGATGGTTGAAGTGAACTCACGCGTGAGTGCAGCTTGGTCCAAGTGGCGTTCGCTGACTGGTGTGCTCTGCGACAGGAAGATACCAGAGCACCTGAAGTCAAAGATCTACAGAACAGTCATACGGCCGGTAGCAATATACGGCGCTGAGTGTTGGCCTGCGACTAAAGAAGTTGAAACGCGCCTCAGCGTAATGGAAACCAAGATGCTGCGCTGGATGGCTGGAGTCACGCGCCTGGACCGCATTCGAAACGAAGCTATTCGGGCAGAAGTTCGGTGTCGCGCCGATAGCGGACAAGATGCGTGAAGCTCGCTTACGATGGTACGGCCACGTTCTGCGTGGAAAGGAAGACAGCGTCCGCAAGATAGGCCTTGAGTTGGAAGTGTTAGGAAAGCGGCCTAGAGGACGCCCGAAGCAGCGTTGGTCGGATACGTTACACACGGACATGAAAGTAACTGGCGTCCACCCTGATCAAGCGCATGACCGGGAAAGGTGGCGTCATGACACCAGAAGAGCGGACCCCGCGACGAAGCGGGACCTACGCTGAAGAAGAAGAAGAATAGTTCGAAGTCTGCCCAACGGTCACCTATTAGTCGTGAATGAACACCGACGATTTTGATAGAAATGCGAAGTCTATTCATCGGTTGTTAATTTTGCGTGGACGGACGTAGGGATAGACGAACTGATCAGCTTTTCTACTTTTCGGACAGTCGGACAGTTGGATTATCTAGCGCATATCGATCCCTGCCCTCTGATGTGAGAGAATTTTACATCTCAATACTATCGATCCCTCTTAAGCGATGACCGCATGAGGTTGACAGACTCTAAAACGAGTAAGCAAACAGTATCGATCGGATTTATCGATGTTTCTCAGCAGTTGAGGCGGAAGTCACGTGAATATGTTTGTCGGGTAACAGGAATCACAACTTCTTCTTGTTCTTCTTCTTCTTATCCTGAGCGTTTAGTCCTTCGCAATCGCAAAGTCCGCTGTCCTTATGACCGTCGCCTCCTCATCCCATCAAGACCGCCTTCTAGCGTGGCGCCGACTTCGGCCAGATCTCTCTTGATGACGTCTTTCCACCTTTTCTATGGGGCTCCTCTCGGATGCTTTCCGGGTGCCTCGAAATTTAGGGCCAACCTCATGGGGCGACTCTCTGGTCTTCTGTGGATGTGTCCATACCACCTCAGGTGCTTTTCTCTCATTGTCAGCTGGATCGGTGCTGTCTTCGTCATTGCCTTGTTTCGCATACTGTCCCGACGGGTCCATCCACATGCCTACCTAAGCATCGAGGATGCCTGTGGACTCCCTTGAGCCAGGCTGCATTTATCCGTCCCCTGACGGCTTGGTCCACACTTTCTTCTCCAGATAGGTCACTTCGGAGATAGAGGAATACTTACACCTTTTATATCACCTCCCCTTGGCAGTCTAGGATCAGTCCTGTGTAGTGCTCGGAGCTGACGAACTTCATGTTCTTCACGTTCGGTCGCAGACAGTTGTCTGAGAAGGCTCCCTGCTACAATTTCATATTCTCCTCCGGCTCCTTCTGGTTGTCGGCTATCAGTGTGATGTCGCCCGAGTAGAGGATGGTGCTGAGAGGGCTTTCCTCAAAGCGATTCTCTATACGGTCAAGCGTCAGCACGAAGAGGAACAGTCTCAGGGCTGACCTTTCTTGTACCCCACTGCGATACCATCTTCCTTCGCCATCGCGTGTGGAGTTCGTACCGCAGCTTTCGAGCCTTCGTACATGTTCTTTATGACCCTGATCAGACGTTCTGGGGCATCCCCCCCCCCTTCTTCGAAGAGCTTTACAGAACACGGCCAGTGGTAGCCTATCGTAGGCCTTCTGCAGATTCAGGAATGTCAGATAGCAAGACCTCCGTTTCTCCTGATATTTCTCCATTACCTGACGAGCGATAAATATGGCGTCCGTGATGTACCTCTTGGGTAAGAAGCCCCACTGCTCCTGTGAAGAAAGCTAGAAGCTTACCAGATGAGCATAATAAGTTCAGACAGAGTAAAGGAGTTTTGCTTGGTTCCAGCTAACCAGCGTTGTCCAAAACGAGCACGGTGCGGTTTCTACAGAAGATTAGTGGCCACGTTTCTTCTAACGCTGCAATTTTCAGGGCTCCAAAGTCCATGACTACTGCGAGCAGTACTGGGAGAACTTCAACTTCTACTGCGCCGGCGAGAGTTCCGCAGAACACGAGAAGTTCTGCCGCTCGTACAGGAACAATTGTCCGCAGAAAGTCGGCTCGTAGGTGATGTAGCCGTAGCGGAAGTAGGCATGAGCTGTAGCGTGGAACGTCGTCGTCGACTGAGGACAACTAGCACAAATTAGCTGAAACAGCGACGTTGGACCTGCTGCTGGACCATTGTGGGCGACACCGAGAAGCCCCGTCTCTGTCATGAAGATCAGAGCTGTTTAGAAGTGCTTCTGTTATTTGTGGTTTACTGCCTAGTAGAGTTGTTTAGCAACATTTAGGTAGGCCTACATGTACGTTTATAGCTCCTAAGTTCCGTCGTTTTTTGAATAAATTCACTCGTTTAGACTGAAGGAGTCAGGTTCATTTCTCGGCGGCAAGGAGAAGGTATGAACTGTAGCGCAACTGTAGCGTAGACTGCAGTGTAAAGGTTTTCACTTAAAGTATGAAAACCCTTCAGTTTTATGGTAACATTCCCAGCAGTAATAGTGCAGTCGGGAAGGTGCCCAGCTGTCGCGTGCACCTGATTCTGAGCTCTTGGTTTCGATTTGTCGCCCAGACCAACCAAGCCTTCCATCGCTCCGGGATCGGTAATTTGGTACCGGACGCGCTCGTGAAGGAAAAGCGCGCTGACTTGTCCATCGGCTGGCCAACACAAGTCATTGTATAGGCCAAGTACGCCTTCAAATAGCCTCCACGACATCCCGTAGAAGTAGAATGCGCGGCGCAAAGGGGTTGCCTAACGGCGACCATTATCCTCTACCCTTTAATGCGCGGATGGACCATTGTGCCTTGAGTCGACCTGGCCCGCAGGGAGGGGGGGGGGGTGGGTAAAGTGCCAAATGCGCTGGTTATCCTTTGCCACATAACAATATTCACTAAATTTAAGTCGAAATCCACGCATCATGGAACAATAGCTGATTCTCTCGTAAAAGCTCAAGGAAGGGAATGGAGATACAAATCACTATATGCCCCCTCCCAATTAGGACAGGTTCAACCGTTTTTTTAAAAATATTAAGTTGTCGGATTATAAATGTCGTTTTTGCTCACAAAAAGAATATTCGCTACAAGAAAGGTTGTCCATACCTAAATATAAGAGCACCTTAACTTAATATCCGTTATTATCAATGACATGTCGCCAACGACCTCGCAAAGAATGGATGCCTTTCTTGAAGAACTCCGGTGGAAGATGAAGATAGACACCAGACTCCGACTTCGTCACGGTTCTTGAATTTTTTCTCCACCAAAGCGTGCTGCATCGACCGGAAAAGATGGCCATCAGATGGCGCATGGTCGGGGCTACAAGGCGGGTGAGGCAGAAGTTCCCAGCCCAACTCCTCCATTTTTCGCAACACGATATTTGCGGAGTGTGGTCGAGCGTTGTCATGGAGGAATTTCACAGTTGCTGTGATCACTCTTCGTTGACGCTGTGCTTGGTCCACGCGGCTCAGTTGTTCTTTGTGAAGATCTGTCGTAGCTGCTCGGCCTGGATCCAGTACCTCAAAATGCACCAGACCTCTCTACTGCTCCACCAAGCACAGAGCATGACTTTTTCCGTGACTGTCAGGCTTTGTCGTCGTCTTCGGAACCTCACCGGGGCTCAGCCATTGCCGCTTCCGTGTGGTATTGTCGTAGTGGATCCGGTTCTCATCCGACGTCACGATGGAGTCATAAAAAGCGGTGTTCTTGGTTTTGCGGACGAGAATTCCAGCGATGGCCGCTCGTGCTGCCTTGTTTGTGTCGCTGAGCTGATGTGGCACCCATTTTGTACACCGACTTTCCGACTGCATGCAAACGATCGGCAGTGGCAGAATGGTGACAACCGAACCTCTGTGCGATCTCACGTGTAGTTTGCGTCGAATCCGACTCGACATCTTCCTTCAATTCTTGGCCATCCGCAACTTCAGGAGGTCGCTGATGTTGTTCGTCTTCAAGACTATCATCACCGTCTCGAAAACGTTGAAACCAACGCTGGCATTGAAGCAATGATGAAACTTCGTTACCAAATATTTCAAACAAGATGCAATGGGATTCTGCAGCAGTTCTTCCTTGCTCGAAGTCGGGCAGCAAGCAAACCCGCACTCGGTACTTTAGCTCCATGATCGTTAATCTAAAAAAAATTCTTTAAAAGAAGCAATGAATCGGAGCGAAACTCTGGCGAAAGATGCCTTGATGTCTTCGGAAACGCTTGCTAAACGACCAAGTTACATGATCCAAGAAGTAACAGTAGCAGAGAAGTGACAAATCGAAAGCGGGCGACATCTATAATCCGACAACCAAAATAAACCTAATAATTATCGATTTTGACCGTGCCGTACGGTCCCGCATAAAGCGAAGCATTGGTTCTGGGAAAGGAGGCGATCAACTGTCTTACATGTGGATCAGTCTAGATATATCCGGCATAGTTTTATCTTCCAAATGCTCCAAAATTGGGATCTTCACAGATGAGCCCAAACAAACACCCAAACACCCAAACAACCAGTTACATTTTATGCGCGCAGGGTGAGTAGTACATCAGAATCAGAATAACGCCCCGCGGAAGATTGGTGAGATGGACGTTGACGGCGCTCTTTGCTTGTGAAATATATCATTTTTAAGTCGAATTGGACACCATTTAAACCAAATTGAACACTCTTCTAAGCAAGTCTAAGGCTTTTGAAATCAGGCGGAGCATCTTTCAAATAAAATTTAGCTCTTCCCCATTAAACAAGAGACTCTCCAAAAAGCTTAGAATACTTTTTTGTTCAAGGAAAATTTTGGAATAACTTTCTTTATTCATCTACCCTATAAGTGAAAAGTTTGTTTGAGGTTTTATAAAAATTTTATTTTTTGATGAAATACAGGGTGTCTCAGAAAATATATACACTGTTTGAAAGGTAGTAACTTTGCTCACAGTAAAGGAACTGAAGGAGTTAAGAAATCAGAGAAAAGTTTAAGAAAATGGAAATTTTTTGACATATTAGCGGTATGGAATGCGCCATGTACTCGTCTGAAAGTTTGCATTTTACACTCGATTATTGTGCTTCGCCCGAATGCTTGTTATAATTTCTTCACAAACGGCCATATCGATTAATTTGTGCTTTTCAGTAGATAGAACATTACACTACGGCTTGCAAAAAGTGCTGGGTATCACAGAAAAATGCAGGTAGTATTTGAAAGGTTCTAACATTGCTGATAGGGAGGCTTTTGAAAAGGTTTCAGATTCATATGAAAGCACGTGGTGACGTGATTTCTGCGACGTTAAATAGTCAAGATTGCGCCATACTTCCGCCTAAAACCTTGCATTTCAGACTCGATTGATTGTACATGAACTGAAGGCTTGTTACAGTCTACTTACTACTTGACCAGATTAACCTGTGCTGTGCTTCTTTTAACATTTAGAACCTGACAATCACGTGAAAGACACGTAACACGCGAGTTTATTGATTGCACCTTAAGTGCGAGCAGGAGCTCCTTTTTCCAAGACGGGTTTTGTGTACTGATGAAGCAACATTCAAGCTGAATGGAGAGGATAATCAGCATAGTTGCAGATATGTACTGGTCGACGAAAAATGCTGAAAGAAGTACAGCTCAGGTTAATGTGACCAAGTAGCAACAAGATTGTAACAAGCTGTTGTTACAGGATGTTTTGTTACGATCAAAACTCTTGCGCCAGGCAGGACTCGAACCCGCATCTTCGGCTTTCCGGGCAGCGATGTTCGCCTTACACCACCGGCGCTGTTTGACCGCACGTAACATCCACACTCTACCAGCCGCTCCAGGCTTAAGCAAATGTGTTAGAACATTGTTACTAGTAAGGTCTTCAGCTTAACGGGCTCCATGCTGATATCAGCAACCGGCCCATCCCGTATCACGGGTGGGTGCTGACAGGCCTCGAGGATATCGCGGATGTTACGTGCGGTCAAACAGCGCCGGTGGTGTAAGGGAACATCGCTGCCCGGAAAGCAGAAGATGCGGGTTCGAGTCCTGCCTGGCGCAAGAGTTTTGATCGTAACAAAACATCCTGTAACAACATATAGCCTCTCTACCAGCCGCTCCAGGCTTAAGCAAATGTGTTAGAAGATTGTAGCAAGCGTTCAGCCCTTGCACAATCAATCGAGTTTGAAAGGCAAGGTTTCAGACGGGTGCATGGCGCAGTCTTAGCTATTTACACGCCACAAGAATCGCTTTACCCTGTGCTTTCATATGAGCCTCAAACATCTTCAAAAACTTCACTGGCAGCAATGTTAGAGCTTTTCAGATAGTACCTGACTTTTTCTATGACACCCTGCACTTTTCGCAAGCCGTAGTGTGTTTTCAGGTTCTAAACCTTAAAAGAAGCATAAATCAATCGATACGGCCACTTTGTGAAAAAATTATAACAAATATTCAGGCGAAACGCAATCAATCGAGTGTAAAATTCAAAATTTCAGACGAATGCATGGCACATACCATACTACACATATCGCTCATATGTCAGAAAATTTCTATTCTCTTAAGCTTTCATGGTTCGTGTAAGTGTCATTTATACTATCAATCAAACAAAACTTGCGACACACTTTTTAAGTACGTGGCGTTAATACGCTATATGCTTGCTTTTTTGCTGTGCTTCAAAAAATTACATCGATTATTTTCTCTCTAACACTGAACGTTTTTACATTACGCTCATTTTATACTCATTTGGCCAGCCGAACTAAAAATTTTCAAAGAAAGTTATACCCAAATTTTCCCTGAACAGAAAATTATTCTAGCTATCTTATTGAGTCTCTAGTTTAACGTACCTGAAGGTCACTTCGATTTGGAGGAGTTCGCTCTGATTTCAAAGGTCTTAAAGCAGCCGAGAAGAGTGAAGATGGTACATGTGTGCAAGACCTCGTTCACGGTGTTGATGATGACAAATCACTCAGTTGAGCCGTTTTTTGGATGACGGTTACGGAACGGCCTCACCTTCCCTTTGATGATAATTGAACGGCAAAAAGCATTGTCATCATTCCACCACGGGTCAACATCAGCTGCGCTTCTTGAAAGGCACAACAGTCATTAGCATCTGCTTGTGAGCGTCCTAAATAAGCCTAGCTAGCAGAGCTCTCCGAAATGCACGGTGCTCTAAGTAGCCTAGCCCCTAACCCACATATGGGTAAGGTTTAGTTAACCCTCGAACACTCTAAAAGCACATGCGCAGGGGGAAGAACGAGAGAGCGGCGGCGGTGGCGGCAGATCGGCTAGCGGTGGTGGAGCCGAGACGGGATCCGGAGACACGCTGTTCCTCTACAAGGGCGACCGGAGGGAGTACTGCGACAAGTTTGCCGTCAACTACGAGTACTACTGCAGAGGCGACAGCGACAACCCGGAGATCACCGCCAAGTTCTGTCCGTCGTACAAGAACGCCTGCAGGGATCGACTCGAAGGGTAGGTGTACATTTGGCTGTCAGCCGTTTGAGCTGCCTGCTACCCTTAAATGTCTCTGAAGGCTTTACCGTAAGGCCACTAGAAGATTGGACTGTTCAATTTCACACAGTTCTATGCATTCCCCCATGTCTCATAGCACAGCAACCACAATATGCCATGGGTAGGTAAAAACACTGAAACAAAGTAAAGGAATAAACAAGAAAGAATAATATTAGGGTTGTCCGGAAATTAGTGCAGGTTTTCGACCCCCAACTTTAAAGCAGAATTTTTTGGCAAAACTTTACCTTAGAATAGCGCATAATTGTACAATGTTGCAAAGCTGGCCTTTGTGCGCTTTCTCGCTGAACTCGTTTTTAACACATCGACGACAATATGAGCCACCGATGGCTCATACGAGTCTGTCCGCGTGGAACAATATGAGCCACCGGTGGCTCATACGAGTCTGTCCGCGTGGAACAATATGAGCCACCGGTGGCTCATACCTTTTCGCGCTATTTTTTGTACTCCCGCCGTCGATTTTTTATAGACGCTTTTTCTGCTCCCTAGCACCTTGTGGTAGGAGAATGTCCAACAGAATAAGCAAGAAAATTGTCTTTACTTTCATTAGAATTTTAATTATCGAATTAAAAATTTCACTAGGAAGGAGACCAATCATCATTTTCAGTAGCGTTGGTCCCACTTGGTGGCAGGGTCCGCTCTTCTGGTGTGGTGATGCCATTTCTCCCGATCAAATGCTTGATCGGGATGCACACCAGCTATCTTTAAGTCCAAGTGCAACGTGTCTAGCCAACGTTGCTTCGGGCGTCCTCTGGGCCGTTTTCCAGGGACTTCAAGATTCAGGCCAATCTTACAGACAGTGTCGTCGTTAGCGCGAAGGACGTGGCCATACCATCGTAGACGAGCTTCGCGTAACTTGTCGGCTATCGGGACGATACCGAACCTCTGTCGTATGGTGTCATTGCGAACGCGGTCCAATCTCGTTACTCCGGCCGTCCACCTTAACATCCTCGTCTCCATCACACTGAGGCGACTTTCAATTTTCTTCTTCACGGGCCAGCACTCAGCAGCGTACGTCGCTACTGGGCGGACGACTGTTCTATAAACGTTCGACTTGAGGTACTCGGGTATTGTCCTGTCGCAAAGCACCCCAGTCAATGAGCGCCATTTGGACCAGGCTGCACTCACGCGCGCGTTCACCTCCAACTTTAGGCTGCCATCGGGCTCGTGTGAGCTCAGTGCCACTGATCTTGATGGATCCATGCTCATTCACATCCGTCGTCAAGTATTTCGTCTTTTTGACGTTTAGCTTGAGTCCGAACAATGCCAAGCGATCGCACCATTCCTGCTCGAGTTCGGCTTTGCCTGACGCTGAAGCATGACGTCATCGGCATACAGCAACGTCCAAGGAGCTGCCTTTTGGAGATCTCGTGTAATTGCATCCATGACGACCGCGAAGAGCAGTGGGGAGAGCGCAGACCCCTGGTGCACTCCGACAGATATCGGGAGCTCCATCGAGGTACCCGCTGGTGCTCGTACTCGTGTATGGCATCAACCGTCCCACAGCAGGCAACGAAACCACACTGATTATTGGAAGGCTGGACGACATCCCGGATACGTCTATCGACAATTCGCTCAAAGGCTTTCATGGTGTGCGAAAGTAGGCGAATCGGACGATAGCTAGCACAGGGCTGCCTTTCTCCTTCCAAATCGGGATAGTCGTGCTTTGTCATCCAGTCGGCAGGGCACCAACCCTTCGCTTCCACAGGTCGGCCGACAGGTCATCTGGACCAGCGGCTTTGCCTGACTTCATCTTCCTCAGAGCTGCTTCAGTTTCGCTCACGGTGATCTTCTGAACAGGACCGTAAGAAGATGGCCGTTCTCATCGTTAATGCCAAAGAACTTTTCGATGTCTTCTGCTTGGCGACAGCGAGCCTTGGCGAGTCGGTAAAGATAGCGCTCACCATCGCGCGTTTCCAGTTTTTCGCTGACTCCAGCGTAGTATGAGGCTTTAGCAGCAGCCACTGCCTTCTTTGCCGCTTTCCTCGCTTCTCGATAATTCCGCCCATTACAGACTGTTTTGTCACCGATAAATACGTGATAGAGCCGTTTCTTTTTCATGACCTTCTCTCTGACATCGTCAGTCCACATCCAAGCCTGCTTGTCGACCTAACGCCGTCCAGGCTTGTTGTGCCGAGTTCGAGGCGTGTAGCTCGAGTTATCGCTTTGGTAGCCTCTCTCCAGGTTTCGTCGACAGTTGTTACCGTCGGCAATCGAATGCGAGAAGTAACAGCTGCTTCCTTCTCCTTCAATCGCCACCATTTAGTTCTAGCCGTTCCACACCGCTCGACACGCTTACACCTCGGAAGTGTGATCTTCAGCGAGCAGATCAGTGGACGGTGTTGCGTGGCAACCGTCTCATACGGCACGGTCTTCGCGTTTGTGACAAGGCCTTGGTCGCGACGCCTGACAAGGACAGTCAATCTGCATTTTGACGTTCCCGCTATAAAACGAGATGAGGTGGGAGTCACGCTTTCGAAATTTGGTGATCACAATGGTGAGGTCAGGTGAGTCTGCATACTCAAGTATACGCTCACCATCGGCGTTCCGTGACCCGTAGCCAAAACCACCGTGACACAGCCGTAACCGTCTTTCGCTGCTCCGACGTGACCATTAAGGTCACCTGCCACAACAACCATATCTTCTAACGGCACTTCCGCTGTCTTCTCATCATAGCGCTCACCATCGCGCGTTCCAGTTTTTCGCTGACTCCAGCGTACTATGCGGCTTTAGCAGCAGCCACAGGGACCAGAACTCGTCCTTGGTTTGCTCGGAGCAACCTGTCTGCGGAGCATACGCGGAAAAGAAATGACACCGTCGCTCTTCTACGGCGACATCTTCATCAAGCGGTCATCGAAACGTTCTACGCTTGCAATCACGTCACGGAGACGATCATACCGACACCACTGGTGGTCCTGGGACTGCCGCACAGAACGGCCTTGAAGCCGCGGCCAATGTCCCTCGACTTGCAGCAGGACCACCTCGTCTCCTGCACCGCACAGAAATCTATCTTTCTTCGCTCCAGTGCTTCTACCAACTCGCACGAGCGGCCCGTCAACGTACCCGAAATCAACGTTGCTACGCGGGTCTTGTCTACGTTGCGGGACTTTCGGACTAACTCAGTTGCCCCCCGATGCCGTCCTCGCATCAGGGACCCTCGCATACTTTCCACACTCGCCGGGCTTTGCGAGTGCGCGTCGGCTCCCGCGGACGCCGTAGCATTATCTCGAGAACTCTGTAACGTCATCAACCATATGATGTGACACAGAATGTTCGTAGGCCGGCCTGTCACTAGGGCCTGTCGTCTGCATTCGATTGTCCGTGATTGGCTCGGCTTGCAAAAGCAAGCAGTTTCCAGTGGCACCACGTGGAGGAACGGACATCGCCACCAGGAAGGAGACCAATCCCACAATCAAATCAATTCAAGTCGGTATTTTTGACCCAAACTTCGCCCAAAGGGGTTATTTGAGGTACTGATCACGAATCTGACATCCCTTTTCAAAATCTGGGCTGATCACTGTAGGTTAGGTTGAGAAAGGCTGTCGGAGTCATGGTCACTGATTTCGCCCAAACTTCGCCTAGGGAGGTAATTGGGGTGCTGATCACGAATCCGACATCCATTTTTGATATTATGGTGGACAGAGGTAGGTTACGGTAGGTATGGGTGACTGAGGCTGTTGGTGATTACCCATACCTACCGTAACCTACCGTACTCCACGATATTACCAAAAACGGTTGTTAGATTCGTGATCAGCACCCCAAATAACTTCCCCCCCCCTGGGCGACGTTTGGGAAAAGACGGTGATCATGACCTCGGCAGCCTTAGTCACCCGTATCTACTGTAACCTATCGTAATTGGTCGAAATTTCATAAACAGACTCGTGATCAGCACCCAAAATAACCCCTCTGGTCGAAGTGTGATAGGAAAAAACACATAATACAAAAAAGTGGTCCGCGAGGGACGTTGTGAGCCACCGGTGGCTCATAGCGTGTCCCAGGCGGCTTTCTGCCGCGAAACGCGATTGTCGCCAATGTGTTAACATAGTTTACTTCACGGATTTTGTAGGCTATAAATGGACGTGTCAAAGCAGCAATTTCGGCAGATTTACTTCTATGAGTTCAAGCACGGTCGTACTGCGGAGGAAACAACTCGGAACATCAACCAGGTATGGGGTCAAGGAAGTGTAAACGAATCCACGGTGATGCGCTGGTTTGAAAAACCTCGTCGAAGTGAACTCGATCTTGAGGACGAGGCTGGTCGCGGACGTCACTCTGGCATTGATGACAACGAGTTGAAGACCTTAGTGGAAGCAAATACACGTGTGACCGAACGAGAACTTGCGAAAGAACTCTGCATAAGCAAATCAAGTATTTGAGAACATCTTCGGAAAAGTGGAAAGACGAAGAAGTCAGACAAATGGACACCACACTAGTTGAACGACCATCGAAAAAATCGCCTGTTCGAAGTGTCGTCAGCGCTGCTCGTTCACAACAAGAACGATCCATTTCTCGACCGTATCGTAACTTGTGACGAGAAATGGATCCTCTACGATAACTGGCGACGATGGTCTCAGTTATTGGACCGCGATGAAGCTCCGCAGCAGTTCCCGAAACCGAAATTGCACCAAAAGAAGGCCATGACAACTGTTCGGTGGTCTGCTTCTGGATTAATTCACCACAGCTTCCTGAACTCGGGCGACGGAGAAGTACGTCCAACAGATCGACTAAATGCACGGAAAATTCCGACTTGTGCACCCGACATTGCTCAATAGAAAAGGACCGGTCCTTCTCCACGACTACGAGAGACCACATGTTGCGCGTCCGCGCTGTAGAAGTTGAATGAGTTGGGCTACGAAGTTTTACCACACCCACCATATTCATCGGACCTTTCGCCAACCGACTACCACTTCTTCAAGCATCTGTATAAGTTCCACCTTCGGCTCTCGATAAATCTTGGCATTGTAGTCCACGGTGTTGACAAATATTTATCTCAAGCCACTCCAAGATTGGTAACACAGGCAGCACTCAGGCTGACGTTTCGGCGTTCTCGCCTTCTTCAGAGCCTACCAATCTTGGAGTGGCTTGAGATAAGTATTATTTCTCAACATCGTGGACATCTGTATACGTTCTTGAGCGAGGAATGCTTCAATAACCGAGCCCGGGAAAGTGCTTTCGACGAATTCATCCGCTTCAGAACTCCGGACTTCTATGCGACAAGGATAAATAAGCCAGCATCTCATTGGCAAAGATCTGAAGACTCAAATGGTTCTTACTTCGATTAATAAAGTCTTTCCGAACAACCATAATTAAAGAAGAGCAAACATAAATTCCACTACCACTTGGACTCCAGCTTGCGACATTGGTTATAATAGCTTCTGAATTGCAACTTTGGCCTGCTAGTACTCCTTTTAGCATAGAAAAGAAGACACCTATCGTCTTATGTGAGAGGAATTTTGATGGGTTTTCACTGGAAGATTACGAACCTCAGTTGCCCAACTTCTGGTTCTAGGCAAAGAAATCATCAATAGGAATGTATAGTTTTCTTGTCAGAACTACTCTATTTCTTTCGGTTGAGAGCGACGTGTTGTTGGCTCATATATGCCTAAGAATTAAGATACAATAGAGGGACCATGTAGCAGGGGTGGGCAGCATTGAAAGATGGGAGCGCACCAGCCAATCACAACCAAACAAAGGGCCGAACGAATACACGCACACCGGCCAATCAGGGCACGGACCGCACATGCCCTCTCTGGATGACCCGCCCATTCGATGCTGCTTGGTGATTGGCTGGTACATTACCACCTTTTAATGCTGTCCACCATCACGACTAGGATCCAGTAGAGAATGGCGACCTATGCTACATTCTGGTGGGTTCTTCACCTGTATCACCTGTCGTCCCGTTGATCATCGAATTGCTCGAGCGGGTGCCAGCAGCGTCTCCATTCGTCCCTATCGCGTGCCAGAGTGGTCCAATGGATCCTCCTCGCTCGAGGGACACGAAGAGCGTCATATCGGTCGTTCAGGGCTTCAACGAAGAAGTCCGACCAACGCGTTGCTGGGCGTCCTGGTGTTCTTTTGACATTCCGCGGAATCCAGTCGGTGATGGCTCTCGTCCAGCGGGTGTCTGCGAAGCGCATTACGAGGCCGGCCCACCTAATTTTCGACAACTTGGCCCACGCGACAGCGTCTCTGATCCTCGAACGTCGGCGAAGCCCGGAACTCCGGAGACCTTCTCTCACTTGCGTGAGTGGTGTCACTCCGAGCATCGTCCTCTCGATTCCACGCTGCGCGACGCTGATCGCGTGTTCATCCTGCTTTCGTATAGCCCAGTATGTTAGGGCAGGAAGAACATAGGTGGGCACGGAGTCGGACGTTCTTCGTCTTCCTCGCGACTTCTTCGACGCTCTTGAAAGCTCCCCAAGCCGCTCTTTTCCTCCTGCTCAGCTCTGGTGCTAGGTCGTTGGCCATACTGACTTCGCGACCCAGATACACGTAGCTGGAGCAATCGGAGATGTTCGTTCCGTTGAACGAGAATGGGGCATCAGAAACCCATCCGTTCCTCATGAACATAGTCTTCGTAAGATAAGATTCATCTGCAGTCCAACGTTCCCGCATACACGATCGAAGTCGGCCAGCATTCGCTCCGCCTGGCTGATGCTCGGTGTTATGAGCACGATGTCGTCAGGGAAGCGAAGATGATGTAGTTGCCGGTCGTCGACCTTCACTCCCATATCTTCCCATTCTTGTTCGCGCATGACGTTTTCGAGAGTGGCGCTGAAGAGCTTCGGGGATATGGTATCCCCTTGCCGAACCCCTCTCTTCATGTCGACGACGACGTCGTTGTAGAATGGTGAGATCTTGGTCGTGAATCCTCTGCACAGCTCTCGAAGGACTCTGATGTACTGAGTAGGAACGCCCTGGGTGAGCAGGGCTTCGATGACCGCTTCTGTTTCGTCAGAGTCGAATGCCTTCTTCAGGTCGATGAACGTAAGGCAAAGCGGCAGCTTGTACTCTCGCGACACTTCGATGAGCTTCGTAATGGTGTGTATGTGGTCGATCGTGCTGTATCCTCTCCGAAATCCTGCTTGTTCGCGTGGCTGCCCTTCGTCCAGCGTTCGGCTGATCCTATTCAGGATAACTCGAGTGAACAGCTTGTAGACTACGGACAGCAGGCAGATCGGGCGATAGTTGCCAATGTCGTGCACGTCTCCCTTCTTGTACAGCAAGACGGTCCTGCTGGTCTTCCACTGGGATGGAACCTTGCATTCGGACAGGTAGCGTGTGAAGAGCCGCGCCAAGGTGTTGATGAGAGCTGGCGGGAGGTTCTTCAGGTGTTCGGGTCTGATCCTGTCGGGACCGGGTGCTGTACGTTTCATCACCGACGAGATGGCGTGTCGGATCTCGGAAGGGAGAACAGAGGGGACGACGTATCCACCCTGCGGAAGATGACATGGGGGCAGGTGGACGTGGCTATCGAAGAGATCGGAGTAGAAATCGTGGATGACCTCCATGGTCCTTCTGGAAGAGGTGACGGTTCCGTCGGGACGTCGGAGAGCGGTCATCTTGGTCTTGAAGTTGGCCAAGTCTCGGCGGGCATTGCGTATGCTCAACCCTGCTTCTGCAGCTTCAGCCAACACTTCCGCCCTTCTGTCCTTAAGATCCTCCTTTATCGCCGCTCTGCATAGCTTCGCAAGCTCGGACGTCAGTTGGTAGTTGCCTGACGCTCGTGCTGCTCCACGCTGGCGTATAAGCTCGAGAATTTCCGGAGACAGGCGTCTCTTGGTGGTCTTCAAGCTCTCAGCTTCCTTAACACTATCGTGGAGATGGTGCACGAAGCGGTCATATTCCTCGTCGACGTTGTCCATGACGGCATCTTCCCAAAGGCCGGCAAGAGACGTGTAGAAGTCCCGGTTGATGGTCGTTCTGGGACTCCTCTTCCTGAACTTTCAAGAAGAGGGGTCCCAGAACGTTCAGTTCAAGAAGTTCAAGTTCCAACTCATGGAGTAATGTAGAAACGAACTTTTGTCTGATGATGACACAATCACTGGCCTCTTATAGGCACGAAATTTTGAACACAGCCTTTCAGACAATGCCGCAGCTTTACCCGAGGCAAGTTAGTCGCTTTTTCAGGCCGCCGAATCCATTCACTAAAGGCGTCTCCAGACCCAGTGCAGGGACGAGACCCGGCCAGACAGTCGACGCAAATTTCCCGGACTTCGATCGCCCGGGCAAGGTATCTTCTCGTCTTCCTAGATTCTAGCAGAGAACACTGTGTAACTCTGACTTCTCAGAAATCGCGAAGAAGAGGAAAAGGACGCAAGAAGGTGGAGCGAAAGAAGTATGTTCGAGTCTGATCGTTCTACTCAGGTAGTCAGAAGGGCAGCCGAGGCTTTCAGACGAGCCTGCACCCCCGACTGTGACCAGCGCTTCTTCCCGCACTGCACGCAGTCCTGCAAATGCGACTACTCGTATCCGTACGTGCAGAAGTTCTGCAATCCGCCGCCCCTGCCGATGTTTCTGAACACTTGTCGGTGAGTCTTCGAGGCTTCGACCATGCATGAGAAGGAGTTCGTAGAGAATCGTCCCTTCGAACAGACTGTGGTACGCCGGCTGTCCGAAGTACGAACGCTACCACTACGCTTCGCAGTTCATCTACTCGAAGGCGGAGAAGGGCAAGAAAGTCGGTGGGTTCCGTTGAAGGCGTTGGGAGAAACTGCCGGAAGTCTGTTATGTATCGCAGTTTTCCACTTTCAGAACTACCGCTCAACTCGAAACCGTTCAGTGTCGTCTCCCCGAACGGCGAGCGCATACCCGTCGTCGTCCGTCAGCCCGGAGTGAACACCATTGCTAAGTAGGTGCTCAACGCCTTCAGGCACCGGATTCATCAATCAGTGGGTGTTGGCAGAGATGCCGAGGTAATCGAGGATAAGGCCTAACAACCCTGATAGACCAAACTGCTTGGTGCAATTGCAGAAACCAACTTATTGGATGCTTAGTCCAATCGATAGCAGGCGGTGGGTCTAGTTCATTTTTGAAATGTTGTACTTTGTTTTATCCTTCCTGTAGCTCCACTGCCTGAAATAAGTATAAAGGACGACGTTACTCATTCCCAAGTGATGTAGCTGACGAGCCAAGATTAGTACAGATCCTTTTATTCCGGCTAACGTTTCGGCGTAACCGCCTTCTTCAGAGCCTGGAAGAGTCAAGTTGAGTTTGAAAAACCATCCGCCCAAGAGCCATTTCAGACCACAGCGGTGAATCAGAAGTTGGTAGGAGAGGGAGACGAAACACGAGGAGGGTAACACAAACAGTCCAGTGCAGATGGGCGAACGGTACCCCTTTTAAGGCGACACATGAGGAGATGAGGTCACCTTCGGTTCACCCTCCTAGCGAGCCTCTAGCAGACTGTCCTCCGGTTCGAGACCGCAAAGGTCAACGTACGGAGCCAGCTCCTGTATCACCGCTACGCGTTCCTCCTTCCTGTTGATCGTGGGGTTCCTAGCGGCAATCCACAGCGCTTCTAGTGTTTTGCGCGCCGAGATCTCGAACTCGCGTGCCAATATCGTCGCCGCCACGCCATTGTGACATCGTAGCCTGTGCTCACCCAACGGACCGGCGATATCGCACCTACGAAGCATGCCCAAATGCTCTTTAACGCGCTCCCCAAGGGGTCTACCCGTCTCGCCAATGTACTCGCCGTTGCAACCCGTGCACTTTATAAGGTATACCACACCAGAGACCATGCAGTCTCCCTCCTTACCGAATGGGCAGATAATACACTGGCGAGTCTTACAACAGGAATCGTATAGTCGATTCCTAACGAGACGTGCCTTGAGATTGGCCGGCGGAACCTCGATCATGCGGACCATGCTATCAAGACCAGCTTTGCGAATGCAGTTTCGCACTTCGGTCTGAAATCATCCGAGACAAAAGGCACCTTAAAAGGAATTCTATTGTCGCTCTGATGTCTCGCTGCCATTGCCGGTGTTCGATGACCTTTAGCCAGGCTCTGCTCGGGATACCCGTTGGACACCGCGATTCGAGATGCCATTTGCAATGACACTGACTTGAGATCGCTGTCTGAGGATACGGCCGCCGCCGTTCACGTCTCGTTAGGAATCGACTATACGATTCCTGTTGTAAGACTCGCCAGTGTATTATCTGCCCATTCGGTAAGGAGGGAGACTGCATGGTCTCTGGTGTGGTATACCTTATAAAGTGCACGGGTTGCAACGGCGAGTACATTGGCGAGACGGGTAGACCCCTTGGGGAGCGCGTTAAAGAGCATTTGGGCATGCTTCGTAGGTGCGATATCGCCGGTCCGTTGGGTGAGCACAGGCTACGATGTCACAATGGCGCGGGCATTGACGTGGCGGCGACGATATTGGCACGCGAGTTCGAGATCTCGGCGCGCAAAACACTAGAAGCGCTGTGAATTGCCGCTAGGAACCCCACGATCAACAGGAAGGAGGAACGCGTAGCGGTGATACAGGAGCTGGCTCCGTACGTTGACCTTTGCGGTCTCGAACCGGAGGACAGTCTGCCAGAGGCTCGCTAGGAGGGTGAACCGAAGGTGACCTCATCTCCTCATGTGTCGCCTTAAAAGGTGTACCGTTCGCCCATCTGCACTGGACTGTTTGTGTTACCTCCTCGTGTTTCGTCTCCCTCTCCTACCAACCTCTGATTCTCCGCTGTGGTCTGAAATGGCTCTTGGGCGGATGGTTTTTCAAACTCAACTTGACTCTTCCAGGCTCTAAAGAAGGCGGTTACGCCGAAACGTTAGCCGGAATAAAGGATCTGTACTAATCTTGGCTCGTCAGCTACATCACTTGGGTATTCATACTGATCAATATCATGCCAAGATTCAATGACAGTCAAACATGGAATGTTACTCGTTCCGTTTTGGGATGCGCCACGCATTCTACTTCTGCGGGATGCCGAAAGGTGACTGGAATGCGTATTTGGCCATACAAGGACTTGCCAGCCGATGAAAAAGTTAGCGCTGTGTATTTCCCAGACAAGTCTAGTACCAGTTCACGAACCCCGAAGTGATGGAAGGCTTGGCTGGCCAGGGCGGGATGTCCGAACCAGGACCAGGTATCGAGTGCACGCCACAGCCGGCACCTCCTCCGACTGCGCTATGCGCGTCCTTACTGTCTGAAACACGGAATGAAAAACATGTCCAAGTTGTCGGAGAATGGGACTTCCCCAGGATTCCCTACAAATGGGATAAATACTCAGGAGCTTGCCGTTATTTGCTTATTGTTTACCAAATATTCAACGGCCTCCCGTCCGCCAAACGTCTGGTTGGGGGCTTCGCCGGCTTCGAGTAGAAAACCACGACCGTCCTCTTGTCCACTTTAGGCCTTCTTTCATTCATTAGAGTAAAAAAACCGGTTTTGCTATATGAATGGTATAGCAGAATACGGTAGGGCAAAATCTTCAAAACTGCTTCTATGGAGCCTCATCCTCTATTGCACGTACACAATTCATTCTCTCAAATACTCGCTTTATTTATTCTTATTCCTTTCCTCCCTGGTCGCTCTCCTGGTCCGCCATAGGGGTACCCTTACCGCCCTTCTCTACAGCCCCCTTAGTGGTCCTCCTATGCTCACGGCACGGTCGGTGACACGTATTCAGAATCAGGATGCTTGCCGCACGACGTAGGGGGGCCCGTTTTCTGGATCAAGAAGCTCAGAAGCGCGCGCATTCGCCGCTGTGTCGAGCATGAAGAGGTTATGCATATGGCAGATTCCTTGTTCTCCGTATGAATTCCCTTACGGCTCCCTTCTTGTTGAGTCCCCGTCCTTGTCCCGCCTCCAGGTCCCTTCTTCCAGGTAAATTCCTCCCCCTCCTCCCCCTCGGGATACTCCTTACTACTCTACCCTATTTAAGTAGCCCTCCCACGCTCATGACACGACGGCGGCGAGCGAAAGCCCATTGTGTGACATCGGTGTCACATCCTCTAAATCCGGTCTTTCTTTATGGCAATGGATCCCCTTGCTGATCCTCCTTAGTCCCTCCTCCCCTGATTGGTAACTCCCTAATGATCCCTACATATTGCCTAAACCCTTCTTGGTGCCACCTCCTGGCCTGCTTCCTTGTTCCCTCCATCGACCATCCCAATGCTCCTCCTGGTCGCAGTCTCCTGGGGCCAGATTCATCAACAATTAAACCCGCGGGTATGCGAGGTATAAGGGGTATAGATAAGATAAGAGTCAGGTAGAGATAAGGTAAGAGTCAGAGACGCAGGCTTCATCGTGGGTATCTCTACCCCGTATACCCGTGGGTTAGTCGTTGATAAATCCGGCCCCTGATCGCTGTCGGTTTTCCACCCTTGAAGTCCCCTTTCTACCCTTACCCCCTTAGTGGTCTTCTCTTGCTAATAGCACGAAGTCGAATCTGGACGCTCAGGAACGAGCACCTTACTTAGGTTAGATCACTCGACCGCTCTGGCTGTGTGTGGCGTACCTCACTTAGGTTAGATCACTCCATGGACAAACTCTTTTATATATAGGTGGTGATTATTGTCCCCCTTTAATGGTTCTATTACTGGGCCCTTTACTGAACCCCCTTAACTACTGTTCCCTTTATTGGCTTCCTTACTGGTCGTTCACCCTTCACGGCCCCCCCCCCCCTCCCTCTTCGTCGGTCTCTACTTCTGCTCTCACCTTCACTAGACCTCGATTTACTGGTCCCCTCTTCCCGGCCCCCTCCTCCTTCACCGGTCCCTATTGCTGCTCCCACCTTCAGTGGTACTTTTCGGAACCCCTGGCACGTCATCGGTGACACGTCGTCTGAATCCGGACAGGCCTTTCGCGACATTGTTGACACCTCTTCTCAACCCAGGCACCTGATCAAAGACGTCGGCGACATGTCTTCTCAAGCCGGACGTCTTCTCAGTACATCAGTTACACGTCTTCTTATCCCAAACACCCATCACACGACATCAGTGACACGTCGTCCGAATCCGAACACCCCTTGCGCGACATTGGTGACATGTCTTCTGAACCCAGACGCCTGTTGAACGACGTCGGTGACATGTCTTCTGAAACTGGACGCTCGCTTTCACTACGTCGACGACACATGTTCGAAACTCGGACGCCCTTTGCGTGACATCGGCAACACGTCTTCTGACCCCTCATAATACGACGTGGATGACACCACACAACTGCAACCCCCCCCCATCCCACACTTTGCCCCAACGCACTCCTCCAGCACTCCTGTGCACACTACACATTGGATCCGAATGAATCATTTTCGGATATCCGATTCGGATATTGCAATCCGAATCATCCAAAAATCCGGGGTCGGCAAAATTGTCGTTATCCGAATCATCCAATTATCTGAAAATTTTCGATCGGATCCAATGTATAGTGCACACAAACAAACAGACTGACAAACGACCGTTCTCGCTTATATATGGTAGCAGGGGCGAACGGAAAGTCCGAATTCTGGTTTGACCTCGGGGAACGCGATTCACAATCTATTGAGCTTAAACGTGAACTAGTTTAGACCTGCCTCAAACAAAATCTGATAAGAAACACAAAAATGGGCCACTCCTCGCGATAACAGCTGATCTCAGTAGAGAGCACTTTTGTCGATGGGAATCCTCGCGAGGCAGGGGTCGTTTGTTTGAGTCGCGATGTCCAAAAGGCCGCCAACGTTTTGGCGTGCGCGGGAGAAAGTGCGTACATGTAAGGCAGCAGATCTCTTCGAAGTTCTCACTTTTCGTCCATTGCTCTCTTCTGCGGTTGCTCGTTCTGCGATCCTACTTCCGCTCTTAGGCCTAGTTTATAGTTAGCGTTAGGCGACGCTTCTGTCGCGACGTCGGCGACAGTGTTGAGCGAGTGCTAGGCAGTGCGTAGCAGCCATACAACACCGTCGCCGACAACAACGTCGTCGAACTATAACATGGACCTAACCTAGGCCTTACCGTAGACCCTCATAGTTTGTTCGACTGTATTTCTAGACAAACCTTTAGTTGACTCGTGTTCGACTGATCCTGCGGTTCTACGCAGAAATACCTCTGGGGCCAGATTCATCAACGACTCACGTAACTCTAACGGAGAATTGTAAGCTTATGAAGCGATATGGTGAGCGATAAGCCGCGTTATCTGACCTTTTAACGCGGCTTATCGCTCACCATATCGCTTGATAAGCTTACAATTCTCCGTTAAAGCTACGTGAGTCGTTGATGAATCCGGCCCCTGGAGTTCGGAGATAACTACCCGCGATGTGGCGGGTAAGGTTTATCATGAATGCCTCATCGTAGGTTCGTCTACCCTCTATGCCCTGCATTCCCGCGGGTATACGCGTTGATGAATCCGGCCCCGGAAGAACAACCCAGCCATAACAGACGTCTTGTTACAGAGACCAGCCGCTACGTGACAGAGTGGACTGGGACCACCCGGTTGTACTCACTCAGGACGACATCGAGAATGCGCAGAAGAAGCAGGAGTCTACCTATGGTGACCAGCCACTACGCCGGGACACAGTGCGATGGGACTCTCCGGTGGTGTTGAGCGCGGAGGACATCGAAGAGGCTCAGAAGCTGAAGTCTGCTGCGAAGGACAATCCCCTTCGCGATACAGTGCGATGGGACTCTCCGGTGGTGCTGAGTGGGGAGGACATCGAAGGGGCTCAAAAGCTGAAGGCTGCCGCGACGGACAATCCCCTTCGCGACACCGTACGATGGGACTCTCCTCTGGTTCTGAAGGCGGAAGACTTCGAACTCATTACCCCGGTAGGCTTCTTTTTAAACGGTCTGCAGTCTGATTTTAGAGACTTCTCGACGCTGCTCGCTGACCATCTCTTTTATTCAGAAGCCGCCAAAGAACGCCACTGACACCAATTCCAGCACTACAAGCAACGGATTAACCAGGGCAAAAGACCGCCCACTCAAACAGAGGTCCCATTTTAAGGTCAAAATGTCTACATGCTACTTACTCGCTCCTATTTCAGAGATGACCCAGGAGAAGAGAAGCCGATAGGTGTGGGCCGAGCGAAGTGAGTTTCTCCTATTTTGAGAGAGAATAGCGGATTCGTCTAGTAAATTTTGATCATTTCCACTAAACAGACGTCGCAGGGTAGACTAGCTAATGTTCAGACCAGAAGGAAGCAAAGCAAAAGCATTGCATCGGCCGGGAATCGAACCCGGGCCGCCCGCGTGGCAGGCGAGCATTCTACCACTGAACCACCGATGCCTGTCGGTGTCCACCTTGCGCGCCGTTGTCGTGGCGACTACCTGCGGGGTGGGAGTGCGTGACTACAACATGGAGGGGACTCAACGCTGTCACCAACTTCTAGTGTACACTCTGCATGGATGTCATGCTCTATTCAGAATTGGATACGTGCCTGGTGGGGTACTTGGGGTAAGGCTGACGATAATCGGCAGCTCAGGACGGCGGTAATCTAGCCAGCTGCCTCACAAAACGGCGCTTATTGAGCTCTGTGAATGGCGCAGTTGTAGGGGTGTGACGTTGTCGGGAGAGCGTCGGCTGTCACGAGTACTCCAAATTGAGGGTCTTGGTTCGGATCCCGTCCAAGGTGTACAAGCCCTCTGTCCGCCCGAGGTCGGTAGGTTGGGAGAAGGCGTGTCTAGAAAGGACAATCCACTGACTTGTCTATCGGATGACCACGGCAATCACTTCTCACCTGTCGTATACAGAGCTGGCATCCCTTTCCCCCCCCCCTGTTTAATCTCTTGAAAAATAGGAAGCCCAATTCAGAAAGAAAGGATATAGTGTCGCGCGCTTAACTTTTACAGAGCCCTGTATAAACGTCACTCAGTTGATGGTCCACCTGTGGGTCATACGGGTAACGCGGTGGTCAATGGATGGGCTAAATATTCGGAACGGGTTCTGATTACAGCGAATGACTACTTTCGCGCTCTCTAAGTTCCTAGTGCCGCAAGGTCAGGATTCCGAAAGGCGCCGAACCTCGGGTGGACTGTAACGGAGCGCTTTGCCACTGTGCTGGGGTGACATCATCAAATCGCCGCTGTATTTCGCGAAATCTAAGCTATTCCTCCTCGCAGAGACACACCGATTGTGCCGAGTGACAGTGTGTTCTCGAACGCGATCTCTCAGTACGGAGCGTTCACTGACAGCGGAGGTGTTCTGCATCGACCACGCAGTAGATCGCCTTTCACGAAGCCAGGTGAGCTCTCCAGAAGGCCACCGGCTCCTGACGGCCTTGCTGCTTCTCTGAGAATTCAACGCGCTGAATTTCAGGTCTCTGGGAGGCGAACCCTGACAATCCTCACAACAGAGACCACGCCAACAAGTACTGGTACCGTCCGGAGTCCGTCAACATCGACTGGTTAAGTGGACAGGTGAGATGCTCAGATACTTTGGGCGAAAAACGACGGCCACTATTTTCGCTACGCTGTCAAACTAGCTACATTCCTCTGATCACCTCTGTTCCAGCTCGCTTGGGGTGCTCATTACGCTGTGCCAGCCGCAGGAGTCGGAGGAACTGACGGATTCAGCACTGTGCACTTCCCGACCATCGGAACCTTCCTCAACATTCCAGACGACTACGACTAGGCTAGAGCCTTCCCTACTCGGGAGTCGAATCCTAGGAGCAGCACTGTGGCACTTTCATTAGTAAATAATTATCGGAGTTGGCAGGTATTTATGGATAAATATTACAAAGAATCTGATTTGCAGTGCCCCTTCAGAATGCCAGAAGCTCAGCCAAACCCATGTAGTTGCAGTGTTGGAAGTGTTTGGAATCACAGACATATATTAACGGCAAAAGATTTAAGGATTTTAACGAATTAACGGCATTTTCCGTCAAAAGGCTGGCTTAACGACTTAACGGAATGTTTCAGACATTTGGATTTCACAGCAGATCCATCGACAAATTCGTTGTTCTCGATCTAGGAATTCACCATAAAACAGAAGGCACTGCAATAATCGATGTTAGGACGCTCTTGAAATTAAGGGGAATCCCTGCAGATAGCGCTGTACCACTTTTCATGCTCACCATCCCTCTTCTGAACTTGTTCGAAAAATTGTGGGGATCTCGGGCAAATTTAGAAGACGGTTGGAGTCGACATCGAAATAGACGACGATTTTCGCATCATCTGAACCCTTCCAGAATCGAACCGGGTGTCATTCAGACTAGACACTCTCTAAGAAGTTTAAAGCAGTTCCTCGATTTAGAATTTTACTGGAACTTTCTTACCGTCTGTACCAAAAACATGTAAGCAGTGAAATGTGATAAAATTTTAGTTTTTAAAGAAAAGCAACTGTTCAGGCTTGTGTTTTGACACATTTATTGAAGCCTGTAGCGGTGGTAGAGAGGCTATAGAGGTTGTTACAGAATGTATTGCAGCGATCAAAACTCTTGCGCCAGGCAGGACTCGAACCCGCACCTTCTGCTTTCCGGGTGGGGATGCTACGCCTTACACCACCGGCGCTGCTGTTTGGCCGCACGTAACATCCGCTATAGGTGTACCAGCACTCACCAGTGGATGTTAGGTGCGGTCAAACAGCGCCGGTGGTGTGAGGGGTAGCATCGCTGCCAGGAAGGCAGAATATGCGGGTTCGAGTCCCGCCTGACGCAAGAGTTTTGATCGCTGCAAAACATCCTGTAACAACATATAGCCTCCACTTCAGCCGCTCCAGGCTTCAATAAATGTGCTAAAACTACCCAAATTGTATACCTATTAAACAATTGATCCGATCGGAAATCTTCGAATAATTGGATGACTCGGATAAGGGTGATTTTGCGGACCCCGAATGCTTAGATGACTCGGATAACGGCCATTTTGAGGACCCGAGATTTTTGGATGATTCGTATAATGGCAATTTCCTGGACCCGTTTTTTTTTTAGTATAAGAACGTGATTCTTGTTTGCCAAGTCATTAAACCCTTGGAGTAGGGGGCCCTTCAAGTTACAATGATATCGGCACCTTGTTCGGGGGTCTTCTACGCCCGCGATGCCCCTAGTGGCTCGGAGCGCAGTGGACAGGGACGGGAGGTCAGGGGTTCGATTCTTCCGCGCTGCTGCACTTTTGCATTTAGTCTGGTTGGTTGAAATTTGAAGGATTCTGACGTCTATGCTATTTTCAGATGTTTTTGCCTAATTTTCCAGCTGCATGCTGGTGGTATTCAACATGGTTATGTATAAATGTTCAACACCAATGATACACAGACACAAAGTGCATGAAACGAAAGTACTGGTCACAATACGGGCAGCATATGAAGGCTACAGGCTCACAGATTGCTTTCATACATGGACCAATGACATCGGCTCCATAGACGAAATCCAACTGAAGACGTACCCTTTCCTCCGAAACAAGAGTTCCACTCGAAAACATTGTCATATGTTCAATGCCTACTAGTCTTTCCACGTCTATCGGTTCATCATGCAGATCCCAATCTTCTTCTTGTTTTTGGTCCACTTCCAGCTGTTCGGGCGTGTGTAGCGCAGTCGAAGGAGGCGCGACTGTCGCGTGCACCAGATACCAGGTTCCTGGTTCGGATTTCCCGCCCAGGCCAACCAAGCCTTCCATCCCTCCGGGGTCGGTGAATTGGTACCAGACTTGTCTGAGAAGGATAAAGCGCTGACTTGTTCATCGGCTGGCCACCGCAAGTCATTGTATGGCCAAATACGCATTCATGTCGCCTCCACGACATCCCGCAAGAGTAGAATGCGTGGCGCATCCCAGAAGCAGCACTGGTCAAAATACGAACAGCGCATAAAAGCTACAGGTTCCTCACAGTTTGCTTCTCTACATATATGGACCAATGACATCGGGAAAACCATCCTGCTCGGATTTTCAAAAGAGACCAACTTCTGACGTCGGAGGTGGTTCAAATGAGAAACGAGAATTGTGGATTCAGCAAATTCACCTAAGCTGCCATCGATCTTCCCTCAATGTTGCCTGTCACCTGGAAATCAGAGGTCTGCTGAAGGTTTTCTAAAACCACACACCAACAGCGCTTCCAATGCTCGAGTGGTGATCCACCTGCTCACGCTGAGGTGTGGCCCACCTTTAGACAAGGAGCCTTCGAGAGGGAAGGAATCAAGCTGGCCGAACGGATGGCCAGCATATTCAAGGACGTCGAACACATCAACTTGAAGTTGACGAAGACGAACAGCTGGACGTGGTGGGAGAAGGGGAAGATTGGGATCCATAAGATGAACTGATAGACATGGAAGGGTTAGCAAGCAGTGGAAATATGATAAGGCTTTCGGGTGGAACTCTTGTTTCGGAGAAACGTCTTCAACTGGATTTCGTCTCTGGAGCCGATGTCATTGGTCCATGTATGGAATCGAACTGTGAGGAGCCTCTAGCTTTCATAAACGCTGTTCATATTGTGACCAGTACTGCTTCATGCACTTTGAGCCAGTGTATCACTGATTTTTAGCGTTTATAAACCGTTATGCTGAAGTATAGATAGATTTCTCATTGCCTTTTGGTTAAAAAACCGGACAGTAATAATAGGTTGCAAGAAAGTTGCTCTCCACAGCATACACCTGGAAAATGCGCAGAAAACTTCTGAAAATGGTATGGATGTCAGAATCCAACCATTCAGTTGAAATCCCAAAGCGAAGCATCGTAGAATACTCGAACCCTCGATCTCGCTTGCACGGAGCAACGTCACTGTCCACTGCGCTCCGAGCCGCTTGCTGACAGACGCATCGCGTGCGTACAAGACTCCCGAACTCGTGAGGCGCCGATTCCATTGTAACTTCAAGCGCCTACTGTGGATGTGTGCGTGTGAGTGTGTGTGTGTGTGAGAGAAAGAGAAAAAATTATAACAAGTTTTCGAGCGAAACACAATCAATCGAGTGTAAAATGCAAATTTTCAGACGTGTGCATGGCGCATTCCATACCGCTCATATGTCATAAAGTTTCTATCTTCCTAAGCTTTCATATGAGCCCTTAACTTCTTCAGTGCCTTTCCTGCGAGCAAAGTCATCATCTTTCAAACGGTGTATACATTTTTTTGAGACACCCTGTGTAACGCCCAACATGAAACTCTTCGCTCTATCTGGCAGAATTACTCCTGTTTCACCTATGCTTAATAACTGTGCTTCTTCGAAGTCATGTAGTTGTTGTTACATTTTGCGCGTAATTACGCGTCTTAAAATGCACAGGGAATTTGAAGATAATGAGAATATTTAAATAGATGAAGCAGGGGACCAGCCATGTGAGGCTGCGAACAATAAGTGCTACATACTGTCGATACGTTCAGACCAAGTACGGGATTCTGACTTCAGCATCCAAATGTTTCGATGTCCAGCTCCCTCATTTTGTATGGAACAAGATCGCTCACCACATAATTCTACCTCTACGGGATGTCGTAGAGGTGATTTGAATGCGCATTTGGCCGTGCAATGACTTGTGATGGCCAGCCGATGAACAAGTCAGCGCTTTGTCCTTCCCAGGCAACTCTGGCGCGAATTCACTGACTCCGGAGGAATGGGAGATTTGGTTGGCTTGGGCAGAAAATCCGAACCAGGAGTCTGGTGTCGGATACACGCGACAGCCGGCACCTCCTCCGACTGCGCTATACGCCCCCTCATATGTAAATACCGATGCTTAATAACGGCGAATGGGCCGCCAATTGATCAATTTGTGCTATGAACACAAAAAAGTAAGAAACGGCGATAAAACAGTTAGCCTAGCTAACGGAATAGAATGCTCACTAGTTTGAATATATGTGCATATATCTGCACAAGGCTACATAACCACAAGTCAACGGCTTCTTACCGCGTTTAGATTGAGGGAATTCACGGAAATTTAGTAGTGCTCAGAAATGGCCCAGATGGGAAAACCAAATTCCTTCTGAGCAAAACCGCAACAAACACAGTATCCTTTCAAAGCTTAGCTTTTCTTGCCTTTTGACAGGCTTTTACATTAGTACATCTACCTAACCATGATTACCCCAATCAAATCGTACTTCTTAAGAACATGTCCACAATGGCTTGAATGGTTCAACAATCAACTATTAGGCTGTCCCATAAGGCCGTTTTTTTCAACGATTCATTGCGGATTTCGCCCGGCGGTCTCTTGCACAGCGCTACACAGCATTCGAAAGAGAATGATTCGCTCGATCAGACCATGTATTGCATTTCTTTTTTGTCCTGAATTTTGCCAATTTTTAGGTCGTTGGAGTGAAAAATGAAAACTGAAAAAGTAGCCATCTTCGAAGTCGCTTCTCTCCGCTTAGGTTTGGAATTTTTTGCAGTTTTTCATAGCATTTGGAAGTCAGTGCTCTGTACTACAAGAATACGTGTTGGTCGTATTTGCTCATTTGTCCTTCATTGATTTTTCATCAAATAGGGACGTCCGAAGGAGAAGATTTATTTTTACCGACAGCTCGGTTCTGTGGTTGGACTTATTTGCTTGGTGTTATATGTCGGTCGAAAGAGAATGTCGTGCTCTATAAGAATTTGTTTCGCGCTTATTGGCACACGCTGCTCGAATATCAACAAAATTCCAAAAAGAGAAAAATTATCTTCACCAACAACTCCTTCTTGTTCAGTTGTCGATATTCGACAGAAATAAGCGTGAGCGAATAAACGCGACACAGACTTTTAATGGAGCAAGACATCCTCTTCCGAACGACATATAACACCAAGCAAGAAAGTCCAACCACAGAACCTAGCTGTCGGTAAAAATTCGGACGTCCCAATTTGATGAGCTAAAAATCAATAAAGGACAAATGAGCAAACAGCGCCAACACGTATTCTTGTAGTGCAGAACATTGTCTTCCAAATGCTATGAAAAACTGCGCAAAAATTCCAAACCTAAGCGGAGAGAAGCAGCTGCGCAGATGGCTACTTTTCCCTTTTTCACTTTACCGGCCTAAAAATTGCAAAATTCAGGCTGAAAAAAGAAATGCAATACATTGTCTGATAGAGGAAATCATTGTCTTTCGAAAGTTGTATAGCACTATGCAAGAGACCGCCCGCGAAATCCACAATGAATCGTTGAAAAAAACGGCGGGGACTTATGGGACAACCTAATAGGTAGTTCTACGTTTTAAAAACCCACACGGCAATACAGCGTATGGTTCAACAAGTGTCTTTCCTTCGCGTAGGTGAATGAAAGAAAGTGAAATTAAGTAATGTTGCGACATATAAGGTCGATAAGATTTGCGACCTTTTTCTCGCCTACTAAATTCACCCGGCTTTTTCGGAATACTATTTTCAGCGGTAATTAGGCACAATAGCGTTAACGTGTCAAACACCAGCTTTATATAAGGGTGTCTCACACGGAATGTCACGTACACTGTGGCCTTCATTTCACAGTGATTCACATTGGTTGTGAGCTCACTCAGCGTTAGTGTTTCGCGGCGTTTCATCTTTTTTACTACATTGTTCCCTCTTCTGAAATTATAGCCTTCAGAATTCAATGGATCGGGAAATGACTGTGCGCGCGTGCCTGCTCTACGACTTCAAATTGAAGAAATCCGCTGCGGAATAGCATCGTTCGCTGGTAGCTGCTTTTGGCGTGGATGTTGGTTTCAAAAGACAGTACGAGCGGTGGTTTTAACGTTTTGCCGCAGGCGACGAGAGTCTTGAAGACGAAGAGCACGGAAGACAGCCGCCTGTCCTGGGTAGCGACCTTTCACAGACTGCCGTTGAAGCTATGATCCGACAAGCTCGACACGGGAGCTTGCAGTAGCGCTTGTCTGCTCAAAATCTTGCTCCAAATTTAAATCCAAATCGAGTAGACGCGTCCTCTGCCAACTTGCTACATGCTCATGCGAGGTCTCATTTCGTAAAAGTTGTTCAGCAGAAAATCGAGAAGCCTCATTGGACCGTTTTGCCTCATCCGCTGTACAGTGCGACCTTTGCCCCATCCCATTACCACACACTCCGCTCGATGCAGCACGCCTTGGCTGGGAAGAAGTTCACCGACTATGGGAAGAAGGTCACCGACTACGACGAAATCCGGATCTGGGTGACCAACTTCCTCGATTCGCGGGCAGCTAATTCTTTAAAGACGGGAACCAATCTTTGCCTGTACGTTGGACAAATGTTGTTTATAATTGTGGCGTGTATATTACCAAATTAAGTTTGGTTTTAATTGCTTTGCATGAATTTAACTTTTCGGTCTGAAGCGACATTCCGTGTGGGACACCCTAGTACCAACCAAAACGTTTGGAGCACCTAGAACGATTTCAATAATTTTTTATGGATACTAAAAAGTCCGATCTTCCGGAAGCATACCCGTAGTCACTTCATTTATTTAGACGTAATGATATATCAACGAGAGTAAAATACTATGTGGTCAATTCGAAGCGTTTAATGCAGATTTGGAGCTACAGCTCTCTGTTTTAAGGCAAAATGGCAGCACATTACCGAAAAATACTTACTGAAATTGCAGCGTGTAATGATACTATGTTTTTACTTTGTTGATCAGCCTTGTTAACAAGAATTGTGCAAGATTGCTTTGTTTTGTTTTTTACCCTATTTTTTATAGGCGCACTCATGGTACAGTTATAAATAAATCCTACTATATATAAAGCAGCAAGCGTGTGTGTGTGTGTGTGTGTGTGCGCGCGCGAGCGTGTGTCACACTGTCCGTCCGTCACACTTGAGATGGGGCGCGGCAGCCGAACACGTCGGCAACCGTGCATGGCGAGCCGTAGACGTGCCGAACACGTCGGCAACCGTGCATGGCGAGCCGTAGACGTGCCGAACACGTCCGAACCGTGCATGGCGAGCCGTAGACGTGCCGAACACGTCGGCGGCACGAAACTCCAGCCCTGGGGGTAATCGAGGTCGCTGAACACGAATCTGAAGTCGACCAATCGATATCGATCGATATTATCGATTTTTTGAGGATGGCGCTAAAGTGGCGCGAAACTTCGGCCCTGGGGGTAGTCGAGGTCGCTGAACACGAATCTGAAGTCGACCAATCGATATCGATCGATATTATCGATTTTTTGAGGATGGCGCTAAAGTGGCGCGAAACTTCGGTCCTGGGGGTAATCGAGGTCGCTGAACACGAATCTGAAGTCGACCAATCGATATCGATCGATATTATCGATTTTTTGAGGATGACGTTCAAGTGGCGCGAAACTTCGGCCCTGGGGGTAGTCGAGGTCGCTGAACACGAATCTGAAGTCGACCAATCGATATCGATCGATATTATCGATTTTTTGAGGATGGCGCTAAAGTGGCGCGAAACTTCGGTCCTGGGGGTAATCGAGGTCGCTGAACACGAATCTCTCGTCTGATCAATCGATCCATCTCGATTAACATAAAGGTCAGAAGGCCTAGGGAAGAATAGGAAACCCGTAGCGGCCATGGCGTCCTATTCTCGGGGTTTGGGGGCGAAGCCCCCAACCAGTCGTAGGCTAATGGTGTTGGTACAAGCGAAATGCTGATGAGCATTCCATCTATATATAAACCAGAACACGGGGGGGGGGGGAAGAAGAAGATGACAGGGAGTCTAAGAAAAATGCACACACTCCTTGAAAGGTGATAACTTTGCTCGCAGGGAAGGTACTGAAGTAGTTAAGGGCTCAGATGGAAGCCTAGGAAAATAGAAATTCTCTGACGTATCGAATACGTCATGCACTCGTCTGAAACCTTGCATTTTACATTCGATTGATTGTGTTTCGCTTGAATGCTTGATGTAATTTCTCCTTCAAGGGACCTTGTTGATTGATTTGTGCTTCTTTTAAGGTGTAAAACTTTAAAACACATTACTGCTTGCGGACAGTGCAATTTAATCTAAAAAGTGCAGCTAGAATTTGAAAAGTTCTAACATTGCTGCTAGTGAGGCATTTTAAGATGATTGAGACCAGTATGAAAGCGCATGGTAGCGAAATTGCCGTGGCGTGTAAACAGACAAGATTGCGCCATGTCTCCGCCTAAAACCTTCCGCAGACTCGATTGATTATGTATGTGGTGAATGCCTGTTACAATCTTGTTACTACTTGGTCAGATTAACCTGAACTGTGCTTATTTTGACGTTTATCCAAGGTGAATGGAGAGGTTAGTCGGCATAAACGCAGCTACTGAGCGACGGAAAATGTTGAAAGAAGCACAACACAAATTAAAGTGGCCAAGTAGTAACAAGATTGTAGCAGGCATACAGCTCAAGCACAATCAATCGAGTCTGAAATCCAAGATTTCAGGCAGGTGCATGGCGCAATCTTGACTATTTGCCCGCCACGGTAATCTCGTTACCCTGCGCTTTCATATGAGTCTCAATCAACTTAAAATGCCCCACGAGCAGCAATGTTAGAACCTTTCAAATACTACCTGCGTTTTTAAGGATATCCCGCATTTTCCGCCAGCCATAGTGTGTTTTTAAGTTTTACACTTAAAAAAAGCACAAGTCAGTCGATACAACCCCTTTGTGAGGAGATTAAAACAAGTATTCAAGTCAAACACAATCAATTGAGTGTAAAATGCAAAACTTCAGACGAGTGCATGGCGCATTCCCTACAGTCTTATGTCAGAAAGTTTCTATCTTCCTAAGGTGAGCCCTTCACTTCTTCAGTACCTTCCCTGCGGGCAGTTATCACCTTTCAAACAGTGTAAACATTTTTTTTTGAGACACCCTGCATACAAGTAGGACCATTCACTCCCCATCCCAAATCTCAGGCTGACGTTTAGCATGCTGGTGGCGTCTAACTCTCCTGTTGTTCGGTGTATCACTACTGACGGTTTCAATGCTTTCAAGTGGACGATGTCGTAGTCACGTTTATACTTCCTGAGGATTCGCAATGGCTAGGCGTTTTCAACAAATTCAGCAACAACAGAAAACAAGTGAAATGTTACGTGAGAACCAGCGGCAGATCTCTGTCACGTATCGCTGTCTGAATCATATCCCGCAGCTCCTCCTGCAGCTCGTTACAGGCTCGCTTGCCGACGGCGACCGAGACCACCTGCCATGTGAGTCGGTAGATCCTGTTCGGGAGGTATGGCCTAGGACACATCGACCTCAGCTCCTCCACCTCTTCCAGGTCGGCGAGGGCTGTGCCCACCAATTCCCTCACAAGCTCAAACACCAGCTTCTCTCCCGCGTCGATGTTGCCGTCCCTGAAGAGGAACGACATGTCGTGGCGGAAGAATGGCCTGAGAACGTGAAACCGCCCAAGTCGCCCTTCCAGCGAGGAGACCTCGCTCAGCGAGCCTGGCGGAGCCGATTTCCTGAACAACAAGCGCTGCGCTCCCTTGCTGTTGTTGAATCCCTTGGACGACGAGCGATATCCCGACGAGGTGTAGCCGTCGAACGTGTCCGGGGAGAACGTCGCCACATCCTCCAGGAGGAGGCCCTCGTCAGCCGCCAGGTACAGCGCCTGCCAGCTGTCCTTCTCATGCGCCGGGGCCGAGTCGGACCACACAGAGCCGCCATCGTACTGCACTCCAGCCTGACCTTGGGCCAATGACAGGTAGAACACGCTGTCTTCAGTCATTATGCTGCTCACGCTCCTGAATACGCCGCTCGCCAGCGCTCGGCTTCTCCTGAGGTTTGTTTTGCCGCCCGGATGGGGGAAATTCATCACGACGTAGTGGAACCTTCCCCTCCACTCCAGCGGCAGAGCGGTCGCATCCACCGAGAAGAGCAGCTCCACGTGCGTGCAGCGTCGAAGACGTCGCACATTCTCGTCGTCCTCGTAGCGGGCGTTGAACTCCTCTTCCGAATCGAGTACGGTGGCCGTGACGAGCAGATCCGGCTCCGTTTCCGCCACCGCCACAGAGAAGCTCAGGTTGCCGTCGCCGAGGATCAGCACGTGGCGGGCATCCTTGAACCATCGCTGAAAATGGTATTCGGTTGTTCGACAATTAATGTCGTTTTTTACTACTTTTCAAAGTGAATTTACACCTTTTTCACGCCAAATTTCATATTTTTCAAGTCAAACCGGACACTTTTGAAATCAAATTGGACATTCTTCTAACCATAAGCTTGTAATCAAATTGAACGGCTTCCAAATCGTAACGAGCTCCATACAGCTTGAACTACAGAATCTCCAAGATGGATAGAAAAATTCTCGTTCAAGGAAAATTTTGTACAACTTCCTTTGAAGTATTAATTCACATCCCAATAAGTGAACACATTGGTAGAAAATTTTTCAAATTTTTATTTTTCGAACAAAAATAACGGTTTAAAGCTTGTTTTACAAAGCAGAGCAAGGGGCCATTTTTAAGTCCCAAAAGAGAGATTGCGCCATGCCCCCGTCCAAGACGGTGCGTTTTTTATTCGACTGATAGCAAAATTTCTGGCCCAAGACCCGAAACATTGTCAATAAATGTTTTGCTATTTCGAGCTCCACTCTTAAGAAGAAGGATATGTAAATATGAAGCCCAGGGAAACAACGATACACGAAATTTCTCTTTAGCTGCCAGAGCGAGTGTAACAATTTTATAATTTTTTTTAGAAAAAAAAATGAAGAAAGAAAAAATTCGCTTCAAAGCGCAACAAGGCAGAAATCATATACCGCACAAGAAGACAAGATTGCGCCGTGCACTCAAAAAGTTCGACGCAACTTTTATTTGACTGATAGTGTAAACGTTGCTTGCGTAAAGCATCAATGTGAGGAAATACGTGTTCCTTACAACTCCATGCAAACAGAAATTTCGCTGTCAATCGAACGAGAACCGCGACGCCTTGGTCGAAAGCATGGCGCATTCTTCTGACACTAAAAAAACGGCCGCATCCCTGCTCTTTAGAACAAGGCTTTAACCATTATTTCTCCTCAAAAAAAAGAGAGATTTATAAAATTTCAAACAATGTGTTCACTTATTGGGTAGGTGAACTAAAAATTCAAAGAAAGTCATACTACAATTTTCCTTGAACGAAAACTATTCTGATGGAAATATCTAATTTTTTGTTTTATTTCAAATAGTCACTTAATACTGGCAATTTTCTGATATTTCTTCCTTGCAAACATTCTTGGATGATTCGATCTTTGAAACTTACCCACCTCTAGCGATCTGAAATTTGTTGGGAGAATGGGGGGCCCTGGTGATAAAGAAAACCTGCTCTTTGGCCAGTCGGTTGTGAATGATTCCCATTTCCTGTTGGTTCCTATTTCTTCGACGGTTTACTGTCCATTTCTGTTCTTCTATTTTTCATTTTCTATTATAGCTGTCTGCTATTCTGAATTCTGATTGTTCTCGTATAGTATAAGTCTAGTTTTGGCGGGTCATCAGCGACGTAGTAAATGAATAAATGCATAAATAAATAATCGTGTTGGAGAGTCTGTAGTTGAACCTGTAAGAAGCTCGTTTCGATAGGAAGACGTACACTTTAATTTTAGAAGCGTCAATTTTGCTCAGATGAGTGTCCAATTTGGCGTGAAAAATGTCCAACCTATAAGTGAAAATGGTGTAACTCCGGCGATGATATCTATGAAGCACTGTGCAGCAGCAAATGGCACCCTCTCGAAAACAGCGCAGATACTGGAGGTAATGGCCCTCGCGAAGGGCTTGCAGGAGTTAGAAGACGTTAGGTCGTGGAGTGGGGTCTCATAACGAAGCCTTGACACTGTACCCGTCATCGACTAGGCTTTCTACAGTATGCTCAATAAGGCTTGAGAATGTGGCGTACAAGACCTCGCCACGTTACAATAATGCCCGCTTGCTTTAACAACCGTGATGCCAGACTTCTCGATTAACCTAATATGTACTATTGGGAGATAAAGGATAAAGGATAAAGGATGGCGTTACTCGATCCCTTCTGGAATGCGCCAGCGCATTCTACTTCTACGGGATGTCGTGGAGGCGGCATGAATGCGTATTTGGCCATACAATGACTTGCGGTGGCCAGCCGATGAACAAGTCAGCGCTTTACCCTTCCCAGAAAAGTCTGGTACCAATTCACCGACCCCGGAAGGATGGAAGGCTTGGTTGGCCTGGGCGGGAAATCCGAACCAAGAACCTGGTATCGGGTGCACGCGACAGTCGGCGCCTCCTCCGACTGCGCTACACATGCCCACTATTGGGAGATACCACAGATGAACTTGAAATGGTTATTACTCGCCTAAGCCTTTTTTGTAAATTCATGTATTGCAGATGTACATTAACCAACCTTGCTACGCAGCGCATATTCGGCTCCTAGAGCGCCATTTTTGCGTTCTTTCATCACGCCATGGACGAAGAGGAGGCGTTCGACAAGGCTCTGGAAAGGAGAGAAACCATTGCTGAAATGCCGACTAAATTCACACGCGGGATGAAAGCAAGCATGTAGTGCGTAAAAATGTCTAAGAACGCGTAAACGTAATGCCTGATCGCTCACCGCACGGAAGGCGTTCGTCCCCTACACGAGCCCGCCCGTTGCCCATTTCCCGCCTCTCCGCGCCGCCCTATTTGGACGAGTTTGTGGCGCGCAAAACCGCGCCGCAGTTTGAGAATTCGTTAATTGGCATGACGTCGTCCAAAAAACTAACAGCTGATAGGAGACGAGTGGGGAATTTAAAGGATCAAACAGTCCTCCTTATATGGAAGAAACTTCTAGCGGATGGCGCCGTTGTCATGACATATCACGCTATGATGTTGGTATACTTGTCGGAAAACGCGGAGAACGCTTTAGTACTGAGCGATGTGACGGGACTTAAGAAAGCCTTGGCGCTGTTGCTAAAAGTCATTTCCTCCAGATGTGCTGTACAACATCACGATTATTGTCGTAAAAATGAAGTCTGCTCACGATAAAGCTGCCATGTCAAGCAACGTGATTAGCAACGCGATCCTTTCACGTGGTCGCGGGATCCGGAAATCTCGTCCACAATGAACGCTCGGCGTGCCCCTTGCCCCGCCCCTTTCTGAGGGTAGAGCAGTGTCTCCGCTCCCACCGCACCTACTGTAACCACGGATCTGCCTAAGAACTAAGCCAAATTTGTCTATACGACAGATTTTCGCAAAAACGCCACTCCTTTAACCAGCCTTTATTGCAGGTCGTTCGATCAAAGGATGCATTTTGCAATTGAAACTTACAGTTTTCTAGTTAACATTCCAAGCTCTATTCAGCTGACTCCGAACATCTCTGGGAAGGTGAAATAGATTCCGAGAGACGTCTTGGTTTTGTCATATGGTAGCCTTGTATTGACGGAACAAAAAATTAGCAGATGTAGTTCCAAAATAAACAGCACCACCCACACTTTTATTGGATCTCGCACGAAAAATAAGGACTATTTGATGAATCTTCAGGTGGACAAATACTGGTGGAGGGGCCTGTATTTGGACAGCAGATGATAGGCAGCCGAATAAAAATAGGGCGGCAATTTAGAATTTTCCCGTTTCAGCAGATCTATTTAAATCGACACGCATCTTCAGGGTGGTAATCTAAGGCTGGAAGTTATATCGCTACTCAATGTAGGATGAATTGCTGGGGAAGTATACATTGCACTTTAAAGCTAAAAAGCTCCAACTTTTACAGATACAGGATACACCTTCCTTATACTTAAAGAGAAAATCGATCTATCGGTTAGGAGTGTTAGTTGTTGAGAACGCGCCATCGACACGGCCTTTAATCACTGTTTGAAAAATCCAGAAGTTCGAAGAAAAACTCTTTCCAACTATCTGGACAAAAGGGCTGTACAGAAAATTACAGCCACTATAGTAAATGAGGGCGCGTGTAGCGCAGTCGGAGGAGGCGCCGGCTGTCGCGTGCACCCGATACCAGGTTCTTGGTTCAGATTTCCCGCCCATGCCCACCAAGCCTTCCATTCCCTTGAAGTCGGTGAATTGGTACCAGACTTGTCTGGGGAAGGAAATGCTCCTCTTAGTTATAAGGTAGTTATTCGTTGGGCCACACGAGGTTGTTAGGTGGACCTTTATTTAGCAGGGCCTGACATTTCGAGTTAGGCGACAGTTGTTTCGGAACAGGCTCTGCGATCAGCAGTGTCCTTTTGAAAACTGCTGCGTTGTTGGCAGAAGTGGAAGATTAGGCGATTGCTCAAAGATTGCAGTAATTTATCAGACCAAGTGCTTGGCATGTAACGCTAAATACATTGGAGAAACGCGAAAGGCTCTTGCTGTGCGTATGAGGGAACATCTATCAAGTAAACGACGTGGATTTCTACCAAGCCCACTTGGAGAGCATAGAATTGATGCGCACAACGGAAGGGACTTTAAGGTGAAATGTACCATTTTAGCCGTTGTAAAGACATTTCGGCAAGGGGAGCGTTAGAGACATACTGGATTTCCACAAGAAACCCAGTAATGAACAACCGGAATAAGTGCCTTTCTGTGACGAGTGAATTCCTGGAGTTTGTATCTCATTGTTGTGAACTGTAGAAGGAGCGGTTGGCGACAGTGGTGTGCAGTATGCCCCATTCACCTCTACTGGTTGATCAACGCCGGCGAACATCAGCCGTTCCGGTGGATCCAATTGGTGAGGTCGTTACCCCCACTTGATTCCTCCTTTTGTGCTTGTAGAGTAGATCCGAAATGCTAGGGTAGTTAAGCAGCTTGATGGAGTAGAGCGACTGCAAAACTGATGCACCACGTTCAGGCCCCTGAAGACGACGAGAAGTGAAACGTCAGGCCCCGCTAAGTAAAGATCCACCTAAAAACCTCGTTCGGCACAAATCACAGCTAACTAACAACTTACAATGCCGAGATTTGAAGAAGAGGAAAGTTATAGAATGCTCCTCTTATCCATGTCTACTACAGATAACTATCCCACATGCATAAAGGATGACGGTAGAACACTATTAGGGCCCGTCCATACTTCGCGACAAGAGTGACTGGGGCGACGGATGTGGTGTGGTGTACGTAAATAATTGCGTACTCCACACTCCGTCCGCGACGAATGTAGTGTGAAGTGCGTAATTATTTACGTACACCACACTACATCCGTCGCCCAGTCGCTCTTGTCGCCCTTGTCGCGAAGTATGAACAGGCCCTCAGTTAATCCTCGATTGGATTTGCGCCATGCTACTCATATTACATTGCAAAATAGCGTTCTAGTTGTAAATGTGGCCTACATGAGGAGGCAGGAAAGCATCGGCCAACCACAACCAATCAGATCACCGACAGTACACGCGCCACCCCGTCAGAAATTGACCGTATGGCCTATGCCTTACCACCGCTCACCCCGAGCGAAGCCTAATGATGAGCTCCCATACTGATCGCGCGAAGCGATGAGTCGATATGAGAGCTTATCATTAGGTTCCGCTCGGGGTGAGCGATGGTATGACATAGGCCTCTACGCCTCCAGTAGGTGACATTCGACGCAGCTTGATTGGTCTGGTGCAGCGCCCTTCCTATGTAGGCCACATTGACTACAAGTGTCCAAAATGAAACTATTTGCGAGTAGTTTCACTTGCAGGCTGCCAATGCGAGCGTTTCGCCGCGAAACGAAGAGATATGAGAGAGGCTACTCTACTAAAAACCAATCAGTACTCAAAAAATCGATAAAATGTTTATTGACGGAAGGTAAATCGGTATTCGAAAAGCGAACAAACTGAGAAGGGCGCGTTGAATTGAAAGATGAGAACATGACAAGCAATTCATCAACACACACACACGCACATTGCAATTCGACTGAACCATAGACGGGAAGAAACTACTGGTACACAGTCAGCCAATCAGAGCCAGATGCCGACGCCCCGCCCATAGTGGGCGGAGCGTCGGCATCTGGCGAGGAAAACGGCGGAAAAAATCTATGGAACAGTCGTCATATGGTCTAGTAGAAGTCGAATAAGGCGATTTTATGCGGATAGAAAATAGACCAGCTATTCGGACAGGGGCGGGGGAGGGGTGAGGAGGCAGAGGAGGGACGAATCTCAAACCTAAATCTTCTATCGCTTTCGGAAAGGACACAGGTGAGAACTGTGAGTGGCACGGCGACATGAACGACGAGCAGACGCCACCAGCGAATTCGACCACCCGCTGGCTTCATATACACACACGACCTGCGACGGAATGACTGGTTAGACGGATCTCGGTAGAGGGACAGGAGGAGCGAGAAATCTTCGACGAAATCACTGGATCGATTATGTCCAAGAAATGAATTTAGCAGGGCTGACGTTCGTTTCAGGGGGCTCTATGGCGGTACAAGGAGAGGAGACTAGTATTCTCAGTCCACTAAAATACGATTTATAGTCGTGTCGCTGCGGAAGGGCGAGCAATATCGATTAGGCGGCGGGGAGGATCGATAGTCACAAGGGCTGCCCTTGACTGGATTTACACTTCAGTGGTGGGGTGTCGCAGCCTAATAAAAGCTACCAATATCGATCGGCTGCGCTACCCAATCAATACCGCTAGCTTTCGTAACGCGTCATCGCCAGGCGACTGCATGTAGTATAAATCCCATCTTTTAGAACGCCTTTGAGAAGTAGCCGCATTGCGGTCGCTGGAACCGACCACACCGGTCCATTCAGTGTCAGGGACAACGGCGATTGATCGCCTTTGCAAAACATACATATCGATTTTCGTTAGCACTCGCTCGAAAACTCAATACGCACTATTTGCCTTGACGAGCAGTCACTGTTTTCACCGGCTACAAACAGGGTCTAAGGAGGGACGTTTACTTCAGTCGCCGCGCGGCCCATGAAAGCTATATCGATCGTTCGTGACACGTGATCGATAGTGCTAGTTTCGATAACGCCGCGCCACATTCAGACTGAAGTATAAATCGCGTCTACGGGACTGTTCATAGTACGCGATAGGACCCACAGCAGTGACTGATCGCCTGGGCTAAGATTACATATCGATTTTGCCAGGCGATTCCCGACATAAGGCCTCTGTTATACTCCCGCGGGAGCATCCGCCGAACGTCCGCGGACCAATGGTGCACGGCGGAGGCGGGCGTGGCGAGGCGCGGCGATTGGCCAGGTGAGGAGTCTCAGCGCGATTCTCCCCTTCCGCGGATGCTCCCGCGGGAGTATAACTCAGGCCTAAGTCAATTCATATGCTTTGCACAAGCGACTTAGCCGCTTCGGTCGTCACCGTCGCGGACTATAAACAGGCCCTAAGTCAAATAAACCGCTCCGCGATGCGTGCAGTCGCGTCGCGGCAATTCGCATATTTTAAGACCTTTAGACGTCGACAAGTAAGGTGTCAGAGAAAGGAGCATTCGCCGGAACTTGCAGGCCATTCCCAGGCGAGCAGTTGCGTCGCGGCCTGCGCAACTGAAATGGATTTCTCGAGTGATCCTCCTATAGTAGGATAGGTCAACGAGTGTAATTATTTACGTCTAATTAAACACCCCATTATAAATAACCGCTCAAATTAAAAACCCTAATCGGACGTTTGTGTGCATCAACTTTAAAAGGTGTTTGGTACAAGTCTATGATGTGGCCTACATAGTGAAACGAAAGCATGCCTGCTAATCACGCCGTATCAAAAAGTCCTGCCACCCAACCACAACGCGTGCTGTACGGATCCTGATTTGCAGACACGCTCACTGTCGAAGCTGTGATTGGCTAGCGCATTCCCGCTTGCCCATGTAGGCCACATGAATGACTTGGACCACCAACCGGGTGTCGGTTTCGGAGCGGCTATAATAAGACCTTATAATCAGCCAAAGGAGTCTTTGACCACAAAAAGCGGCAGAAATCCGTCCTTGCTCCGCTACCAGATAAAAATGAAGAGCGTAGTCCACCAAGCGACTAAAAGCCAACCCCTAAAAATTCGGCGTATCATGAACATTTTCGGAAAACAACGGCACAAATCTGATTTTTTGTCTGTCTAAAACCCCCGCCTCTTTGAATTAAATGAGAAAATCACTACCACAGTAGCTACCGCTATTCAATAAACCTACACCACAGCTACGTATACAAGTGAGAAGGACCCTAAAACGAACGTCAGCCCCCGATAAACCAGGTAGGCAGATGGATAACAGCTTCAACAGCCGACAAAAGATCAGCTCAGCGGCGCCGCGGCAGCAGCAGCTACAGACTCATCAGACGCAGGCGGCAGATCTGGCGCCGGAAAGAGGCGACTTCCGCTAGAGTCAGCCGCACTTGCACTTCTTCTTCTCTCGTTGCCGCTCGTTCAGCGTCAGCTTCACCTCGCCACGGCCATCCCTTCCTTGAGGATTCGCCAGCTTCGCGTTCAGCACCAGCCGTGTTATACAGGAGAACATCTGCAACATCGGAACGTCTGCTACGCCGCCTTGTTTGAACTCGAAAACAGGAAAGGAACCGCATAAAATACAAAAACTTGCAAACTTGGGCACCATCGCAAAATGGTAGGGCCACCAAATATCTCTCTAATGTGGAATCTAGGTGTTCAGAATAGCCTTTATACCATTTGCACATCAAATTGGACACTTTTCAAATTAAATTCGACACTATTCAAGTCAAATCCCACACTCTTCAATGCAAACTAGATGGTTCTGAAATCAAAGCAAGCTCTTCCAAATCAGAACGAGTTTCGTACAGGTTAAGCTACAGGACTTTCCAAGATGGTTAGAATAGTTTGCTGTTCGAAGAAAATCTGGTATAACTTTCTTTGCAATTTCTTAGTTCAGCTGTCGGAACGAGTGAAATGATGTCGTAAGATTTTTATTCTTCATAAAAAATTTGTTTTATTTTAAAGCACAACAAGGCAGCAATCGTTTAATGCATTAAAAGACGATATCGCGTCATACACTCGAAAAGCCCGCTGTAACCTTTGTTTGATTGGTGGCTGATAGGGTAGATGTTGTTTACATTTATTTATTTACTCAAAGCATACATTAAACACGCAACAATACACCATACAATGTACACATCTCAAACGAAATAAAGCTTGGAAAAAAGACAAGATCAAGGCGGATCGAAGGTGACATTTCTCTTAACGAACGTTTTAAATGCATTTTTCGACGAACTATGAAGGTTGTCACTTTTGGCTAGTAATGAGTTCATCACATTCAGACACCTGTAAGTGTCTGAATGTGATGAACTGTGATTAAACACGATCTCATCCGTGTTCTAGCAAACGAGACGTACAGCATCGTTTTTCCTCTCCTACTTCTTGACAGGGGATGACCAAACAATGTTACTGGGTCTACTGGCACTTTCCCTGTGAGAATTTTGTAAATCGTTAAGAGGCCAGCTAGTTTCCTTCTTTTGTAAAGTGATGAGAGACCAAGAATTTTAGATCTGTCATTCGCTCCGGGGGTATGAAGGTCATAACTAATTTCCGTGTAAAACTGTTCTGTACACTTTCTAGAAAGGAAATGTCTTTTTTTTACAGGGATTGAAGATAGTTGTTCCCGACTCTACAATTGGTCGCACATATGTTTTGTAGGCACGCAGCAACACTTGGGGGTCGTTGGACTTCAGAATTTTGAAAAGGTTGCAGATTCGATGATTTGCCCTTGTCTGCCAACATCTTATAATGTTCACTGAAATTCAAATTGTAAGTTATCATAAAGCTCAAATCTCGTACATCATCTACCGATTTAGGCTCAGTGTCGCGAAGACTATAAGACTGCGGCCCATTCCCTGGGGCCGGATTCATGAACGCGGCCGGAGGTAAATTCTACCCCCACTTACCTCGACGGCCATTTACCCGCCGCTTTCCCCGAACTTACCTCCGTTTTCTGATTCATGACGGCCAAGGCGAGGGTTTTGCTCCGCGGCCAATTTCTGACCCAATGTGCATGCCTCCGCTGGCCCGCTGGAATCAACTAACAGCGAAACCAAGCAGTCACACTTGCTGCTGGGACGTCGCTGGCACCGACACTAGCAGCATCGTATTTAGGGGAAATGAAATGTGAAATGTGGGGTTGTGCGAGGGGGAAGGAGGGAGAGGGGTGGAAACTAGTAGCATAGCAGGAAGTAGAGAAACAATGGTAAATGTGGGCCTACATGACTAATAATGGGTGCCATCCACTACAGTAGCCTCCATAGACAACATATGCCAAGGAAGGTTAAGGTGGTGGACTAGGCTCATGGTGGCCCAAGCCGACCCACAATGCCACTAAAGGAAGTAATTCACTTGAAAATAAGTGGCATTGTGAGCCGCCATGGTCCACAGAGCCCAAAAAATCATGGAATGCAAGCCTAATAGAGAAAAACAAAAGGTAAAACAACTCACCGAAGTGCTGCAAAAGACGTGCGCATGGCGACGGCAACTAGGCGCCCTGCCAGGCATTGAATTTGCGGCTGGCGGCCAGCTCAGAGCTGGCTAAGGGCCAGCGGAGGCATGCATTGGGTCAGAAGTTGACCGCGGAGCAAACCCCTCGCCTTGGAGGTAAATGTTCCCCGACGCGATGACGGGGTAGCATTTACCTCGACACTTACCTCGGATTTTTCCCGCCGCGCGTTCATGAATCGCGCGTAAGTGGGGAGTGGGGGTAAATTTTGCACTTACCCGCCGGTGAATCGTTCATGAATCCTGCCCCTGATTTTGTTCCAGTGCGAAGGTAGCAAGCCAGGTGACATGAACACCAAAGTGTGAATACGTGTTCTTCACAGTTCCGTTGGTTTCGTCATTTGTATTGCAGCTATAGAACCCAATGCAACATTTTTTCCATCAATCGAACAAAAATCGTGACTTCTTGGACGAGGACAGGGCGCAACCTCTTCTTTTGGCACTATAAACACTAGTCACCTCCCTGCTCTTCAAAACATACTTTAAGACTTTTTCAAAAAGATTTTCTACAAAGATTTTCTACAACGTTAAGAACGTGTTTAGTATCTGGGTGGACGAACCAAAACTTCAAAAAAATTGTAGTAAAATTTCAATTGAATAAAGATTATTCTAACCTTTTTCGAAAATCTAGCTTAGCCTGGAAGACGTTCGTTTTGTTTGTAAGAAGTTAGGTAGATTTCAGAGACATCAAGTGTATTTAAAAGAGTGTCCAATTTGACATGCCATTAGTATCTAATTTTCACGTCGAATTGGATATTTTTCGAATCAAATTGGACACTCTTCTAAGCCAGACTAAGACTTTTGAAATCAAAGCGAATACTTCAAAACTGAAACAAGCTTCTTCTACAGTAAACTAGAGACTCTCCAAAAAGGTCAGAATATTAAACTGCTAGTAAAACTTTCCTTGAAGTTTTAAATCATTTACCTAATAAGTGAAAACATTGTTTGAAAATGAAATTTTATTTCAAAAATAATGGTTTAAGAGCAGGAAGGTGGAGATTTTTTAGTGTCAAAAAAGAGATTGCGGCATGTCCTCTCCTAAGACGTCGCGATTTTTATTCGATTGATAGCGGAATTTCTCTTTGCATGGAGTTTGACACCTGTTAACAAACAAAAACAACTGTAAACAGCACACATTTCCTCACTTTCGTGGTTCATGCAAGTGGTATTTACACTGTCAGTCTAAGAAAAGTTGCGGTGAACTTTTCGACTGCATTAACGATCTGATCTTTTATCTTTTTCTCTTTTTTGTGTTATATGCCTGCTTCCTGGTTTTGCTTCAAGTCAAATTTCTATTTATTTATTTATTTATTTATTTAATTGCGTCTCAAGGACGCGCACTCTATGTGGGAACAGCAAAGAAAGAGCCCATGCGACTAAAAAGGAAAAGAAACACAAATCAGGCAACAATGTAAGATTGAAACGGCAGCGTTAGACTTTAAGCAGGATTTCAGAAGCCAACCATTTGGGTTGCAAGAGTCTATATAATTTATTGTTTTTTTTTTCAAAAAAGGAAAATTTTATAAAACTATTACATTCATTCGGATAGCCGAACTTTCAGGGAAAGTTATAGCAAATTTTCATCGAACAGAAAATTATTCTAACCATCTTATTGAGTCTGCAGTTAAATCTGCCCGAAACTCGTTTTGATTTGGAAGATTTAGCTTTGATTTCAAAACTCTTAAAGCTAGTTTAGAGGACTGTCCAATATGGTTTGAAAATTGTCCAGTTCGACGTGAAAATGCTATACATGTTCCATGTGATACCTTATGAATATGGAACAAATAAAATACGTATGCGCAACTGGTCCCCGTAATCAGTGACGTTATTTGGCCCCGAAAACTAGACAACTTAGACTTAGACAAGCTTTACATTTGCTTCTTCTTTTCCACCTCTACAAAATCTAAAAGTCACTGACCTCTTCGACATTACTGTTCTCTTTGGCGGACGTCTCGAAGAACTTGATGTGCATGGTGTCGGCGAACTGCCTCGCATCATTCTCGAGCACTACTCTCCGTGAAGGATCCTCATTCTTGTTGCCGACTAAAATCAACCAACCATAAGCTACTACTAATAGCGTTATATCAATCAAAAAGGACAACGGCCGGCGTTATTTAATCCTCTTTGGGATGCGCCACGCGCTCTACTTTTACTGAATCCTGTAGAGGCTATTGAACGCGTATTCGACCTACATAATGACTTGCGTGGCCAGCCGATGAACAAGTCACCGCTTTATCCTTCCAAAACAACTCTGCTACCAATTCACCGCCCCTGAGGGATGGAAGGCTTTGTTGGCCTGTGCGGGAAATCCGAACCAGCAACCTGGAACCCTGTGCACCCGACATTCGGCGCCTCCTTCCTCTAAGCTATTACACCCTAATATTACACCCTAATTCGGTTACAGAACTGAATCGTGCGAATACCAACAAAAACTAAAATTCCGCATGGCGCTCCCAAGCCGATTAGGTTCAAATCACGGCCTAGAGCAAACTTTAGGCTGGTGCATAATTTTTGTCCACATTTGGGTTTATTCGAAGTTTCTTGAGGACACTTTGGTAAATTCTTGGAATGTCTGCAATATTGCGTAGTTCTTCCAAGCAACGAGTAGCAATTACGAGCTGCCAAAAAAGGAGATGATTTGTTTTTGTAAAAGAAAAACAGAAACTTAAAATCATGCTGCTTGCTGGACAAAAATTATTACCAACCTAATATGATTTCAAACTCAATTGTGGATACTGGCTAGCGTAATCACCACAAGGATTTATGTGGCTCCACTTTACTGTACTAAAACATGCTTCAGTAATTGTCGAGCTGTTTGGATAGACGTCAGCAACGTCTCCAAGCGCTAGACTGCTCCACCTGTACAGGGTGGCCCATAAGTCCTGCAACAAATACATAGGCGTATAAAAAGGCTAAGAATGCACTAAATTTGGTACATTTTTAAACCGTGTTTGCCCATGGTTTGTAGATTATGGTGGAGCGGTATTATTCATAAGGGACCACTCCTAGATTGATAAGGGCCTTCAGATCGTGTGGGTTGCTTTGCAGCTCACGTCGCAGCCCCTCTTACGGAGTTGTACTATTTATTCGTTCCAAAGAAGATATTGAACAATAGTTTTCCTAGGCTTTATAGAGCAGGACATTTTCTTTAAGATGAACAATGATTGAAAATCTAAAGATTCAGAAATTTCACAGCTAGTCTTTCGCAGGTGCAATATTTTGCAGATGGACTGAGAACCGCTACCGCGTCCTTTTCTTTTGCCGTTAAAGGAATCGCTTCACCAGAGTGTGCATTTTGCCTTTAAACAGCGCGATTGAGTCTCTAATATGTGGTGTTAAGTTTTTGTTCCTATCAAACGAATATTTTTATTGATTTTCACCCTTTTTACACAAAAACCTAGGGTGTGAGGGGGGACATTTTGGAAGATCGTGTATGACAAAAACCTGCCATGCATGGCCATTGTGTTTATATCATCAGGGTCCAGCAAAGGTGGTATTGAACGCACTATTATTTTGACCTTTCTGGGATCTCTCAACTTTGAGAAATTTTTCATCAAATGAGGCAGAGGCTGAATACCCATTTCGAACGACGCCCTCCAACTGCGCTTATAAATTTTTCCTTCTACTCTCTTCTCCTCATAGCTGAGTCTTCATCTCACTTGTGGACTTGTAGAGTTTTCCTTGTAGTTTTCTAGAAACAACATATTGCTTAGTAATAGATTACGCACACGGCTGAATATTGAATTTGTTCCAGCTGGTTGCTGCATCGTGTATGATCAGAAAATTAATAGCGTTCTTCTACGGTAGTTCAGATCCGTTCATCCAATGTTCACTCTTGAGAGGCATTTGCACTGTCCTACACAACACCATCATACTGCATGTTCAACAACGAATCTTCCGAAATTTAGTCACATCGGAACGGAAGCGCCCCACCACGGGCCAGAGAAGAATTTTCGGTATTTACGTGAGAGCGCATTACTTTGTAATAAGAGCAGCTACAACCATGATACTTTCCAGAGGTATAGCACTAAGTATATGCTACATAACTGTTGACACGCGGTTCTTTGCAATTGGAAAAAGACAACCAATAAGGTCGCCTAATTTTGTTGCAGGACTTATGGGCCACCCTGTACAGCAGCCAGAGGATCTCATCGCTCCAAGAACACAAAGGGTGTAATATCGCTCGTTCAGGGCTTCACCGTAGAAGTCCGACCAACGCGTTGGTGGGCCTCTGGCGCTCTCTTAACATCCCACGCAATCCAGACGATGACGGCTCTCTTCTAGCAGATGCCTGCGATACGCACTACCTGACTGGTCCACCTAATTTTCGACAACAGGGAGCATACGACAGCATTTCTATGTTATCCTCATATGCACCGTAACGAAGGAGTATAGTAAGCCTCGCGGATATGGTAAAAGAACCATAAGGAACTGATATTCGCGAGCAGCACTCGTCCCGCCTCCACTAGGCGTGATGTCACTTGAGTTGATCAGGGAGCATTGCGTCCACTGACTCAAACCCCCTAGAAGCTTCCGTCTGTGACGAAGGCCGGGAAAGCCGTTGCACGGTCTCCTCACTCCAATTAAGCGTCTTGGTACAGGGATTCCATGAATGGAGTAGGGTTTAGTCAGCGTAGGCGACCGTCCATGGAACACTCTCGGCCACGCTTGTCTCAGGTTTTTGTCGCCGCCTCATCAGTGGGCTTAATTCGTTGCGACCATCGTCCCACACCGAACAGTCGCAGAGTATAAAGCAACCAGTGGAGGTGACTTCGACCATTCTGGAACTCCTCTCGACGGCCTCAAACCGTCTTTGACGTCGTCTCTACTGCTATCCGTGCCCCTCTCGCAGTTCTGTTCTTCCGCTCCCCACTACACATTTGATTCCAGATTTTTATTCCCTTAAATTTTCCATTTCTTTTCCGGTTTTTAATTGTACCATTTTCACGCCTAACCGAGCGCTTTTCGGACAACTTTGGGCACTTCTAAAATCAAATTAAAATCAAACCGCTGTTCTAAGCATGTTTGATGCCTTTAAAATCAAACCGAACATCAACATAGAAACCAGAACAATTCCAGGTCCAGAATAAAGCTCCAGATTACGCTAGAGGCACCGAAACAGATAGAGTATTTTCGAGGAAGATTTAGTATAACTTTCTGCAAAATTTTTGAAGATCATCTCATGTTTTACAGAATTTTTAATAGTGAGTCCCCAATAAGTACGACACTATTTAAAAGTCTATAAAACTGGCGAGCTAGACAAATGCATGGCGTAACCTCTTTCCCAAATATACTCAAAGGCTGCTGCTCTTCTGCACTTTAAAATAAGCCTTGCTCCCTTATTTTCAATCGAAAAATAGAAATTTTTATAAAATTTCAAACATTTTGTTCACATTTCTGGGCAGATGAAATGTAAATTTTCTAGGAAAGTAACAGTAAACCTTCCCAATACAGACATTTATTTTGACCTTCTTATAGAGTGTCTGATTTAATCTCCGTAAAGCGCTCGTTTCAATTTGGAAGATGTTCTAGCTGGTTTCAGATGTGAACAGCTTGCTTTAAAAAGTGTCCAGTTTGACTTGAAATGTAAATATACCATTTTCGTTCCTTTTTTTGGAATTGGACACGTTTCAAACCAAATTGGACACCCTTCAAGTGCAAGCTTCACGCTCCTGAAGTCAAAATGAGCATCTTCTATATTGAAACGAGCTACATTAAATTAGACTCCCCGGAACGACTAGAACAGTTTTTCGAAATGATTGATTTCCTTTGAAATCTATTCGATTCACTTCACCTGCTCCAATAAGTGAACACACCGTTCGAAATTTTATAAAATTTGTATTTTCCAAGAAAAACTGCAAAATAAAAATTGTTTGAATCTTCTTGGTGAGTAAAGAAAAGCAGCAATTTTATAGCGTTTCAAAGTAAGAGATCGCGCCAAGCACTCGTTTAACTCGTTGCGATTTTCGTAAACTGCGGGCTGAGGATGTGTATGTTTTTGTAGCTGTCCTTGTTGCACCGTTTACACCTGCCTTACTTCACGTAAACAGAATTTTCGCTATCAATCAAACGAAAACCACTACGATATATTCGGCTGCATGGCGCGATCTCTTTCTTTTACACTCCAAATGAAAAAAAAAACTGAACATCTTCCAAATCAAAACGAGCTTCTTCTACATTACGCTCCAGAAAGTTGTACCAATTTTATGGTTAAGAAAAATTTTGTACGACTTAAAGAATTAGTTCACCCGCCCCAACAAATGAACACATTCTCTGAAACCTTATAGAATTTTTACTTCCCCACAGCAAATAATGGTTTATAGCCTACTCCAAGGCACAGAAAGGCAGCTACTATTGAAGTATTGAAAGAGTAGATCGCACCATGCACTCGTTTACCTCGTCGCGAATTTTATTTAATTGACATTGTGGGTGTTACTTACCTGAAAAACAGCAAAAATGTGTATTTTCTAGATGAATCACTGACAAGTGTGCAGCTCTACGCAAACGGAAATTTTGCTATCAATCAATTCAAAATCGGGGCGTCCTGGTAGAGTGGCCCAACCTCTTTTTAACACTTAAAATTTGTTGCCTTTCAGCGTTTTTGAACAACCTTCAACCGATTATTTTTACCTAAAAAACAAAAATTTCGTAAAATTTCCAACAAATCACATTTCCAATCAAACAATGGGGCAGATGAGTTGAAACTTTCAAAGAAAGTCATACTAAATTTTCGTCGGGCAAAAAATTATTCTAACCTTCTCTGTGTCTCTTGTGTAATGTGAAAGATGCTCGTTCTGACTTGGAAGACGTTCAGTTTGATTACAGAAGCGTGAAGCTCGCTTAGAAGAGTGTCCAACTGGATTTGAAAAGTATCGATTTCCTTTGAAAGGCGTCCAATTGGACGTGAAAATGGTATACATCAACACTTTAGGGTTTTTTATTTTTTCATTTCTTTTTTTTTTGCATCGTGTCGAATCTTTACTTTTTTGGGTGTCCAACTGAATTTGACTATCACTCATTTTTTTTATTAGAAAAAGCTAATATGGTCCCATTTGGAACCTTGTTGGAGTGCTTCTAGTAGACTACCCGAGCCAAAAAGGGCTCTGCAGCAACCCCTTCTCTCACGAGCAAGGCTCACCACTCTAAAACAGACCCTAGTGAGGTGATCAGAAACAGCTGGGAATAACCGTACCAAGAATCTTCTGCACACTCTCGCAATTCGCATCTATTTCATGCAGCCACCGCTTCACATTGCTGAACGACTCGCCGTTGGTCACGTCGTACACCACAACTACGCCATGCGTTCCACGATAGTACCTGAAAATTAGAAGGCTTCAGAAGGTGTAGTGGAGAATTTTCCGATGAATTTTCGTAATCTATCCTAATCGGGAGAGAAGGTCATGACCGTTGCCACGATCAATGACACGAGACGGAGTCAGATCAGTGATCATAAGAAGCTGGGAACGAGGCGTTCATCTTTGCTCACGCATTCGCGGACTTCGCTTGTCCTGTTCTTGCCTCATCTCATGATTGTGCCATTATCGAGATTAAATATTAGGTTGGCAACTAATTTCGTGGACTCTCAAGAATCTTCAGCAAAAGTATTTATTAACAAATAACTGATGACAATCTTTAATTAAAATAAGATCCCTCGGAACGCAGAAGTGCTTCCCATATATCAGGTAGCTGGTCTATCCCACGGCCATAGAATTATTGTGCTTTTAAGGCCAAGAATCTTTGGAGGTGCATTTTGACCCGGTCCACATTATTAAATCGTCTTCCAACCAAGAAGTACTGCACCAAACTAAAAATGTGGTAGTCACTCGGCGCAAGGTCAGTGCTGTAAGGTGGATGAGTTTGACGCTCCCAGTCAAGGTCTTCTATTTTTTGAGGCGTCCGGTTAGCTACGTTCCCTCCGTTTGGTGGTGTCAAGAAGGTATTAACTTCTGGGAGCTCGTCAAGAACGGTTCCAGCATTAATGCTGTGATCTACTCTTCTCAACCTGGCCGCGCGCAGGCTGAACTCCGCTGGAATCGGTTCAGACAGATTTTCAGGAGCGGAATTATCCTTCAGTGAGATAACGCCAGATCACACGTCACGAATCGGGAGCTTCAAAAAATCGAAGACCTTAGCTGGGAGCGTCTAACTCACCCACTTTACAGCACAGGCTGTGCGCCAAATGACTAGCACCTTTATAGCACGCTGCAGCACTTCTTGGTTGGAGAACGACTTATTAATGTGGGCCATGTCAAAACGCATCTCCAAGGATTCTTGGCTTTAAAATCACAAGAATTCTACAGCTGTGGGAGGGGCCAGGTAGCTGATAAATGGGAAGCAGTCCCGCGTTCCAACAGATATTACTTTGGTTGAAAACTGTTATTTGTTATTTGTTTGTGAACACTTTTGTTGAAGACGCTTGAGAGTCCACGAAATTAGTTGTCAACCTAATATATACCGGATCCAAGAACTATGTACAACTGATGCGTACGGTTATAATTATCCGCACGCGACGCATCGACCGGGAAAATCAGCGCGGATAATTATAACCGTACAAATCAGTGACTCATAGTTCTTGGATCCAGTATACATTTATTCTCGATAATGGTACAGTCATTAAATGGGCAAGAGCAAGATAAGAGAAGCCCGCGAATTTATGAGAAAAAGCCGGATGCCTTGCTCCCTGTCTCCTCAATTTTTTCCCGAATTTAAGTAAAAACCCTCGCATTACGGAACAGCAGCCGAAGCTGCCATAGAATCCGTAATCATCTCCCGTATTTCGGTACTTGCCTATTTAAAATTTGCAGATGTGCCTGGGTAATCGAGGCATAGCTTCTAGGAAATTTCTTTATCGTCATTTTTACTTCATTTTTAATTTTTGTTCATATCTTTTCTTTATTTTTTAAAGTAGCCTTTTCGGCCTTTTCGCCTAACTTTCATAGGGTTGTGTTTAGTTTCCAGTTTGTTTAACTGTTCAACTTTCCACAATTTCCAAATTTCCACAATTTTCTCAAGTTTAAAGTAACGAAATAAGCCGGCCCAAAAACACCTTGAACACCTGAGAAAAGTCCTTCTACCCTTACGGCTCAGATTTCGTGCAAGGAATCCGTCTGACCAACCGCACCACGCCCTCGACCCTTCAAGGGTCAGTTAGTTGGCGCGAAACTTCGAAGAGAACGATAGATCTGTATTCTCTACTGATGGGACATTTCATAAAAGTGGAGCACATGGCGCATTCACATGAGAGAGCTGACATCCTTTAGTTCCTCGCCCTCCGGCACAGAGTCAGCAGGATCAACAGTTCACACTCTTACAGCAGCCCGGCTAAGTCAGCTTCAGCATCCGCAATTCCTCGGACAGAGAGATATTCTGGGAACAAGACAGTGGACATCCTAATTCAGTATTTTTCACGACCAATATTATCCGGCAATCGACCGTCGGATAACACAGAACGTCACGCCACAGCATGCTATAAAGACGAAGAATTATGGTCTGAGCAGAAATTATGGACTGCTTATCAACCGAAAACGCCAGTGTAATCCTCTCAGCAGCTCACTGCTGTACGTCACGCGTCATCTTCTCGAGATGGTGCTACTGTTTGTGGGAACTTTGACACTATCTGCACTTGGCAAACCGACGCAGTCGGCGATTCACAGACTGCTGCAACAGCACTCGCATTTCATTTTCCGCTTCCATACCAGCTAGCCTTTTTTAATGTCTTTGAACTTCACTATGGCATCATATTTGGTAAAAGCAAGCGTGCTGGTCCGCCTTTTCTGGTCCCGTTTATTGGTCCCCTTCACTGGACCCCTTTTACACTGGTTCCTTTTCTGATTCCGCCTTCATTGAACCCAGCCTCCCCCTCCATCTTCACTGGTTATCCATTACCGGGCCCATCCTTACTGATACCCCATTACACGTGTTCGGGATCCGGATAGCCCTTGCGTGGCATCGATGACACCTCTACTGAGCCCCGACACCCGTTAGGCCGGCAGCAGAGTCTTGCGGGTGCCGCGGACCCGCCATAACAACGGCGGGTGGTACTGCGCCGCGGGGGTTACTGGACGCAATGCTGCGTACTTTTGCCGGCTGAAGCACTGAAAAGGTCGTTGCGATTTTTATTTGATTGCTAGTGTTAGCGCTGCTTACATAGGACATCATATGTGAGTGCGTGTGAGTTTTTCAATTATTTTTGCTGCATCGTTTACAGGTGTGAAACTCCATGCAAACAAGAATTTTGCTATCAATCGAATAAAAGTCGCGACGTTTCGGACGAGGGCTTGGTGTCATCCTTTCTTCTAAAAATAAAAAATGGCTGCCTTTCTGCTCTTTCAAACATATTTCAAACCATTATTTTTCCTCAAAAAGAAGAAATTTATAAAATCTCAAACAAGGTGTTCACTTATTGGGTACGGGAATTAAAACTTTAAAGAAAATTATATTTAAAATTTCCTCAGACAAAAAATTATACTAACCTTTTTTTGAAGGAGAGTTCCTATTAGTTTAATGTAGAAAGTGCCCACTTCGATTTGAAAGAATTTGCGTTGATTTCAAATGTTTTGGGCTAGCTTAGAGAAGAACGTAAACACAGCAGCCAAAGCACTTGCATATTTCATTTCGAATTCTTCCCATATCGAACAAAAATCTGGCGCCGCCTTCAGTGCATTCAACCTACGTATACAACTATGTAGTATACGTGAGCTTGATGGCGATTTTGTGAAAGACCAGGAGCGAGTAAAACGCAAATTCTGATCTAGCTGAAAGCGTACTGTTCTCATGAAAAGTGTGCCTTTACTACTTTGCTCCTCCCTTGCTGAAGAATTGAAAATGTTGACACTTAGCAGTTTTACTCGAGTATTTGAGACTCTTTTAAGCACAACTTTCATTGACCTGCGTCATAGCTGCGAAAGGGCCCTCAATGACAACTTTAACCGATCTGCTCATCAATAACGAGTACTTCTTAAAAAAAGTTGTTCAGTACCGCTGTATAGGTAAGGATAGTGCTTTGTGCTAATCACTCCACCAGCCATTCTACGGGTTGCCGTGGAGGCAGTCTGAAAGCATATTTGGACGTAAGAAGGACCTGTGGAGGTCAGCTAATGGGACGCCAAGTTTTGACCTTCCCAGAAAATTTAGTGCCAAGTCAATGGCGCTGAAAGAATGGAGGACTTATTTTGACTGTGCGAGGGTCGTACCAATAACCTCGATTCGGTGTGAACGCGACACCCGACTCTTCTTCCGACTGCGCTATCACGAGCCCACCGTACGGCTCGTGTTAGCACAGTCGGAAGAACTCGTGTTATTCACGTTTAGCGAAATGGCTAGCAATGCAGAAGCATGAAAACGAGGACCGAAAACCCAAGAAAACTCTCTCCCACCAAGCTTCCAATCCGACCACGCCCTCCGGCGGGTCTCACCCGCAGCTCCTGGCACTGCGGGTGAGAGCCGCCGTGAACTGCGGCATCCCTTGGGGACCTTTGCGAGCGGCGGCTCCGCGACAACTCGTCCGCGCCGCCGCTTCCATCATAATGGCAGCGTGGGTCCCACTGCGGCGGGAGCGATATGGACGAGTTTTCGGGGTGTTGCCGCGAGACTCTGTAGAGGCCCTTACGCGACATCGGTGACACCTTTTCTGAACACGGATGTCTGTTGCACGATGTCTGTGACATGTCTTCTGAAGCTGAACGCTTTGGCACGACGTCGGTGACATATCGTCTCAACCCGAACGTCCTTTGCATAACATCGGTGACACGTCTTCTGAACCTCTTGACCTCCTGTTACTCGACGTCTATGAAAGGCCAGATGGACAGACGGAAGGACGGGCAGACTGACAGTCGCTAATTCTTTCATATGTAGTAGGAATTTTCAAGTCAAATTGAACACTTCCCAAAGCAAACTAAGCACCTGTGAAGGCAAACTGAACACCGTCCAAATCAGTAGTTTATTTTTCTGAAAAAATAATGGATCAAAGCTTACTCTAAAGTGAAGGAAAACAGCGGTTTTGAGCATATTATAGGAAGAAATTGCGGAATCCACTCGTCCCGTTCGCCACGAATTTATTTTCATAGATAATGAACCCGAGCAAAAAGAAAGAGATTTTGCAAATCGAAAGAGTTCAAGAAACCTTGACACGAAACTGGTTTTCCACCGTGCCCTCAGTTCTATGAATGTTGCTGCTTTATCTGATTATTTTAATCGATTGAAATTGTTGGGCTTGAAAGGTTTACAATGCAGGCGTGCAGTAGCAGACCTCGTGTTTTGCTTCCGTATCCTACGCAGGAAAATTACAGGGAACGCAAAAATTACCCACACAGGGTACGACGCAGTCCACAACTACTAGCAAAACTGGATTCCTATGGGCTCCATATGGGAATATGTTATACACTTATACCATACGCAAATGCGTTCCAGGTTTGAGCTCATGAATGCTTACAAAGTGGTAATGGCAAAGCGAAATCCGAAACGATCGGCCATCACCAGCCTTTCTGGTCGCAGCGCTGTTTTTATCGCCAATGTTCTCAATGTTCCTCGACGAACGGTGTATGATGCCATAAAACGATACAAAGAGCTATGGCACTTTATCAGACAGGACTGGACGATGTAGGAAATTGACTGCTACCACTACGGAAACGATAAGAAAGGTTCGCGAGCGGATTCGCCGTACTCCTCGCCGTTCGATGCGAAAAATGGCTCAAGAACTCAATATTTCTGCAAGTAGTGTTAGAGCCATCGTCAGGAACAAGCTTAATATGTGGTGTCGATATCGTACTCAACGTGTCCACATGCTAACTGAGAGAATGAAAGCTCAGCGACTACGAAGATGCAAGAAACTTGCTGAAGCGGTTCGCGAATGGCACGCACCGCGCGATCGTTTTTTCGCGCGGTGCGCGCGAGAACCTTGAAACCCATGGTTAATCCTCAAAACGATTGTCTTCTCTCACAGAACGTTGGAGCTGCTATCCGTGACGGGACACTGGTTTGTAGAACGGCACATCCGGCTTCAGTTATGGCTTGGGGTGCGCTTACTTCAAACGCCAAGTCCCCTTAGTTTTTGTCGAATCCGGCGTCAAAATCAACAAGGACGAGTACCAGAAAACGATTTTGGAGGACGCGTTGAAGCCCTGGGCCGATACACTCTTCGGTAATGAAAGATGGTGCTTCCAGCAGGACTCTGCGCCTGCACACAAGACAACGCAATAGTGGTGCAAACGTGAGCTCCCGGATCTTACTGCGCACGAAGACGGACCTTCGAATCCACCGGATTTGAATCCTCTCGATTTCTCTGTCTGGTCAGTTATTGATAGCAAAGTTTGCTCTACTCGACACGCAAGTTTGGCTTCTCTGAAAGCTTCCGTGACTGAAGCATGGAACGAAATGAGCGAAGACTACCTCCGTCCCACGTGTAATGCGTTCGTTACTCGTCTGAGGGATTGTGTTCGTAAGAAATGCGGCCACTTCGAATGACTTTGATATGTTTTTATTAGTAAGGGAATAAAGAAGCTGTGTTAAGTTTCGTTGTCAAATCCGCATTTGTGTTGAAGTTACACTGTGATATCTTTGTGCGGGTAATTTCTGCGCACCCTGTAGACTGACACCTAGTAAGTACTAGATATTCAGGCCGTGTGGTGAGAAAACAGAAGTTTTTAATGCGCACTATCAGCGCGTTCAAAGCAGAGGCTTCAACAAATTGTCTAACGTTGTGTTTTGAAGAGTTGCGAGGTGGATGGCAGCTTTACCCGCTGAAATCAAGAAAAATCGGGAAGCGCTGGATTGTTGCAGCTTCTCGAAAGAGTTAGCAACCGTTAGTGCTTTCAGTCTCTAACCTGCTTCCGTCTTCAGTGGCAACATTCACATTCGTAAGTCCCAAGAAGCATCGGCAGATCAAGAAAACGATATTTAATAATAGTATTCTGTATCGCTGCTGTCAATTATATGAGTGGTCTTCGAGCCGTCATTGAATTTCTCAGCTCGTAGCACTACTCATGGTCTTATCTTCACATTCTCAACTTTTCGTACACTCTCCTCGTTTTCTCACATCGTTTCAGCTTATGTGATGGTGTAATGGTGATGGCAACGGCACAGAAGCATTAACGTCAAAGCTCCTTTCTGCTGCTCTGCTTTTCTTTTCGCACTGCTGCCGCTATATTCATTTCGCCTCTCTCCAATTACTGACTATGAGTTTGCTACGATCTCAAATCTTATAAAAGAATCCTTAACATTTAGGATGAAAGGATTGAAAAACACTCAGACTGCAGCATATGTTTTCGTTTCTGCCTACTGTCGTTCGTTTAACGAGCACAATCTGTTCAATAAATGAATTGAATTGAATAACGTAAATGCAGCTGCCACTTAAACTGAAATTGGGGAGTGAAGATAGTCTATTTTTTCAATTGTTTCTGTTTTACTGTAGGCTAGGAAATTTCACTATCAATCATAGGGAAACTACAACGCGTTGGACAAGTGTATAGCGCCACCTCTTCTTTTAATACGCTCAAAATCAGTTTTCGTGCACCTCAGAGAAGCTTTGAACCAGTATTCTTCATGTATTCTTAGCTATCTATTAATACCTAGATGTTTTCCGTTTATTAATCTTATTGAATTTTTCTGCTGCGGTTTGTGTTCGTGTTCTATTGTGATCCTTTTCCAATACCTACATTCTCGCTCATCACAATTCAGTGTTTCTAATTGGCTTTCGACAAATTGTTATGAGAAAGTTGTTGTTGTAACATGAGCATACTCGTGTCTTAAATAGAAATAATATAATTTTTCAAACAGCTTCAAGCAATTGCAGTAAACCAAGCAAGAAAACTGGGTACATGTCGCGAAGGTAAGAAGCATTGCCAGGTTGGAGCGCAGTTTTTATGAACATTCGAATCCGAGCACATCCAAAAGAGGCGATTTTTTTCGAACATTCAAATTCGAAAGAAAATCATTCGAATACCCATTCGATTGGGTCAATCGAGCACAACTACACTTTCTGCGTGCCGAAGGCGGCGCAAATTTCATGCTTGTCTCCAATTTAAGAGTTTTGCGTCCAGATTAAAGCTTCCATTTCTGCACGGTTCTGATTTGGAACCATACATAATTGGCAATCTAATTTATCTAATCAGGAAACTATCTCAACGGTAGGTCGGAACGGTCCAAGTGTTGTACACGGGCAGAATCGCCTCTCTCTGGGAAACAACAAAATGCAAATATCTCGACCCAATACAACTCCGCGCAGAGTTAGGAACGACGGAAGTTGGGCCGTTGAGGGCGTTAGCCCTAGTTTACACTTGCGTCGCTGCGTGGCGCGGCATCATGGTCGGGATAGATATCGACCGCGCGGCGCGACAAATCGATATCTATGGCAATCATGATGCCGCGCCGCTTGGCGGCACAAATATAAACTAGGGCTTAGTCTGCCTGCACGCGGAGGGTGGGCTGAAGTCGGCTGCAAATAGCGACGACGAGCGAGTAGCGGTGGCGCAGAGGGTAGAGGGGCAGCTTAATTCCCATGATCGCTGTTTTTAGCCAATTTGTGCCCGCCCTTTGCTCGTAGGCAGAGGCTTGACGCCGCCTACGGCCCAACTTCTGTCGTCCCTAACTCTGCGCAGAATTGTATTGGGGTCGAGATATTTGCATTTTGTCGTTTCCCAGAAAAAGGCGATTCTGCCCATATAACACTTGGGCCGTTCCGACCTACCGTTGAGAGCTTCCTGGTAAGACGGATACGTTCATGTCCCTTTACAAAGGATAAAACACGGAGCTAATCAATCCCTCCATGCGATCCACCACGCATTCTACTTCTACGAGACATCGTGAGGGCAATTTGAGTCCGTAATTAACCTACACAGTGACTTTCAGTGGCCAGGCGATGGACAAGCCAGTGTCTTATCCTTCTTAGACAAATCTGGGGTATCGATCCTAGCGGGAAGGATGGCTTGGTTGCCCTGGACGAGGAATCCGAACCAAGAACCTTGAATCGGGGTACACCTGACAGCCGGCGCCTCCTCTGATTGCGCTACCTCGCGTCTTCCTGGAACTTGACTTCAGCTCTATTCATTTGTTTAAGTCGTTTTCTACGCTAAATGATCGCCGCGATATCACGAAGGGAATGTATACAGCTCCACTTTCCTTCGGGTTTATCGGTCTTCAGTATAACCGTTCACGAGCAGCAAATATAGAATTGATCAAAATCCTCTGTTGGTGCTTTTGTTGGTGGTTTTCCGTTTAAAATTTAGTGTCTTGTTTCCGCTTTCGCTTTTTTTTTGTTTTCATGCGAGCGGGTTGGCCCCACGTCTTTAAATAAATAAATAAACATAGACTGGATGGTGCACCTCAAATGAATTTCGTTGGCGGAGACGTTTATTTCAGCCTTTTCTCTATTTTTCCCTTCACTTTGCATAGTTGTTCGTGACTCCACTACCTATATATCCGAACTGCCGTAAGAAGCTAGCACTGAGAATCTCCATCAATAACAGAGCTCTGAATTCCTATGCGTCTTAATCACCAGTCTCGTCGTCTTGGTGCGGACATTTTCCAACTAACCAACTGGGTTGGGCGCGCATATAGAAGTGGGATTCACCTCCATCAACACGTCGTAGACGACATAAATAACATCATCTGCTTGCCATGCAGCCCGCTTAGCTCCTTATTTATGGTCGCTCTTTCGCACACCTCTACCGTAGAATAACATAGCCAACCCCTTCCTGGTAACCAGCAGACGACTCGACGTCGCTGGGCAGTTCCTTCATCATACAACTTCTTCAACTGTTGGAGGTCTCCTCAGTGAGCTGCTTTCTGGACGCTTTCACCGCGAAAATCTATCTGGACAGCTGCTTCCACTTGGCGGATTATGTTTGTTACTCCTAAAGACGACTGAGCTATTGCTTACTTATCTATTTTTATTTATTTATTTATTCATGAACAAAGCGGGCCATTAAAAACTTCAAAAATGAAACCTTACAGATTAAGAGAGTCGAATAAATTGGTGACTTAACAAAAGTGCGACAAAATCAGGTACTCATAAGGTTCATGTGAATACGTTGACTTCTCAGGACCTTCTTCAAGATACACCATATGACTTTTTGCTACGACTTTCTGACACAAACAAACGACCATATGTTTTATAACCAATGGATTTCATTCTTTATATTTTTGTTTCGTATTTTTCACAACCTCAGAATTTTACCCTGAAATGGACAGAAAACATCAGTTTTATAGTTAGTATTCCGTAAACACGGGGCGCGTGTAGCGCAGTCGGAGGAGGCGCCACTGCCGCGTGCACCCGATACAAGGTTCCTGGTTCGGATTTCCAACCCAGGCCAACCAAGCCTTCCATCCCTCCGGGGTCGGTGAGTTGGTACCAGGCTTGTCTGTGAAGGATAAAGCGCTGACTTGTTCATCGGCTGGCCACCGCAAGTCATTGTATGGCCAAATACGCATTCATGTCGCCTCCACGACATCTCGTAGAAGTAGAATGCGCTGGCGCATCCCAGAAGGGATTGAGTAACGCCGTCCTCTATCCTTTATTCCGTAAACATACAAAAGCAACACCATCTATTTGAGTTAATCGTTATTTACTCGAAAAACTGCCATCAAAGGGGTTTCATCGACACTAGTCTGAATGTCTGGTCGCACTTCACACCGCTACAGCTGCTGCACAAGAAGCAGGGGACGTCGTTTTTCGCTCTCCTTACTCTCTCCACATCACTCCTGACTGCCAGTTGGAAAGGCTCTCTTTTACAGAATAGCCCTCCTACTTTTGGGCACATTTCTGTTTTAGATTAAAGAAGATATGATAGAGGACGGTGTTGATCAATCTCTTCTGGAATTCGCCACGTATTCTATTCTACGGGATGTCGTCGAGGCACTTAGAATGCGTATTTGGCCTATGGGCGCGTGGTAGCGTAGTCGGAGGAGGCGACAGCTATCGCATGTACCCGATAACAGTTTCACGGTGCAATGAAACCGTGGATGGTGACCATAACCTCAAGGATGTCATATGTCTTCCAGCAGGACGACGCACCAACTCACATGAGCCATTCAGTCCAAAACTAACTATCCGATAACTTGGACATGTTTTCGTCTGAATTCTGGCCCCCGAATAGCCCGGATCTGAATCCTCGAGACTATAACATACAAGTGCTCCGACACGCCTAACGGCGTGTCTCGCATTTGCGCACTTCGCGCGACTTTGCAACATCACTGACCTACGGAAAGTAGTTCTTGTACGACTTAAAAGTCGCCAACATCTAGGACCTGGTTTATTGGCATCAAGGCGTTCACTACTTCGGCACCTTCATAATAGTCATTTTCTCCAGACCGTCCAGTAACGTCATTGGTTTGTGCTGCGCAGTTCTCCTGTCTCTCAGGCTGCTCCTCCGCAACCGTTCTCATGCTCAACAGCTTGCGATTCCGGATATCGTTGACACGTCTTCCGAATCCGGGCGCCAGGTTCCCCCTCAGTCGCTTCTTCTTACTGGATCGAATGGCTGGTCCGCCTTTACTGATCTTCTCCCCCACCTTCCTGGTTCCAACTCCTGGTCCACTTCCTTGTTTCCACTACTGACCCCCTTACCAGTGTCTTCTTGCAGGTTTCCCAGTCCTTCCCTCCTCCAGATTGTTCCTTTCCTTCCTGGTAGCTCTCTTGGTCCACCCTGGAGGTTCCCCTTAGTTCCCTTCTCCAGCACCCCCTTAATGGACCTCCGATGCTCATGACAGACGTCGGTGACACGTATTCAGAATCAGGACGCTCAGAAACGCGCGCAATTGCCGAGGTGTCAAGCAAGAGGAGGCTGCGCTTCCTCGGCTGCAGCAGCATACCACGTTGGAATGCACATTTTGTGCGCGCGGGGCTCGATGAGGCGTATACGCCTCACCATCTATAGCGCTGGCAAAACTTCGCACAGGATTCGATTAGGCGTATTCACGCAGGTTTCTAACCTACGTGAGATACGCCTTATCATCTACAGCGCGGGCAGCTAACTCAATTATATCGTAGTAGATAGTTGAGTTTAGTCTGTTTAAACGCCACACCCTGTAAAGCAAACAAGCACCGTTACAGACTGCACCAGCGCAGGACACAATTCTAACAAGTGAGAAGCCCGCTTCACTCGCGCACTTCTAAACTGCCTTGGGAATCTTTTCGTGACTAAAAAAGCAGGGATTTCAGAAGCCAACCCAAATGGTTGGCTTCTGAAATCCCTGCTTAATGTCTAACTCTGCTGTTTCAATCTTACGCTGTTGCCTGGTTTGTGTTTCTTTTCCTTTTTTAGTTGCAAGGCCTTTTTTGTTGTGGTTACATATAGTGTGCGTTCTTGAGAAGCAGTCAAATAAATAAATAAATAGGTAAGAACATTTTAATGTTTCATTTAACAACACTAGCATTTTCGGACACCCTCTACACCGGCGGCTGCAGCGATGACTTCAGAGAATGCTCGCTGAGATGACTGAGTAGTCAAATTAAGCTAAAACACGTGCTGTGCTGACCTGGGCCCGGAATTCCATGACTGGTAAAACGATACGTTCGCGGACGAGGGCACGGAACTATTTGCACACGAACGATGTCCTGCACTAGTCGGCCTCTACTGTAATGAATTGGAACAATTGCAGAAGGCTGCGTCGACGTCGTATTACAGAACACCGCCTAGCACTCTTGAAGTCCTTCATGTGGTAACGTTCTTCATGGGCCTTTTATGCTTTTCATGCTGAACTCGTCTTATTGGAGAAATTGATTTTTTATAATTTTATTTTTATATCCATACGATCTATGTATACCATTTCCTCGTCGAACTGAACACTTTTCAAATCAAATTGGACACTCTTCGAAGGCAAATCCTCGTGCGCAATGAAGTCCGCAAGTTTACGTTTGACCACTGTTGTGTCGTCCACGAGTTGTGTGCAGGAGCAGAGTCTTGCAGGAAGGACTCATCTTCTAAGTGTCCGTCGACCCTGGGCACGTCCTCCAAAAGCGTTTTCTGGTATTCGTCCTTGTCAATTTTGACGCCGAATTCGACAAAACTAATGGGGACTTGCCGGAAGTAAGCGCACCCCAAACCATAACTGAAGCCGGATGTGCCGTTCTACCGACCAGTTTCCCATCGCTGATAGCAGCTCCAACATTCTGCGAGAGAATGCGATCGTTTTAACGATTCGGCGTGGGTTCTGGGGTGAAGACTTTCAGAAGACGGTCACCCAGTGCTTGCCATTCGCGAGCAGCTTTAGTAAGTTCCTGCATCTTCGTAGTCGCTGAGCTTTCGTTCTCTCAGTTAGCATGTGTAACGTTGAATACGACATGGATACATCTTGAGCTTCTTCCTGACTATGGTTATAGCACTGGTAGCAGAAATATTGAGTTCTTCAGCCGTTTTTCGCAAGGAACGACGAGGATTACGACGAATTCGCTCACGAACCTTTCTGATCATTTCCGGAGTGACAGCATTCGATTTCCTACCTCTTCCAACCATGTCCGACAACGTTCCAAGCTCCTTGAATGACGCATTCGTTAGCTGCATTTTATGACGTCATACACTGTTCGTCGAGGAACATTGAGAACTTTGGAAATGAAACCAGCGCTGCGACCGTAAAGGTGGAAGTTGATGATAGCCGGCCGTTTCGGATTTATCGTTGCAATTAGCGCTCCGTAAGCATCCATAAGCTCAGACTTGGAATGCAATTGGGTATAATATAAATGTGTAATATAATCCATATGAAGTCCAAAATCCAGCTCTGCTAGTAGTTTCGACTACGCCGCACATTACACGGGTAATATCTGCGCACCCTCTACGCCGCACGAATAGCACGACGTTCCTATCACTACGGCTAAAACACTACTTTTCTTTTTTAGATGCTTCAGCCGTTACTGGGAATCCATGAATCTGGTGATGTGTTTTATGATGAAACCACGTCATGCACTTGTCCAATCCATCGCGATGGTTATTGGACTAATAGTGCAGACGGTGTTCACATGTGTATAAAATTAGCAACAGCGGAAACGACCGCTATAGGCAAACAGCGTCAGTCAAGTCCTCATCTACGGGAGCATCAAGGAGCTCAACATATTGCTTTCCCAGAATGAGAACATTGTTAACATGTCACCGCCTTCTTTTAAACGACTAATTGCAGTAAGGTTTCGTTAAGCTTGCTTCGTTGTTCCATCACCTATCTCTTCATACCTACTTTAACGTGTTGTTACAATCTTCCCGCATGTGATTACGATTCGTCCCTTGTCACCTGTATCACCTGTCGTCTCGTTGATCATCGACTTGCTCGAGCGGGCGCCAGCAGCGTCTCCATTCGTCCCTGTCGCGTGCCAGAGTGGTCCAATGGATCCTCCTCGCTCGAGGGACACGAAGAGCGTCATATCGGTCGTTCAGGGCTTTTACGAAGAAGTCCGACCAACGCGTTGGTGGGCGTCCTGGTGTTCTTTTGACATCCCGCGGAATCCAGTCTGTGACGGCTCTCGTCCAGCGGGTGTCTACGAATCGCATTACGTGGCCGGCCCACCTAATTTTCGACGACTTGGCCCATACGACAGCGTCTCTGATCTTCGAACGTCGGCGAAGCTCGGAACTCCGGAGGCCTTCTCTCACTTGCGTGAGTCGTGTCACTCCGAGCATCGTCCTCTCGATTCCACGCTGCGCGACGCTGATCGCGTGTTCATCCTGCTTTCGTATAGCCCAGGTCTCTGAGGCGTATGTTAGGGCAGGAAGAACAGTGGAGTCGAATAGGTGGGCACGGAGTCGGACGTTCTTCGTTTTCTTCACGACTTCTTCGACGCTCTTGAAAGCTCCCCAAGCCGCTCGTTTCCTCCTGCTCAGCTCTGGTGCTAGGTCGTTGGCCATGTTGACTTCGCGACCCAGATACACATAGCTGGAGCATTCGGAGATGTTCGTTTCGTTGAGCGAGAATGGGGCATCAGAAACCCATCCGTTCCTCATGAGCATCGTCTTCCTAAGATTCAGCTGCAGTCCAACGCTTCCACATACACGATCGAAGTCGGCCAGCATTCGTTCCGCCTGGCTGATGCTCGGTGTTATGAGCACGATGTCGTCAGCGAAGCGAAGATGGTGCAGTTGCCGGCCGTCGACCTTCACTCCCATGTCATCCCATTCTAGTTCGCGCATGACGTTTTCGAGGGTGGCGCTGAAGAGCTTCGGGGATATGGTATCCCCTTGTCGAACCCCTCTCTTCACGTCAATGACGACGTCGTTGTAGAATGGTGAGATCTTGGTCGTGAATCCACTGTACAGCTCTCGAAGGACTCTGATGTACTGAGTAGGAACGCCCTGGGTGAGAAGGGCTTCCATGACCGCTTCAGTCTCGACGGAGTCGAATGCCTTCTTCAGGTCGATGAAAGTAAGGCACAGCGGCAGCTTGTACTCTCGCGACACTTCGATGAGCTTCGTAATGGTGTGTATGTGGTCGATCGTGCTGAATCCTCTCCGAAATCCTGCTTGTTCGCATGGCTGTCCTTCGTCCAGCGTTCTACTAATCCTATTCAGGATGACTCGAGTGAACAGCTTGTAGACTACGGACAACAGGCAGATCGGGCGATAGTTGCCAATGTCGTGCACGTCTCCCTTCTTGTACAGCAAGACGGTCTTGCTGGTCTTCCACTGAGATGGAACCTTGCATTCGGACAGGTAGCGTGTGAAGAGCCGCGCCAAGGTGTTGATGAGCGCTGGCGGGAGGTTCTTCAGGTGTTCAGCTCTGATCCTGTCAGGACCGGGTGCTGTACGTTTCTTCACCGACGAGATGGCGTGTCGGATCTCGGAAGGGAGAACAGAGGGGATGACGTATCCATCCTGCGGAAGATGGCGTAGGGGCAGGTGGACGTGGCTATCGAAGAGATCGGAGTAGAAGTCGTGGATGACTTTCTCCATGGTCCTTCTGGAAGAGGTGACGGTTCCTTCAGGACGTCGGAGAGCGGTCATCTTGGTCTTGAAGTTGGCGAAGTTCCGGCGGGCATTGCGGATGCTCAGCCCTGCCTCTGCTGCTTCGGCCAACACTTCCGCCCTTCTCTCCTTCAGATCTTCCTTTATCGCCGCTCTGCATAGCTTTGCAAGCTCGGACGTCAGTTGATAGTTGCCTGACGCTCGTGCTGCTCCACGCTGGCGTATCAGCTCGAGAGTTTCCGGAGACAGGCGTCTCTTGGTGGTCTTCAAGCTCTCGGCTCCCTTAGCACTATCGTGGAGATGGTGCACGAAGCGATCGTATTCCTCGTCGACGTTGTCCATGACGGCATCTTCCCAAAGGCCGGCAAGAGAGGTGTAGAGATCCCAGTTGATGGTCGTTCTGGGACTCCTCTTCTTGAACTTCGCGGCCTTCTCTCCTTGACGCGAAAAGCGGAATCTCGCGCGAAGGAGGCGGTGGTCCGATCCCGTGTAGAACTTAGGGACAACGGAGACGTCGGTCAGGCAATACTTGCGATTGAAGATGATGTGGTCGATCTCGTTGTGGAACTGGCCACCGGGGGATTCCCAGGTCCATCGTAGGGAGGGAGGCTTCTGGAACTGCGAGTTTCCATGGATGGTCTTGGTCGACATGATAAACTCAGACAGCCTTTCACCTTGCTCGTTCCACTCCAAACCGTGGGTTCCGATGTGAAGTTCTTCCGGCGACCTTCGTGGCCCGATCTTGGCGTTGAAGTCGCCGACGATCACCTTGTAGAAGGTGTGATCTTCCTTATAGAACTTCTCCAGCTCCACGTAGAAGGCCTCGACGTCTTCGTCGTCGTAGTCGGATGTTGGGGCATACGCGACGAACACAGTCAAAACTGGAGCGGAGCCACATCGCTTCAGTCGCAGACGTCCGATTCGGCTTGTCAGAGACTCGTACGAATCGATGTTCATGGCCAAGTGCGTGTTGACGAGGACACCAACGCCGCCTACTCCCCTGCTGTCGCATGTTCCGAGGAACAGTTCTTCTCCGGAGTCGTAGGCGGCGTGTAGGGGGTGGTGTCTTCTCGTCTCGGTCAGTCCGATGACGTCGTACTTGATCTTCCTGGCTTGCATCATCAGGTCCTCGACGGATGCTTCCGACGCAAGCGTGCGGGCGTTGTAAGTACAGATCGTCATCCTAGTCCTTCTCAGTTTGCGCAGCCTGGTTAGGCCCTGAGATTTTAGCAGCCTCTCCGTACTCGTCCTTCCCATCGCTGCAGAAATGGGGGCTCTTTCGGGATCAGGGGAATGAGGCTCTTTAGTGCTGCTGTGTTTGACTTCCATACAACACGGGTAGCTAGTCAGGCTGTCGTGCGGGCGGGGTACTCCGGGCAGCCAGCCAGACTGCCCGAAGGGACGGGGCGAGACTTAAGGCGGCCTCGAATCGCCTTACATGTACTCCCAGTCTACCGAGTGCAAGCTTTTGGCCGAGCCGACACAGTTACAATCCGCACAGTCACGGACACATCCACGCACACAGTGCACGAACATGCCGCTCCCACGCACAAGGAACGCATCGACCCGACACAGCAGGAGCAAGGAGTCCATCCCCTGCATCCCACCTGCGTCTCTGGGCAGTACACTGTCGCATTTGGTTCGCGTTTAATTCCCCTATCCACCACCCGGGGACGCGCCACGTGGCCCTGCGACAAGCGGCCCGAGATCCCTCTTAACAAGAGAGCCCGAAGGCTCTCTATCGAGGGAGATCCGTGGCGTCCCTTGTAATAAATAAATACATAAATAAATAAATAAGGAAACACTGCTATTCAGGGACGAGTCTACCGTCTCTCGCTAAACCGATTCATCTCACCACTCTTCAGTGGTTCAAAGACCAGATCTGGGGCCAGAATCATGAACCTAAGGACCCGTTTATACTTCAACGCCGAGACACGCGACGCCACGTATTGTGGCCACATTGATTGGATCGATCAATTTAGGGGTCGTTTAGTGAGCGACGCGATCGATCAATTTAGGGGTCGTTTAGTGAGCGCGCGACGCGCGACGCGATACCATGTGTAGTGGCCGGATTGGTCAATCGCGTCGCTCGATCAGTTTGGCCACTACACATGCATCGCGTCGCGCGTCGCGCGCACACTTAACGACCCCTTAAGGCCCCCGCAGACTTTTGCGGCGTCGCCACTGCCCTATACTTAACCATAGGGCAGAGACGCAGAGCTCGCCGCCAGCGGCACCGGCGGCGTCGCTGGCGGAAATGACTTGAATCATTCCACCCGGCGGCGCCGCTCCAGCGTCTGTCTGTCTGCGCTCTGCGCTCTGCCCTTTCGCGGCGGGATCCAGAGCGGAGACGGTCGATGCGAGCGCGCGATCGTCATCGGGGCGCGTTATTGTTAAGCACCAGTCGGTCTCGACTAGAAACAGTACAGTACCTCGCCGTCACCGCTCCCACTGATGATGAGTCAAGCCGCTGAGCGGCGCCGCTCAGCGATTTCGCCCGCCGCTCGCCGCAGAAGTCTGCGGGGGCCTTTAGGCGCCGTTTATACTTCGTCGCGGCGCGACGCGACGCCACGTATAGTGGCCGTATTGATTGCGCGACGCGGTGGATCAATTTGGCCTCATTGCGTGGTCATCGCGTCGCGCCGCGACGAAGTATAAACGGGGCCTTATGCCCCGTTTATACTTCGTCGCGCGGCGACGCGACGCCACGTATAGTGGCCATATTGATTGTGCGACGCGATCGATCAATTTGGCCTCATTGCGTGGCCATCGCGTCGCGCCGCGACGAAGTATAAACGGGGCCTTAGCCAATATGCATGCCCTCGCGTCGCTCGTCGTCGGAAGTATAAACGGGGCCTAACGATGAAAATACCGCCAAGCCTGACGCTGATTAATGTCATATCAGGGAGTTTGGCGGTATTTTCGCCGTTAAAGGGTGGTAAGAGATTGATGAATCCGGCCCTTGGCGGACTATATCACTGAAGGAACGAAGCGCATGCAAAAAAAATCTCTCGCAGGACCTACACATTCGCCTTTGGGTTTGTGGAACCATGAGTACGCAGATATTCTTACATGTAAAAATAGCTTCGAAACGTAGAGAGAACAGTGCACAGGTAAATTTCCAATAAATTATACATAGGTCTACAGAATTAGAATCTTTATAACCAAAATTTTTACTTTTCCTCTTATTATAGCTATTCATTGAATCTTTTTTCTATAAACCTTCTTCATTCTTTCATCCGTTCAGTTTTCTCTCTTTCTTTCTTTCTTCTATTTTTCTTCCTCCATTCTTCAACTTCCACCTGAAAGAATTTACCGATCATTTACTATGTGTTTCTCTTTCTCACTGAAAAGCCACGGAAGGGGCACTGGACAAAGGTTCTTCTGAAGATAACAACAAAACAAACCTTCATTGTTTCTTTTGAGCCTTTTTGTTATTTCTTGAATGTGCTTACTAATCTTTGCATCAGAAAAAAATAAAAGATGATAGACAACCGACACGCCACCTCTACGGAATATAGGAAAACTATATAGGGAACTTGAAGGCAAATTTGGCCTATAGAGTGGTCTGCGGTGGCCAGCCGATCGAAAGTCAGGGTTTCATCCTTCCCAGACAAGCTCGGTATCAATTCACCGATCTCGGAGGGATGGAAGGCTTGGTTGGCCTGGACGGAAACACCGAAGCAAAAACCTCTTCCGACTGCGCTACCACGCGGCCTGCATCAGAAGACATGAGGACAAACATAAAAACATTGTTTCAGCAAAAAATAGGAACCTTATGTTCGAAAAGGTGCATACTCTTCTTAAAACAAGTATTGTAAAATAAGTTTTTACTTGATGGGTTTTTCTTTTCTTGGAAAGGAATTTTATGTTCAAAAAATGCACATTTTTTTCTTAATTCATTCTTCATAGTTGAGTTCCTAAAACCAGTTTTCTTAGGCCAAAAAATTACCATGCCTTCATTAAAAAGCCTGCGATTTGTCTTCAGGAACGTCCACGTTATACAGGATATCTCAAAAAAGTATACACTGTTTGAAAGGTGATAAATTTTCTCACAGTAAAGGTACTGAAAAACGTGAGTGCTCATATGAAAGCTTACGAAAATAGAAAGTTTCTCACATATGCGCACTCGTCTGAAACCTTGCATTTTACACTCGATTGATTGTGTTTCGCTTGAACACTTGTCGTAGTTTCTCCACAAAATGATCACAGCCACAATGATTGATTTGTGTCTCGTTTAAGGCTTAAGACTTAAAAACACACTATGGCTTGCAAATGCAGGATATCCTAAAAATGCAGGTGCTGTTTGAATGGTTCTAACAGTGCTGCTAGTCAAGCTTTTGAAGATGTTTGAGACTCATATGAAAGCACAGGGTGAGGTTTCTTCAACCTGCAAGTAGTCAAGTTTGCGCCAGGCCCCCGTCTGAACCTTTCATTTCAGACTCGATTGAATGTGCATGGGCTGAATGCTTGACACAATTTTGCAACTAATTGACCACATTAACCTGTGCAGTGCTTCTTTTAACGTTTTCCGTTGTCCAGCAGCTCTACTTATGCCGACTAACCTCTCCACTCAGCTTGAATATTGCTTCACCAGTCCACAGAATCCGTCTTGGAACGTGAGGCTCCTGCTGACATTCAAATTGTGCAATGAATAAGCTCGCACTTCAAGTGTCTTTCACATGATTTTCAAGTTCTAAACGTTATAAGCACGCACAGGTTAATGTAGCCAGGTAGTAACAAGGATATAACAAGCATTCTTCCCATGTACAATCAATTGAGTCTAAAATGCGAAGTTTCAGGCGACGGCAAGACGGCCATTTACATGGCTATTTACCCGCCACAGAAATCTCGCTACCCTGTGCTTTCACAACGGCTTCAAACATCTTCAATAGCTCCACTAGCAGCAATGATAGATCCTTTCAAATAGAACCCGCATTTTTTAGGGTACCCTGAATTTTTCGCAAGCTATAGTGTGTTTTTGAGCTTTAGGCTATAAAAAAGCAGAAATCAATCAAAATGGCCACTTTGTGGAAAAAACAAGTAACAAGTACTCAAGCGAAACACAATCAATCGAAAGTAAAATCCAAGGTTGCGGACGAGTGCATGGCGAAATCCATAACTCTAATATGTTATAAGGTTTGTACTGCTTTAAACATTCATATGACCCCTTAACTTCCTCAGTAACTTTACTATGAACAATGTTATCACCTTTCAAACAGTGTATTCATTTTTGAGGCACCCTGTACAATACCATTTTCACGTCAAAATGCACACTTTTCAAATCCAACCGGACACTTTTCCAAACGAAATCGACACTCTTCTGAGCAACATGACGCTTTTATTAGGGTGTCGCACAATTAATCGCCGAAACGGACCTCTTGTTTCAAACTGCTATAACTCAGTTTGAACACAACTTTATTAGGATAAAGGATAAAGGACGGCGTTATCAATCCCTTTTGAGATGCGCCACACATTCTACTTCTACGGGATATCGTGGAGGCGATTTGAATGCATATTTGGCCATACAATGACTTGCGCAGTGACCAGCCGATGAACTATCATTCCCAGACAAGTCTGGTACCAATTCACCGACCCCGGAGGGGAGGAAGGCTTGGTCGGCCTGGGTGGGAAATCCGAACCAAGAACCTGGTATCGGGTGCACGCGACAGTCGGCGCCTCCTCCGACTGCGCTACACGCGCCCAACTTTATTATTCAAAGTAAAAACCACCAGAATCCAAACATTTTTTGCCAACGAACAGGTGATGAATCTAATCCTTTACATGAAAGCTGAGATCACAGGAATTAACGACATCAAGGAGGGAACATTCAACATCGGCCAAATTAGTGAACTGTTTCTGCCGCAAATGAAAATCAAGAACTCGGAGTTTTGCGACAGCCTGATAAAATCAAACTGAACACCATCCAATAGGAAACGAACTTCTTCTACATTAAAACAAAGACACCCCGGGGCAGTTGTAATACTTTTTCCTCAAGGAAAATTTTGTATGAATTTCATTGAAATTTTTTAAAACTCACCTGCCCAGTAAATAAACGTACTGTTTGAGATTTTAAAAAATTGAATACTCCTAGAGAAACTGTAGCTAAGATCTTACTGCAGAACACCGAAAGACAGCAGTCTTGGAGCGTGTTAAAATGAGAGGTCGCGCCAAGCACTCGTTTAGCTCATAGCGATTTTCATTTGATTGATAGTGTAAATGAACTTGATCACCTGCAACAGCGATGTGAGGATGTGACAAGTTGATGTACCGTTTACATCTCTGTTATTCTTCATCCGTGCAGAGAGAATTTTCGCTATCAATCAGAAATAGATTTCGCGACGATCTGCTCGAGTGTATGGCGCTATTACTTCTTTTCATACACTAAATAACTGCTATCTTCCTTCGTCTTAGCATTATTTTTCTGTAAAAAATAAACATTTTACAGAATTTCAATCAACGTGTTCACTTATTGAGGTAAGTGAGTTCGAAAAACTCATAGAAAGTTATACTAAACCTTCAATAAAGAAAAATTATTCTAACCGTGTTGAAGAGTTTCTATTTTATTCTTGAAGACGCTTGTTTTGGTTTGTACGGTGTTGAGCTCGATTTCAAAGCGTCAAATTTGTTTAGAAGCAGGGCCAATTTGGTTTCAAAAGTGTCCAATTTTTTCAAAAATTGTATAATTCAGCAACCACACGACTAGGTCGGATCTCTTCAACCAAATACGGCACTGGAAACGTTACTGCTCCACTGTATTTCATAGTTTTCTTCGATTTTTTTTCCGTCGCTCATCACGGTTCTCTTCACCCATTTTGCAATATATCAGGTTGTCCCATAAGTCCCCGCCGTTTTTTTCAACGATTCACTGCAGATTTCTCCGGAGGTCTCTTGCATAGAGCTGCATAGCTTTCGAAAGAGAATGACTTGCTCTATCAGAACCTATATTGCATTTCTTTTTTCATCATGAATTTTGTCAATTTTTAGGTCGTTGAAGTGAAAAGTGAAAAAGTGAAGAAGTGGCCATTTGCGCACATGTTCTCTCCGCTTAGGTTTGTAATTTTTTGCGCAGTTTTTTATAGCATTTGGAAGACAATGTTCTGTACTACAAGAATATTTTTTTAGTGCTATTTTCTCATTTGTCCTTTATTGATTTTTAGGCCATCAAATTGGGACGTCCGAAGGATGATGGTTGTTTTTGCCGACAACTCCGGTTCTGCGGTTGGACTTTTTTGCTTTGTGTTATATGTCGTTTGGAAGAGGATGTCTTGCTCAGTAAGAATTTGTGTCGTGTTTATTGGCTCACGCTGAACTCTGTCGAATATCAACAACTGAAGAAGGAGAAGGAGTTGTTGGTGAAGACGATTTTTCTCTTTTTGGCCTTTTGTTGATATTAAGTAGAAATCAATAAACGCGACATACATTCTCATAGAGCAAGACATTCTCTTTCGAATGACATATAAAACAAACCCAAAAATTCCAACCACAGAGCAGGAGCTGTCGGCAAATATAACCATCCTCCTTCGGACGTCCCAATTTGATGACCTAAAAATCAATAAAGGACAAATGAGAAAATAGCACTAAAAAAATATTCTTGTAGTACAGAACTTGTCTTCCAGGTGCTGTAAAAAACTGCGCAAAAAATTACAAACCTAAGCGGAGAAAAGCAACTGTGCAGATAGCCACTTCACTTTTTCACTTTTCACTTCAACGACCTAAAAATTGACAAAATTCATGATGAAAAAAGAAATTCAATACATGCTCTGATAGAGCAATTCATTCTCTTTCGAAAGCTATGCAGCGCTATGCAAGAGACCGCCGGCGAAATCTGCAGTGAATCGTTGAAAAAAAAACGGCGGGGACTTATGGGACAACCTAATACTTGCTGTAACCGTCTCTTCGAAGCCACTTCCCCTACTCAGCTTCAACTGAGGTCGCTTCCTTTCCATCCCTAAAATCCCATAGTTGTTCCCTCAAATCTATCTAGTACCTCATATCCGCTGTTCTATAAAGCTAATAGAAGTTCGCTTCCGCCAGCTCACTTATAACCACGACCGCCACCACCACAAAGCGATCCACGAGAATTTCACAGTGCCGTCACAACAAAGCAACTCATTACACACACGCGATCCATTAAGAAAGCACCTCTCGCTGAACCTATACGCAGTCGCCGCTCAGCTCCCACAATACCCGCCGCCCTTCTGATGCGCCGCTTCCGCCGACACCGGGCAACTTGCGGCTCGTTGTCACGGCCGGCTTACGAATGAGCCCTGAAACTCCGGCGCTCTTAATTTCATCAGTCATTCACGCATGCCAATCGGGTCACCGAAGGGCGGGCGAGGACACTCGAGGCATTCTTCTCCAATTAGCCACCTCAGCTCTCACCGGCTCTGCACATCTGTCAGCGCCTTAGGATCCCGAGCCTTTTTAGCATGAAGCTGGCCTGACTGTCTTGGAAACAGAAGGCCAGTGCGCCTTTTTCGAAAACCTCCATCCACTTCTGTCGGGTTCGAAGCGCCAAGCACTGGGTTTCCAGGCCTGACGTAAATCAAAGCGTCACGGAACCAAACCTATGAATAGGCCTGAAACACCGTCACGCTATCCGCAACGCCATTAATTCTCGCTGAATACCGCGTCGCCTCCTCTCACCTGGCCATTCCCCTTCCATTTGTTCTTCTCAAAGCCGAAGCCAACACCACCGAAACCGACCAGCAGGTTCTTCGCTTCAGGCTAATTCTCTTTTAATTCCATTTTAACAACTGCCTTCTCAACACTTATCGAGTTTATCCTCTGGCGAAGCGTCTCCATTCGTCTCCATTTAGGTATGATTCAAAGAATTCTATGCTTGCTATGCCTGCTTCTGCTTCTATCAGTTCCACCAACAGCCAGTCAGTCACACGAAATCGAACGGCGGAGGATAGGTACGTCCCCTTACACCAGATTAAACACAGCTGCAACTTACGAGAATATTTGCGCCGCAAACCTTATCACATAACGACAAGGGATGGCGCCAATCAATCCTTTGTGGAGTGCGCCACACATTCTACTTCCAGGGCATAACGAGGAGACCAATTAAATGCATAACTGACCTACACAATGACCGCTCGCGGTCAGCGACTGACAAGCCTCTGCTTCTTTATTCTTCCCGGACAAGTTCGATACCAATTCACCGACTCAGTTGGTATGGAAGTCTTGGCTGGCCTAGGCGAGAAATTCGAACCAGGAACCTACAATCGTCTGCACACGACAACCGGCACCGCCTTCGATTGCGATACCACGCGCCTGATTCTTTAATACAGTTCTATAACAGTTTCAGAAATAAAAGACTGAACATTAGATGGTTTGTGGACAGATTCTCCCAAAAAATTCCATATCCTGTCGTCTTGAAACATCGGCATTGGCGCTCAAGCGTTTACAATACTTCTGTGCCGTGAGGATGCGAGGTGAAACTGTTATGGCCTGGCGTCGTTTTCACAGATCTAAATTCAGTTCGATGCGTTGTCTTTGCGACTTATCCGACGAAGCACCTCACCCACACTAGCATTTCTGACCTAACGCCAGAAACGCAATGCGAAAACGCCGAAATGAGTCAGACTCATTCGCTGCTGCTTCACTGGCAACGAGTGATAGCACAATCGTTACAATCGAATGGTGGAGCATCGTGTGAGTTCGTCTTAAGCATCTGACATACCTTCGAGTCGCTCCAGCGACTGGTCGCGGCTATAATGTTGCGCGAAAAGCTAAGAACTGCGTAGCTACCCTCGCAACCCTATCGCCGCAACCAGTCTCTGGAGCGACTCGGATGTATGCCAGATGCCTTAAGCATTCGTGATCTTCGCATCGTGTTTGTTTCTGGGTTTAGGTCAGAAATGCGTGGCTGAGGTATTTGGTAGGGTAAGTTGCAAAGACAACAACCAGAACCGTTCCTTAGGCCTCTGAAGACGACGAAACGGTCGAGACATCAGGCCAAAAATGTGTCCACCTAGCAACCTCGTGGCTCAGAAGTGTTCTAAACACGTTGAACACCGGTGCCGAAGTTCCAAGACGATAGGGCGTGGAGAGTATTGGAGAACAATCCGTCCACAAACCATTTCTTTACTTCACTTACTTTTATAGAATTATATTATAGAATCCAGGCACGGGTTAGCACAGTCGAGGGATGTGCCGCCTGTCGCGTACACACGATGGTAGGTTCCTGGTTGGAATTTCGAGCACAGGCCGAACGAGCCTTTCATCACTACCGGGTCGGTGAATTGGCGTCCATAACATACGATTTTTCACCGGACTCACGGCAGTCTCTGCCGTATGGGGTGAGCCGCTACTGACGCAGAACTACTAATACAATACCGGCCGTATCTTTTCGTCTTTGCGCGTCAAAGGCACAAAAAACGTCTTTTCCGTCGCTTTTTGATAGCGCTCTTCAAACTGTGTACTTTAAAAAAACAAATCCGATATTTGGGTCGGCGCGGAATAATCTCTCCGATGAGGCGAAAAAACACCCTGTAAATGTTTAAAATGTTGATTCAATGAGCTATATCCTGGTCGGCGCGGCGCACCCCTCCCTTGCAGGAGATAATTACGCCTAAAGGTCACATTCTAAATATAGCTCATCGCATCAACATTTTCAACATTTGCTGGGCGCTCTTCACTTCATCGGATAGATCATTTCAAGCCGATCCCGAATATCGGATCTATTTTGAAAACTACGCGATTTGAACAGCACTATCAAGATGCGGCGAAGAAGGCGTTTTTTTTGCGCTTTTTACGTCAAAAGACAAAAAATACGGCCGGTACTGCAGTCGGAGATGATGTAAGGGTTTAGCTACAATTTATCTAAATATGCGGATTTTAGAGGTGAAGCTTCTTTTATAAATGAATCCTAAATATTTTTACAATGGAAACAACTGTCTATTTCTTCGATTAGTTCTTCCAATTTATTCCCGAAATATCTGCTTTCTCAAGTTAACCGTAGGACTCTCAAATAGCCGAGCAACGGCAGCAGTCAAGGCTCAGTGACCCCGTGGATTTAGCAACACACAGCATGTAGGCGTCGCGCCCACAGCTGCAGCTGCCTCGGCCCCCGTGCTTCTGTATGTTCAGCTTGTTCCCCGGTGAATTGGCGCCAGATTTGTCGGCGAAGGACAAAACGCTGACGTTTTCCAACGGCTAGCCACCGAAAGTCATTGTACAGGCCAAATATGCATGACATCCGGTAGAAATAGAACGCGTGGCGCATTCCAAAAGGAATCGGTGAACACCGCTATTTACCCTTTGTTCTGAAGAACTCACATGGAACTCTCACTAGAGAGCTGTCATCGGAACGTAATATAGAGAAGGGTGTTCGAGAAAATTCCGCCTCCACTATCTGAACGGAACGAAGTCATGAATGACGCTATGATCGGTCAGCTACCCGTCTATCCACCTTCATCCGTATTGTTTCCACGGTCCATTCCTGGCGTCGTGTTGGCGATTAACCGTGGATAGACAAATGACCAGCCACTTCATCAAGGGACAATAACTGGTCCATGGTAGACAGGCACCACGAATCGAAGTCCAGCTTCGGGTCTCGTCCAAGCCAATCAATTCTTCAATCCTTCTCCTATCCTTCCCAGAATTGTTTGGGAAGGATAAAACACTGATTTGTCCATCGGCTGGTCACCTCAGGTCATTATATAGGCCAAATTCTCATTCAAAACGCCTCCACAACATCCCGTTAAAGTCGATTGCGTGGCGCATCCCACAAAAAGATTGGCTATACGCCGACTTTTGCTCTTTAGCCCTATATTATAGAAACGAATGATCAAGCGCTATGTAATCTATGACCCTCAGTTGTTGCAAAAAAAAATTAGAGACCGTTCCGCCTACGAAACTTCCAAAAAGTAGCTCTCATGGCGATGTTTTGTTGCGGTTGCGACCAAAACTCTAGTGCTAGGCCAGGACTCGAACCCGTACCTCCTGCTCACCAGCCGGGAATGCTTTACGCCATTACACTACCAGCGCTGTTTGACCGAACGCAGCACTCCACTTTAATCCACCATATGGCTTTGTCGAACAACAATTTTGAATACCTAACCGCCTTCAAAACCTGAATTACTTCTTCTACGTAAAACTAGTTGTTAAAATGGCTCAGTTCAATTTCTTTAAGCCTCAAGTGGCTGGTATAGAGGTTGTGATCTCTCATAGCGATGTTGCGCTCAATCAAACAGCGCCGGCGGCGCAATGGCGTAGAGCATTCCCGCCCGGTCGATAGGGTGCGGGCTCGAGCTCCGCCTGGCGCTAGTTTTGATTGCAACAAAGCCTCGCTATGAGTGCTTACAACCTCGATAACAGCCATTTGAGGCTTAAAGAAATCGAACTGAGTCATTTTAAAACCTAGTTTTACATGGAAGAAGTAATTCAGGTTTGAAGACCTTTAGGTAATCAAACTGTTGTTCAACAAAGCCATATCGAGCATTAAAGTGGGATGTTGCGTTCGATCAAACAGCGCCGGTGGTGTAATGGCGTAGAATATCTGCGACCAGTCAGCAGGAGGGGAGGGTTCGAGTCCTACCTAGCGCTAGAGTTTCGATTGTATCAAAATACCACTACAACAAAAATATGCAAGAATTCGTACACTCCTCGACAGCAAAAACTTTTGTAAAATATAGCAAAGCCTGATATCTGCACGACCAACAAATATCAAGTGAAAAACACTAGGCGAGTGCATAGTGCGCCCTTGACCTCTAACTTATCAAAGGATCTTTTCTGCATGATCTTCAAGATCAGCTATGGAAGTCTGGTCAATGGCCATTCAAACGGCGTTTTTTCTGAGCAACCTGGTGTAATCACAGCTGGAGCGATTTCTGACGTCTCGCACAATCCAACATCCTAACCGTGGCCGTTGATTTCCGACGCATTAACTAATACGTCTCCCTTAGTATAACCTCAGAAATAGCGCCTATTGCAGTAAAAGAAATAACGGATCGCCACTATCAATCAGCACATCGGAGCAAATTGAGAGGACCACCTCTCCATTCAGAAGCCTTTTTTCGTTGAGACCTGTCAAGGAAGAAGACCGGATATGCATCAACCAGAAAACCAAAGACCGCACTAGCATGGGACCCTTCGAGAGGAGTTTCCGATGTCCCAGAGGACGAAGAATTGAGGATGAACAAAATCAGGTTTTCCTTAGCAAAAACTCCGCAAACCGAGCCCAGCCTTCGGGTAGGTACTAGAACCATTCGGTTCCCTGTAAAACACTCCGCACAAGCACTCACCCTCTTAAAGGCAATGAACTCCGCACCACGAGCCCTAAACCAAGTCGCTGAATATCTCCGTTGCGCATACCAGATAAAGGAGAGAAAACTGCGCTAATCAGTCGCTCCAAAGAACGGGATGTCGTGAAGACGATTCGGACGCATATTTGGCCATAAAATGACTTCCGCTAACCAGCCGATAGACAGGTCGGTGTGCTATCCTTCCCAAACAATACTGCTACCAATGAATCTAGTGCACGCTACATCTGGCGGATTCTTCGACTGCAGTACCTGCCAAAAGGTCACCGTGACTCTTCTCATAGAAATCTGGGATTAATCCAACGATATCGGAGGGTCAAAATCGAGGTTCGACCTGCGCGGCACCCAAAGCTTAAACCTCGACTTGGAAGCTCCGACCGTTCTATCCGTGCTCCGAGTATGCATTGGACTCGAATGAATCATTTTCGAATATCCGACTCCGATATCACGATCCGAATCAATCAAAAATCCGAGGCCCGCGAAATTGCGCGTATCCGCATCATCCGAAGACCCAGGGTCCACGAATCAGCGTTGTTCGAATCGTCCAATTATCCGGAGATTTTCGATCGGATTCAATGTATGGCTCCGACTCATGGCGGTCGCATAGAATGTCACTAGACCACTGCCTCCAACTTCCCCGTCTTTAAACCACCTTCATAGCCAATTATCCACCACTAAGGTTGACTGGTGGTTGACTGCACTTCCCCTAATATGCTCATTTTATCTAATCCGACCAGAGTCATTGGACTAATTGGTCCCTTCACTTGGGAACACCCGCTCTCCTTAGCCTTTAACATTTTCTGCCTTGTGATGGACATCACTTGCACCATTGTTATCCCTTGAGATTTGTCCCTGTCGCGTGCCAGGGTGCTCCAATGGATCTTCCTCACTCGAGGGACACGAAGAGCGTCATATCCTTCTTTCAGGGCTTTCATAAAGGCGCCCAACCAAAGCGTTGCTGGATATTCTGATGTTCTCTTGACATTCCGCGGAATCCAGTCGGTGACTACTCCCGTCCAGCGGATGTCTGCGAATCGTATTACGTGGCCGACCCACCTAATTTTCGACGATTTTGCCAACGCGACAGCGTTTCTGATCTTCGAATGTTGACGAATCTCGGAATCCCGGAGACCTTCTCTCACTTGCGTGACTCTGAACAACGTCCTCTCGATTCCACGCTGCACGACGCTGATCGCATGTTCAACCCGTTTTCGTTCGGACCAGGTCTCCGAGCAGTACTTTGAGCGAAGGAAGAAGTGGAGTCGAATAGGTCGGCATGGAGTCGGACGTTCTTGACCTTCTTCGACACTCGCTGAAGCTCCCCCGCTGTTTTCTTCCTGCCCAACTTGGGCGCTAGGTCATTGACCATACTGACTTCGCGGTCCAGGTACACGTAGTTGGAGCTCTCGGCGATGTTCCTCTCACGGAACGGGAGTGAGCTATCAGAAACTCCTATGCTTGATGAGCATACGGTAGCCAATTTTCGTTACTTGTCCAGAAAGCCCACTAGGGATACTATAGAAAAATACAAATTTAGGACCTATTTCTTTGTTATTACAGTGCCACCACGAGGCTTTCGAGGTTGCTCTTCATTTGGCCTATTTGAACCCACTCCCACTGGATTACTAAAAGATGGCAATTGCCCTCTTATAGTGGTGGGTCTCTATGCGCCTCTGAAGACCACGATTTCGTCGAAACCTAAGGCCATATAAAGATATGTAGTGTACGCGTAGAGCATTCCCGCCCGCTCCGCAGGAGGTGCGGGTTCGAGTCCCGTCTGGCGCTAGAGGTTTGATCGCAACAGAACATCGTTGTGAGAGCTTACAACCTCGATATCACCTACTTGAGACTTAAAGAAACCGACCTGCAACAAATATTGGTACAGTATTAACAAGAAGGCAATAACTATCCACGCCGAGGCCTCAAGAATAGATAAGCTGAAGACAATTTTAGCGCACTTCTCAAAGGCACAAGCCTGCCTAATTGGTACGGACATTTTAGACCTCATAGACCAGATCATTACACTCTCACCTAGCCTGCATAGGACTAGCCATAGCCCAACTCCAACAATTCCAGGCATGCGTCTGCCGAATCTGGTCCAGTTCAAGCCGGTCTCTCAAAAGCGACGAATAGGCATGCGACTACCGAACATCATCTACCTACGATCCGAACCCGAGAAGAAGAACACTTGGGAGTACGCATCGCTATAAGTAGTCATTAGATTAGAGAGATCCATGCTTGTGCTTCGGTCTGATGCGAAATAAAAGTTTTGTCGTTAAAACTGTTTCATAAAAGACGGCAGATGCTGAACACGCTAAGAGGGCATGTGGGAATCATTCCGCAGCAGGTTTAGAGTGACCGAAGTCCTGCTGCTACGAGCTTCTACTTGGCTTCTAGTGTGGCGACGCAAAGCGGTGTTTGCACAACAGTCCGTAACTGAGCTCTAATTAAGACGCGCTGCTGTGCCCGCCGCCGAAGTCAGCAGCGTCGCTGAGGTCGACGGGACGAGTCGAAACCGAGAGGAATTGCAGCAGTTCCTCACCCCGTTCTGGATCTCGAGCCGGATGCGAAACATCCCGGTAGGTGCCCTCGTTGCGTGCGTTTCTTCGTGGTCGCTACTCACTCGCTGAACCATTCAGACACCGCTCCGACTAGCCTCACTGAGAGGAGCGGCATGGCTGTAGGAGTGACTAGTAGGATTCGCCGCCTTCCGTTTCGGCCGACTACGGTAACGAGCTCTTTGTTTGTCGCCGTCGCCGGTCGTCGTCGTCGTCAGCTGCTTCATATCGTCTAAAAACCTCGCCTGCCTCAGCGATGCAGCAGCAGAACAAAGCAATTGGACACCGCGGCGACCTGAACCGGTTACCGTAGACAGCTCGTCACCGTAGGCACGTATTTCAAGCTAACACAACTGTTCCATATTCCGGTCACTTCTTATCGCTTATCGCAGTGCAGGGCGCTCACTTCCCCACGTTCTTCTATGAATCATTTCTCGATGTTGCCGAATAAAGTGCACTGTTAATGTAATTTGGCGCCCAACCAACACAAGACGCTAGAAATCAAATGAAACAATAGTACTGTCTCTCTTTTCAGAAGTTACGCTTCCTCGACGTTTCTGACATTCCCAAGCCGTAGCAGGTGAGCTTGTTATTCGTCAACTGCGGCTCATAGTCTCCAGATTAGCCAAGGGCACCCTTCTGAATGTTCACCACAAGCAGTTGGTTGAAAAGAATGAGAGCATGAGCCAAACGCATTGAAAAAAATTCGAATTACATTCGAGCCCTTGGCTAGCTCCAAGCGGTGATAGTTTTTCTACGAGTGCAGAGGGGAGAAGACGCTACACAATTCCATTAACTCCTAAATTCTTTGAACACATTAATCTCCATGTCCGACATTCATAAAACCTGGGCATGACATAAGAATATATTTGATCCTTTTGTGCCACGTAGGTTTGTTATGGTGGTACAACTTTTATTTCGGCCTGACGTTTCGACATAACTCGTCTTTTTCAAAGGCCTGAAAGAACTTCGAAACCTTAGATCCGGCAACTCATTCCGTCAAAGGCATACTTTTCCATATCCCTAGTTACAACGGGTTCCCACGAATGTCAAGGAGTGTCCCTCCGAAACATACCAAACTCACCGTTGTTCCACCAGCGCGGAGAGAGGGCTCAGCTATAAAACCATCAATGAGCAACTGGGACCTTCCATGCAGGTCTATAATGAGTACAGACTGCGCAGTCTCAGAGCTCACACAACGAGGTGAAGGGCAAGAAGTCGCTGTTTATTGAAATGAACACGTTTCGGTTGTTCAGTATTGGATCGCGCTCCCGAAACCAGAAAGCCTTCTGGTACCGATTTCACTTTCATGTAGCAACACAGCGCATTTAATGCCAAAATTGTTTCCGCCGTCGGCTTCTTGTCGATGTTTACACATCGCCACTTTATATATTACATATTTTATTACTATAACCAAATTGAACACTTTATATATATATATAAAGTGTTCAATTTGGTTTGAAAAGTTCCAATTTGATTTGAAGTGCCCAATTTGATTTGAAAAGGGTCCAATTCGATCTGAAAATGGTATATATATATATATATATATATATATATACATATATACCAGTCGTTCGGCGGCCTAGCGGCCGCCTACGACTGGTTGGGGGCTTCGCCCCCAAACCCCGAGAATAGGACGCCATGGCCGCTACGGGTTTCCTATTCTTCCCTAGGCCTTCTGACCATTATGTTATTCGAGATGGATCGGCTGATCTTCCTCAACGTGATCCTCAAAAAATTGATAATATCGATCGATATCGATTGGTCGACTTCAGATTCGTGTTCACCGACCTCGATTACCCCCAAGGCCGAAGTTTCGCGCCACTTGAACGCCATCTTCAAAAAATCGATAATATCGATCGATATCGATTGGTCGACTTCAGATTCGTGTTCAGCGACCTCGATTACCCCCAGGCCGAAGTTTCGCGCCACTTGAACGCCATCCTCAATAAATCGATAATATCGATCGGTCGACTTCAGATTCGTGTTCAGCTACCTCGATTACCCCCAGGCCTGAAGTTGTACCGCCGACGTGTTCGGCACGTCTACGGCTCGCCATGCACGGTTGCCGACGTGTTCGGCACGTCTACGGCTCGTCATGCACGGTTGCCGACGTGTTCGGCACGTCTACGGCTCGCCATGCACGGTTGCCGACGTGTTCGGCACGTCTACGGCTCGTCATGCACGGTTGCCGACGTGTTCGGCACGTCTACGGCTCGCCATGCACGTTGGACGACGTCTTCGGCACGTCTACGGCTCGCCATGCACGTTGGACGACGTCTTCGGCACGTCTTCTGAATCCCGACGCACGTTGGACGACGTCTTCGGCACGTCTTCTGAATCCCGACGCACGTTGGACGACGTCTTCGGCACGTCTTCTGAATCCCGACGCACGTTGAACGACGTCTTCGGCACGTCTTCTGAATCCCGACGCACGTTGGACGACGTCTTCGGCACGTCTTCTGAATCCCGATGCACGTTGTACGACGTCTTCTGCACATCTTCTGGATCTCGATGCACGTTGTACGACGTCTTCGGCACGTCTTCTGAATCCCGACGCACGTTGGACGACGTCTTCGGCATATATCATTTTCAGGTCCAATTTGAAAAGTTCCAATTTGATTTGAAGTGTCCAATTTGATTTGAAAGGTGTCCAATTCGACCTGAAAATGGTATATATATATGCACTTTTCAAATCAATTTGGAGACTTTTCAAATCAAATTTGACACTTTTCTAAGCTACTAAATCAAAGAGAACTTTCCGAATTGCAACAACCTTTGTACAGGTTGACTACAGACTCAATAAAATGGTTAGAAAAAATTTTTGTTCAAGGAAAATTTGGAATAACTTTTTTTGAATTTTTTTCCACTTTAGCTGCCCGAATGAGTGTAATAATTTTATAAAATTCAGTATGTTGTTTTCAGTATGTTTTCTTTAAACCTTTAATTCACTGACCCAATAAGTGAAGACTTTATTTGAAATTTTATAAAATTCTAGTTCTTTGTCGAAATATAAAGCTTGATATACAATAATGCATTATCAATCAATTAAAAATCGTGAAGAGATTTTCGAGTGCATGGCACAATCCAGTCTTTTAGTTCACTTTATGGTTGCTGCTTTGCTGCGCTTTAAAACAAAACACAAATTGTTATTTTTTTCTCCAAAAGTAAAAATTTTGTAAAATTATTACTCATTCGTGCAGCTAAAGTAAAAAAAATCAAAAAAAAATTATTCTAAATTTCCCTTGAACAAAAATTTTTTCGAACCATTTTATTGAGTGTGCAGTTCAACGTGTATAAAGGTTGTTGCAATTCGAAAAGTTCTCTTTGATTTAAAAAGTCTTAGGCGAGCTTAGAAGAGTGTCCAATTTGGTTTGAAAAGTGTCCAATTTGATTTGAAAAGTGTCCAATTCGACCTGAAAATGGTATATATATATACATATATGTATATATATGTATATACATTATATATATTTTATATATATATCCCTTACTATCTCAGCTACATATATATCCTCCTATACATAATCGGCTAATGTCACGTGTCCGTCACGGGGAGGGGAGACTGAAGCCAAGAGATGCCTACGACAGTACGGCGTATGTCAGCATAGTTTTCTTTCAGCTTAACCATGGACGACTGCTGGCGAACTTCTAACCTTGGCGGTGGATCACCCAAGTTTACGAGATATTCTGCGGGCAAAGCTTCAGGGTATGAATGCGGATCATGTGCAGAATGTAAAGATTCAGAAGACGTGCCGCCCGCAGACGTCGTTTAACGTGCGTCAGGATTTAAAAGATGTGCTGGAGACGTCGTCCAACGTGCGCTGGGGTTCAAGGGACGTGCTGAGTACGTCAGCCAACGTGCGCTGGGATTCAGAAGACGTGCTGAAGACGTCGTCCAACGTGCGTAGGGGTTCAGAAGACGTGCCGCAGACGTCGAACTTGCGTAGACATTTAGAGTATGGTGACCAGCAGGAGGGAGACCAGTGAAAAGTTGATCAGCAAATGAGGACCACTAGAGAGGGGAATAAAGGTGGACCAGTATTTTTCCTCAATATCGTCCGTCGGGTTTCTGAAGACGGGACACAAATGTCGTTGGCACATGTGTTGGGGTGCAGGAGTGTCATAGACGTCGTGACAACATTGTGATCCTTCAGTGTGTAGAGCACGCTCCCAATTTGGAAGTGCACGATGGGATTTGATAGTCGGTAGACCTTCCAAGAACATCTAAGTACTCCAGTTTTCTCAGAGCATTTCATGTGTGTTTCCTAACTCGTTAATTGGTGAGGTGACATTGGCTACGCTGGTAAATTGCCTGTGGGACGTGAAGTCAAAATACCGCTAGAAGCCACGAACAACTGGACGAGCACCCACTCTAAGGCAATGAGCTTCACGTCGTGAAGGATAATCCTCGACAGCTCTGCGGAAACGGGCTGGGAACACGAACAAGTAGGTGAAGACCGTCACCGAGCTTCCACCGGTACTTCAGCAACTTGCCATACAGTTGCAATGTTTTTGAGGTCCTTCAGAGTTATACTGCGAAAAGCAAATTTAGACGTGAAAAAAAATGAAAACATGAAATGGGAAGTCGTCGAATAGACAGCGTCTGGCTGTCCTTTCTATAATAGAACGAACGGACCGCATATATGTCTCACTAATAGAACGATGAGGTGTCGACGAGTAGTTTCTTGAGCATGGCCAAGATTGGTGTAAATAAAGAGATTCCGTGAAGGGAGAGTTCGTTCCTCCACAACCCTCAAACGAACCTTAGTTTAGCACCCCTCCTGTGGCTCATCAGTGAGGAGGAGGAGCGCTAAATAAGCAGTGAAGAAAGGATAAAGGAAGAAGAAGAGAAGGAATGAGGGAAGCTAAAAAATTAAAAAAATAAATAAAACCTATTAAAAGCGAGTTTTAGGACGCAACAGTGCAAAAGTCTGACATTTGATAGTCAAGTCTTTATTGCGGTTTACGTTTCGGCGTTGTCGCTTCACAGCTCTAGATGTGGACAGAGGAGTCCCCGTCACTTTAGCTGGGCGAAAGATGAGTGAAAGGATGCCCAGATTGATCCAGAGTCGGACGTGAAATGAGGTTTCGGTCCTTTTCTTCTTATTATTAGTTGGACAAATTGGTAAGACTTCCAAAACAATAGAAGAGCGTAGACGCCAGCTAAGCAGAGATCCTATGTAGAGAGTTGGACACAATGCTACATTGAAACTCTCGACGAGTGCGTGGATCTGACGCGATAGGACGGCGATGAATATATTACCAGTACAGCTTAATCTTGTAAAAGAAGGCGCAACGTTCCGAAACGCACGGAACAAAACACACAAAGAAACACACTCATAAAGCTAAACGATGCAGTTCTCAAATCAGTTTTTTTAATGGTCTTTTAGTTCAAGCAGTCAGGATCAAGTACTCTTCTAATAGGCAGGTTGGGTTAACTATTCAGCAACTAAGGTATGAATATAATAATGTATTCGAGCACCACAAGTGTCAGTGCAAACCAAGGGAACACGCACTTCGCCATTCTCATCGAATGGCTCGACAACATCCAATTTTCTCATAAGAATGTAGCGCATGACCGAACCAGTGATTCACAGCGAAATCGACTTTCAGCTTGCATCAGCACTCAGCTGGAGAATTCCACGAGAATAGCTTTTAGATGCATGCTTCTATAACCCCAAGAAGCGAATTGAAAGGAATGCGTTCAAAATTATTTTATGGCTAGTGACATCAATAATCTCGGACAAAAAGAATAACAAGATCCTCCATAAATAGAAGCCGCGCATACTTGTAAACAATCCGAAATTTCAGGAAGAACACTCCTTGGAGATACTTAAAACACCATTTTTATATGTAATTTCAGGAAGGCTTTCAAACAGCGCATTAGATTGCAGCATTATAAATTAATTGAATGGCCGTCAAAAAGGAGTGGGCAGCGGAATTGTAACTATTAGGTTGGTGCATAAGTTCTCGGACATTTGATCCCTCCTGAATTGAAAGCGCATTTTCCCGCCAAATTTCTCACATGTATCAACGCGTAAATGATCGATTGATAGAGAAAGGAAAGGGCTACGAAACTGTTCCTAACATTCACTTCTGCGTTGTTAACGTCAGCTATTATGGCTAAGCGATTCATCCCAACTGAGACGCATATTTGGCACTTCATGTTATTCCTGCATCAATCTGGCCTCAATGCCAACGAATCGTATCGTCGCCTGAAGGATGTTTACAACGAGAGTGCTCCTACTCGAAGTACTGTGTACCAGTGGTTCTCGAAGTTTGCAGTTGGTGAATTCTCCGTTGAAGATAATGAACGAGAAGGGCGCCCGATGACACTGATGTTGGATGGCCTCCGAAGAAGAGTGGGAGCGGACCCATACCAAACCACTCGCGAACTATCAAGCACTCTTGGTGTTGGTCACTCAACAGTCGTTCGGGGATTGAAGTCGATTGGCAAGGTGCAAGAATTGGGTCGCTGGATACCTCACGACTTGACACAACATGACATGGATCGCAGAGCCGATGTCGCTCTGTCTCTCCTTGATCTCAGACGTACCCACGGATGGCTGGACAACATGTCACCGGGGATGAAAAGTGGACACTACTCTAATTATCACCGGCGTGCACAGTGGGTTGACGCAACTGGAGGGGCAGAGGACGTTCCGAAACCCGAACTTCACGTGAAAAAGGTGATGCTATGCATTTGGTGGGGTGTTCTTGGCGTAGAATACTGGTAGCTGCTGGACGAAGGGATACAGTGACGGCAGAGGTTTACGTCAACCAACTGAGGAAGTTGAGGGCCCACCTTCAAACCACACGAGGAGAGCAAGTGAAGGTGTATTTTCAACACGACAACGCTAGACTGCATATTGCTGGAGCGACGGCGGCTGAGTTGGCGGACTACGGATGGACCGTTCTTCCACATCCACCTTACTCACCAGATCTCGCTCCTTCTGATTATCATCTGTTTTCAAGCCTTCAACGCTATTTGGACGGCCAACAATTTAGGAGCGAGAGGATGTCAAGGAGGCACTGCTCACATTTTTCGAATCACAACCGGCCACGTTTTGGAGAAAAGGCATCCATGACTTACCAGCACGCTGGCGAAAGACAATTGATGTAAAGGGTGGTTACTTCAAATGATTTGATATTGTTGTTCGTATGTTGTGATAATAAATATTTCATGCCCCAAATGTCCGAGAACTTATGCACCAACCTAATACTACATTGCGGGACTGCACTTATGGGGAAATCAATGGTCGCAAAGACTTTGCCGAGACCATTCTGTCCATCCGACCTTTAGATGGGGTCCTTCAAAGTGCATAACAATAATCAACTACACTCCCGGATGGATGTAAATGCAACGACTCTACTTTATGCAGCGGCAATCATGGCCACTGGGCAGAAGCCTGAGCAAGTGGTCTGCATTGGTCTACAACTAATATCGACTCATGGTTAGCAATCAATTAATACTTTCCCCACGTGTACTACTTTGTCCTTAAGTTTCAAATTAAAAGTAACAGAAAGACTTAAAGACTTTGAGGTATGGCAAAGGTACTGTCTGTTTTTAATGTATAGTACATAGGCCGATCCCCTTAGACTTACTACCAGGCATGTGCGGAAACTTTTATGAAAAAAGCGGAAGACGAAAGACGAACGGAAACGCAAAAAAAAAAATTGCAGGAAACCGGAACACGAAACGCGGAAACGGAAATGACACACGTTCGCCATTTTTCCAAAAGTGCATCTGAAACAGCGTCAGAAGCCGCTTCTATTGCACTTTTTCTTGCCCAGAACTTTAATGCTCATTCTCATCATAACATAACGTAACAAAGGAGATTCATAATATTGCTATGATAACCTTTTAGCAATGGCCAGAGCAATAAACGAAAACAAATTCAAGGTCTTATCTCATTAGTTCTCACCATTTTAGCATGCAGTCTTTCAATATCTAATTCCTGCGACGGGTTTTTCGCTGACTTTTTTGATGCTGATATTTTTGGACGGTAGACTTAACCGACTTAACCACTTGAGGTTTCTTACAGACTCACACTAAAAAACCAACTCGTGTAAAGTCTAAAACTGGAGTAGCCACCTAGATCATTTTCCGACCAGGAAAAAGATTCCTCTGAACACTTTTAGAAACCTGTGGCATCATGGACGATTTGATGACTGCACAGATATCTGCATACTCAACGCAGTTACATTGTAATCATCAAATCCAGTACTCAGAATTCATTCTGGGATCTAAGATGATAGCTGGATGACTGATTAGTCATGGTAAGTCCACACTTTCGTAGGAATATTCAGTCTGCGCCAACCTGGAAACCCTACGTCCAAGATGACACAGCTGGACAGCTCCTAGGTGGTTCTCGAAGCAATAGTTTTGTGTCTGAATTCAATAAGTCACCATATTCAGTTAAAATAACAGCTTATTGTAGATATTCGTGATGCTTCATTAAAAAATGAATTGAATAACTCCATATGGATGAATATCACAACTAACGAAATTAAAAATTGAAACTTGCACCTTTGATCGGGAACACTGATGTAATCGTGGAGCAGACAACCGATCAGCTTATCAATTAAAAAAGTTCTCCTTCATATAATTGTGGGAGAAATACTGTTTGACAACTCTAGTATTAATATTTTTGAAATTGGTTAGACTAACAAAAAAAGCACTCAAAAATGGCAACGGCTGGGTACAGTTCAAAATTAATGTGCCACAAAGGCTATGTATGCGTTGTATGCTAAGGGAATGTATTCAACATTTGAATGATCATAAAGGTGTTCATCCATTAGTTACAAATAGCTACAAAATTTTGTAAGCATATAGCGCAGTATCATAAAACAAAGGGTTCAGTGAAGGTTAGCAAGCCCAGGTAAATGAAATGGAGACTACCAAGCCACCGACCTCAGAAGACAAAAGCCCTGGTTGGCCTCAACGGGACTCGAATGCAGAACTTAACCGACACCTGCGCCACCACGCGTGCACTGAGGATAGTAAATAGCTTGGTAAAGGCCTGATAGATGGTGAAAATGAAAAGTGAGCACCCTTCAACCCACGCCGACAGTCTATTTAAGGGTAATTTAGAAATTCTTGTTGTGAGGGAAATGAAGCTATTCAAAAAAAAAAACTCGATTCCAGCTAGGATCTCTGGACACTTGGTTAGCTAACCGGATTTTCAAGGTACAATTCAAAACAACAGCAAGCTTTGCTAGAAGCGAAAAAAGCTATGTTAGTTGTGATATGTTTAACATCGTAACGTTTGTTGAACGTTTATGTGACATTACTTATCTACTCATGCATGATAAATAGACAACAATAGATGACGTGGATTGATCCCATAGTTTGTCCGAAAGAAAAGAAAGCACCAGAAAATACAGCGGCAATGTCGGACTGAACTCACGTCGATGTGATCGTTCTGAAACGCTCTTGTCCAGCTGTGTCCCAGATCTGCAGCTTTACTCGTTGACCATCAATATCGACTGTTCGTATTTTGAAGTCGACACCAATCGTCGTTATATAATTCTCTGAATGGGAGAATTTTGGTCGTTCGCTAGGAACCCGCTCCGCCAAGTGCTTCTACATACAAAAGCAGCTTTTTATGTCTTCAAATTACGAATATTTAAACTCTTTCAAATATCATAATCCTTTATGCAGCAACACCTGCACAACAGCACGCGACAGAACAGACTTCAACATGGCACACTTGAGCGATTAGGCCCTCTTATTTACGGTCGTTTTCAAGCAGTAAGGTGTATGTAGTACTTAATGGGGACTTGGAGTGGTTCCAAATGAAGTGGCTTCACATTCCAGTACTCTTTTATGTAGGCGTACAGAGTCAATGTTGAAATAGCAAGGAGGAATACTGCACATATCGCCTTTAAAAGCGCTTTAGGACAATCTGAAATTCCAGTTAGAGGAAGATTTGCAATCTTGAAAGCTCAAGAAAGGAATGAGAACAATAAAACTCTAGAATTCATTGACGAAGTTGCTGGTTACTTGCCACTCAAGAAGACCAACGGTTTAGAATTTAACGAAATAACGAGACGTTTCAATTTATGCAAAGCTAATTCCATAGCCATGTGTTTGGACACACGCACATAGAAATAGAAATGCACATCCAAAACAAACGGCGAATACTGAAGACACGTTCACATATTTCTGCACTGTTCAACTAAGATCCTCATCAAGGGATTCACCTTGACCGATCCAATTCTGACACTACTTCGCGACGGGAGTGATTGATCGGCCCGGCAAATCTGTTGCCAAGCAATTGCCCGGCAAAAATCGATGTGTATGATTTGCCTGGCCGACCAATCGCTCTCGTCGCTCCTATCGCGAAGTATGACAAGCCCATGCTTAACAGTCATAGGGAAGTGACCTAAATAAGGCTTCAACTGGGAGCCTGCTCATACTTCGCGACAGGTGCGAATGGGCGGCCAGGTAAATCATACGTATCGATTTTTCTGGAAAATCACGCGGCAAAAATCGATACGTATGATTTGCCGGCCGACCAGTCGCTCCAGTTGCTCCCGTAGCTAACAAGAGAACTGTCTGAACGGTACGCCGTAACGGCAAGAACGAGTACTATAGGAAGAATCCCCGTCCTCCAAATAGTAACAGAACATGTTTTGTTTTTGCCGAATCTTTGAGGCAAACAAGTAATAGGGTGTAATGTTTAAGGGTCCGCAGAGCGAGTTTATCACGGCAGCGCAAGATGCCGGTGGCGTGGTCTGGGTGGCGTAGTGGTAGAGGGGCTGCCTCATGCTCGTGAGGTCGAGGGTTCGGTTCCCATGCTACGTGGCGTTCTTGCTACTTTTACCATAGTATCGGATTTCCATAGAGATTTCCATATCTGTACTTGTGTTTGGCTTCACAGTTCCTGCCCAGTGGTACTCCGCTACAGCCCAAGCCTGGAATCGTGATGCAGTCCACTTCCCCAGTTCTCAAACTTGTATCGGATGACAATTCCAGTATAGCCAAACCTTTTCCTCCGAAACGGTCTGTCCTCCCGAAAACGTGATAGCGCCTTCACTGGTTAGTGGTGTCGTGACTCCGGCACAATCCTCTTCTGGTTGAAACTCTTGTTCCTCTTCTTCCACTACCTCCAACTTCTCCACTTCGTCAATTTCCAGCTGTCGCAGTTCGAAATCCTGTAGGATACTTGCCATCCTTTCCGCTAGCTTCATCTCGTCTCTCGAAGGGATAGCTTCCAGTGGCGATCCGCACTTCAGTGTCAATAGGTGCATGACCACTCGAGGGTTAGCAGACATTGTAGAGTCAGTGTTGGCGGCAGCAACTTGTTATAACCGCGCGACTTTGTAAGCATAACAGAGGCGACAATATTGATCGAGGCGGTAGGTTAAGTTGAAGATCATGTGGTCTCCTCCTACACTGTGAGTACACTGGTGGCACTCACCTCACCGACACTAATAAATTGCAGTTGAAGCATTTTTCCAGCTTTCTGCTGCTCTTTCACGTTGCTCCTGCGTCAAAATTTCTTACACTGACAATGAGAACAATTTATTGGAGTAAAAGTTTCATATAAAACCGCATTTGGCATATTTCGGACATTGCTGGTGAATTACGAGATGTCGGCAAGTAATAAGTAGTAAAAACATCTTACCGTAGCAAACTCCAAAAACAAGTTCAGATATGGAAATCTCTATGGAAATCCGACACTATGGTAAAAGTGCAAAACGCGTCTCAGCATGGGAACCGAACCCTCGACCTCACGAACATGAGTCAGCCCCTCTACCACTGCGTCACCCAGACTAGGCCACCGGCATCTTGCGCTGCCGTGATAAACTCGCTCTGCGGACCCTTAACCATTACACCCTATTACTCGTTTGCGTCAAGGATTCGGCAAAAACACAACATGTTCTGTCACTATTTGGAGAACTGAAATTCTTCCCATAGTATTCGTTCTTACCGTTCCGGCGTACCGTTCAGACAGTTCCCTTGTAAGGATGAGCAGGCCCCTGCAGATCAGAAACATTGGACGTGGACGGAATTGCAACAGCATGGTGCAATGTGAACACTCTCTCAAATAAAACGCAGGAGTATCGCCTAATACGACAACTGTGATACAATCTTATCATAAATAACACTTCTTTTACATCTATTTCCAGAAACTAAGCAAATTACCACTCATTCCCTGAACAGAAAAGCAACGATGTTATACACAATTGTCTGATAATCTATCGACGAGTTCGAGCATCTGAAGTAAAATGCGAGAAAAAGGCGATTTGTCAACGAACATGTCAAATAACACAAATAAACCGGCCTTAGAAACGGGAAAACACCAAACACCATCATTATGAATGGTTATATCTGTACCAAACGTCCATTTTCGTTTTTTTTAATACTCCAAAACAGAACAGATAGACATCCATCATCTTTTTGGTAAAGCAAGTTGAGTTGAGAGGGATCGAAGGGTATGTTAGCAATGATGTTTTGTTGTTCTTGAGATTAAGATGAGCGAAAACAACGACGTAGAATGAAAATCTCACAATGGGTAATAGGCCTACATCGCACTGCGTAGCAGCCCGCGTAGCACTGTCGCAGCGTCGCCGACAACAGCGTCCAAGTATAACATAGGCCATGACTAATTGTGCAGGCCTATGCTCATAGCAAATTGTCTACACCTTTCTCCGAGGCAACCTTTTAAATACGTAAAGCTACAAAGAACAGACGTCTGATGGCAGAAATACCAAGAATAGAATCACTCCATCAAATTTGAAGCACATATAGTATTGCGCCAGATTCATAAGTATCACCAAGCCACACAATCTTGAATTTAGCTAATGTTGGTTCTATACGTTGGAAGCATATAAAAATACCATTGAATTCGTGGTACTTAGTGAACCGGGGCCCTCATCGCACCCACAAGGCAGCTTAAGGGCCTTTTCAAACTTCGCGATGGGAGCGACGGCAGACGTGAGAGCGACAGGGCAAAGGATACGTCTCGATTAGTGCCCTTGCCTGGGAAAAACGGTACTATTGTACTTATGGCACCTCATTTAATCTTGTTCAAATAGGCTACTAGGGGTAATCTGCCATGGGAAGAACGAATATCGTAGTCGTTTCTTGCGGAAATGCCTTATAAGCCCGTTATATTAAGTTCGAATTGCCTAAGCCTTGCGAGATAGCGCGCGCTGGTAAGGGAAGCAGAGACTTCCTCCTACCACCCCGCCTTCGCGGACGTCTCCCCAGAGGGGGGGGGGGTCACCACAACATGCCGAGGCGTGCAGGCGCCGCGACTAGCTACATACAGCGAATCTAAGTGCAGTCTTATCTCCTCTTTTCGATTACAGATCCGCGTCTTATTTGCCTTCATATTGGCAAGGGAAGGAACTCCAGGATGAAGGCATTTTAACACGGGTGCGCTAGTGGGCCCACATCCCGGAATCCCTTCCCCTGCCCAATTTTGTGCTCTTCTCCGCTCACGCGGAGGAGGTCACACAACAGAACTTTCAAGGCTTTTCGAGATTTCAAGGCTTATGCCCTGGCTAACCTCTACTGCAGACTAGAGACGGCGAAATAGTGCGCACCGATAGGAAGCGGAGTCTCTGCGCCTCTTAGCAGCGCGCGCTATTTCGCAAGGCCTTAGGCAATTCGAACTTAATATAACGGACTTATAAGGCATTTCCGCAGAAAACGACCATGATATTCGTTCTTCCCATGGCAGACTCCCCCTACTAGACCTATTTTGAACAAGATTAAGTGGGGTACCATAAGTACCGTAGTACCGAAAAATCGATAGGCACGCTTTGCTTTGTCGCTCCTGTCGCTGCCGTCACGGAGTATAAACAAATTGGCAAGTTGGATCTGCCGGACCTCGGAGTTCGTTCCCTTGCACAGTACTGTGCTCTCCTCGACAATCGTATAACAAAAACTGCGTTATACAATTGTTCTATGAGCATGTGCAATTTCGGTGGAGGTACCAGCCCACTATATACCGACTTCTTCAGCAACCCTGAGCTAGAACACTAGCGGTAGTCTAACAGGCAAATTCTAGGAAAAAAACCCACATCTTCTCGAGTAAAACTTTCAAACGCACCAGAAAAGACGTTATCAGCAAATCGAAGTAGTAAACTGCTTTTTCCAACTCCTGTAACATTCCGGAATCAGCTGTCCCGACCCGAAGCTAAACGCAAAATAGCACTCACCGCTATCTCCAATGATTAACAACTTAAACAAGTGATCGTAATCTCTGGGGCCATAACCAGCCATCTGACTGCAAAACACATCCATAGAAATCTTGCCTAGTCTAGCAGAGGTTGGTGAAACAGATCAAAATAAAAAAGGAGCATAAACCTTTTTCGTCAGCGAACACTCAACCATATCTCAACGAATTTATAGATTTGAGATCCAGAACAACTCAAATTCGTAGATAAATTAAGAAATTTTAACAACTTTGAAGGCGATAAAATACAGGACTACGAACGTATAAAACACCGACGATTCACGAGGTACTCCGCTTTCAACAATACAAATCAAAGTCGATACGAGCGACGGGGTTGAAGCCTGCCGTTCCACATTTCCTTGCTAAACCGCTACTGGCAAGCTTTCCATTCTGTTGACGTCTTGCCATTTCTGATGATGTGAACGGGCCCTAGAACAATAAATCGGAAGTGTAGAAATACTATAAGGACAAGGCCACAAGAATAGCCAGCATACGGAAGAAAACGGCAGTAACCTTAAAGCAAAACCCACTTGCACCTCTGCTGACTCAGACTCTTTATACTCCCATTTCTGCTCTTCATCATCCATGAAATGCGAGCCCTCTTGGCTTTTTGTCGAGGTGTTTGACGCTAAATATGATATTTACTACTAGGCAGTAGGGTAAAGGAGTGCGGCATCAAACCTGGCTCATCGGAGAATATGTCCACGGAATCCACAGCCGAGCTCTCCAGCTTTTTCATCAGGAACTGCAGTTTCTCTCGCGTCCACTCATACACATCCATCTGAACGACTGGAATTCTTTAATGTGAAGACTCTCACTAACGCTGCATTAACAAGAATTGAGCCGACCGCATTGATAGAAACAACGCTCATTATCCCAGCTCAAGAAAGTGGTAGGGTTAAGCCTAGCGTATCTAAGCAACTAAGCTGCATTAATTTTAATGTAAAATCCCGGCGCGGTGCTTCTAAATGTCAACGCCGCCCAACTCAAGCTATGCCTGACAACTTTCAGATGTGGTGATACCTAACTTATCAATCAGCAAACACTTTTCAAACCAAAATGGACACCACCAAGCAAACTTGGCGCTTTTAAAATCAAACTTATCTCCTTCTAAATCAAAATAAGCGTCTTTCAGATTGAACTAAAGACTCTCCGAGAAGGTTAGAATAATTTTTGCCAAAAAATTGGTACGACTCTCTTGGAAATGTTTCACTTCCCCTAAAAACTGAACACGCTGTTTCAAATTTATTAAATTTTTGTTCTCCAAGGAAAAATAGTGGACTGGGTTTTGTTTCAAAGCACAGGCAGGCAGCAATCAATTGTCAATCGGTATCAAAAAAGGAAGTCACTCCATGCACTCGACTAGCTCGCGGCGAGTTTCATTTGATTGATATTGTAAGCGCTGCTTATCTAAATCAGCGATAGGAGAATGTGTGTTTTTTATGTCCGTTTTTGATGCACTCTTACACCTGCGTTATTCCTCACCAGCGTCGGTCGCCGGCGCCGACGCTGGAGTGTGCGGGCCACGCCAGGCTAGCCGGCTCCGCCGGCGTCGGGTATGGCGGGCCACGCTAGGGACGTAGCCGAAACCTAGCTACGGATGCTTCCTCACCCAGCGTCGGTCGCCGGCTCCGCCGGCGTTGACGAATAAAAATCCAACAGCTTGGAAGGGTGTAGAAAGTAGGAAATTTATGTGGGCGGGAGAAACTGATGGACTCAATCCAACCAACTTAGAATGGGAGAATGCTAGCAGTGGGGATCAAATAGGCTAGGGCGGGAGGGCCACGATGTAGGAACGCCCAATCCGTCGTTTCGTGTTGCATGAAATTGAAAATTATCAGCAGCACTGGTGGGTTCTAGCCCTATGCTGAACCAAGTTAGTTCACTTCTGCTGTGAATGGGCATACATGTGCCTTCCTACCAAGGGGCATACTCTAACGTGTAGAGCGAGGAGCACTAGGGCCGTAAATTCTCACCACAACACTGACACCAACCTAAAGGCTCTCGAAGAGAAACAAAGTGAAACGGTGGCAAAGGCAGTAACGAAGAGCGGCAGTATGGATTAACACAGCAGGAGCTGTTCTCAGGAAAGTGAAGGCGGAAGCTCGTACATATCAGAATGTTATGCCCGAACACAGAGAAGGTAGCAAGAACAGGATGAGCAGTGACCTCGGCCATGCACACAGGCGGCAGAGTTGTACCCTGCGGTAACACAGCTGTAGCAGCACCTAATTGCAAGCACTAATTGACCGGTAGTAAGGACAGGAGCCTTCAAGGGGGTCAGTTCGAAGCAGTAGCCACCCAACACGTGCGCGGGCAGAGCCGCGGCGCCGGCCTATTTCGCAACGCCTCACGTGTCCTCCTCGGCAGCGGCCATTGCTCACCTCCCTGCGCTTCCCTTCGGAGAGAGAAGTCGAGAACCTGCCTCAAACTTGGGTGATTAAACCATCGAGCCCGCGGAGTTTACGAAGTTTCCCACGGTCACGTTGAGACAAAAAAACCCTCCTCTATTATATATGGTGGGATAAAAATGATTTTTAATATCAATGAAATAAAAATCGCGACGCTCTAATCGAGAGACCTCTTCTAATCAAGATTTAATGTATATTGCCCCCTTTTTGTTCTTTGAAACAAACTTCAATTCGAGATTTCAAAGAAAGCCATACTAAATTCTCCTTGAACAACAAATATTCTAACCGTCACGGAGTCATTATTTTAACTCGGAAAAAGCTCGCTTTGTTTTGAAAGAGGCTCAGTTTGCTTCTAAAAACACCAAACTAAGATTAGGGCCTGTTCATACTTCGCGACAAGAGCGACTCGTCGCCCGTGCAAAACATGCATATCGATTGAAACCAGACTGACGATGTAGGTAATATGATTGTTCGCTTCTGTCTATTTCAGTTTCTAACAACTTTTTTGACTAAAAATATGTCTGTTTGCTTGTGTTTGTCTCAGTTTCCGGAAACTTTTTACTAATATAACTGTTTGCTTGTGTCTGTTTCAGTTTCCAAAAACTAATGCAATTGAAGTTGAAGTTAGACGTGAAGACCCCTATTCATTTGATATTTTAGGCTACGAAGTAGACGTTATGGTGCAATTACGTACACCACACTACGCCCGACGCCTCAGTCGCTCTTGTCGCTCCAGTCGCTCTTGTCGCTCTTGTCGCCTGGGGCCGTATGCTCGTCTACCCCGAGTCTCCCCCGATGGGGGATTGGGGCGTGATAAGATATGCTGATATTGATTGAATTTCCCCCAATGGGGGAACACGAGCATATGGCCCCTGTTCATACTTCCGCGCGCTGCGCACGCTGCGCACGCCGCTCACGCTACGCGCGCTGCGCTCTTGTCGCTGCTGTCGCGGAGTACGAACAGGCCCTTAGTGACCAATTTGATTTGAAATGCCCAATTTGACGTGAAAATGGTGTATTCAAAGGAATATAATGGAGCTCACAGCCTGCTGACGTCGGAACCAGCGCCTTTAGCGCGACCCAGAAACACACTATGGAGGCCTATTAAACCTTTTTTATTCCACCAATGAGCTCATTTTCCCCTACAAAAACTCCGACATGCACTCATCGTTGTGCTTTTATTGAGCAGACAGCAGAGCATACCCCGGACTAGATATGAGCCCGATAGTGAGGTGGTCGGAATGCATTTTCAGAAGTTCCGAGAATCTCCCAAAAAGCTGATCTTATAATTAGTGTTCTAAGCACTCGTGAGGCGACCACACCGCGCTCAAAGAAAAGGCTAACGAACGTCGCCGGAAGAAATCGCGCCTAAATCAGCGCAACGGGAGAACGCATCATTTACGGAATGAGATGGCGACGGATCAAAGAAATACAGGCTGCACCAAAATAACGTGGACAAGAATTTTTTTTTGTCATAATTATAAAACAACCAACAATTCGAAGAAAAAAAAACGACGACTAATTTACAACAACACAAACATTAAGGTATACCATCTTGAAGTGGTTTCGAAGTGGCCACCCCTTGGAGCGGATGCAAAGGGTCAAACGTTTCGCGAAGTTTGGGGGCGATGGGCCGCAGGTCGTGGCCAGGAACAGATTCTGTTCACTGATGCGAAGCTCAGACGTGGAGCAGGCGCATAATCGGCAAAATAATGAGATCTGGTCTACAGAAGCTCCAAGCAGCTTTGCTATCGTCGAACACCGCCAGAATCCACAGTCGGCCATGGTTTGGGGCGGAATCATCCCTCTGGCAGGACCCTTCTGGTTTTCGTGGATAAAGGAGTGAAAATCGAAAAAGATAAAAGAGCGAGACATTTTCGAATCCGTACTTCTTCCTTGGGTACAGTAGCACTTCGGTGATTCCCATTGGACGTTCCAACAGGACTCTGCTCCCGAACATAGAGCAAAGAGTACGCAAGCCTGGTGCAAGGCCAATTTTCCCGACTTCATCACACCTTCGGAATGGCCGCCGTATTATCCGGATTTGAATCCGATGGACTATAGTATGTGGACATTTTCAAGACTAGGGTCGGCGTCAAGCGCCACCGCAGTCTCCAGTCCCTGAAGGAATCCTAACGCCAGGAGTGGAAACGATTGTTTCCTGATGACCTGCGGCCCATCGCCCTCAAACCTCGCGAAGCGTTTGGCTCTGCGCATCCACTCCAAGGGAGACCACTACAAAACCACTTGAACATGATCTACCTTAATGTTTGTATTATTGTAATTTTGTTGTTGTTGTTTTCTCGAATTGTTGGTTGCTTTATAATTATTTATTTATTTATTTATTAATACATCCATAGGGATGTGCCACTAATGATCGAGAACAGGCCACGAACAAATTGCCCGGAAAGAACATGAAAAGGAAAAAAACTCAAAACTCAACTTACAATCAGTTTAAGCGCTAAAAAAGCTATCGAGAACATTGAGGAAAGGCCCACCATCTATGAACCTGCGAATCTATGAAGGAGAAAATAACCAGAGAAGGGTAGGACAGCCAACCCACAAGTAACATGATCACTACAGAAAACCAGACGAGCTTGCCCATGGTATACTATGGTGTCATTATGCACCTCAATAAGAAAAAGGCAACAGTAATAAGTGCTATATAGTGCCTACGAAGATGACTATCCATAGGCCAGTTGTATTTGTATGAGAGGCAGCACTTTTGCCTGATGCATGTAACAAGCTGTCAGAACTGGTAGTATTATTATGATAGTGATCCTGAGGCACATGAAGATTTGGCAATAAATAAGCCATTTCAAAGTGATGGTGCTCCAGACCTCCATAGTATTAGAATCACAGCAAGGAGCCTGATGGGAAAACGTAGTGAAACATGAAAACCAATAGGTGGTTAATAACCCAACCCTGGCACTTCACAACGCGCTAATTCATTGACGGTATCACCATCATTCTCTCAGCCCCTACAAAACAAAAATACGGAGAGTGGGCACCAAGAAATACAGAGCATATGAAGAAGAAAATTCAACTCCTTAATGACAGAAAAACAGTCATCGTCTAGCCGATAGCACACAATATAGCAACTCAACATGAATCAAAACGGAAGAATAATAAATACGAGTATAATCATGACTATCAAGCTATAATGATAATTATGACAAAAACTCTTGTCCACGTTATTTTGGTGCACCCTGTAGAGAATTTTGCGGGGATTAGGCGTTCGCTCGCAAGAAAAGAAAACAGGAAAAGGAGAATGAAGAATGGAATTAACTTTACAAGAGAACTACCTCTTGGTTTTTTTCGAAACTACTTTCACACTCACACATTTCCTACTTCGTTTGCATAAGGATCATGGAAAACTTTTCAAAAACTTACTCAGTTCAAGCGGTATGCATCGAAAAATTTATTCTAACTTTTACTGCTTGCTAAGTTTTAGTTAAGCCTAACGGACTCTAGTCATGGAGACCGACAACACCCAGTTCTTGTTTAACCGCGCTATTTTTCTGGTGTTCGTTTGTTGTTTGTTTGTATTGACCTACTTCTATCTCGCGCCTAGATAAACACAGACAAACTAGAATCATATGATATGATCACCATAAGCAACTATCCAATGTCCATCGGCGCTAAGCAGTTACAGGTTAAAAATGCCCGAGACAACATGATACAAACAAAATTGGTCCCACTGCCGTCAAACTCCATAGCTACTGAAAAAGGAACAGAAAAGCAGAGAAAGAAAGACGTCTTTGAACTCACGTGTCCAGCTGTGATCAACTCGTCCGCTAGACCACTAATTAGCTTCGTCTCTTTTTGTGAGTCCGTTTCAGCCATTGCTACTCCCTCTTTCTTCGCCTTCCAACGTAACTTTCTTTCTTCAGCTGCCGTAAGACCTGAAATCGCGTGGGGATATGAATAAAGGTGTATTTGATGGTACATATTTCATAGCTGAAAAACAAGTACTACAGTGATATACCTTTAGCCTTCTTCAATTCCGTTAGAGCTTTGGCTACCGTTTGGTTCGGTTTCACCAGCGATATCAACTCAGCGAAGATTTCTCTTCGACGAGCATCATTCAAAACAGGCGCTGGTGCTCCGTCATCGTCGTGGTCCTGAAGTCACGCCTAGAAACGAAGAACAACAACGCTATGGAAGAAAACCCTCACATTTGACAGTTCCCACTGATCTCCAGCCTTCTCCTTAACGGTCGTCCAATCTATGTCATCCAACCAGGCATCTTTGATTTCCTATAAAGGCATAACTCTTTGAGCTCTTAAAAAAATTACTGAAAATCAGTGAGCTGCTCTGATTATATCTGAGGCTGCGGAGCAGTATGCTTAAGCATCTCCATAGGTCAACGAAGCTCTAACAAGTGAGGGTCTAAAGCGTATGTCTGAACGGGGAGCGACTCATATAGGGAGAATCCCACCCCTCAATTAGTATGAAAATGTGTTTATTTTTTGCCAAGTCGTGAAACCCAAGGAGTAGGGGTCCTTGAAGTCACGGTGGAATACAGCGCATCACGAGTTTGGGGGTATTGTCACTGCGCTCAGAGCCGCTTGCCGGTAGGGGCCCGGGCGAAGTGGCGTTCTACCCTCCGCCCTTCAAACAGAGGCGTGGCAAATGTCTGCGTCTCCACTATCTCGTAAGGCAGCCACTGTACTCTCCCTGCCCCGCCCACCCCCCAACTCCCTGAGCAAGCCCAGGGAGTTGGGGGGTGGGCGGGGCAGGGAGACGAGGAGGTAGAACGCTCGACCCACGGGCCCGCGATGCCCCTACCGGCAAGCGGCTCGGAGCGCAGAGGAGTACGGTTGCTTCGTGCGAGGAAGACCGGTAGTCTGGTTCCTCTGCACTGCTGCACCTTTGCATTTCAACTGACTGGTTGAGATTCGGGGGATTCTGACTTCTATACCATTTTCAGACGTTTTCTGCGCATTTTCCAGCTGTACGCTGTGGTATTCAACATGGTGATGTATAAATGTTCAACACCAGTGATACGCAGGTACAAAGTGCATGAAGCAGCACTGGACACAATACGGGCAGCGTATAAACAGGCTCTCACAGTATATAGGGGCGGCTGGAGGAGAGCTGCAGATGAACGAGCGGAGCAACCAGGAATGAAGAGAGCGAGGATAAGGATAAGAAGATTGAGTGATCTTTCCTCCTATATAAACAGGTTATAACCGGAAATAAACAGTTAACCTTACATTGTGCTCCTCAGCCATCAACTACAGTTTGTTTCCATACATGGACCAATGACCTCAGAAAAACCATCCTGCTCGGATTTTCAAAAGAGACCAGGATGTGACGTCGGACGTGGTTAGAATGAGAAACGTATGTGTGCATCCCACAAATTAACCTAAACGGCATCGATCCACTCTTTCCCTCATCTTTGCCTGTCACCTGGAAATCAGAAGTCTGCTGAAGGTTCTCTAAAACCTAACACCAACAAGGTCCGCCGATGCTCGAGTGGTGATGTGGCCCACCTATAGACAAGAAACCTTTTTGGGAAGAAATCAAGCTGGCCGAACAGATGGCCAACATACCATACTCAAGGACTTTGAAGCACGCCAACTTCAAGTTGACGAAAACGAACAGCTGGAAGTGGTGGAAGAATAAGAAGATTGGAATCCGCAAGATGAACAGATGAACGCGGAGAGGCAAGCGAGCATTGGGCATATGACGGTTAGGTCTTCAATTGGATTGCGGTTGCGTGCGTGTATAACCGAAAATCATTTCGTCGTGGCAGGTTACTCCCATATCTGAAAACGTCTGAACGTCTGAAAATGGAATAGACGTCAGCATCCCCCAAATCTCAACCAGTCAGTTGAAATGCAAAAATGCAGCAGCGCAGAGGAACCAAACCCCCGACCTTCCTCGCGCGAAGCAACTGCACTTTCACTCCGAGCCGCTTGCCGGTAGGGGCATGGCGGGCGTACAAGACCCCCAAACTCGTAATGCGCCGTATCCCATTGTGACCCCTACCTTGGGTTTAACGACTTAACAAAAAATTAACACATTTTCATAGTAATTGGGGGGTGGGGATTCTCCCTATGTGAGTCACTCCCTCCGTCCAGACGTGCGCTTCAGAACCCTTCCCTTGTAAGACACCTATCGATACACCATTGAAGTTTACCGGCCAAATAAGAATTCAATGTGCCAATTGCAATGATGGTTACATCACAAACACAAATAAAAAACATAAAACATAAAAAATCGTGTTGCTCTTACCTTCTCCTTCTTGTCGAATATGAAGTTCCCCGTCTCATCGAAATGACCGTCTTCCAAGTCCTCCTTCATATTGAACGCAGTTATTTTCGTTGAACCATCAAAGTCAAGGGTGGAGTCTTCCTGCCCCTCAATCTGACAAAAAACACACACATAAGATGCGAAATGTAGGAATGTTACGTAAAGATTGATGACAAATACTTAAATCCTACCCTACCTTTCTCATATCCAACTTCCTATGGTCATCCTCGAGTTCTTCGTCACTGTCCAACGTGTGCTTCTTCTCTTTTTCCTCTTCCTCTTCCTGTAATGGATACTAAATTACAGAAGCAAGATTTAGGGAATCTATGGAAATATGCTATCTTCATGGGCAAAACATTGCAAACATCATATATACCACCTTCGCGTCGAACTCGACACCTTTCAAATCAAATTAGACAGTTTTCAGACCAAGTTCGACACTCTTCCAAGCTAGCTTTAAGACTTTTGAAACCAAAGCGAGCTCTTCCAAATCGAAATGGCCTTCAGACAGGCTAAACTACAGACTCAATAAGATTGTTGGAGTAATTTTTGCCCAAGGAAAATTTGGTACAACTTTTTTTTGATTTTTTTTTTAGTTTACATAGCCAATAACTACAAATTTCGTAAAATTTTTATTCTTGCAGAAAAATGATAAATTAAGATTTGTCTTAAAGCACAGAAAAGAAGCAACATATATCGCATTAAACGACCAATCGCGCCATGCACTCAAAAAGTTCGCCGCAGTTTTTATTTGATCGACAGTGTAAATGCCACTTACACGAACGATCAAAGTGAGAATGTGTGTTCTTTACAGCTGCATCGTTAACAGATGTCACACCCGCTGCAAACAGAAATCCTGCTATCAATCGAATAAAACCGCTACATCTTAGACGAGGGCATGGCGCAATCTCTTTTTGCACTAAAAATGGCCGCTGAATTAAAGCTTTAAAGAAAATCATACTAAAATGTTCCTTGAACAAGGTTATTCTAAACTTCTTGGAAATTCTCTTGCGACGTTCTCTCCCACCACTACAGGCAGTGAGTATAACAGAGGCTCGAGCTACTGGATTGAAGGCTACAACCAGCAGAGGCAAATAAAGAGGACTTTACTGCTTCCGATAACGAATACAACAAAAGCGGAACTGGACGCACAGAGCTACTAGCGAATAGCGAATAGCGAATAGCCACCTTACTGCCCTTCAGTGTGATAACACTCAACAGCGGCTCGGAGAAGTGAAATCTAGTATAGCGGGAGCTGGATAATAATACAATGAATGCGGTAAAGACTGCTTAAACCTATTCTGTATCTAGGGAGAGACGAAGAAGACATCAATTATAGAATCCGTCTTTGCTTCACTTACATATCGTGCCATTTCTGTGGGCACATAATTTCGCTGTATAAATCCGTGCAGATTAAGCTAGCAGAAATAATAGAAGCCGACTGGGATCCCTGTAGTCGAGAAAGTAGCAAAGAGAAAGAACCCCGTTAACCCCTAAAAAAAAATTGCGAAATTCCAACAAAAAAGGGGCAGCTGTCACATTTTTGCTGAGCTTTGCTTTTCCTAGAAGGCAACCCTGTTGGGTTTGGCTCATGTTTTTCGTCATATGTTTCCGATCATCTCGTTTTCCATGACATAATAGCCCAAGAATAAGCGCTGTTGACCAAGTGAGTCATCGGAAGATTGTTGAGACGACACATGAAACATCAACACAAGAATATCGCTAGAAAAGCGTTCGCGAGCGTTTGGATCGAAAAACCAAAGAACGTTTCATTTTTCATCGTAGTTGAAGAAGTGAGGTTAATAAAAATTATTTCTGCAGCTCAACTGCTCAAAATGTACTGTGGAAAGTTGTGTTGATATAGCACTCTCACGATAAAAAAGGCAGCTGCAGGATCATGCTCCAAATTCTGAGCTAAAAACCGTTATCTCTTTGTGCACGAACTTCTTCGATGTTGATAGGTCTCAAGTGTGCATCTACGAAAATAAATTTCCTTCATAGCTAAGCCTTTCACCTGCAGTCTGCAAAACTATCTGACCAACTGTTCGCCTTCGACAGTGAGCGTAGAGCATGAATAATGATTAATATGTCTCCACGACCTTTAAAAAATCCTCACTTTCTACCCTGTCAGAAATTTCAATAGCGAAAAGTCAAAAAACACTTCTGCTCAATGTATAAAAAAAGATAAAATGACGGCGTTATTCAATCCCTTTTGGAATGTACCACGCATTCCATACAAGTCAGTGCTTTATCCTTCCCAGATAAGTCTGGTACTAACTCACCGACCCCGGCGGGATGGCAAACCTGAACCAAGAGCCTGGTAACGGGTGCACGCGACATGCGGCACCTCCCTCGACTGCGCTACACGCGCCCTACGCTGGGGGGGGGGGGTGAGGATAAAGTGCTGACTTGTTCATCAGCTGGCTACCGCAAGTCATTGTATGGCCAAATACGCATTCAAGTCTGCTCTATGATATGCAGAAAAGCACCAACGCAGTAGACTAAGCTCGTTTTTTCTTGATAGTCTGCAAAAATCCGAGGATGGGCGAGAATAGATTTAGGCGGTTGATAGACGTAAGGTCTATGTTATACTCGGCGACGGTGTTGTCGACGAAGTATAACATGGGCCTAAAGGATTGAAAGGATCACGAACAGGGCGCTATCTCTTCTTAGTTGACTCATGACCATCTAGTGCAGTCTATCAGACTAGTATATCGTGAAAACTACCTCTCTCAGCTGACTTTTGGGTACTTTTTCGCAGGATAGGTCTGATAAAGACGGACATCCGCTAGATCTTCACCTAGGTAGGGGCACAATCAGGTTCATTCTGAAGTTATTCCGCACGAAATTAATTATCATTCGAAGATATTATGCCGCGCGGCAGTCCAGAACGTTGCAAGGCTTATTTAATTGATAATGCAAATGCTGTTTACCTCGTATTACGTGGTGGAACACTTTGGCGTGTATGTTTCTGTGAATGCTTACTTTGTTTCTAGATTTTTTTTTGATGTATAGAATTTTCCATAAGGAAATTCGGATCTATCCTAGTCGGGGGGGGGGGAGGCACCTATGCAAAATGTATGACTTGAGAGTTACCGAGCGACTCCTGGAGAACACGATAGAACCTAAAAGAAAAGAAAAAACGAGCGAACAAACAAAAAAATCGCCGCTGTTTTAGCTCGTCTCCGCGGGCAAAGAGCGACGCAATGAATGCTGACCACCGCCTGACATGTTATAACCAAGATCTAACATGGTGAGGAGGGCGCGTAAAGCCGCATGCCGCGTGCTGACCGCCACCTGACATGTTACAACCAGGACCTAACATGGTGAGGAGGGCACATAACTTCGCCTCCTTACAACCGCGGCGAAAACAAATGTAATTTTCCTTTTTTTCGGGAATTTAGTACGTGTCCTGTGTCTATGTCTTATCGTGTCCTCCGGGAGCCGCTCGGTAAGTCTCAAGTCGATTTGTTGGTACTTTTTAGATATGTGCCCCCCCCCCCCGGACTAGGATAGATTCGAAAATTCTTTACTTTACAATACCTCAGAGTGAATCTAAAAATATTGCTTGATGTCAAATAACAAGAACGCTGCGTCTATTTAAAACGGGTATTCATTTTTTGTCTAAGGTGGATTTGAGAATAGGTGAGTTCTTATCAAAAATGCCCCCAAAAAATGATTTTTTAGCTAATTAAAAGGCATCTATATGAATATTCGCTGCTCGTCGATCGTTGTCTAATTCGGATTGCAAAACGCCCGTTTTATTTTTAAAAGTGTCAAATTTAAAGCGAAATTGGTATACAAGCCCACATTATCAAGAAGTACTAGCATAAATGACTACTTTAGACAGTTGAGCATCAGTTAGGAATGGAGAACGAAGCTCTCCTGATCCCCCTCAACCTTCACTGTTCAGCGTCCATTACGTAATTTGGGACGCTAGAGCTTCCAAGAGTACATTTTTTACACCTTTGAAGCAAAAGTGAAAAAGTTGGAACTAAAAAGCTGGGTAGCGAGCAGGACGGGTACTCAGGACGGGCATTTAAACTGAGGCTCCACTGGCGGTGAGAGATGGAACTTGCGACTAGGCGAAGTTAATCAAACGAACTAAAAATAAAAAACGAGAAAGATACCTCGTTATCGCCTCGCTCGTCGCCATCCGGCAGGTCATACTCCTCGGTGTCTTCGCCGGGGAAAGTAGCCCGCTTGCTAGCTGCTGCATCGGACCCGGAAGCGACGTCTTCGGCGAACGAAACCATCCGTTTCGGCATGACGTCACGACGACGACGACCACGACCACTGTTCTGCAATCGATAATCGAGGACCGGAATCAGTCGGTGATTCGGCGTGGACGGCGCTAGAAGCATCCGGTCCTTGTCCAGGAATCACGTGGAACGAGGCCACAATGTACAATAGGAGGGGGAGAGTCTCCAGTATGGAGTAGAAAGGCATATTCACGGACGTATAAACCGATTCGCTGATTTCGCACCATTGCTCACACCCATGTCAAGTTCTGCTTATCGGAATAGCGGCGGAGCTGTTAACTGCCCTTGGAAGGTGAAAAAGTTAACCACTTCTACTAAGCGGCGCTTTGTGAGGACTAAGGAGCGGACTATACTACAATGTGGTGAAAAGCAGAGCGACAGTAGGCTCTCTGACGCGGTAAGCACAACATCTGGAAGGGTTTTTGCTTCGAAAAGCTTGAACTCCTGCCAGGCTCAAACGAAAGGCTGCGAAACCCGTTACTCATCGCTCGGACCACCCACACAGGAAAACGTCCGACGACCGGCCAAGCGACGGGGCTGGACGGGCGCGAAATTCGAATCTTCGGCTCCGGCGGTCTTATCACCTTCGTGCCAGTTGAGACGTTGTTCCCCAATGGGGCTCCAGTTTCCTTGAAGAAGTCGTTGGTTTCTAGCGGCTCATCCTTAGTTCATGTCAGTTACTGCCTAGTCTTCTGATGACAGCCGTCTGACTCTGCGATGCATCGTCTCCTGTAAGATGTGCTTTCCTTGAGATTTCTGCAGTAGCTAGGAGGGTCAGCTTGCAGTCCTATCCTACCCTTCTATATATACAGGGTGCGGCAAAATTACCTGTGCACCTAAACATTCAAAAATTTTTCCGCCTTTTTTCTCGAAATTTTCCCGCTTCACTCACCTAATATATGTTGACTGAACATCATGGGTCCGTACTTACTTCAGTACAGTACGGTTAGGCGTTCCAACCATCGAAGTGCTATTATCGAACTTCATAAGGCTGGCAAACAATCGAGAGATATTGTGAGTAATCCTTTCCGTGCCCCAAAGAACGGTTCAGGATACAGTCAAACGCTTCCACTCCATCCTGTGTTGTGCGTCCTGGGTAGGAGGGGATTGCGTGATCTCTGGAGTTGTCTTCAACATGTCATGCAATGAGTGTGGTGAGGACTACATAGGGGAACGGGGCAGACCCCTATGTATCAGGGTTAAAGAGCCTTTGGACGGCCTTAGAAAAGGCAATGTCCGAACTCCTTGGGGGGTGGGGGAGCACAGGGTCCAATGTCATGAGGGCACGATGCTGCTGGTGTCTACGTCGATTTTAGCTCGAGAGAGTGATATATCGGAGCGCAAGACCCTTGAGGTGCTCTGGATCACGGCTAGGAATCCCCAGGTCAACCGGAAGGAGGAGTGTCTGGTGATAACCCAAGAACTGGCACCCTTCGTCGAGTTCTGCGGGTTCTGATTTATTTGGTCTGATCCCCGGGGTATTTAAGTCGGGTTGTCTCGCGGGGTAGACTCATTCACCCACGTTCAAGTCCAGCTTCGGGTGACTGGTGGTCCTTCTCGACATCCACCGATAAGGTCAGTCGTTTCTTCATAACTGTCATGTTGGATCTTGCCGCTATCTAAGATTAGTACTCTGTAGGATGAGGACAGTTTCATAAGTGTTTTTCGACTTTTTCAGGCTCTGACGAAGGCGAGGTCGCCGAAACATAAGCCGAGTCAATGTAATAGCAACTTTGGCTACCAGCTCAATAAGACAGCATCGATCTGAAGTCAATATGCCAAGGTTTATTGAAAGTCGAACTTGGACAATTCCCTTATCGTCTGCAGAAATGCCACCTCCTGACGGACACTATGAAAAAGATGAGATTGGAAAGATGCAAGAGGTTGCTGCAACGATTCACAGTGGTACGCGCTCGAGACATCCTCCTCAGTGATGAAAAGATTCTCACGTTGATTACATTCTTCAACGTTCAAAATGAGAGAATTATTGAGGACTCGCTTGCTGACGCTACCGCCAAAGGACAACTTCAGGAAAGTGCGAATGAGCCTCAATCCGTTATGGTCGGGGAGGAGTCACATCTTCAGAGAAAACTCCACTTTTTTTCACCGAAGCTGGCATGAAAATCAACGAGCGGTTTACCCGGATATCCTGGAAAAAGTTCTCAATCGCGGGCATTCTCACTTTGAAGGAGCCTACTGCTGCTTTCAACAAGATTCTGCTCCGAAGGTGGTCCAGGACTGGTGTGCCGAGCAGCTGCCTGACTTCATCACACACGACGAATGGCCCTCCTGTTCTCTGGCTGGACCTTAACCCGATGGATTATTCTGTGTAGGCCATCTTAGGGTTCAAATACTGGGACGAGGTTGATGTACCGTACCCGCGTGCCACATGCCAAGCGTTTGTCGAACGTCTGAAGGAATGTATGGAGGCGGAGGGCGATCATTTCGAAAACTGTTAGCGTGATTTGAATTGTCATGTTTGTAGTAGATAATTTTGATAGTTCGAATTGATCTACGAAGTTTCATTTCAAAATGCCATTGGATTTTTAGTGCACGGGTAATTTTGTCGCACCCTGTACTATTTCCACTTCAAACTAACACATTTACCACTATTGTGCTTTCACGACTCGAGGTCGTGGAGGTCGAGAAAAATTTCGGATCTATCCTAGTCGGGGGGGGGGGGGGGGGTCAGGTTAATTCCTATTTTATCCTCTACAAGCGGCTCGCTCCGTGAATCCCAACTCAACTTGTTACGTAATTTTTAGTTATGTGTCCTTTCTCCGACCTGGATAGGTACACTGGACCTATCCTAGTCGGGAGGGAGCAACCGTAAAATGTCGGTTGCAGACGCCATCTCATGCCACATAGCCATATACCCTAAATTTGAAGGAAAGCCCTCGTATCATGGGACAGCAGCTGAAGCTCTCGTAGAGAATTAAGTAACAGATTGGCGAGAAAATCACTATATGCCTTTCCGATTAGGATAGACCCATCTTTTGCATGGAGCAGTCACGGCTTCAGAGGGATGAGTTACCGGCCAGTAGTCATCGTACGTCCAGTTGACACCGTGATCTGAAATCTTCTAGTGACTGTCCAGTCCTTATACTCTTCCTCAGTTTATATCTTTGGTTTTGCAGAAGAAAGGCTCATACTCGAAGATCATCCGCAATGGGCCAGTGGCTGTCCTCGCAGCTGGACTACTCCATGGTTTCCGAGGCAAATACCACGGTAAGCGTCAGCACTAGAACACTTAGCATGTCTGCTCATGACCTTACTTCCTCTAGTTTCTGCTGAACATGACAATGCTTGGAGTTACACGAATAAGGGGTTTGAAAGCATATCTTTTTGTCTTGATAGAAATGATTAAAGTCAGTTTCTTTAAGCCTCAATTGGCTGGCAACGAGGTTGCAAGCTGTCGTAACGATGTCTTGTTGCGATCAAAACTTCTAGCGCCGGGCGGGACTCGAGCCCGCACCTCCCTCTAACCGGGCGGGAATGCTCTACACCATTACCCCACCAGCGCCGTTTGATCGAACGCTACATCCACACCTCGTCAGCAGTCACCCGTACATCAGGATGAGCTGGCCGCTGCGTTCGATCAAACGGCGCCGGTGGTGTAATGGCGTAGAGCATTTCCGCCCTGTTAGAGGGAGGTGCGGGTTCGAGTCCCGCCCGCCGCTAGAAGTTTTGGTCGCAACATAACATCGTTATGACATACCTTTTTGTGTGAAGGCCTCTATACTACATACAATCATGGCTCTGCCTCACCAGGGAAGGGTCTCAGGCGTAAGGCCTATGCTATACTTCGGCGACGCTGTTGTCGGCGACGCTGTTGTCGGCGACGTCGGCGACAGTGTTGCGCGGACTTCTACGCAGTGCGTACCATCCCTCAACATCGTCGCTGAAGTATAACATAGCCCTAAGTGTGAACGAGGAAAGGATAGTTCTGCTCGATTCCCCACCCTTCATATAGTAGAAAAACATGTTTCGTTTTTGCTGAGTCCCTGAACCAAAAGAGCTACGGGCCCTCGAAGGTGAGGTACAGTACAGTCGCACCGTCAGTGCGTGCCCACATTAGTCACTAGTCGCCCATACCTACTGTTACTTTAAGCAGTCCAGCTTAATACCAAAAACGGATGTCAGATTCATGATCAGTACCCCAAATAACCCCCTGTGAGAAGTTTGGGCAAAATCGGTGATTATGACCTCGACAGCCCTTGTCAACCCTACATGCTGTAACCTACCGTAGTCGACATAAGTTTCAAAAACGGATGTCAGATTTGTGATCAGCACCCAAATAACCTCCTGGGAGGTCTAGGCCTTTGTTACTCACCAAAATGTCAAGTTTAGGCCTTTTGTGGTTTTAAATGACGAGAACCTAATTTTTTTCCCGCCGGTGGTTGAGTGTATATTCCGTGTCTGTAAAGTGTTCTGTTTTCAGATGTAGTTCCCCCTTTTGCCGGGTGTTCAGCATATTCTTCTTAACTGTATGAACATAGAAACAGCAACACCTTTATTCTGGCAATACACAACGATGACGATATTGTCGTCTACTGATTCACTACCTCATTTTTGTACACAATACAGTGGAACACATAATGTAACCATGGTATGGGGAGTGAGAGCTGAACAGGGAGCGAAATGTTCATGAAGTATCTCCTTTCAACTGCTATACACAATTTGAAGTTGTTCTTTGGTATGTGATACGGTGTGAGCAACGAGAGCGACTGGGCTAACGTGTTTATTCAATGAGCGCACCAAAGGATCACTGCTATTCGGAGGCGGCACCACGACTCGTCGATATCTGGACCGCCAGAAGGGGGGTGGAGGCGACGCGTTGAGGGAACCATCGCCGCAGACGACGATATTTAGTTTACTATTAGTGCTTAAACAATATGGAAGAGATGCTTTGAACAGTCTCTCCCGAAGGATCATCAGTAGGGCAGAAAGTGATTGCAATCTCTGAAGTCTGGCGTGCACCGCAACGTAGACTGGCCTACTATGATCTTAAGTGCAACGCCATTTTATGCGGGACTTCTCGTGGGTGTCTTTAAATTTAAGAGATATTGCTTCTAGTATCTTGGACACAGGGAGTTTCTTTCGGCGATGAAAGAAAGGTTTCTAGCACCATATGCACAAAAATTTGCTCCTCGTAATGAATACGGGAGTCTTGAAGTCTCTTAATTAGAGACTGTGGTCGTAATTGGACCAACTCAAGGTGTGAACAGAGAGTAATTCTCTTAAATAGAGAATTCGATCAAAGTTGTGGTCGACTTGGGGCTCTAGGTGTTGTCTGCGAGAGACTCGCCATATAGCTTAGTAGGCCGATGCACCAAAATATTGAGACAAATGGAGGAAATTAGGACATAGAGTCCAAAGAAGCAGTCGGACACTAGGTGTCGTCGGTTTGTAATCGATCCGACTACTGTACTGATATCGGTTCCGATATCCAGTACGCACAAGAAAATAATACGTGGATGAGTAAGAATGTTTATGAGGAACGAGTTGTTAGAGAACAAAAGAACAACAATTCATAAGTTACATGGACCGAAATGGGAGTGCCGTCAAGAGCAGCAAAACAAGCGTACAATATCTACTGGGGAGGGCTTTTTATGGGCATTTCTACGGGCGTGGTCACCTTTCCTTCCTTGTCTCCCCGCCGGATATGGTTTGCGACTGAGGCAGTCGCTGGCATATTCGGGAGAGCACGTCCCTAATGCTCCGAGGGATATGTTCCGCCAGCCCTTGCTCTTAACGAGCAACGCAGAATATATCGGGTCCGATATATTCCACAAAGCGGTGTTCTGTGGTTTTTAAGGCAACGAGCACAAGCTGTTCTGACAGAGAACGTTTTATTGCTGGAGACACACGAAGAGCGATCAGCCCATCCTTGCCTCGGGGCGGGCCGACAGAGGTCGCATCGTGGGTGACGATGATAATGCTGAGGCTTCCTGTTAGAGCACAGGAAGGAATTGTGATCGAGACCACAATTCCCACACCGTACCCCACAGTCGTCCGAGTGCTGGTCTTTTAAGCACCGGAGGGATAAATGGCCCACGATGCCTGTGCGGTGCGAGCTACCGTACCTCGTACATCGCCCCGCGAAGTGATTACCACGGTTTTCCTCGACTGTGCAAAATCCACAGAAGTAACCCGGCGCGGTACGCACCAGAATCGTCTTCAGAACAGCCTGGAGCTGCTTTATTTCGGCGCGAACTGCCGATTGTTCAGCTCGCATCTCTGCTTGAGTCTCCTGCATCTCCTCGAGCCTCGGGCGAGATGCACCATGACCGTCGTGGCAGCGTAGTTGTCCAAGTAAACAGCGTTGGAATTTGGCGAGAGCGACATTACCGGGTTGCATCACCAGGATGTGTGTGGAAGACGTGGGTAAAGTGACCTTTAATGCAATGTAATAACATTACGGTGGTTTAGTTTTTTACTGAGGAAGTCGACCGGTGCTCACCAAGATCGTAGCGGAAGTACCTCCACAGCCTCAAGCAGCGCAGCAGCCGTCTCTTTAGCCACAGTTCCTGAACGATTATGACTGATTCAATCAGAGGAAATCATCAACTTTTCACATTGAACAGTAAAGTTGCCAGCAGAGCAAAGCCATTGACACAATGACAATAAAGGCTCACTGAGACATTTATGGTCTACTTAGAAGTCACAATTGAAGATTACTGTAAAAACAAAAAGGCAATTTCAAGAACAGTGGGGTTACATTATTAATGAACACATGGTTATTGGGCAAACCAAGATCGTTTGATTGGCATGTTAAGAGAGGTAATGGCTGTTCTAGTTGTTGGGCAGGTGTACCGCTGATGTACGAGAGAGAGAGAGAGAATGCACCAAAATGTGTGATACGGTGTAGGCAACGAGATCAACTGGGCTAACGTCTTTATTCAATGGATACACCAAAGGAACACTGCTGATTCGGGGGCGGCACCACGACTCGTCGACCTCTGGACCGCCAGAAGTGGGGCGGGGGCGACGCGTTGATGGAACCATCGTCGCAGACGACGATAGCACCAAAATGTGTGATACGGTGTAGGCAACGAGAGCAACTGGGCTAACGTCTTTATTCAATGGATACACCAAAGGAACACTGCTGATTCGGGGGCGGCACCACGACTCGTCGACCTCTTGACCGCCAGAAGTGGGGCGGGGGCGACGCGTTGATGGAACCATCGTCGCAGACGACGATAGCACCAAAATGTGTGATACGGTGTAGGCAACGAGAGCAACTGGGCTAACGTCTTTATTCAATGGATACACCAAAGGAACACTGCTGATTCGGGGGCGGCACCACGACTCGTCGACCTCTGGACCGCCAGAAGTGGGGCGGGGGCGACGCGTTGATGGAACCATCGTCGCAGACGACGATAGAGAGAGAGAGAGAAAGAGAGAGATAGAGGACGGGAGGAGAAAGAGGCTTAAGATATAGTCACTAGTTAATGGAGATAACAGAACACTTTTAGTTTAGCAATCGATTTATTTCGGAGGAGCCTTCCTCAACCGCACGTTCCAACCAGGACTACAAATCTGCCCACACACGGCGCCCATCCAGCGCCTTCATAAGGGGCGGGCCGAAGAGCTGGGGCACCGTCGTCGCCGACGATAGCAGGTCAATTTGGGAGGAAATCGAACTAAGTGTTCTTTGACAAAATTTAGGATCTGGAGGGTGTTTTACCTCTCAATCGCGTCCCTTAAATTTGTCCGAGAGCTCCAGCTGCTGCCTTGCTATTCGAAGATTGCAGTGCAGACTCAGGTGATGTGTGTAGCAAAGCTGTCACCTTAGGTTTACCCACTCCCGACTAGGATATATCTCGGAGAGTCTCTGGTTTAATCTCGAAAACGCTCGTTTTGACTTGGAAGATGTTTAATTTGATTACAAAAGCGTCAGGCTTACTTGGAAGAGTGTCGTATTTGATCCGAAAACAGATTAAAGGAATTATGGTGCTCACAGAACTGGTTTATGGTTAGTGCTACAAAAGCTGCGGCTGCTCAGAATCTGCTTCTATGACCGTCATTGCTCACCGAAAGTCTAGCGGGCTCAAGTTACGGTTAGCAGCAGAGCTTCCTAGGTGAAGAACATGAGATGAATCACCGTGAAGAGGAAGACACCGGAAAGGCATGAGCCTAGGTTTGTAGCGCTTAGGGTAAGGATTCCTATTATAGAACCAGACTGCCATTCGAGCAGGTAGAGATGCACGAATGATGTGAGCGTTAAGACTAGGCGGCGGCCCGCCTTGTGACCTAATAACGCCGCAAGGCACTTGTGACCTCATTCTTCGGTGTGATTTGTCCTTTATTGCTTACCGCTCCGTTTCTCAGAATGACCTCGACGGTACGCCAAAGGACAACAAGAGAGTGCTGAACATTGATCCTCGGTCGCCAACCGTCGACATCAATAGGACGCCAATCGAGGTCAACAGGTACATACTTCTCTTTAGATTTATTAGTTTTGTAAAGAACATACATAAAGAGCAGCGTTAATCAATTCTTGTTTTGGATGCGCCGCGCATTCTACTTTGAGGATCTGCCATAGAAGCGATTTGAATGTGTATATGACCTGTACACTGACTTACGATGGCCAACTGATCGACAATTCAGCGTGTCATCCTTTGCAGATACAGGTCAGGTACCCGTCCACCTATCCCGGAAGGCGTAGCTGGCCGGGTGGAATCCGAACTTGGAACCTCGATTCGAACAGGCGGCGTCACTTCCTATTGCGCTACAACATATCTTAGGTTTACTAGGTATACTTCATGTTGGGGACGCGAGTAGCTCGGAGAATGCGTCGACTGACGTGTGCTCCCCGAATCGAGGTTCGGATCCTGTCTTCCATCCCCGGGGTCGGCGAATTTATTGCTATGGAGAAACAAAAGAGTGATTTGTTCTCAGGCTGCCCGTATCAAGTCTTTTAGCAGATCAAATAGGGAGTAGGATCGTCTCCGCAACATTCTGTAGAGTGGAATAAACGGTGCATTCCGAAAAGGGATCGGGTAGCAGTGGTATAGGAATTGGAGAAGTGTTGCTTTCGGCACTGGTGTTCTTTTCACAGTATTTTCTTCCTTAGATGGCTAGGTTGCACCGGTGCACCTTGCTGCATCCGCAGTTATTCGAGGTCCATAGCAGAACCGTAGGGGTTGAAAGCGACTCGTCCTGAGCACCCCTTCGAAGAATTTGCATAGCAACGGGTAGACACAGTTGGGAGTAGGTCCTGCAGAGATATAAAAAGCTTTTAAAGGGTCAGTGTGCTGTCCTAGCCGCAGTATCACCTTACGAGCGTGGTAGCCCAGTCGAAGAAGGCGCCGGCTGTCGCGTACACCCCCAATTAAGGTGCTTGGTTCGTGTCCCGCCCAGACCAACTAAGACTCCATCCATCCGGGGTAGGTGACTTGGTGCTGGAGTTGTCTGGAAAGGGGAAAATGCTGACGTGTACTGTACTTTATTGGCTGGCCACCGCAAATCATTGCATAGCAAAATACGCTCACGAACTACCTTCTGCACAATCCTTGGAAGTGGAATGCGTGGCGCATACCAGATATGCGTTTATTAACGCCGTCGTTTATCCTTACCCTTTACTTGGGTTATAAAGGGTCCAACAGGCTAGCTGACTAACGCTGACCTTTACCTATCCTTATTGAAGCGTGTGGCATTGCTAATGTTACTACTACCGTTGAATAGGCTGTATATACGGATACATAGATCACAACTCCAACACCATTGCCACTTAAACTCATTGTACAGCCCAACTACGCGTTCAAATTACATTCACGATATCTCCTTGAAGTAGAATATGTGGCGCATCCCATGAAGGGATTCATTTACACCTAGCTTCATCTGCCTCTATTCCTCTCCGTCGCTTTATTCCTTGTTCATGTTGAGTTCCTTGTTAAATACCTATTTGCTCTTCCGTGTTACTCGGGACGTAATAAATAAATAAATACTCTCATCACTCATGATATCTCTCGACTACTAATATGAGATAAAAGTCAGTGTTAGTCAATGCCTTTGCGAAATGCATCCTACTTCTGAAGGATATCGTGGAGTCCATTTGAGTGCGTATTTGGCGCATGCGACTTCCGTTGGCCAGTCGAGGCTCAAATCTGGATAAGTCTGGAACCCTATTGACGTAACAGATCGGGGTCTACTCCTCCATTTTTAAAAGATTGAGCCTATCAGCTACTCATTGCTACTACGAGATAAAAAGTGCAGAGGAATGATAAGTCCCTGTGGGCTGTAGTGCACCATCTGCGAGGGCGCCAAAACGTTTGAATGAGTCGGAAAATGTGGCAGAGATGGTAGTTCAGATCCCTCTTAAGCCTTTTTATTTTGTGATTTCTTCAGGTTTGTCAGTCCTGTAGTTCATTGTTTCCGGTGCTACCTAAGGAGCAAATGCGTTTAGTGTTATTATCTGCCCCTTCGTGGTCTTGTTGAACAATTTTGAAGCAAATTCTCGAAAAAGTAATCGTAAGTATAAAGCCATTTAAGCACGCCGAAAGCTGGAGCCGCGTTGGAAGGCGATGGCGCCAGCCCGGTGACGACGACGACGAACACCGGCGCAGTGCCGGGCGGTCGTCCGCGCACGCTGCATCAACGAATCATGGACAAGAAGATGAAGGAGGTCGAAGCGTGATGGGTTCCGCAGACACGTCTTCAGCCGTCACCGGCACGAAACAGATCACCTGAAGGTCACCAGCTTCTTAAAAGCAGCCTGTCTGCAGTGCGATCATCTTTGCCCTTTTCGGAGCTCCGGTTTCTTTGCCCACCTTATGGTTAGTGTACTCTTTGTTCTTCGTCCATCTGTACGGAGTAGTGTAGTTGTATAACCTGCATTTGCGATAGTCAGTGTAAATAGCGAGTTTGGCTTGCAGCTAAGCCGGAGTTATACTCCCGGGGCGGGAATCGCGCCGAGATCCCTCGCCTGGCCAATCGCCGCGCCCCGCCACGCCCGCGGTCTGCGGTACACCATTAGTCCGCGGACGTCCCGCGGATGCTCCAGCGGGAGTATAACACAGGCCTTAGACCCACACTCACCGCCTACTATTTATTCTCAACAGTAGCGCCCTTGAGCCTACGGTACTCTCTGACAGCGTGCCACTGCCACTCTGTAAACATCGCATTATTGACATTTTCTCACTTTCCGTATACATTTCACTTCACTGCGCATGGCTCATTCCAACTGATATGCCGCCTAGCTTGCGAGCTTGTCGCAGCTTCACGCCAACTATTTGGCTATACGCCCTGGTTTTACTGTGCATGATGTCTCCTTTCTGCTTCTGATAATCAACTGAATAAATTGTTTTTTCGTTCTTTATCTTGATTTGAAAAGCGGCGCACAACGTAAGGTTTCTTCCTCAGAACTCACTCGAGATCCCGAGAAATTTACATAGCGCTTACAAAGGGAGGGATAACACACCGGAGGCCAGATTCATGAATCGCTTACTGCTCTCTAACGGTGAAAATACCGCCAACTCCCCATATACGACATTCATCAGCACCAGGTTTGGTAGGCGGTTGATGAATCTGGCCCTAGGTCGCAGTCGCACTTTCACATGGTATATCTATACCATTTTCAAGTCCAATTGAACACTTTTCTAAACAAAATTGATGCCTCTGAAATTAAAACGAACGTCTTCCAGATCGAAACCAGCTTCTTGCAGGTTAAACTAGAGACTGTTCGAGATGGTTAGAATAATTCCCTGTTCAAGGACAATTTGGTGTAGCTTTCTTTTATTTTTTATAATTAGGATGCCCGAATATGTGTAATTTTTTTGACAAAAGTAAGTTAAATTTCGTTCTAAAGCGCAAAATGGTAACAATAATGTAATGCATTAAAAGGCTGGGTCGCGTCATGTACTCGAAAAGCAAGTCGAAATGTATATTTGATTGATAGTGTAAACATACAGCAAGAAGGTTTGGATATGTGTTTTTTCCAATTGTTTTTGTTGCACTGTTTGCAGGTGTGAAACTGCATGCGAACGGAAATTTTGCTACCAAAACGATCTGCCAATAAAAATCACGAAGTTTCGGACGGGGACATGACGCAGTCTATGTTTTGTCATCGAAACGGCTGCCTTCCTGCTTTTTGAAACGCTTTAATTCAGTGCTTTTCCTCAAAAAAAAAATTCGCACAATGCGATTTTTCTTTGTGACTTTTTCTTTTTTGGGGTCCTATGTTGTTGTGTAGGAGCCCCTCGGTAAGTCTCAAGTGGATTTGCTACGTATAATACTTTTTAGATATGTGTCCCCTCCCCCCGGACTAGGATGATAGATCCTGCGATCACTTATTGGGTAGGTGAACTAAAACTTCGAAGAAAGTAGACTAAAATTTTCCTTGAACAAAAAATTATTCTATTCTAACGTTTTTGGAGAGTCTCTAGTCTCATGTAGAAGAAGCTCAATTCGATTTGGGAGAATTTTGATAACAAAAGTCTTAGGCCTGCTTAGAAGAGTGTCCAATTCGACGTGGAAATGCTGTATACAATGCCATTTTCAAGAGCAATTGAACACTGTTCTAAACAAACTTGATGCTTCTGAAGTCAGAACGATTTCTTCTAAATCAAAGTGACCTAACAGGTCTCCAAGATGATTAGAATGATTCTTTGCACAAAGGAGATTTGGTATAACTTCCTTTGAAAGCCGTCCAAGTAAGTGTAATAAATTTGTAAAATTTTTATTTTTTGATTAAAATAATGAACTCAATTTCTTTTTAAAACGCAGCAAGGCTGCAATGCATTGGTGCGTTAATGAAGAGATCACATCATGCACTCGAAAAACACGTGGCAATTATTATTCGATTGATAGTGTATATGCTGCTTACATAGATCATTGAAGTATGTGCGTGCCTTGCTGATTCCAAATATGTGTTGCACTTCTGCAGTAGACATGGAGAGCGGAGTAGCGGACAATTTCCACCATGCAGTTCTTCCGCTAAGGTAGACCGCAGACATCGCTGGCGGCTTTCGAAGTTGCACGCCACGATATATGTCTCTTTATGTCATTTCCACGTCAAATTGTACGCCTCTAAACATGCATAACGCTTTAGAAATCAGTCGTGAACATCTTCTAAATCGAAACCTGTTCCTTCCACGTTAAACTAGAGGCTCTCGAAAAATGTTAGAATAGTTTTTTGTTCGAGGAAAATTTTAGCACGATTTCTTTGAAGATCTAATCCATATATCCGAAAACCGAACACGTTGTTTGAAATTTTATGGAATTGCCATTTTTTAATCAAAATTAATGGTTTGAAGCTTGTTTTAAACGGTGGAAAGGCGGTCATTTTTTAGTGCTATGAGAAGGTTGCGACATGCCCTCGTCCAAGGCTTCACGTTTTTTTTATTCATTGGTAGCAAAATTCATGTTTGCGTGGAGTTTTACATCTGTAAAGAAGACAACAAAAAGGGTTGCAAATAATATTGCTACAGGACGTTTTGTTGCGATCAAAAATTTTGCGCCATGCGGGACTCGAACCGGCACCTTCTTTTTTCCGGGCAGCGATGCTGCGCATTACACCACCGGGGCTGTTTCACCGCATGTAACATGTCCTCGAGGTTTGTCAGTACACGCCCATCATATCGGGATAAGCTGGCAGCTGATATTAGCATGGAAACGGTCGAGCTGAACGCCTTACTAAAGTGGTAAATAAGACATACATATTCTCACATTGAATCTTTTCTCAGGCCGCATTTAAACTGTCATTCCAATAAAAAATCGCAGCAAATTTTTCGAGTGCATGGCGCGATCTCGTCATTTAATGCACCAAATAATTGCTGTTTTTTTGCGCTTCGAAACGACGTTTAATTTATTATTATTTGTCAAAAAACTATAAAATTATTACACTTATTCGAGCAGCTCAACTAAAGAAATTCCTTGGACAAAAGTTTTTTCTAACCGTCTTGGAGAGTCTGTAGTTTAACCAGCAAGAAGCTGGTTTCGATTTGGAAGACGTTCACCTTGATTTCAGAAGTATCAAATTTGTTTAGAAGGGTGTCCAATTGGCCTTGAAAACGGCATACATTTTTATTTATTAGGCTGGAGCTTCTCGACGGCGGCACCGCAGTAACAGCTAACATCTACGATACACATCTGCAGAAGCTGAGCGAGGCCATGTCGCGCAAACGGCGGGGGCGGAGGGAAGTCTACCCTCTTCACGACAATGCTTGTCGCCCCACATTGCAAGGTCGTCTCGTGAGAAGTTGCAGGAGCTTAGGTGGGAGGTGTTGCCCCACCCACCGTATTCGCCAGATCTTGCGCCATCGGACTACCACCTCTTTCGAGCTCTCAAGCAACACCTAAGGGACAGGTGCTCCAACGACCGAACCGAACTGGAATTCGAGGTGGAGCACTTCTTCGAGCCACAGCTGACTTCATTCTGGAAGAAAGGATTTCGTAATCTCCCCATCAGATGGCAGAATGTTGTAGATGTAAATGGTAGCTACTTTGTTGATTAAAGTCGCTCACAAAAGAAGCAATGAAATTTTGAAAAAAAAATACACTTTGGTGCAAGGCTTTTTCACCAATCTAATATTTATTTATTTATTTATTTATACTATAGGGCGCGCGTAGCGCAGTTGGAGGAGGCGCCGGCTGTCGCGTGCACCCGATACCAGGTTCCTGGTTCGGATTTCCCGCCCAGACCAACCAAGCCTTCCATCCCTCCGGGGTCGGTGAATTGGTACCAGACTTGTCTGGGAAGGATAAAGCACTGACTTGTTCATCGACTGGCCACCGCAAGTCATTGTATGGCCAAATACGCATTCAAATCGCCTCCACGACATCCGTAGAAGTAGAATGCGTGGCGCATCCCAAAGGGGATTGAGTAACGCCGTACTTTATCTTTTATCCTTATTTATACCATATACCGTTTAACATTGAACAGAACACTTTTCAAATCAAATGGATCCCTTTAATGTCAAATTGGGCACTCTTCTAAACCAGCTTTAAGAGTTTTGAAAACCAAGCGAACTCTTCCAAATCGAAATGAGAGTCTTCCAGGTTGAATTCGAGACCCTCCAAGATGGTTGAATGATTTGTTGTTCAAGGAAAATTTGGTGTCGCATTCTTTGAAATTTCTTAGTCCAGCTGCCCGAATGAGTATAATAAGTTTGGAAAATTTTTATTTGAAATAAATTTTGTCTGTAGCATAACAAGGCGGCTGTTATCTAGTGCATTAAAAGACTAGGTCAAGGCATGCACTCAAAAAGCGCATCGCGATTTTATTTGATTGATAGTGTAAATACTGCTTACATCTACATCGTCAAAGTGAGGATATGTGTGTTCTTCACAGCTGCCTTTGTTTCACTGTTCACAGATATGTCCAACTTGTTTTGAAAAGTGTCCAACTCGACGTGAAAATGGTCCCATCTCAAAGTGCCACTGCGACCTGGTATCTTTCCTTTGTTATTACCTAGCAATATCAACATTCGTAGTAGTTCTTCCTTGAACTCTAGGCGAGGTTGGTAACAGCGTTTATTAGGCTTACGTTTCTGCGAGATCGCCTTCTTAGAACTTTTCAAGTACTTGTTAATAGTACATTTTCGATAACTAAGCCTGTAATCAGTGGAGTACCTCAAGGTGGTGTCTTGTCACCTGTATTGTTTAACATTTATGTGGCGGATATCCAAAACCTGCTCGAAACTAACGATGTATCCTGTAAGCAGTATGCGGATGACTTAAAAATCTATAGACAAATAGAAAACAGCGAAGATATGGAGCTTCTACAGCGGGCAATAGGACGGCTCGCCCGTTGGGCTGATGAATGGCAACTCCCCTGTCTCACGCTAAAACCTTTCATCTTAGGCTTGGATGCTCTGAACACTCCAGTGCATACTCTATTCAGAACTCCCCTATTGCAACAGTATCGGAAGTGAAGGATCTTGGGTTCCTCTATAATAACAAGTTAGACTTCGCAAATCATTATAAAAATATCTTCAGGAAAGCTATTACTCGTACCTATCACATATTTAAGGCGTTAACTACTAGAAATAAGAATGTACTGCTAACGGCGTACAAAACATGTCAGAACAATTCTGGAGTTTCTCGCCACAAAACAATGCATGTAGCCCTCCTTGAAAAAGTTCAAAACAATTTTACAAGAAAAATATTGATTAGATTAGGAGGGTTCTTGTATTCTCGTATACCTCGTGCGAAGATCCGCAATGCATATCTTTGCCTACCTTCTCTAGAAAGTAGGCGAAGGGTTGCTGATCTCTGCATGGTGTATACAGGGTGCGTAAAAAGTATTGACGCACCTACGTTTTGATTCAGCTCCAGCTTTTTCTTTCTATCCCTCTGGGTTTTTGTGTGTTATTTTTGTTGTCTGTATTGTGCTCAAAAAACACTCACGAAAAAACTGAAGAAACATGATCGACATCGTTACGGTGGCCCTTTTTTGTCTGTTACCCAAAGAGCTGAATACTTCCTTAACAAGAGAATTAGGCGCTGTTCGAAAGGGTTGGTGAGGAAAGAGGTCAGCAGCCCAAACGTCAGCCACGGCTCTGTCATAACAGATGATGATTACAAGATGTTCAAGCACCATAACGTTCAAATCCGAAATTATCAACCTCTGTCCGATAACGGTAAACAGATAACGCGCGCAGGTGCAGACAGCTTCTCAGACGAGCACAGCTTAAACGTGAATCCGCTGGATTACTCTTTTTAGGCGATTTTGGAGAATGAGTTCTGGGCTACTTTCAACCGAAGTGACCAGTCGCAGAAGGCTACCCTGTTCGAAGCACGGAACAAAATGCAAGCGAATACTTGCGGCGCGTGCTCATGAATTTTTCCGCCGTTTTCGCTCCTGTATTCACAGTAAAGGAGCCAATGTCAATTACGACTTATTCTATCGTGTTTGCAAGATCATTCTCCATATTTCTGAAATGAATATTTTAAAACTCACTGCGCAATACTATTTCCACAACCGTCATTTACTGCGTCAATACTTTTTACGCACCCTGTAAACTACTCCACAAGTTAGTCTCCATTGATTCTTCCCAGTTTTTTGAATTGTTGCCTTCTCAAACCAGAGGTGGTGGAACTAAACTCTCATTTTCTAGACCTAGAACATCAGTCAGACGGAATTCGTTCTCTGTTAGGGCAGGATTAGCCTATTTAAAACTTACCAAGACTGCTGCTCCTCCCTGCTCTCTTCCCTCATTCAAAAGGTTTGGGCATACAATCACAACTTAACCTAGATTTCACTTTACTTGGAGGCATTGTGCAATATCTATGTGGTACTGCTTGCTTGAGATACGTTGTTAGTTGTTCGGTTCTAGTTGAGTTTCTTGCGTCTGTCTTATACGACGTAATAAATAATATCATATCATTATCATTCTTCAGAGCCTGAAAGGAAGCAAACCTAAGTGTGACCGCTCGACCAAGGGTCTCCTCAACCCTACTGGATTTTGAGACCAATTAGACGTACACAAGGTGAGTAGGAGATAGCAATCGACCTCACCTAATCAATGATCGCCAGACGATCAAGGCAGTACATAGTCCTCGTGAGGGTACGAACGAAAGACCGTACCCTGATTAGAATGGTAGCCGGAGGTATGGTCTGAGCTCTCGGGTTATATATAGGCACTCCCCCTTCCGGTTGATTTTTGGGTCAATAGCCTGTACCCAAAATGCCTCAAGGGCTTTCCGCGATCAAAGAAAAAATCTTTGGGATACAGGATACGGGATTAGATGATTCGGTAATTCTTACGGATTTACCGCCCTGTAGTCTGAAATGCCGGCTGGTAAGAAACCGCATGTACGACCGCCTTTGGTTACTCCTAACTGTGTGGTCTGTCCGGCTGGCAGAGAGGGAGATTGCGCCGTTTCTGGAACAGTCTACAGGATCACCTGCCACAGCTGTGTGAAAAGTATATCGATAAAGCCTCTCGCCCACTCCATGTACGTGCCAAAGAGCACATGGAGGGCAAGCAAAGGTCGCGAGTTTCCACTGCGCTGGGTGGCCACAGCGCCAACGCCCACCACGGAGAGGAGTTTGGGGTCAAATTTGAAATTTTAGCGCGTGAGCTCCAGACGTCGGCGCGAAAAGCCCTTGAGGTATTTTGGATACTGACCCAAAAATCAACCGGAAGGGGGAGTGCCTATATATAACCCGGGTGATCAGGCCATACCTCCGGCTAGCATTCTAGTCAGGGTACGGTCTTCGTTGGTACCCTCACGAGCACTACTGCCCTGATCGCCTGACGATCCTTGGTTAGGTGAGGTCGATTACTCTCTCCTACTCATCTTGTGTACGTCTAATTGGTCTGAAAATCCAGTGCGGTTGAGGAGACCCTTGGTCGAGCGGTCACACTTAGGTTTGTTTACTTTCAGGCTCTGAAGAAGGCGATCTCGCCGAAACGTAAGCCTAATAAACGCTGTTACCAAACTCTCCTGAAGTTCAAGGAAGAACTACTACGAATTCGACATCATGCCGAGGCTCATAGAAAGTCGGAGATGGCAATATCAACATTCTCCGACTTCTGCAGGGAATCACATGCTAATAGGGCAAGAAATGGGCAGTTTCAAAATTTCATCCGAGTTCGTTTACGTGTGCTCGAACCTTTTGCAGAGGTGTCGGATCAACATGGTGTGCCCTCACAAGGGAGGTCAATGAACGTCCGGTGGCAATTTTCAAAGTGACCTATTGAGGGTTGTAGGGGACTGTATGAGAAGCACCGTAATGGTTTTCAAATTTCCTGCGGGCATCTGGGTCGGTCAGAAATTGCAGAAAACCGTATCTTCAGTGCAGGCCGATGAAGAAAAACAGACGTCTGCAACTTCCATGTCGTGGTTAGAATCTAACCTGAAAAAGGCTTGGGGATGCGTTTACCAGATTTGCGATCAGCGTCTCAATTGTCCCACAAGACGGAGGAGTATGGGCGAAAATCGCATTCGATCTCCAAAGTCGTGGGAGTGCATGCCTCTACACCTTCGATTAGCAGAGAGTGGTAGGGAAAATAGGCAGGCACCATCGGCAGGCACCATCAAATAAGCACCATCGTTGTTAAGTCGTATCATACGGGTTAAAGTAAGGTTATTACGTCAGTATGATACACCAGAGTGCTCAAGATACACATTACATCGACAGAAGAGCAGTGAGCAAGCCAAGCAATGCAGAATCCCAACCCGAGAGTCCGAACCCCTGACCCTTTTCCTGCAAGTCCGCCCCCACACCCACTTCGCCATCAAGTCGCCGCCACGTGACTTGTGAGCGGCGCACCTCAATGTTCCGCGTCGGTTATTATATCGCTAACAAGCAAATTGTGAGTTCGAGGTAATTCCGCTACTGTTGCAGCTCCAAACCTTTTGCAGGTTAGATTCTAACGACGACCCGGCAGTTCCAGACTCAGGGGTGTGCGTTTAACGATTAACGATTTACGGATTTACCGGATTTACCGGCATTTTTCGTTAAAAATTTTTAACGAAATTTAACGACGAAAAATTCCGTTAAACTGCATTAACGACATTTTATGACCAAATTTAGAAGTTTGCTTCCTCTCCATGTGAATGCATTTTGGACCTCTTTGAATGAACTTTTGCAGGATTCCGAGGAAACCTTCTGCTTACTTGAATTAGGGTAGGTAATCAATATTGGCCTCGAGTTTCAAGAATTGTTGGCATTTTCCTTGCTCCTTGACCAATTTATCTGCGTGCGACCCCACTTTTCTACGCTGTCGTTCCGTGCTTTTCGACTTCCTGGTCCGTTTCTTGCGTTTGATTACTACATATTAGTTCTCTATAATTACAGTTTTCCACAGTTTTTTGTGATATTTGTTTCATAGGTGGGGTTGAAAAGGCATAGAAAACACGAAGAAAACTACGAATCACAAACTATGCGAGAAAAAAAAACAAGCACAAGAAACGAAACAAGGGAAGAGATGGGTTCGTTCCCTCTTCTCCGCAAGTTTTCCGGAAAGTTGGAGGAATTTTTCGTGCAGCATCAGCCGGTGACTGTAGAACTACATTAGGGCAATTTTGAGCCTCGCCTAATTGATAGAGCGCGGCTACGGGTACTGTCTTTGCTTCGCTTTTACTGAATTTTATGCCGTGCATGTCAACGATTTTTCTTAACTATTTCGTCCTTTTCAAGGACTTCCTTTGAAGTTTCCTTCGGGAGAAGCACTGCCGGTATACACGAGAAGCAGTTAAATATGTAGGTACAAGCACTAGAATTACATAAAAAGACATGAGGTCGATGAACAATCTCGGTCATTTATTAGACAGGTTAATATAAAAACTGGTATTTTAAATGCAGTCTAGTGCATGAAAATTTTTTTAAAGATTTACGGAAATGGTATATCTTTGAAGGTGCAGATCCGGCTTCAACAAGTATTTTGTTTATGTCTATGGATTTTTTTCGTTTAATTAACGAATTTACTATAAAACAGTTTATCAATCCAAAATGTGCTCTACAAAAATGGGAAGAAATCGAAAGCTCAAAGCACATTCGAACCTCAAGCAAATGTGCTGTACAGTTTGTTACCAGGTCCTTCAAGAAGAAGATCTGAGTGGTTAATTGCTGTGAAATCGTAAATGAGTGGCAGGAGTGGCGAACCTACTTGGAAGAATTAGGAAAGATAACAACACTTCGTAGATATCCTACAAAGACGGACTGTACCAAGGGTTTCGCTGTGGTCGTTGCATGATTGAATTCTCCGTTAAACAGTCTGTAGTTTCCCAAAACAACTATGGCAGTATAGAAAAATGTTCGGCTGCAGAAGTCTACTTGGCGGGCTCATGTTTTGTAAAAATTTGGAAAACTATTGTAAAAATTTGGGAAAAAAGGAGAAAAAAGCTCAAAAACGTTGAGTCGTGATGCGATGCACTTTGGATCTTCCCAGAAGGTGGACGACTTTCCACCAGCTAAAGGAACCAGGCATAGTAAAAAATTTCCTATTTTAGAAGTCTTGTTGCTGTTTGGTTTCAGAATCTTAATGGTTCTTCTCGCTTATTTTGTTGATGATAGACTGTTGTTATTAGAAGATGAAGGCATTGTTATATAATCTTCATGCAGATGGAGTAAAAAAATCAATTAAGAAAAGATCTGGCTTTTTACATACTAAAATACAGCCAAACTGACTGCAGCTAAGGGACATTTTATTTAACGAATTTACCGAATTTACCGATTTTAACGCAAAAAAAATTTCGGTCGGTAAATTTTTAACGACCACTTTTTTTTTCATTAAAAAGTGGTCGTTAAAAATTTACCGAAAAAAATTTAACGCACACCCCTGTTCCAGACGTCTGTTTTGCTTTATCGTCTGGCACTGAAGTGATACGGTTTTCTGCAATTTTTGACCTATTCAGATGTCTGCAGGGAATTCGAAAACCCACTACGGTGCTTTTCAGGCAACCCCCTACAACCCTCAATAGGTCACTTTGGAAATTGCCACGGGACGTTCATTGACCTTCATTGTCAGCGGTGTCAGCGTTCCGATCTTTAACAGATCCGCCTCCGACAAAACGTATTTACGGAAGCAGCTAATGAGCTGAGTCTATGGAAAGGGCATGACGTGACAAAGGAGAGGAACAATGACTCCAGCACAGAATAAAAGCGAAGCAAAGATTGTCCGAGGGCAGATCTCGCCATGAAACGCTTGCAGCTTGCCTTCATTTTCAATTTACGTCCATATCTTCTTGAAGCAGGAGCACGGACTTTTGATGCATTAGGTCGGACCGAATGTTTCCGTCATTCTAGTGCTTCGAATGTTCTCGTCTTCATCTACTTATTTCGCTACACGACTTTATAATGGTTTTCGGAACCAACACATAGCTATCATAAAGCATGCAATTTTGAAAGCCGATAAATTTTATAAGGTGTCTTTTAAATATTAAAATGTTGAAACCCCTTTTTCAGGGCCGAAAAGTCGCAGTTTCCTGTAATGCTTTGTGATTTCTGGCTTGAATCTCGGAAACTATAAGACAGAAGTAATTCGAAGTTTAGGCACTATGTAGATTAGGAGGGAACAGTCTAAAAGTTCGTCACTAAATTATTGACAAAAGTCGCTTTGGTCGAGAAACACAGAATCTTAAAATAACTTGAAGGAAGGCCCTGCTTCGAATAGAGTTCAGAGGAACAAGTGAAGGAAAAGCCCTAATAATCTCTCAATATTTTTGCTGGCTTCTGCTATCAAAGTGTTGTGTTCAGTTTTCTGTTTGCACAAGGAAAATAAAGTGGTTTACTGATCAGGAACTCGATATACAACTTCTACGGATGCAATTGCGGACGGTGACCTCGTATATTATTCGGGTACATAGTGGAATAAAAATGATAATTTTTGAAGGGATTATGTAGGCCTTATAAAGAGCGAGTTGAGGTCATTATCACAAACAAGAAAGACATCTAGGGGAAGAATTAGCCTTCTGTAGCCATCGCGAAGCTTTTAGGTTACTCTAGAAGGATCGCTATTGGTGCTTGATGATTTGTTGCTGGTATAGTTGGGCGCGTTTAGCGCAGTCGGAGGAGGTGGAGGCCGTCGCGTGCTCCCGCTCCTGGTTCGGATTTCCTGCCCAGGCCAGCCAAGCCTTCCATTCCTACGGGGTCGGTGAATTGGCACGAGATTTGTCTGAGAAGGATAAAGCGCTGACTTGTTCATCGGCTGGCCACCGCAATTCATTGTATGGCGAAATACGCATTCATATCGCCTCCACGACATCCCGTAGGAGTAGAATGCGTGGCGCATCCCAAAGAGGATTGAATAACGCCGTCCTTTATCTTTTTTATCCTTTATAGTTTATTAGGTCGTTGCAAATGAAACGGCTGATTTTGCTACCTCAATTTCTGGTCGATTTTTCGAGGCTGCGAATGCTTTGTAGGAGCCCAAAATCTCCGCTTTCTTACCATTTACAACGTCTGTCACATAATTGGCATTTTTCGAGTTTCTGACGTCGATTTTACAGTATGAATCAACGTGGTATTCGGGTGCTCTGCTTATAGGAATGGAAAGTGGACATAACGCCGCAATCGCGTGCTTGTGGTGTATGTAATGTATTTGGGGAGAATTTCGCTGAGCAACCCCACTGGTTCGAAAGGTTTCGATGTGGAGAAGAAAGTCTCGAAGATGAAGACCGAGGTAGGTCGCCATCACTCCTCAACGACGACCAACTGAAAGCCATGCGCGGATCCACGTCAAACTGTTAGAGAGCGAGCACAGCGTTTCGACGCTGACGGCAGCACCAGCAGTCACCACCTAGATACGATCGGAAAAGGGAAGAGATTGGATGAATGGATCCCGCACGAACAGACCGCCGGGCAGATGCTGAAGCGCCACGACACGTGTGCTTCGTAAAGGCTGCGCAATCTAAGGAAGACTTTTGGACAGTATCGTTACATGCGAAGAAAAGTGGTTCCTTCATGACAGTCGCCGTCGCTTTGCATAATGGCTGGACAAGAATGGGAGCGCCAAGGAGATGCCGAACCCAAGTCTCCATCCAAGAAGACCATGGTGACCGCATGGAGGGCAATGGCTGGTGTCGTCCATTACAAGTTCTTGAAGACTGGAGGGACTATCACAGCGAGAGGTGCTGTGCCGAAGTTGGAGTGATGCACCAGAAATTGATTGAAAAACAGCCTGCTTCGGTCAGTCGAAGAGGCTCAATCCTACTACATGACAACGCGCGTCAGCACGTTTCAAAAATTGTTGTCCAGAAACTGGATGAATTGAGATGCGAAACTCTACCACATCCAACGTATTCGCCAGATCTGTCCCCTACCGACTAACATTTTTTCAAGCATTTAGATCGTCATGCGAAGGATAAAAAATTCAGCAACCAAGATGATGCCGAAAACGAGTTTTTTGATTTAATACTTCTCTTGGTTCTGATTTTTACAAAGATGGAATGTCTTGGACACTGTCGCGCTGGAAAAATTGCATCAATTGTAATGGTGCTTATTTTGATGGTTAAAATTGCTTCCAAGCAACGGTATGATCTCCTAAACTTTTCAGTCAAAATCGGTCATTTCATATGCGATAACAATAATAATAATATAATATATAACAATATAGGGCGCGTGTAGCGCAGTCGGAGGAGGCGCGACTGTCGCGTGCACCCGATTCCAGGTACCTGGTTCGGATTTCCCGCCCAGGCCAACCAAGCCTTCCATCCTTCCGGGGTTGGTGAATTGGTACCAGACTTGTCTGGGAAGGATAAAGCGCTGACTTGTTCATCGGCTGGCCACCGCAAGTCATTGTATGGCCAAATACGCATTCATGTCGCCTCCACGACATCCCGTAGAAGTAGAATGCGCTGGCGCATCCCAGAAGGGATTGAGTAACGCCGTCCTTTATCCTTTTATCCTTTATAACAATATAATGTATATAATAATAACAATAACACCTAATAACAATATAATATATAATATAATATACTAGGGTGCGTGTAGCGCAGTCGGAGGAGGCGCCGGCTGTCGCCTGCACCCGTTATCAGGTTCCTGGTTCGGATTTCCCGCCCAGGCCAACCAAACCTTCCATCCCTCCGGGGTCGGTGAATTGGTACCAGACTTGTCTGGGAAGGATAAAGCGCTGACTTGTTCATCGGTTGGCCATCGCAAGTCATTGTATCGCCAAATAAGCATTCATGTCGCCTCCACGACATCCCGTAGAAGTAGAATGCGCTGGCGCATCCCAGAAGGGATTGAGTAACGCCGTCCTTTATCCTTTTATCCTTTATAACAATATAATGTATATAATAATAACAATAACACCTAATAACAATATAATATATAATATAATATACTAGGGTGCGTGTAGCGCAGTCGGAGGAGGCGCCGGCTGTCGCCTGCACCCGTTATCAGGTTCCTGGTTCGGATTTCCCGCCCAGGCTAACCAAACCTTCCATCCCTCCGGGGTCGGTGAATTGGTACCAGACTTGTCTGGGAAGGATAAAGCGCTGACTTGTTCATCGGTTGGCCACCGCAAGTCATTGTATCGCCAAATAAGCATTCAAGTCGCCTTCACGACATCCCATAGAAGTGGAATGCGTGGCGCATCCCAAAAGGGATTGAGCAGCGCCGTCCTTTATCCTTATCCTTTATCCTTCCTTACTGCTAGGAACATACTAATACGTACAACAGAGCATCAGCCATGTTTTCCGACCGTTTGTGATATCAAACTGTCCAACTTCTTGCAACAGGGATGTTTCTAGCAGTTTTGTCGTAGATGTAATGTAAATTTAATGAATACTGTTTCGATTTATAGGATTGTTTTTGACTGAAGTTGTGATCAGTTGAATTTCGGAGCCGAAAACGGCGAAAACTTTCGGTCCAACCTCATCGTACTGCTTCAGGAGAGCTTAGTCCAGATTTATAACTTTTTTGTAAGGCACAGATAATGCAACTATTGTAATGGCGATTCCAGATGTTGGTCACCTACCTCCTCCTCACTGCCTCCATTGCTGCAGCGGGCCAGGGTATGATGATGCGAAACAAATAAAGCATGCCCGAAGTTTACCTCTAACGTCGTTAAACATTTCAAACGATCTCTTTTAATTATTGACTTATCATAGTTTCAGATGACTTGGGAATGCTTCAGCTACTTTTCGTCTTAAAGGAAGTCGTGACTGCTCTTTTTAACGTTTCAGACTGCGATCCACCGTCCATTAAGGGAGTGAGACACCTCCGTTTTGATAAGGAGCCTGTGAATGGAAAGTACCCGCTGCACACCACGGCTGAAGCCGGTTTGTGTGGCTACGGGTTTCGTCTACGCGATGGGTAGGCGAACGGCTACTGCCGAAGTGTGGTTTGCAAAAATGTTGACGTTCTGTAACTATTGCTTCAAGGTTATCCTTTGCTATATGCGTCGACGGACAATGGACGGAATTCGGTCGCTGCCCATGTAAGTGAAGAAACTTCCAGGAGAACGATTATGCTGCACACTGCACCCTTCACTGGTTGCCATTTTCATCAGAAATTTCCTTTCCACTTTCATACCAGTGCTATGACACGTAACCTTATCAGGTCCATTTGTTGTAATGGGAAATTAGAGAATAAGCTACCAAGATCGGCGTCAGTCAGTCGCTTGGGCAGGGCGCGCCAAGCTACTTCTACGCGATATCGTGGAAACGAATGGATGAATGCGTATTTGGCACACAGGCGCGTGGTGGCGTAATCATACGAGCTGTGCCGACTGTTGAGTCACCCCGATTCAAGGTTCCTGGTTCGGCTCCAGCCCAGGTCAACCAAGCGTTCCATTCGGGGACGGTTAATTGGTACCAGAATTGTTCGGGAAAACGCTGACTTGGTCATCAGATGGCCACCGAAAGACATTGTATAAGCTAAATGCGACCTCAAATTGTCTCCACAACATCCTGTAGAAGTAGAGTGCGCGGCACACCCCGCTAGGAACTACTTGACTTCAGGGTTACAATAAGATTGTACAGAAACAGTGACATGTAGCCCTGGAGTGACTTGTGGCCATGAAAAGTAATCTGTGCACATGACATAAAATTAGGTTTCATATGATTTGCAATGTTTTTTTCGACTTGCAGACAACATCCGGTAGTTCGAAACATTGGATTTGAAAATTTGAGAAAAATTTTCCGCGATTGACTACCGCTAAACAACACAACTCGATGCAGCACAACTGTCTGTAAAACATTATTATCATTGCAAGAAATAAAAATTCCAGTCCATGTCGCGAAAGTGAGCAGCGTTGCTAGGTGGGAACTCACCAGCCGGTTAGGGCGCACCGAATGGGAGCGTCTGTAAGAGAGGTCGTGTACGGTCGGCGCCCTGATTGGCTGGCGCGTGTTCTGTCGGTGGCATACTTGGCTATGACTGGCTAGCGCGCTCCCACCTACCACTGCTGCCCACCTTCGCGAAATGCCGCAAAGCACCCCACAGCGTTAAGAGGCTGACCGTGGAAAAGTTTTGACCGCATGTAAAACCGTCCCTGTCATCAGAACAGTAACCTCCTCGCTTTTCCTCCGTCGATGTTCTTGTTTCAAAAGAGTGGTACCGTTCCAGATGACTGTCGACTAAGCGACCTGCTCAAAATGAACTTCACCGATCCCGAGCCTTTTCCAAACAGGGGCGATGTGAGCGACAGCAGGGAACACGCAACGCAAGCACGAGCTTTCTGCACGCGTGGGGAAGGACGTAAGTGTAGTCAGAGCAGCACGCAACTCAACTACGATACCTGCACCACGTTCCTACAACTTGGTTTGTAACTTGGTTTTTGCTTCAGCGACTGCGCGCCGAGTACCGCACTACTTCAACTGCGAAGATGGGACGTGGTCGGACTACGACAGACACAACAGATGTTAGCAAACGTTTTCAGCTGAAGAGCTGAAGTTCTCTCTCGAGACTTTCCTCTCAGATTTCTGTGACAATGAAGTTTTCGCTGATCAAGGAAACCATTTGTCAAAATATCACCCGTATCACCTTTCGTCTCGTTGATCATGGAGTTGCTTAGGGGGGTGCCAGCAGCGTCTCTATTCATCCCTGTCGCATGCCAGAGTGCACCAATGGATCCTACTCGTTCGAGGGACACGAAGCTTGCCTAATTCTCGACGACTTGGCTTATGCGACAGCGTCCGTTATCTTCGAAAACTTGTCACAACAATAGCAGCTTAATAGAAACAAACAACTATCACATGGGAGAGCTAGCACTAAACAATGCTGATTGCGTGCGTGATCTTGGATTTATTTTAGACTCAAAACTTACCTTTAAAGAACACTGTGAGCTCATAGCAAACAAGGCCGATAGAATTTTATGCAGCATATTTAAAGCACGAAACGAACAAGTTCTATATGCTGTTACAGGATGTTTCGTTGCGATCAAAACTCTTGCGCCAGGCGGGACTCAAGCCCGCATCTTCTGCTTTTTGGGCAGCGATGTTCGCCTTGCACCACCAGCGCTGTTTGACCGCACGTAACATCCGCGATATCCTCCTGGTCTGTCAGCACCCACCCGTGATACGGGGATGGGCCGGCCGCTGATATCAGCATGGAACCGGTTAAGCTGAAGACCTTACTAGTAACAATGCTTTAACACATTTGCTTAAGCCTGGAAAGGCTGGTAGAGAGGCTATATGCTGTTACAGGATGTTTTAACAAGTTCTGTTGTTCATTTGTTGTTAGTATACATATCTTACCTATATATTATCGGCTAATGTAACGTGCCCGTCACGGTGAGGGGGACTGAAGCCAAGAGATGAAGAGAAGCCTCGGTAGACTGGGAGTACATCGTAAGGCGATTCGAGGCCGCCTTAAGTCTCGCCCGTTTCTTGGGGCAGTCTGGCTGGCGGCTGCCCGGAGTTCTTCGCCCGCACGACAGAGCACGACTAGCTACCCGTGTGTATTCCAGTCAAAAACATCAGCACTAAAGGGCCTCATTCCCCTGACCCCGAAAGAGCCTCCATTTCTGCAGGGATGGGAAGGACGAGTACGGAGAGGCTGCTAAAATCTCAGGGCCTAACCAGGCCGCGCAAATTGAGAAGGACTAGGATGACGATCTGTACTTATTGATAGTTATTGGTATTTATTCCCACTTAATTGCCTACAAGTTTTTTTTTTCGAAATTAGTTCCCTGAACTGGATAACCTTTCGCAAAAACTTCCCAATTCAGGGGGAAATAAAATGAAAGGGCGAGCTAGTACGGAGAATTCCAGAGTTTGCATACACGACTACGGCAGAGGATGCTCTCCAAGCACTATTATGTGATCATCTGAATTCACTAGACAAACGATAGGCTCTTTCTTGCTGGTAAAGTAGGCAGACAGCAAAATTTCTCTTTAAGATTTCTGAGCCATCACGAAACCAATAATGGTCATCACCATGAGAATCTCAGCAAGGCAATTGCTCTCCATTTGGCAAACAGTGTGTATCTCGTTTTAACTGGGGGAAAAATGTATGAGTGGAAATTAATGAGTGCATCCCTGTAGAACTTTTGCAGTAATGCATCAAGTTTTCAGGTCTGCTTTGTCACTGTTCTACAAAGCTGTTTGTAAGCATACAACGATTTCTGTACAATACCGCCCGCGTCGCGCGGTCAAAAAGACGGTTTGCGACGGAAAAATCCGTCGCAAACCGTCGCAGGCTCATACCTCCTTTGATTTTGAGTTGTTTCAAAAATTGTTGGCACCATTCGATTTGTCTCCTCGAGATCTACAAAACTATGTATAAAAATTTACCAGGCCACCTCGTTTTCGCCGTGGGTGGCCTAAAAAAACAACTGCAGCAGGCTTTTCGATTGGAGCACCTTATTTTCCAGGACGTGCATGTGACGTGCAGTGTTTTCGGAGTATCTCAAGCATGGCGTGCGTTGTCAGTGCTCTGTCATGCCTGGAACGTTCCGAGAGTGCGCCGTGCACAATGCATATAGGATCTAACCTATCAATCGAATGGGCGGAAGCATGCCCACTGGGTTTCTATCTTTACTTAATGAAAAAATGTAAAGCCTTCAAGACTATCTAGCACCGTTTGGAGAATTTTATCAGAAATTTCCAGCCGCTTTACTTAGGGTTTGCTCCTGTCAGTCCGACGAGCCTTTGGAGTGTGCCGTACACAATGCATGTGGGATCGAACCTATCAATCGACTGAGCGGAAGCGGTTAAAATGTCGTGCTAAACAGCAACGCTTCTAGCTACTCTCTTTAGGTGCTTTAATGCACACACTGACAGCTGCTTATACAAATGAAGAGGTTTTAAGAAGCGAGAAGAGAGAGTGCGCCGTGCAAAATGCATATACGATAGGACCGTTTGAAATTAGATTCGATTAGAAATTTCCTCTCGCCCTATTTAGGAATTGCTGTAATCTGTTCCAGGGAGGCTTTAGAGTACGCTGTGAACAATGCATACTGAATAGAACCTACCAATCGAGTGGGGCGACCGCTCGCAAATGCACGCGCGAGCGAGTTTGTAGCTTCAATAACTCTATCAACATCAAATCGCCGGCTGCAACTGAAGGACTTTGTAGGCAGTACGAGGTTCTTGACGTGTTCTAAAGCAGAAGCTCATGAATGTATCTGTGCGAGACACCGCTGTGACGCACTGCGTAGTAAATTAAAAAATGAAGGATGATGAAGAATGGCGTCACTCAATCCCTTTTTGGGATGCGCCAAGCACTCTATTTGTACGGAATGTTGTGGTCGCAATTTTAATTCTATCTGGCCTACACAACGACTTGCGGTGGTAGTGCGATGAACAACATTTCGTTTTGTCCATCCCAGACAAGTGTGATACCAATTCCCCGACCCCAGAGGGATGGAAGGTTTGGTTGACCTAAGCGGGAAATCCGAACCAGTAAACCTGAAATCGAGTGCATGCGACAGCTGGCGCTTTTTCCGACTGTGCTACCGCGCGTCTTTCCCTTAGGAAAGTGAAGCTGAAGCCGACTTAGTGAGTCACACGACATCTTCTTCTTCCTTTCCGACGGCTTCTCTCCAACGGCGTCACCTCCGTCCGAGTTGGGCAATAATCCAACAAAGCTTCCCAGATTCGATTGCTCATTTCTGCTCCTCACGATCATTGTGGCTAGTTCCGGAAACCTTGCACACATTCTTTCTAAGAACATTTTAACCCATAAGATTTAATTAGTTTGCTATTCGTTATTCGGTCAAAGATTCACCAAATAGCGAACACCGAATAAGCAGTAGGCCAAATCTTCACGGGAACCAGATAACGTATAACGAATGACGGTCAATCCGCTCACCCTTGTTGAATTCGGCTTTCAGTAGCAGAAAAGAACAATATTTAAAGCATTTGGTACTGTAGATATACAGCTGAACGGCAATAGCGAAACCGCAGTGACAGTAATCTGCTGTCGGAACACCCTTTATATCTAACAACGAAAGGCAAAACCGAAGAAATCGATCTTGTACGTGTCTAAATCGAAACGACTCTAAATCTTCTCAGCAGTGATTTCGTCTTCAGCACTGAGCTTGCGAAGAAGTTGGGTGCCATCCACCGTCCACACACTTGTAAGGATGTCCAACCAGGACACCTCCGTTTACTGAAATAATTTTTTTTTGACAAATTTGCAAAAAATTGGTTGCGAAGCGAAGGATACCCACTCGTGAAGGATAACCTTCCACAATAGGCTTTCGCTTTTGATCCGTCCGGCCTGTAGTCGTTTCTAGGAATCTGGTTCGGATCGGGATCGGCATGATTGTAGCCCCTCTTCTCACGAAACTCGCTGAGTCGACAATGATCTGAAAACAACAGGCACCTATTTGCCAAATAATAGCTCAGCGTCTTTGAAAGCTGTTCGGGAGAACTAAGACGAAAATTTCGAACGTTTGAACAGTTTGAATGTTTCCATCTCTTTTTAAGTTCTATAATCCAACAGTTGGGAGAGGCTTTGAGCCCGTTACGTGGGCAATGTAGAGTTCTAAACACGCATAAAATATTCAAGATGTCTCTCAGAATTGAAGAGTTCAATCTACTTTTCGTGCCTATCCAAAAACAGATTTTTGCTTCACAAGCTTTATGACGTGAATCTCGGAAACGGTGGCAACGTTAGATTTGGGTACTACGCTGGGAAGGTTCTATTTAAAAAACCAACATAGTGACATAATGCCCTTCGAAGTAGATATAGAGATCCTTAAAATGACCGAAGCTCTTGCTCGGAATAGACGATCGTCCAAAGGAGTAGGTAGAGGCAAAGCGTTCTTCGAAGGCTTCGAAATTTAGCCTAGGGCTTGTGCTATCAAAAAAAAAGCCTGTTGACCCGTCTCCTGACACAAGTGAAACAAAATAGTCGACTGAGTCCGTACTCGATGGTTGACAAACGGAGTGTTGTTGGCTATCTCCAGCTTCTCTCCTCAGTGGAGAAAGGCGATTTTTTTATAAGCTAACTAGGTATTATAAAGAGCCAAGGACGTAAAATGATTTGCGACAAGGTAGAAGAAAAACCTGGCATTCCGAAACATTGCGAATCCTCTGACAATGAGTGAGCCACTTTCAAAGGACCATTTTTGACATTTTATAGTATTTATCAGAGGTTCAGCGGCCTAGCTTCGGCCAAACCTCGTGTTGGGGCTTCGCCCCGAGCTCTGAGAGTAGAACGCTCCGACCGCAATTTTTCTTATTTAGCCCTTCTTGCTTTCATTACACTAAAAACTGGTATTACTATACATTATAGAAGAGCATAGTGGGAAAAAGTAGAATCCTCAATATTGTTCCTATGAGGTCTGTCCACCCTCTATCGCTTTACGCGATTTACTCTCCGAAATGCCTGTTCTCTACGTCATGAGAAACACATCGTGAGAGTCCCAATCCGAAGGGCCTAATCTGCAGAAACATAAATAGAGTCAGTCGGTAATGATCGACCGGCCGATGCCGTTTACTGTCTGTTGTCGTCAAGCACTCGCGTGCCCTTACAAGAAACCTTTAAAAGGTCTTCTGAACATCCAGTGCATGGTGTGCAAGGTGTGATCTGTGGCAGGTCTTCTGAATCTCAGAGCTCAGTACTTGATCGCCATCCATGCCCTGACGCGTCGCCGACTCAATATATGGTAAACGTGCAATCAAGTTCGCCAGCAACCGCCCAAGGTTAAGTACAAAGGAAACCCGGCTCACATACGCCGCTAAGTCGAAGGCATCGCTTGGCTTTCATCCGCCTTACCGTGACCGACAACGTAACCCGCGGTTTAACTGGATTATATCACCTGTATCTCCTGTCGTCCCTGACCTCTGTATCACCTGACTTGCTAGCGGGCGCCAGCAGCGTCTCCATTCGTCCCTGTCGAGTGCCAGAGTGCTCCAATGAATCCCCCTCGCTCGAGGGACACGAAGAGCGTCATATCGTCGTCGCTCAGGGCTTTCACGAAGAAGTCCGACCAAGCGTTGGTGGGCGTCCTCGTGTTCTCTTGACATCCCGCGGAATCCAGTCGGTGATGGCTCTCGGCCAGTGAAGCGCATTACGTGGCCGGTCCACCTAATTTTCGACAATTTGGCTCACGCGACAGCGTCTCTGATCTCCAACGTCGGCGAAGCTCGGAACTCCGAACTCTCACTTGCGTGAGTCGTGTCACTCCGAGCATCGTCCTCTCGATTCCACGCTGCGCGACGCTGATCGCGTGTTCGTCCTGCTTTCGTATAGCCCAGGTCTCTGTGGGGTATGCTAGGGCAGGAAGAACGGTTGAGTCGAATAGGTGGGCGCGGAGCCGGACGTTCTTCGTCTTCTTAACGACTTCTTCGACACATTGGAAGCTTCCCAAGCCGCTCGTCTCCCCTTCCCAGCTCTGGCGCTAGGTCGTTGGCCATGTTGGCTTCGCGACACAGGTATACGTAGCTGGAGCATTCGGAGGTGTTCGTTCCGTTGAGCGAGAATTGTGCATCAGAAACTTGTCCGTTCCTCATGAACATCGTCTTCGTAAGATTCAGCTGCAGTCCAACGTTCCCACATACACGATCGAAGTCGGCCAGCACTCGCTCCTCCTGGCTGATGCTCGGTGTTATGAGCACGATGTCGTCAGCGAAGCGAAGATGATGTAGTTGCCGGCCGTCGACCTTCACTCCCATGTATTCCCATTCTAGTACACGCATGACGTTTTCGAGGGTGGCGCTGAAGAGCTTAGAGGATATGGTATCCCCTGCCGAACCCCTCTCTTTACGTCCATAACGACGTCGCTGTAGAATGGTGAGACCTTGGTCGTGAATCCGCTGAACAGCTCTCGAAGGACTCTGATGTACTGAGTAGGTACACCCTGAGTGAGCAGGACGTCGATGACCGCGTCGATGAACGTAAGGCACAGCGGCAGCTTGTACTCTCGCGACACTTCGATGAGCTTCGTAATGGTGTGTATGTGGTCGATCGTGCTGAATCCTCTCCGAAATCCTGCTTGTTCGCATGGCTGTCCTTCGTCCAGCGTTCGGCTGATCCTATTCAGGATCACTCGAGTGAACAGCTTGTAGACTACGGACAGCAGGCAGATCGGGTGATTTTCTTCACCGACGAGATGGTGTGTCGGATCTCGGAAGGGAGAACAGAGAGGACGACGTATCCATCCTGCGAAAGATGGCGTGGGGCAGGTGGACGTGGCTACCGAAGAGATCGGAGTAGAAGTCGTGAATGACCTTCCCCATGGTCCTTCTGGAAGAGGTGACGGTTCCGTCAGGACGTCGGAGAGCGGTCATCTTGGTCTTGAAGTTGGCGAAGTTCCGGCGGGCATTGCGGATGCTCAGCCCTGCCTCTGCTGCTTCAGCCAACACTTCCGCCCTTCTTTCCTTAAGATCCTCCTTTATCGCCTCTCGGCATAGCTTCGCAAGCTCGGACGTCAGTTGGTAGTTGCCTGACGCTTGTGCTGCTCCACGCTGGCGTATCAGCTCGAGAGTTTCCGGAGACAGGCATCTCTTTGTGGTCTTCAAGCTCTCGGCTCCCTTAGCACTATCGTGGAGTGGCACGAAGCGGTCGTATCCCTCGTCGATGTTGTCCATAACGGTATCTTCCCAAAGGCCGGCAAGAGAGGTGTAGAGATCCCAGTTGATGGTCGTTCTGGGACTCATCTTTTTGAACTTCGCGGCCTTCTCTCCTTAACGCGAAAAGCGGAACTTCGCGCGAAGGAGGCGGTGGTCCGATCCCGTGTAGAACTTGGGGACAACGGAAACGTCGGTCAGGCAATACTTGCGGTTGAAGATGATGCGGTCGATCTCGTTGTGGAACTGGCCACCGGAGGATTCCCAGGTCCATCGTAGGGAGGGAGGCTTCTGGAACTGCGAGTTTCCATGGATGGTCTTGGTCGACATGATAAACTCAGACAGCATTTCACCTTGCTCGTTCCACTCCAAACCGTGGGTTCCGATGTGAAGTTCTTCCGGCGACATTCGTGGCCCGATCTTGGCGTTGAAGTCGCCGATCACGTTGTAGAAGGTGTGATCTTCCTTATAGAACTTCTCCAGCTCCACGTAGAAGGCTTCGACCTCTTCGTCGTCGTAGTCGGATGTTGGGGCATACGCGACGAATACAGTCAAAGCTGGCACGGAGCCATATCGCTTCAGTCGCAGACGTCCGATTCGGCTTGTCAGAGACTCGTACGAATCGATGTTCATGGCCAAGTGCGTGTTGACGAGGACACCAACACCACCTACTCGCCTGCTGTCGCATGTTCCGAGGAACAGTTCTTCTCCGGAGTCATAGGCGGCGTGTAGGGAGTGGTGTCTTCTCGTCTCGGTCAGTCCGATGACGTCGTACTTGATCTTCCTGGCTTGCATCATCAGGTCCTCGACGGATGCTTCCGATGCAAGCGTGCGGGCGTTGTAAGTACAGATTGTCATCTTAGTCTTCTCAATTTGCGCAGCCTGGTTAGGCCCTGAGACTTTAACAGCCTCTCCGTACTCGTCCTTCCCATCGCTGCAGAAATGGGGGCTCGGGGTCAGGGGAATGAGGCCCTTTAGTGCTGCTGTGTTTGACTGCAATACAACACGGCTAGCTAGGCTCTGTCGTGCGGGCGAAGAACTCCGGGCAGCCAGCCAGACTGCCCGAAGGGACGGGGCGACACTTTGGAGGCGGCCTCGAATCGCCTTACATGTACTCCCAGTTTACCGAGTGCAAGCTTTTGGCCGCGCCGACACAGTTATATTCCGCACAGTCACGGACACATCCACGCACACTGTGCATCAACATGCCGTTCCCGCGCACAAGGAACGCGTCGACCCGACACAGCAGGAGCAAGGAGTCCATCCCCTGCATCCCACCTGCGTCTCTGGGCAGTACACGGTCGCATTTGGTTCGCGTTTAATTCCCCTATCCACCACCCGTGGACGCGCCCTGGCCCTGCGACAAGCGGCCCGAGATCCCTCTTAACAAGAGAGCCGAAGGCTTTCTATCGAGGGAGATCCGTGGAACTGGATTATATATAGTAAGATAATGAAAACGATTAAGCAAATTAGTAGCTTCATGCAGGGTGTGCCCATAAGAATCTAAAAACAAGTATGAAAAGCCGATGAGAATCTGTCCTGCTTTGGCAAACAACGTGTTCCTTCCTGTGCATTCTATGTACAGTTCATAACTTCTATCTGCCCAAATACTCACTGCTAAATTTGTTGCCTTGTTGGTGCTTTCGGTAGAGATATACCAAGTACAATAGTTTTAACTATGACTTAAATAGTTAACACTGGACGAACTTAGGACCATTTGCAGTTTGAAGTCAAAAACAGTGGATGCGCTGCATTAGGCGTCTACTGTACATAGAAGGCGAAGCGACACGCTCGGTTACGGTAGTGCGAGCGGGTACCTTGCTCGTCTCGGACAAGTTTTCACGGCAGGATAAGGTGGGATGAGCAGAGCACCTGCTAGGGCTGTGAAGCAGACTTCAGGTCACTTTTATTTAAGGAATAGGGATCATTCTCGATCAGGAAGTAGAGAAGTGCTTGATACCAGTTCGGATTGATTGGCACTGTTGCACCTTCACGACTCCAGAGGCCGAAGAGAGATCGAAAAGAATTTTTATCATTTTTATTTAAGGAGTAGGGATCATTCTCGATCAAGCGGTCATCATGTAGATGTTTCCTATCACTTTGAACATTTGATTACCTTGACTTTTATTTTAAACACACCGCGGATGCAATGACGACTACAAAAGCAAGGCGCAAAATTAAGGGAAGCATAGCAAAAGCAACTCTATATAACGGCAACGAAAGTAAAGGATATGGAAAACCTTAAAAAATGACGACTAGGAGGTAGCCTTAGAGGTTAAAGCAAGAAACGGGAAGATGATCAATACAACCTGGTTGTTCTTGGTGTACACTTTGTTAGCTTGCAAAAGCAATTGTCAGGCCAGCAGAGGTCCTCGCTTTCGCTTTTTTCTATGATTTGCTCGTTTTCTTGGCTTATTAGGTTTCTGTCTAGGAGCTTTTTGATCTACAATCCTCCTATGAAACAGTTCATAAGGAACCCTCCCTCCGAGCCCTCAGAGCACATGAAAATTAGGAAATGGATGGTGAAGTGCAAGCAAAATTCACAGCTTGAGCCCTGTGGTGCAATATCTGTTCTCACCTTCGAAAACTCGTCCAAGGTTGTAGAGCCCCTTCAACCACTAACCCTACCGTAGTCGCGGCCAAGCGCGCTACTCGTCGAGCACAGCCCTCGACGTATGAACCTTAAAAGACGGCTTTCGGTGCTTCCTAACAGAAAAACTAAACTAAACTTTGATCTTAGCCAAAAGGCCGAGAAGCGATGGGCTAAGACGGGCTAAGACGCTTCACAATCTGATTTAGCTCCCGTTTCCCTAACACCCCTAGTTATAGAAAAATATTATTTTTGAAGAGAATTAGGCAACGCAGGTATGTACGTCTGTAGCTTTACGGCAGAAGCCAACTTATCCTTAATACTCGTAGCCGTCAACATCCTTTCACCTACAGGGGCATCGACCGAGCGGTGGAAGCCATTGTCCGTTGATACAAACGGCGTGAGTACTCCTAAAAAACACAAAATACAACTGCAACGCCTCCGGAAAGTCTCTGTATGTGTCAATCTTGCAGATTACCCGTTTCTTATGTGCAGCCCATCGTTACAGGAAGCCTGCACTAGTGTCATGTTGGGATACTTTCCATTTTCAGCCTCATTTCCATATGAGAGCTTGACGTCGTAATTCTTAGGAGCTTGACCACACCCTAAAATTTCATCAAACAAACGGAGTGCTCGAGCACGAGTCCAACGAAGTAGGCGCTTCTTCCCATTCTTGGATAGTCTAGCATTGGTGTTTGCAGTTTTCATTAGTTTTGTCTCATCATTGAGTTAGGCTACTGTCCATTTATTGAATAGTGAGAAGCCAAGATGGCACTAATGTTGTTTCACGATTGCAGGAGGTCGATTTTCCCACAAATGCCTCCCAGAAAGGCGTTCACTTGAGGTGGCACATACTAGAGTGATCGGTTAGAAAGACCTGTAATCGAGATACTAGCCTCCGTTTGTCACTACATCTTTGTATCGCGTGGGCACTACACCATCCTTCCAGAAAGAACGAGATGAAATCCATTTGTGAACTGCAGACTTGACCTTCTGACGGTTGTCGAATTTTTTAGCCATTGTGTAGGCCTCAAGACTCTTAAATGTGTGATAGTCACAAGAGGCCAAGAGAGTCAGGAGAATACGGATGATGGGTAGGATGCCGAGCTTCCGCAGCCTGTCCCTCGTCTTCTTCGCGAAATGGGGTCAGGCATAGTCCTCGACGATTAGGAACTTGGCCGGTACTGGTGCAAGCAGGGACTCGTGACGCCATCTTTCGCAGTTGTGCACAGAAGACCGTCAACGCCACAATACTGCCTCCGGGAAAGATAGGCGACGAATAGACGCAGCCTGTGGAGCAGAAGAAGTACGGGATCGGATTTATTCTAGTCGGGGAGGTACGGCGCACATAGATAAAAATTATGTAACGAATTGAATTGTGAGCGGCTCACGGAGCGGCTTTTTGAGGGCAAAATAGGACCCTGAACTGACGAAATTCACAAGAAATGCATTCGGTTCTGCTGCTCGTGTGAACAAACAAAGTTTTATGTCCCCCACTGTGATGGATCTGGGTCAGAATATATCAGAGGCTGTGATTGAATGCGCTTTGCCCACCGAAACGTCTTTACTACCACGGCGATTTGTTTTTGTTTGTTTGTTTCTTCCTGGGCCCTACTTTGTCCTTATGAATTCCGTCCTTCAGTCTCAAGTCAAGTTGTTACGTGTTTTATAGTTATGTGCTGTCGACTAGGACAGATCCACGTTGTGGCCTCTCCTCTAGTGGTAATCGCTGCACTTTAATATGGGGATCTTCATACGAGATCTACTTTTCGTCCTGAGCAACGATGATGTTTGTTCAATCCGTAGTTCACCCACGGTCGAGACGCTTCTGAAACACGTCGATGCTCATTCGACCATGAGGGCCGTGGAATAACTCACTGACAAGGAGAGCCTCCAAACTTGCGGTGAGCTTCTGCGATGCAATTTGTACAGGATGTAGTGCCCCGTGTGGGAAGTCCAAACCGTATTTAGTCTTTTTCAGAACGCTCTTCTGTGCTTGAAAAAGGGCGTGCGAAAACGTGAGCAAAGCTCATCACGCCCTGCTGCCACAACGCCGAATGTGGTCGGTTGGCGCAGTGGGTAGTGTTCGTGGTCATGTGTTCGATTCCCCTTCACGCTGGTGTTTTCGCATTTTGCGATTTATCTTCAGTGAGACCCTTTATCCTCATTTCGGACACTTACCCTCATTTCGAAGTGTTAAGAGTCTTTTGAGATAGTGCTAATCTTGAAAGTCATTGACCTTGCCTGCTCAGAAAGCGTAATGTGCTGCTGTTCATGTTAGCACTGTGCCAAAAAATGAGACCGTAGTGTTATTTTGTGGATATTTGTTTCAGCCTAGTGAGGCATGTTGAACGGAACAGAACGACGAAGAAGAACGAGAAGAACAAAAACATGGCAACAAATGTCGTTTACGTTCATCGTGAGAATGGAGAGGTGATAATTTTTGCCTTCCAGGATAAGCAAGTCAAAAACTGGTGCCCAATTAGTGACCCCACGTAACCCCCCCCCCCGCCCCCGCCACACACACACGCAAAGTTTGGGTGAAATTGGTGCATCTGACCCCATCACCCTCACTCGAGCCTGGGCCTAGAGCGGGCTTTGACCTCGGTCATCATTGTCAAGCAAGGGCGGTCATGGACATGCGAAGCCATTCGAGGTGGAAAGCAATTGAAACGTCAAGCGGTGGAGGGCTACAAGGAAAGTAGAAAATATCGGTGCTTCTACGCCCTTTTTTGGAACGGGTGGTATATAGAAGCGTAGATATTCAGTTTCTGAGCAGTGTATTTCGCTTACATGCTTTTTTGCAATCCTCCATCATTGTTGAAAAAGGTTGGTCCATCATTAGCCAATCTTACCAGTTGGTTACTACGTTTTCGACTCCATCCATGTAAAGAAATAATAGAATTTGATATCTATAACACCTCATATTGAAACAGCTTGAATGTTCGACAATCAAAAGGGGCCCATGCAATATACTAGCGAGGTCGAAAAAATGGTTAATAATACTTCGCTTACGGGTGCTGGTCGTGAATCTGACATCGGTTTCTGGATTTCTCGTTTTCTTATGACAGATCAGGGTAGGCTAAGTGAGGGTGGTGAGGTCAGAAGCACCAATTTAACCCAAACTTTGTGCATGGGGTCATTTGGAGCACTGATCACGAATCTGTATCTGTTTCTGACTTGCTTAACCTGAAAATCAAAAATTCCCTCCTTTTCAAGGAGTTCGATGAAAGTAAGATGCCACTTGTTGCCATGTTTTTGCTTTAAAATGTGTTGGAAATGGGGGTAAAGAGTCTCACTGACGATAAGTTACAAAATGCAAAGCGCGAGAATAGGAGGAATCGAACCCACGACCACATTCCCGTGAGGCGAGAACACCATTCGTCGACCCAACCGACCAGATCGGACCGGGTGGCAGCAGAGCGTTATGAGCTGCGCGCTCACGCGTCCAGACGGTTTTTTTCTACCACGGAAGAGCATCCCGAAAAAGTTAACTATGGTTTGGACTCTCCGCACGGGACCCTACATCCTGTAGAAATTACATCGCAAAAGCTCGCCGCAAATCTGGAGACTCTCCTTGTGAGTGGGAGCCGCTTCTGGAAAGAATGCTTTGCAGGATGTAGATATGGTCCTCTCCGTTTCCCTTCAATTTTGGTCGGGATGGCTCCTCACGGAATCCAGAAATTGAGTGCAGTTTCATTCTCAAACCTTTCTAGAGATTAATACGTACATGCATACTTGCTCCCCATCTTCTGAGAACGTGGACTACTGAAGCGTTGATGCCCCGCTTCATGCGAACACTGCTTCTCAAGAAAGACGATACTTACCTCCATCTGCCGCTACAGCAACGAATGTGACGAAGCATAGAAAGTAGGTTAACATCTGCAATTGTTTATCATAACTAACTGTTCGTTTTTCACATTTTAGGATGCTGAAATAATCTAATGGTGTGTATTCTCAGCATAGAAAAATTCACTACTGTAAAGAGATTACTTAGCTCTTCAAGAATGAGTGGTGATACAGGGCTGGCAAGTTGAGAGGAGAACGCTTGACGCTACAAGAGCTAAGGCTGACAAATGGCGCTGCTCTTTTCGTTTTATACTGTTAGTGTAGTCACTCCACCTTCTCTCGTAGAGTACATATTATTGTATTTGCATACTGCACAATTAGAGAAACTCTCAATAGGCTGGCTCGGTAATCAACGAATGTGGGTGGAAATGAAAAGAATTGGGTGGGATATATTGCCCTTTCAGAACATTCGTCAACACTACAGCACCTACACTTTGGCGAAATGAGGTAGGATCAAGTCCGAGTGCATTACGCCAAAACAAGAACGATGCCACACCGAAGTGTCAGTGAATGGAGCTCAAGTCTTCGGAGACTTGGATGGTTCCAACAACTGCGATTTGGCTAGGAAACAAAAACTCGCAGAACACATAAAGGACCGGAAAATTTAATCCATTACTCACACCATTTCTACAAGCTTCCAGCTAGCTTTCAAAAGGAGATAAGTACTCAAGGGAAGCAAGGGTTTGGTACGGATAAGAGATTTGATGAATTCCTCATCGTCTATTGCTACCCTCGGGTACGATCCACGTAAGCAGCCGGGAAGCAATAATTCGTAATGATCTCACCATTACTGTCACTAATCGTATATCTCATTGTTGTGTGTTATTTGCGCTATTGTTATGTTGGGTTATATTTGTAATAAAGGTTTAATTACCCAAGTTTGAGGTTTTGGCGTTGCGGTTTGGCCGCCCAGTATCTGTCTGTATTCCGCGTGGCACCCGTTTGTGGTGAAAGGCGAGCGATTGTTTGAGGTTTCGACTTGGCGGTTGTGGCTGTTATATTCCTAATTTCTTTACCGCGTGGCGTCACATATTGTGATTGTGCGAGCAGTTTATTCTTCTAGTGCAAGCGCCGAGCACTGTACCAATGCTTTGGTATCCAGAAAAGTCCTCTTCGAAATTACCAATGCCATATCGCTGTGATTTTCATGTATTTCTAGCAGGCCAACTCATTACCAGGTTGTATCAAGCTGGCTTTGAAAGGGGCTGCAATTTTGGGGCATATTTCAGAAAATAGAAATTTAAGGAAATGTCAGAGGGAAATATTTAAAGGCATGCACATATTCACAAGGGAATCCAATGTACATAAAAAACAGTTTTCAAGAGAATACCACCCCATGAAACGTGGTTAAGCGGTCATCGTTAGTAGTTTTATTCACTGGGTAGAATCGCAATGGGCATTCATTCATTGAGTATCTTTTATTGAATGAAAGGGGTAAAGGACGACGTTAATCAGATCCATCCTTGGAATGCGCCACGCATACTACTTCTACCGAATGTCGTGGAGGCGAATTGAAGGCGTATTTGGGTTCTACAATGACAGCTATGGTAGCAGCCAATAAACGAGTGTGTTTAACCCTTTGCAGGCAGGTCTGGTACCAACTCACCTATCCTAAAGGGATAGAAGCTTGGTTGACCTAGATGAAAATTCCGAGCCACGGATTAAGTCGGGGTGCATGGGAGAGCTGGCACCTGCTCAAAATGAGCTACTCGCGTCTCACTACATGAAACTAGTCAGAAAGTGTGGGCTTCATATCACTAAAAGCTTCTTTCTAGTTCTTCCCACTTGAAGTAACCTTTTTGGGCCCTAAAGAGGATCCTGGAAAGAAACCATACTATTGTAATGGTAGAAGGTCTTGTATAAACTTACAGCTGCTGATAGTATGACGAAAAGTGATCTAACTAGTGCTACGAATATAAAGACCTTCTACTGCTATCTCTCGTTCTGGAAGCACCTGTTTTCTGCTTCTGCAGTTCGTTAATGAAAATGACAAACATGATGAATTCTTTATCATTTCCGTTCCCTTGTTTGGTATTCCCGTTTTCGACTATTTTGAGCTCCCGCGACTTTCGATTTCATCAAGAAGAAGAAAAACATCTGCACATCCCTGTTAGCGATGGAGGTGGTTATTCTGCTGGTTGATATCTGGAGCCGCCTTGCTAGCGATGTGCAGCGCTGACGAGCCAAAGCTCGTGTCGAACAAAACCCAATTAGCACAATCCTCTCCATCGTGTATTTCACTTGACGTAACAGCTTCTATTGCTTCTCACTGAAGGTTGTCTTGTCTGAAGGTTATTGATTAGGTACAATCCGTTAGGCTGCTTTGTTAGGGATTTTCTCCAGTGAATTTCTGTATTGTTATGCTGTGTCTGTACTGTTGCATTTATATTGGTTTTTTAGGGCACAAGTTTTTACGTAAATGTTTATGGACCTACTGTAGAGCACGCTTTAATCATTATCCAGACACAATATGTGCAGAAACACAACAGCGCACTGAAAAGCGATAGTGCAACGAGAATGCCATTGCGAAGAGAATGACGACCAGGGCCCGGATTCTTCAACGACTTACAGCAGTTTAACAGAGAAAAGCGTACCGAAATCCCTGATAGCGCGGCTTACCAAGCGATATACAGGGTGGCCCATAAGTCCTGCAACAAAAACATAGGCGTATAAAAAGGCTAAGAATGCACTAAATTTGGTACATTTTTAAACCATGTTTGCACATGGATTGTAGATTATGGTGGAGCGGTATTATTGATAAGAGACCACTCCTGGATTGATAAGAGCCTTCAGATCGTGTGGGTTGCTTTGCAGCTCACGTCGCAGCCCCTCTTACGGAGTTGTACTATTTATTCGTTCCAAAGAAGATATTGAACAATAGTTTTCCTAGGCTTTATAGAGCCTGACATTTTCTTTAAGATGAACAATGATTGAAAATCTAAAGATTCAGAAATTTCACAGCTAGTCTTTCGCAGGTGCAATATTTTGCAGATGGACTGAGAACCGCTACCGCGTCCTTTTCTTTTGCTGTTACAGGAATCGCTTCACCAGAGTGTGCATTTTGCCTTTAAACAGCGCGATTGAGTCTCTAATATGTGGTGTTAAGTTTTTGTTCCTATCAAACGAATATTTTATTGATTTTCACTATTTTTACACAAAAACCTATGGAGTGCGGGGAGACATTTTGGAAAATCGTGTATGACAAAAACTTGCCATGCGTGGCCGTTGTTTTATATTATCAGGTTCCCGCAAAGGTAGCATTAAACGCACTATTATTTTGACCTTTCTGGGATCGCTCAACTTTGAGAAATTTTTCATCAAATGAGGCAGAGGCTGAATACCCATTTCGAACGACGCCCTCCAACTGCGCTTACAAATTTTTCCTTCTACTCTCTTCTCCTCATAGCTGAGTCTTCATCTCACTGGTGGGCTTGTAGAGCTTTCCTTGTAGTTTTCTAGAAACTACATATTGCTTAGTAATAGATTACGCACACGGCTGAATATTGAATTTGTTCCAGCTGGTTGCTGCATCCTGTATGATCAGAAAATTAATAGCGTTCTTCTACTGTAGTTCAGATCCGTTTGTCCAATGTTCACTTTTGAGAAGCCTTTGCACTGCCCTACACAATACCATCATACTGCATGTTCAACAACCAATCTTCCGAAATTTATTCACATCGGAGTGGGGAGCGCTCCACCACGGGCCAGAGAAGAATTTTCGGTAGTTTTACGTGAGAGCGCATTACTTTGTAATAAGAGCAGCTACAACCATGATACTTTCCAGAAGTATAGCACTAAGTATATGCTACATAACTGTTGGTATGCGTTTTTTTTTTGCAATTGGAAAAAGACAACCAATAAGGTCTCCTAATTTTGTAGCAGGACTTATGGGCCACCCTGTAGTGAGACATTTCGCCGCACCATCAGAGATTTCGGCTGCATTTTCTCGCTTAAATTGCTGTCAGTCGTTGATGAATCTCGCCCCTGATAACGCGTCGTTAAGCCGTGAAAACCCTTTATCATTATTTTTAGTAGCGTTTATCCCGCTTGGTGGCTTGGTGGCGAGGTCCGCTCTTCTAGTGTGGTGAAGCCATTTCTCCCGATCAAGTGCTTGATCGGGATGCACACCAGCTATCTTTAAGTCCAAGTGTAACGTATCTAAACAATATTGCTTCGGGCGTCCTCCGGGCCGTTTTCCAGGGACTTCAAGATTCAGGCCAATCTTACAGACGCTGTCGTCGTTAGCACGAAGGACGTGGCCATACCATCGTAGACGAGCTTCGCGCAACTTGTCGGCTATCGGGACGACACCGAACCTCTGTCGTGTGGCGTCGTTGGGAACGCGGTCCAAACGCGTAATTCCGGCCGTCCACCGTAACATTTTCGTCTCCATTACACTGAGGCGGCTCTCAATTTCCTTCGTCATGGGCCAGCACTCAGCACCGTACGTCGCCACTGTTCTATAAACGTTCGACTTGAGGTACTCGAGTATTGTCTTATCGCAGAGAACCCCAGTCAACGACCACCATTTGGACCAGGCTGCACTTACGCGCGCACATACCTCCAACTTTAGGCTGCCATCGGGCATAACTGTTCATCCGAGATACTTAAAAGATGTGACTCGTGAGAGCTCAGTGCCCTTGATCTTCACATCCGTCGTCAAGTATTCCGTGTTTTTGACGTTTAGCTTAAGTCCGAACAATGCCAAGCGATCGCACCATTCCTGTGCCTGTCGCTCGAGTTCGGCTTTGCCTTCACATGCAAGCATGACGTCATCGGCATACAGCAACGTCCAAGGAGCTGCCTTTTGGAGATCTCGTGTAATCGTATCCATGACGACCACGAAGAGCGGTGGGGATAGCGCAGACCCCTGGTGCACTCCGACAGAGATCGGAAACTCCATCGAGGTACCCACTGGTGCTCGTACTCGGCTTATTGGGCACGAGTAGAGGATGCGCACCCACTAAATAAGCTCTTCAAGGACGCTGTGTCGTCGCAAAGCGTACAATATAACTTCTCGCGGGACGCGGTCGAAGGCCTTCTCCAAGTCCAGGAAGGCAAAATGCACCGCTTTCTGTTTCTCGCGGTGCTTCTCTAGCAGAAGACGAACGGCGTGTATGGCATCAACCGTCCCACAGCAGGCAACGAAACCACACTGATTATTGGAAAGCTGGACGACATCCCGGATACGTCTATCGACAATTCGCTCAAAGACTTTCGTGGTGTGCAAATCGGACGGTGGCGAGCGTAGGCAAATCGGACGGTGGCTAGCGCAGTCCGCAGGGCTGCCTATCTTCTTCCAAATCGGGATAGTCGTGCTTTGCTGCCAACTATCAGGCACTTTCTTCTCAGCAACAATTGAAAGACTCTGTCATCCAGTCGGCAGGGCACCAACCCTATGACTTCCACAGGTTGGCCGGCAGGTCATCTGGACAGTGGCTTTATCTGACTTCATCTTCCTCAGGGCTGCTTCAGTTTCGCTCACTGTGATCTTCTGAACGAGACCGTATACAGGGCCGGTATGCATATCTCGCTCGGGGCCTCCCGTCGGGGAATAATTTAAAGGGCGGCGGAATCCCGCGATGTACACCTCCGGGGAGATACCGTATTCCCCAGCCCCCTCGGGGTCGGGGCGCCACCTACTCCGACGTAAGGGGAATGCTGCGGACAGCGAAGGAAAACACATGATTCGCGCAGAATTTTGCCGGTGAAGTGAGAAAAAGAGGTAGTTGGTGTATTTTTCTTCCATTCAGAGCTTGATTTTCATTATTCTTACTTTATTGAGCACCACTGAAATGTTCATTTCAGAGAGGAATATTTGCTGCCTGAGTTCTCGATTTTTCTAGGTTTGAAAAGCATTATTTGTTATTGTATTGCAAAACCAATTCATCATGACAAATTATGTGCATCACGCAGTAGGGAACAGTAAAGTGGCCCGTTGTATTGCGCTGCCGGGTACATTTAAGTAAGCGATTATGTGCTCTCAACATATAACTTTTCTAGTCAGACTATTTGGTATAAAGCTGGATAGGATTATGATATGAAATTTCTTCGAAAATTCAGGGAAGACGAGTTTTAATGAAGCTTGTGTTCAGAAATGAGAGCGTCTAAAAGCAGTCCTGCATAAAAGGAGACAGAGCTTTCAAGAATTTCCGAAAAATCTAACTTTTCACATTTGCTCATGTCAAATTATATTTTCTTCAACACGAAATAACAGACTGAGTAGCTTGCGGCACTATTCCTTATAAAATAAAAAACAAATAAACGGATAAACTAAAACTCGCAAACAGACAAACACGCGAATAGTTAAACACAAGTAAAACAGCATGTTATTAGAAAATAAAAAATACTCTTAACGCTACAACCTAATTCCCAGCCCATTGTGCCTCCCTAACCTCCTTTACTCCCTTTTTTCTTCAAACGCGCATGAATGCGCGATACAGTTGTGCTCGAATGACCTATTCGAATAGGTATTCGAATGATTTTCATTCGAATTTGAATATTCGAATTCGAATGTTCAAAAAATCGCGTTTTTCGAATACATTCGAATTCGAATGTTCAAAAAATCGCGTTTTTCGAATACATTCGAATTCGAATGTTCAAAAAATCGGGTTTTTTGAATGTATTCGAATTCGAATGTTCAAAAAATCGCGTTTTTCGAATGTATTCGAATTCGAATGTTCAAAAAATCGCGTTTTTCGAATGTATTCGAATTCGAATGTTCAAAAAATCGCGTTTTTCGAATGTATTCGAATTCGAATGTTCAAAAAATCGCGTTTTTCGAATGTATTCGAATTCGAATGTTCAAAAAATCGCGTTTTTCGAATGTATTCGAATTCGAATGTTCAAAAAATCGGGTTTTTCGAATGTATTCGAATTCGAATGTTCAAAAAATCGCGTTTTTCGAATGTATTCGAATTCAAATGCTCGAAAATTGCGGGTATTCGAAACCTTCGAAAACTGCCAAAAACACACAATTATTCGAATGTTCAATGGATGCCATTCGAATAGGCAGGTAGGATCTGCATTGTTTTTCGAAGCCGATGCATGGATAATTTGCAGTGAAAGTCCAGAAAATGTAAGCACGTCGTCTCCCTTTCACTCCATATATGATGAGTCTCCTAATCCCTCTTCCACAACACCGCGCAGGAAACAAGAAGCACGGCTGAATCAGAAGCTGAACCTTCAGATTTATTCACAGAAGGGCTTACACTTTCATTCGTATTCGAACTTTTCCTATTGGACTTCAGGAACCAGTTTTCTGTTTGGCACTACCTACGACTAATCTTGTTTTTCGTCCTCATCTTTGCATCATTGAACTTTGCTTGATCTCTTGTTCTCTATAGGGGACCTCTAGTATAGATCCGAAAACATTAAGGGCTATGTTATACTTCGGCGACGCTGGAGACGTCGGTGACAGTGTTGAGCGCGTGCTACGCAGTGCGCTCAACACTGTCACCGACGTCAGCGTCACATGCGACAACATCGTCGCCGAAGTATAACATAGGCCTAAGGGTTTTGTGCACCAAGTATTGACCTTCGCGCTCCAAATTTCCCATCTTCACTGTGATCCTATCGTTGATCGCTGTGATGTGCTGTGATCCTATCGTAGCCTTTCTAAACTTTCTTTTCACATCAAGTTTCTTTTTAATCCTAAAGTGAAGAGGTCACCTTGTTTCCATGGTATGTTCGCCGCCCGAGGGTTGGCAGACCAGGATCACTATGCGATGCAGTTGCATTCACTACTAGCTAAGCAGTTAACCATACAGTTGGGTTGCAGTAGGGACGATAGTATAGTCGAGCTAGTGGGTATAAGATTTCTAGGTGATAGATCAATTACAGCAACCGGTTTTTACAACTGCTCAGACACGTCCGATCAGAGGTGCTAACTTCATAAGAGACAAAAGACGCTATGAAAGGGTTTTTCGAAACAAGGGTAGGCCTTCCTTTTCGAGCCACTCTCCTTTGCATCCAGGTGAACACTTATGGACAGCTTGATCATTAAGAGCAACTACCTCGGGACCATTTCCGTGAGGCATTGCCTTTTCCTTCCGTGTACACGGCCATGCAAAATGTTTCTTAGGTCTGCCTTTCTGCCATATTGGATGAAGCGAATGTTTATGGAAAGAATGTAGTTTCTTTTACGTGCTTCTGTGCCGAACGAGGTCGTAATGTTGATCAGTCTTTACTGAGTTTCCTAACATTCCGACCATCATCGTTTTTGCTCGCCAAAATTACTCAACGATTCGGACATTACCATTTAATCCATCAAGCACTTAATAGGTTGGAGCTTTCCGGCTATTGTTCAGACGCGTAACTAGAAACCTGAATCTACTAACAAGTAGTTCAATTGCTGATCTACACACTCTTTGGGGACTTATTAGGACTATCAATACAAGGAGGGGGAGAGGTTAGGCTGCTCAATATTGATCTTCCTTGCAATCCTATATGGCGCAGAAGCATGAAAACATCTAATCGCGAAGTTTTCCTTAAGAAACGCTGCTTCTGTTTGTTGGGTTTTGATTGTCACTTAGTAACACACTTGCTTCGTTCAGGTGGTCTTAGGCATCGACAAGAAGAAGTCAGATCACTCAATGTTTCTCGGTTATGCTCTTCTTGGTCCTGGATTGGCTGTCTATAACCCGAAAGTACTTGTCCATTTCACCTTATGTCGCACATAGGATATGTTGTTGTTCAAATATCGGCAGGACAGCAAAAATGCGACACCACTGTTCTTCAGTTCTTGATGTAAAGTAATGGCAAAAATATTGGTGCCTATAATATGTATCCGTCACCCCTATCGGCGTGCCTCGCACTTGCGTACTTCGCGCGATGTTGCAGTATCACTAAGGTAAGGACAATCATATCAAACCAGTTGCTCTGCTCATTCTGCCTTCTTCTCTCCCTAGCAGTACAAAAGGCAATATTTAAGAACCTTGTTATGTTCCAACCTTGCTCTACCTTCCTTAAGATCACGTGAGTAGTTTTGCGGTATGAAGCCATCCAGAACCTCCCCCCCCCCCCCCCCACTGCCACTGCTCTTCTCAACATCGGCATCATCTTCGGACGGTTAAGTGACGGTCGACGATATCTGAGTCTCCAGTCACGTTGAACGACGACTTCGGTACATCTTCTGAATCCACATGCACGTTGGGTGACGAGTACGTCACGTTTTCTGGATCCCCAGACACGTTGGACGACCTCTTCGGCACGTCCTCTGAATCCCCAAGCACGTAGAAGACCTTTGCATATTTTTCGCTATTTTATGACTAACTTTCTCCGATTTTTCACCTATTCTATGACTAATTTCTGCGCTGCGCCGATCAATAGCTCTTAGCGCTTTATTGTATAATGTGGTAATTATAACAAACTTTCTTTTTTTGCGCAGCATATGTACTCCTGGGATCTATCAGCTGTACAAAACCGAATCTGTTGCATGCTGCAGACTGTAGAGCAAGAAAATGGCTGCTATTGTAAAGTATTGAAACTTTGAAACGTGGCGCAAAGAGCACTAAAGAGGCGGTTCCATAAAAAGGGTGGTGCTGAAATGTATTGCGCGGAGGCGCTCATTGAGGAAACTTAAAAGAAACTTAAAAGAAACAGGCCATGCTATTTTATTCGTCGGGACGTACGCCCGAGCTGACTATGGGTCTGACTTTGTTGGGAGTGGGGTCAACTGCGGCCAAGTTTTCGGCTTGAACAATCGTTATGTAAGCACTGTAGAGAAGGCAGCTATTATATTATACACATCTATTCGACGACCACTTTTCGCAATTACGGAGATAATTTAGACCTATAAAGTTTCCGCACTCTCCGATGCCATCAAAAATAATTCACAAACAACACTCAAGACTTCTCAGGGATACGCATAACTCTAAGCTCCTTCTTATGTACACTTCATGTTTCTTAGAAAATGTGAATAAAAAGGTGAAGCAGATGGCATCTTCCGGTTTCGAAGATCTCCATCATGATGACCTTTGTCTCCGATGAAGCAAATAGTTTCATTGAGAGTTTCCAGGGGTTCCATGCTAAGGGGTCCCATGGTAAGCCGAAAAGGTGGATGCCCGTATGTCACTCCCAGTAATTCTAACCAAAGGTAAGCGCTTTACCATACACCTGCTATATCCCATGCGATTTCACCTGGCCCTTTATTGGGCTAAGGTAAGGTATGGCCTTTGGAATCTATTTATTAGTCGACCAGGAAACAGAACTAAACTTTTTAAGAACGTGTTGTTTGGCTTGATGACCCGTAACATATTTCATCCTTTCAGGCATAGAAGAATTCGGCGGAAAGATCATTCCGTTAAAACTTCGTTAAACGCTTTGCAAACGAATGTAAATTTCCTACTACGTCAGGATAAACCGTCTATTGGTCATTGCCACCAAAGCAGCAGCCATGTATTTTTCCTTTCTGTAACCCAATGTTCCATTCGAAAATATTCGAATATTCGAATAGAATATTCGAATCGATATTCGAATTCGAATGTTCAAAAAATCGCATTTTTCGAATGTATTCGAATTCGAATATTCAAAAAATCGCGTTTTTCGAATGTATTCGAATTCGAATGTTCAAAAAATCGCATTTTTCGAATGTATTCGAATTCGAATGTTCAAAAAATTGCATTTTTCGAATGCATTCGAATTCGAATATTCAAAAAATCGCGTTTTTCGAATGTATTCGAATTCGAATGTTCAAAAAATCGCGTTTTTCGAATCTATTCGAAATTCGAATGCGCGAAAATTGCGGGTATTCGAAACCATTCGAATATTCGAAAATTTTGCGAGAGCACAACTATAATGCGCGACAGCGAGCAGCTGACATTTTCGCCGAGAAATGCAAAACCTAATCCGTGCCTACGTACTACGCATATCACATACGGCTCGGAAGTTCCCCGACCGTGGTGGGAGCCATATGCATCGCGGGTTGGGGGCCCCAAACCTGCTGGGTACGACCTGCAGTTGGGGCGCCCCGAGTGGGGCACCCCGCCGACCCGAGATATGCATACGGGCCCAGGTGAGGCAAAAGGAACGGCAGGATGCTCTAATTCTATATACGAGATTTCCTTGAAGTAGTCGCGCCATCGCTTCACAGATCTTTTACGATCCATCAGAAGATGGCCGTTCTCATCGTTAATGCCAAAGAACTTTTCGATGTCTTCTGCTTGGCGACAGCGAGCTTTGGCGAGTCGGTAAAGATAGCTCTCACCATCGCGCGTCTCCAGTTTTTCACTCACATCAGCGTAGTGTGCGGCTTTAGCAGCGGCCTCTGCCTTCTTTGCCGCTTTCCTCGCTTCTCGATAACTCCGCCAATTACAGACTGTTTTGTCGCCGATAAATACGTGATACGGCCGTTTCTTTTCCCTGACCTTCTCTCTGACACCGTCAGTCCACAGCTAAGCCTGCTTGTCGACCCAACGCCGTCCAGGCTTCGTTGTGCCGAGTTCGAGGCGTGCAGCCCGGGTTATCGCATCGGTAGCCTCTTTCCAGGTTTCGTCGACAGTTGTTACCGTCGGCAACCGAATGCGAGAGATAACAGCTGCTTCCTTCTCCTTCAATCGCCACCATTTAATTCTAGCCGTTCCACACCGCTCGACACGTTTACACCCTCGGAGGTGTGATCTTCAGCGAGCAGATCAGTGGACGGTGTTGCGTGGCAACCGTCTCATACGGCACGGTCTTCGCGTCTGTGACAAGGCCTTGGTCGCGACGCCTAACAAGGACATAGTCAATCTGCGTTTTGGCGTTCCCGCTATAAAACGAGATGAGGTGAGAGTCACGCTTTCGAAATTTGGTATTCACGATGGTGAGGTCATGTGCGTCTGCATACTCAAGTATACGCTCACCATCGGCGTTCCGTGACCCATAGCCAAAACCACCACGACAGCTGTAACCGTCTTTCGCTGCTCCAACGTGACCATTAAGGTCACCTGCCACAACAACCATATCTTCTGACGACACTTCCGCTGTCTTCTCATCAAGCAGGGACCAGAACTCGTCCTTGGTTTGCTCGGAGCAACCTGTCTGCGGAGCATACGCGGAAAAGAAATGACATCGTCGCTCTTCTACGGCGACAACAATCTTCATCAAGCGGTCATCGAAACGTTGTACGATTGCAATCGCGTCACGGAAACGCTCGGACACGATCATACCGACACCACTGGTGGTCCTGGGACTGCCGCACAGAACGGCCACGAAGCCGCGACCAATGTCCCTCGACTTGCAGCAGATTCACCTCGTCTCCTGCACTGCACAGAAATCTATTTTTCTTCGCACCAGTGCTTCTACCAACTCGCACCCGTCAACGTACTCACATTCAACGTTGCTACGCGGGTCTTGCCTACGTTGCGGGACTTTCGGACTAGCTCAGTTGCCTCCCGATGCCGTCCTCGCATCAAAGACCCTCGCATACTTCTTACACTCGCCGGGCTTTGCGAGTGGCGTCGGCTACCGCGGACGCCGTAGCATTATCTCAAGAACTCTGTAACGTCATACACCATGCGATGTGACATATGCCTTCGTGGGCCGGCCTGTCACTAGGGCTGCCACCTGCATTCGATTGTCCGTGATTGGCTCGGCTTGCAAAAGGAAGCAGTTTCCAGTGGCACCACGTGGAGGAACGGACATCGCCACCGTGAAAACCCCTTATCAAGCCGCGATATCAGGATTTCGGCTGTATTTTCTCCGTTAAAATGCTGTAAGTCGTAGACGAATCCGGCCTCAGGGGTGCGCGTAATTGTGGTTTACGATTTCCTCTTACGCCTTTTTTGGCATTTTTTTCGGTTCACGACGTTTTAAGCCGTAAGTCGTAAATTTTCTTGAATCGATCGACGGGCGACTGACGCCCCATCGATATGCCAGGAAAATTTGAGCTCAGCATCAAATGCTATTCCGAAGTCTTTCACTATATTACATCTCGACATGGCAACAGCGTTAACATAAAAATCCATGGGAGCAAATTCACCAATATGAATTTCCATATTTTGCTTTCGTTGAGTGCAATGCATCATTGATTAGTCCACAAATTAATTCTTTCAACTGCACTAAGAAGAGTCTCATGCACCTCTGATCGATTCCAGCTGTCATATGTAGATATATTTTTATATCGTCAGCATAAGCCTTAATATTGACGGGAAGAATGAAACCTGAGGACGTCTGGCAAATCATGAGTGTACATCAAAAAAGAATAGGGGATAAGACACCTTGAGGTACTCCGCTAGAACATCTGTAGTTCATGGAAAAAGAGACTGTCCCTACCTTGACTGTCATAAACCTATCATGTAGGTAGGATCTAAACCACTCCAGAGTGTACCACGAATACCGGCAAAGCTAAGTTTTTCTGACAATCTACTGTGGCACATGTTATCGAACGCCTTAGAAAATTCAAAGTATGTGATTTCCACTGACTTGCCAGAGAGCATGGAGCAGGCGCATGACTTATACGGTACCGCCGCTAAAAATTCAACCAATTGAAAACGCGTGTTTTGCGTCGCATCATGATAACCTTGTCCCGAATAAAAATTTTCTCACCAAATTTGACAAGGGCTCCTATTATCATACCTACCAATGGGAATTCGACCGCCATTCGAAAGTGGATGGAAGCCTAAGAACCAGTGCCGCAATTAAAATGGGGCCCTAATTACTGTGATCCGACCCAACACCGTCGCCGAGTCACGCTTAATCATGTCCCTAGGCACAAATAGTGCTGCCCAGTTGAATTTTAAAATTCCTAAACCTAATTCAATTTATTTTCCTTTCATTTATGACCTTCCTGTGGTTTTAGCAATCTATTTGATACCAAATTTGACAGGAAAATGTGCACGAAGCCTGCAGCTGCTTCAGCCACTTCGTTTATTTCAAAGGAAGGATCCTCAGTCTAAATCCTGTTATTGTAGCTTGACATGTACTCCTCTCAGAAAGAATATTGACATAGAAAATTTACTTTTTGCGGTTCATTTCGGGCATTTGTGTGCTGGTTGCAATTCGTCAAAACTGCAAGTGAAACTTGACAAACAACACACTCTGTCGCCGATCTTTGCTACGAATATCTACGTTCTAAGAGCATGAGGTAGTCTAATAAATATGTTGGCTAACCACACACAATGTAGAGACTTCATGTATCAAATATTGAGAAGCCGGGTGACCAGATTCCAGAATTTCTACTGGTTAAAGTAACGACTTCTTTCAAAAGTGCGACTGAGCTTCTACAGCGCTTCATACACAGTCTTCGTAGAATGAATTTTGGAAAGCCCAGCTTTCATATTAAGTAATTTTTCGCTCAAAATTTCCAACCAGTCCAGACGCCAATATTTTGACGCACCGGATCGAGCGCTGACGTAGAGGTCTTCTTCGGTCGTAATTGCGCTGACTTGGCATCCCCTACAGAGACATTGCACTCGGCTGCATGACCAACAAATCCCATCTTTGTCTTTCTCGTAACTGCGGACCTGTTCGACTTCATGCAGCTCACCATTATCGATCCATGCCGCCAAATTTTGATGACTCTTAGGGTTTCCGAATTGCGTAAATCATAGCGTTTTAATTAACTTTCCCAAAAAGTGAACACTTCGTTTGAAGTTTTATAAAATTCTCGTTTTTTGTGGAAAACAATGGTTTACAGCTTGTTTTAAAGAGTCCAAAATCGGCGGAGAGTCGTTGGATGCATCGCCCTCAGAAAGGGGCGGGGCGATGGGCGCGCCGAGGACAAGATGTCCGGGTCCCTGCCTTCACATGGAGGCATCGCATTTCCAATCACTTCCCTTGGCCTCCATCTCTATCCTGAACTGATTTCGTTCTTGAGACAAGAGTCAGAACCTTGTTCACCAAATTTGGAACAATAGAGTTTTCAGCTGTAGCGCCAAGGCTTCCTTCTGGTCCAGTGTAGAACTGACCGGAATCGCCAATAGTCTTTAGTTGAGGCGAAAATTTAAAGAATTGTGGTGAAAATTGAAAGAATCTAGAGAGAAGAGATCTCCTTTCGTCAACTGCTTCCATAACCGAACCGACTGGAAAATGACTTCAGAGTTCCCGAGATGCGTTCTCCAATCGTCCGCTATCAGTTATTAGGTTTTTGGACGACGCCACGCCAATTAACGACGGTTTCGAGCGCAGCAAACTTGTCCAAATAGGGCGGCGCGCGCAGGGCGGGAAGTGGGCGACGGGCAGCACGGTGTACCGAACGACTGCCCCCCTCCAAAATCGGCAATTTTTAGCACCAAAGCGCCGTTTTTCGTCCTGAACAATGATAAAGCTTCTTGACTCATCGTTTGCTCACGGTCAAGAAGCTTCTGGCACACGTCGATCCGCATTCGACGGTGAGGGACCATGGAATAGCTCCAGGGCGCACTGCGCGAAAGCCACTTGTGGAGAGAATGTCGTGAACAGTGGAGCTGGGTGTGGATGTCGTTCTCTCTATTCCCTGACCTTTGAGTGGGATTGCTCCTCACGGAATCCAGAAATTGAGCACAGTTTGATTACTTCTCAAAACCTTCTGGACACCCTGATACATGCATACTTGCTCCCGTCTTCTAAAAACGTTGGCTACTTCAACGTTGATGCCTACTTCATAAGAACACTACTTCTGAAGGAATACGGTCCACCCCCCCCCATCTGCTGCTACAGCGACGAATGTGATGAAACCTAGAGCATAGACTAACATCTGATTGTTTGACATAACTGTGCATGTTTTCGCATTCTAAGGATGCTGAACTAATCTCATCATGTGCATTCTCAACATAGAAGTTACTGTAAGGAGTTCACTTAGCTCTTCAAGAATGAGAGTTGACATAGGGCTGGCAAGTTGAGAAGGGAACGCTTGACGGCTACAAGTGCTAAACGCTGACAAATGGTGTTGTTCGTTCCGTTTAAATTCTGTTGGCGTAATCACTCCACCCTCTCTCGCTCAGTACACAATGTTGTACATACACAGTGCATAATTAGTGCGACCTACAATAGACTAGCATACTGATGAATGAAAGTATGCGAAAATGCGAAAATGTAAAAGACTGGGTAGCGTATATTGCTCTTTCGAAACATTCACCAACAGAGAGCATTTGCACTTTGCTGAACCGAAGTAGGACCAGGCCCAACTTAGCACAGTTATTGTGTTCCGAACACATTCGCACATCCAGCTCAGCAGCACCCGTGCAGCATCTGGCATAGTCGCTGGAAATACAAAACTCATTGCGTGGTGGTTGGTACACATATAGAAGCTATCTAACAAGGGAGGTCAATGAACGTCCCGTGGCAATTTTCGAAGTGACCTATTGAGGGTTGTAGGGGATCGTCTGATAAGCACCGTAGTGGTTTTCAAATTTCCTGCGGACATTTGGGTAGGTCAAAAATTGCAAAAAACCGTGTCACTTCAGTGCGGACCGATAAAGCAAAACTGACGTCTGGAACTGCCATGTCGTGGTTAGAATCTAACCTGCAAATGGGTTGGGGCTGCAACAGTAGCGGAATTACAGCGAACTCACAATTTGCTTGTTAGCGATACAGTAGCGGAAGTGGAATATTGAGGTGCGCCGTCCACCAGCAAGGCGGCAACGACTGGATGGGCGAGTGGACATGGGGGTGGGGTTGCAGGAAAGGGATCACGGTTCGGATCCGGAGGTGGAGTCCTGCATTGCTGGGCCTGTTAATTATTGTTTTGTCGGTGTAAAGGGTATCTTGAACACTGTAGTGTACCATAATGATATAAAAACTTTATTTTAGCCCGTATTATACGATTTAACAACGGTGCTGCCTGTTTTCCCACCATTCTCAGCTAATCGAAGGTGTAGAGACTTGTACTCAAACGACTCTGGAGATCGAAAGCAATTTTATACTTCGTTTTTCTTCATACTTTGTCTTGTGACAGGGTCAGGTCATCCACGATTTCTACTCCGATCTCTTCGATAGCCACGTCCACCTGCCCCCATGCCATCTTCCGCAGGATGGATACGTCGTCCCCTCTGTTCTCCCTTCCGAGATCCGACACGCCATCTCGTCGGTGAAGAAACGTACAGCACCCGGTCCTGACAGGATCAGAGCTGAACACCTGAAGAACCTCCCGCCAGCGCTCATCAACACCCTGGCGCGGCTCTTCACGAGCTACCTGTCGGAGTGCAAGGTTCCATCTCAGTGGAAGACCAGCAAGACCGTCTTGCTGTACAAGAAGGGAGACGTGCACGACATTGGCAACTATCGCCCGATCTGCCTGCTGTCCGTAGTCTACAAGCTGTTCACTCGAGTCATCCTGAATAGGATCAGCAGAACGCTGGACGAAGGACAGCCATGGGAGCAAGCAGGATTTCGGAGAGGATTCAGCACGATCGACCACATACACACCATTACGAAGCTCATCGAAGTGTCACGAGAGCACAAGCTGCCGCTGTGCCTTACGTTCATCGACCTGAAGACGGCATTCGACTCCGTCGAGACTGAAGCGGTCATCGACGCCCTGCTCACTCAGGGTGTTCCTACTCAGTACATCAGAGTCCTTCGAGAGCTGTACAGTGGATTCACGACCAAGATCTCACCATTCTACAACGACGTCGTCATCGACGTGAAGAGAGGGGTTCGGCAGGGGATGCCATATCCCCGAAGCTCTTCAGCGCCACCCTCGAAAACGTCATGCGCGAACTAGAACGGGAAGACATGGGAGTGAAGGTCGACGGCCGGCGACTACATCATCTTCGCTAGGCCGGGGGCGTACTTCCATCGCCGCGATGCCATCGCTGCGCTCAGTTCACGGCCATTCCGCTGCACACGGCCGAATAGTCAAAGGAAACCTCGCCGCGGCTGCCGTAACAGAGGCGGTCGGAATGCGCGATGGCTTCATGCGCCCATCGCGGGCATGGCTTACTTTTTCGCGCCGCGCGTGGTGTTTAGCGTTGGTCCTGTTCGGGTCGTCGTCGCGCTCCCTTGCAGAGCGATGGGCGATGCGACGAGCGCTGAGAAGTTCAAATTCATTCGCGTCGCTCTGCAAAACTCACCGCCGCGACTCCATCGCGGCGACGGGAAGTATGCACGAGGCCTTACATTAGCCGTTAGTCGCCCATATCTACTGTAGCTTTCCACAGTCCAGCGTAATACCAAAAACGGATGTCAGATTCGTGATCAGCACCCCAAGCAACCCCCTGGGAGAAGTTTAGGCAAAATCGGTGATTATGATCTCGACAGCCCTAGTCACCCCTTCCCTACCTGCTGTAACCTACCGGATTCGGCATAAATTTCAAAAACGGATGTCGATTTGTGGTCAGCACCCAATTAACCTTCTGGGAGGTCTAGGTCTTTTTGCCCCCCAAAAGAGGCCAAGTTTAGACCTTTTTTGTGGTTTTAAATAACGAGAACCTCAATTTTTTCCCTGTCGGTGGTTGGGTGTATATTCCGGTTCTGTTTTTAGATTAGTTCCCCTATTTACCGATGTTCAGCATATTCTTCTGAACTATATGGACATAGCGACAGCAACACCTTTATTCTGACGATACACAACGATGACGATATTGTCCTCTACTGATTCGCCACCTCATTTTTGTACACAATACAGTGGAACACATAATGTACCGATGGCATGGGGAGTGAGAGCTGAACAGAGAGCGAAATGGTCAAGAAGTAAATGGTTTCTACTGCTGTACACAATTTAAAGTTGTTCTTTGGTGTGACCAACGAGAGCGACTGGGCTAACGTGTTTATTCAATGAGTACACTAAAGGATCACTGCTATTCGGGGGCGGGACTACGACTCGTCGATATCTGGACCGCCAGAAGGGGGGCGGAGGCGACGCCTTGAAAGAACCATCGTCGCAGACGACGATATTTGGTTTACTATTAGTGCATAAACAATATGGAAGGGAGACAGGAGTGTCACAACCGAGGGATGAAATATATGTTGACAAAGTTAGATGTTGAAGGTGGAAGTTTTGTTTGAAGGTGGTAGCATTTATATCTTGCTTCGGGGGTCGAGCGTTCTACCCCCTCGTCCCCTGGCCCGCCCACCCCAACCCCCTGGGCTTGCTCCAGAGTCCAGTGGCTGCCTTACGAGATAGTGGAGACGCAGACATTTGCCACACCTCTGTTTAAAGGGCGGGGGATAGAACGCCACTCCGCCATCCTGCTTCACCTATAAGCCCTTTATGTGTGGGCGTGAGACTGTGGAGCTCATGCCCGTGTGAGAATATTCCTGATTCAATGGAATTTGAATTATGAACACTGCAGAAGAACACAGAGCAGACGACCTTTGTGTGTCGAGGAAATAAGCAGCACTCTCTAGCCAGCCAAACGCCCTCGCACCCTTGCTGGGGCGGGGCGAGGGGAGGGGCCGGGCCGTCGGCATACTTTACAGGACAGAATTTCTAAAGAAGAAGAAAAGAACAACCAGTGAGAAGAGTGAGATGGTTCGGTCTTATTGGTCCAAGAATACGGTGTGTCCTGGTTTATGAGCGTATGATGCCGCTCTGTGTGCACTAGGAGTATTTTGGCTCCTTTGTGCTTACCTCTGCGAGTATTATGGCTCATCAAAAGGTTCATTCCAGGACCGTAGTGGTCAGTGGTAGAATATGATGCACATCAAGTGAATATGATTAGACACAAAAGTAATATATAGTAAAGTTGGTTCGCCATCGCACCTTCTGGATGGAGTGGGGCGAAGGGAAGCCGAGGGGGGACGGCATCGTCTAAGGCAATGCTTTGAACAGTCGCTACCGAAGGATCATCAGTAAGGCGTGAAAGTGAATGCAATATCTGAAGTCTGGCCTGCACCGCAACGTAGTCTGGCCTACGATGATCTTAAGTGCAACGCTATTTTATGCGGGACTTCTCGTGGGTGTCTTTGAATTTAAGAGATATTGCTTCTAGTATCTTGGACACAGGGAGTTTCTTTCGGCGATGAAGGGAAGGTTTCTAGTACTATATGCACAATAATTTGCTCCTCGTAATGAATACGAGAGTCTTGAAGTCTTTTAATTAGAGGTTCTGGTCGTAATTGGACCAACTAAAGGTGTGAACGGAGAGTAATTCTCTAAAATAGAGAACTCGATCGAAGTTGTGATCGACTTGGGGCTCTAGGCGTTGTACGCGAGAGACTCGCCATATAGCTTATTAGGTCAATGCACCAAAATATTGAAACCAATGGAGGAAATTAGGACACAGCGTCCAAAAAAAGTGTCGTCGGTTTGTAATCGATCCGATTACTGTACTGATATCGGTTCCGATATCCAGTACGCACAAGAAAATAATACGTGGATGAGTAAGAATGTTTATGAGCAACGAGTTATTAGAGAACAAGAACAACAAATGTTATTTACATAGGCCGAAAAGAAAGTGCGGTCAGGGCAGGAAAATGAGCGTACAATATCTACTGGGGAGGGCTCTTTATGGGCATTTCTACGGGCGCGGTCACCGTTCCTTCCTTGTATCCCCGCCGGATATGGTTGACGACTGAGGTCGTCGCTGGTATATCCGCGAGAACACGTCCCCAATGTTCCACGGAATATGTTCCGCCAGCCCTTGCTCCTAACGAGCAATACGCAGAATATATCGGGTCCGATATATTCCACAAAGCGGGGTTCTGTGGTTTTTAAGGCAAGGAGCACGAGCTGCTCTGACAGAACGTTTTATTGCTGGAGACGCACGAAGAGTGATCAGCCCACCCTTGCCTCGGGGCGGGCCGACAGAGGTCGCATCGTGGGTGAACCTCGGAAACTCTAAGACAGGAGTAATTCGAAGTTTAGGCACTAGATTAGGAGGGAACAGTCTGAAAGTTCGTCACTGAATTATTGACAAAAGTCGCTTTGGTCGAGAAACACAAAATCTTCAAATAACATGAAGGAAGGCCCTGCTTAGAATAAAGGATCGCTCGTGCGGAAGAACAAGTGAAGGAAAAGCCCCAATAGTCTCTCATTATTTTTGCTGGCTTCGGCTATCAAAGTGTTGTGTTCAGTTGTCTATTGGCACAAGGAAAATAAAGTGGTTTACTGATCAGACACTCGATATACAGCTTTTACGGATGCAAGTGCGAACGGTGACCTCGTATTATTATTCGGGTACATACTGGAATAAAAATAATCATTTTTGAAGTGATTAAGTAGGCCTGATAAAGAACGAGTTGAGATCATTATCACAAACAAGAAAGACACCTAGGGGAAGAATTAGCCTTCTGAAGCCATCGCGAAGCTTCTAGGTTACTCTATTGGTGCTTGATGATTTGTTGCTGATATAGTTTATTATTCAACGGGTGCATGTAGCGCAGTCGGAGGAGGCGCCGACTGTCGCGTGCACCCGATACCAGGTTCCTGGTTCGGATTTCCCGCCCAGGCCAACTAAACTTTCCATCCCTACGGGGTCGGTGAATTGGTACCAGACTTCTCTAGGAAGGATAAAACGCTGACGTGTTCATCGGCTGGCCACCGCAAGTCATTGTGTGGCCAAATACGCATTAAAATCGCCTCCACGATATCCCGTAGAAGTACAATACCGGCCTTAGCTTAGGGTCATTGGGCGGAAAAAAACGAAAAAAAAACGCCTTTTCTGCCGCTTTTCCGTAACGCTCTTCAAATTGAGCGCATTGTAAATTGGAACAGATATTCGTGATCAGCTCCGAGCCATCTTCCCGATGAGCTGAAAAGCGCATAGCGAACGCCTGAAATGTAGTTCAGTGACCTAATTTCTGCCCGGCGCGGCTGACCCCTGTGCTCGCGGGAGATAATTACACCAACAGCTCCCAAGTGGGTAATGAAGGAAGAGATTCGGCCTTTTTAAAACCTAGTTTCAATATTATATACATAGTCACACATAGTTCTCTAGATTCCCTAGTATAAGTGTTGTTATTTTCAGAAAATGTCTCCGCTTTGGAGGACTCTAATTTCGGCACATCAAGCTTGTATGTGCTTATACTCGTTTGTTACGTTGGAGACGAGAGTGGAAATCAAGCTGCGAAGTTGGAACCTTTAAGGTTGAAATCTTTAGCAATTGTACGCTGCCAAAGTTGCCCATATGACACTTCTTCGTAGTTAGCCGTACACTTTTCGCACCATTAAAGTGGGCACAAAATGGTTTCTTTGAAGAAAGAAACATAGGTATTTGGAGGCCTATGAAAACACCTCATATTCTCCCATAGGCAGGATTTCGACTGGCCTGGGGGACATTTTGGCCATGCAGTTACAGAGCAAACTCACCTCAAATGCTAACTGAGTGTCATTTTTAAAAAATGTCCAAAAACTGAAAAGCTGTTTACGAGACCATTCCCTAGTTAATTCTGACTCGAAGGGTAGCTCTATTTCAAATTTTCGTTCATTTTTACCTGTTTTTCACGAGTCAAATGTACCATAGCCCTTGTCGGGACCCAGATTAGTTCCGGAGCCAGTCCACCCTCCTGCCTCTGTGACGCCTTGCGCCATCTGAGGACGCCGTAAATCGCCTAACTAGAGTTTTCACACTTCCGGTGCCGCGGCACCATATTGATCCTTCCAAACGAGGGCGGGGTAGAATACGCGGCGTACACCAAACAAGGTTTTGACAACTACGACCTCTCCCTTATACTTATACGCTTGTATTTTTCATTTCGCATTTACGCTTTAACATTGTTTAGATGCGTGGCGCATCCCAGAATGACTGCTCGAACTCGCTTCACTTTCACAACGCCTTCAAAACTCACGCCTTCGTTCTCCCAATCACCCCTTGTTATTTCTCACCAAAAGTACATCTCATGGAAGAAAGTCCTAGAATGACACTTAGATAACATTGGATGAATGCCGGAAGCATGGCAAGGAAAACTTAATTTTGTTAGGTAGTAGATAAACACCTCTGAATATGCCAGCATCGTAGCTAGATTAGCCCGGTGCTTCAGTGAAATTGTGACTGTGTCCTGGACTCACAGTGAAAAATTACATTTCCTAATAACTCTAGGATGGGTCCAAAGAAACTAGTTGGATATCAATGAAGCATCTCAAAGTGTATTAGAATTAAATTACCGTTTCATAAAAATTACATCGTAGAGTATAAAGGGCTGGGTTAGAGAGTCCTTGCTTGGGTTTTTTATCATTGCATGGTTAAGTCCTACGGAGTGTCGTTGAGACCACGTAAATGCGAGACTTTGACAAGTCGTTTGAAGTGCATCCCACTATCTCATCTTTTAGTGCGCTATATGCTTGCTTCTTTGCTGTGAGCTGTAAGATTCTTTTTATTCGCTTGATATCGTTAGTTAAACAACAAATACAATAGTGAGGAACACATATATACCCACCATGGTGGTTCATCTAAGTGCCATTTACACTATCAATCCCATAATAGCTAGGTGAACTTTTGGAGTGCATGGCGCGATCTCATCGTTTAGTGCGCTATATGCTTGCTTCTTAGTTGTGGGCTGTACAAATCTCCCATTCGAAGTTCGCTGGGTTGAGCTCACGGACCGGTTTCTCACGCCCACCCATGCTTCCTATTTATCGCTTGGGCACTCTTCCAAGAGGTTCCGATTTTTATTCGATTGATAGCGTAAGTTAAGCAACAAATACATCAGCAAGGAACGCGCAAACCCCTACTTTGGTGGATTATAAGTGGCATTTACACTATCAATCAAATAAAAACTGCAGTGAACTTTTGGAGTGTGTGGCGCGATCTCATCTTTTATTGCGCAGGCTACGTCCCTAGCGTGACCCGCGGGCCGAGCCGGCGACCGACGCTGGTGTAGTTATAGAGGAGAAACTTTCCTTTGAGGGCGCCACCAGTATATGTAAAAGAAGTTATGTAGCAGTATTGGAATGAATGCGTGGCTCCTCCTAATGGGTTGGTTGTAAATAGGTCGAGCCATAAATTTTCCAACATTTTTTTGGAACTCAAAGTAAATCTGCTGAAGTACTATATCGTATTTGAAAGCCTGTTTACTAGCGATCATTTTGGGTTATAAATCGTTAATTTTCCTTGCTCTGTTGAAAAGTTTTATTCACTAAAACGATGACCACTCAAAGTGAAAAAGTGTGTGATTTCATTTTCAATGAGTTCAAGCTCGGCAGCAACCCAACGACGCGGGTCAATCACATTCAGGAAATCACCGGCAGGTTCACTCCTAACCGAATAAATTATTGAAGATGGTATCAGCAGTTCCTTTCCGTTTAGAAGGGCAACTGAGGCAACCACTTCCGGAAAGATCAACTGTTGTAAACAAAGGGCGTCTGCACAAACCCATCAAGTCGAATTCTTCTCATACCACACTAGGACTACTCGCTGATCTCCACACCTCCCAATGAACTACCGCTCGTCAGAGCCTCATGCGTTGACGAACCCCGAATAAATCGCTGGGCTTCCAACAGCCGAGAGCTCCTGCACCAGCTCAAGCGATGGAGCCTAGATCGAGCCGTTACCAGCGATGAAAATCGGATGCTTCACTACAACTGTAAAGCTGGAAAACAATTGCTGGAACGCAACGAGCTGGGAGTAGCGACGTCAAAACCCGAGCTCCACCGAAAGAAGGTCCTGCTGTGCGTTTGGTGAACGTGTGGTGGTTCATTGCACCGGGAGCTGCTCCACACAGTCAAACCATCCTCGACGCTAGCTTCTGCCAACAACTCGACTAGTTCCAGCAAAGAATCAGTGGAGAAAGAAGTCGATACGAGCCAATATTTCTTCCATCAGGGCAATAGCCGACCGCTTGCGGCTCTTCAGACGCTGGCAAAAATCTAGGAATTGAGATGGACCAAAATCAAACAAGCACCATACACCCCGGACATTGGCCGTCTGACTGCCATCTACATCGGTCGATCCATCACGTCCTTCATGGTAGACACTTCGCCGATGTTGATGAAGTCACGGCGGTGGTACACGACCTCTATAGTTCGAAACCGACCGAATTCTACAGAGATGTAATCCACTCAGTTCATGAAAAGCGGAAGAATCTTATAGAAAATAACGACAATTGTTTAAGTTAAAGTCAATCATTTTCATTTGTGGGGTAGTCGTATTTTTGCTGGAAGACAAATTTTGTTGCAAGATTTATGACTCAACCTAATATTATAGAGGACCAAGAGTAAAAATCAACCTTCATTTCATAGCAAACGCCACATACAGTGTGTTTCAAAAAATGTACACACTGTTTGAAAGGTGATAGCTCTGCTCACATTAAAGATACTGGAACGGTTGGGAGTCCGTATGAAAGCTTAGAAAAATAGAAATTTTATGACATATAAGCGCCATGCACGCGTCTGAAATCTTGCAGCGCATCCTAAAAAATGCAGGTACTATTTGAAAGGTTCTAACATTGCTGCTAATAAAGTTTTTGAAGATTTTAAGACCCATATGAAAGCACAGGGCAATGACATTTCTAAGAGTTAAGATCTGAAGGGTCAAGATTGCGCGAATCAGCACGAAACCTTGCATTTCGGACTCGATTGATTGTGCATGGGCGAATGCCTGTCACAATCTCGTTACCGTTGCTGCATTCGTTGCTGCATGCTGCGCGTTGGCTTTCAGGTGTATCCTGAATCGAAGTTCATGGTTCGGATTTCTCGCCAAGGCCAACCAGGCCTTCCATCTCTCAAACGATGCGTTGGTATCAGACATCTCTGGTAAGGACCAAGCACTCATAGATGCTCTGGCCACCGCAAGTCATTAGACAGATTTTAAAGAAATCTTAAAATATACTCTTCTTCACTGTGTGTCATACTTCTCAGCCACGGGAGGAGTATGACACAAAGGTTCGTCTAAAGGCAGTGGCGAAACAGACCTTTTTATATGTTTTCTATTTTGTGATATAAACTTTTAATTAATTATAATTTAAAAAAAAATAATATAGAATTAATTATTTTATAATATTTTACACCTTTCTTTACTTTTTTGAAATTAACATTTTTATGTTTTATATATAGCATAAGTCACACAAAAAATAGATTTCCCTCTAGGAAAAATAAAAAATAAAGTAAAAGTAGGTAAAACTATAGTAAAAATCGAATGCAAGTCAACAGTCAATCAGAAATGAGGGAGTTTGAAGGGTAAGTTTTGAAGGCGTTGTGAAAGTGAAGCGAGTTCGAGCAGTCATTCTGGGGTGCGCCAAGCATCTAAACAATGTTAAAGCGTAAATGCGAAATGAAAAATACAATCGTATAAGTATAAGGGAGAGGTCGTAGTTGTCAAAACCTTGTTTGGTGTACGCCGCGTATTCTACCCCGCCCTCGTTTGGAAGGATCAATATGGTGCCGCGGCACCGGAAGTGTGAAAACTCTAGTTAGGCGATTTACGGCGCCCTCAGATGGCGCGAGGGGTCACAGAGGCAGGAGAGTGGACTGGCTCCGGAACTAATCTGGGTCCCGACAAGGGCTATGGTACATTTGACTCGTGATAAACCGGTAAAAATGGACGAACATTTGAAATAGAGCTACCCTTCGAGTCAGAATTAATTAGGGAATGGTCTCGTAGACAGCTTTTCAGTTTTTGGACATTTTTTTTAAATGACACTCAGTTAGCATTTGAGGTGAGTTTGCTCTGTAACTGCATGGCCAAAATGTCCCCCAGGCCAGTCGAAATCCTACCTATGGGAGAATATGAGGTGTTTTCATAGGCCTCCAAATACCTATGTTTCTTTCTTCAAAGAAACCATTTTGTGCTCACTTTAATGATGCGAAAAGTGTACGGCTAACTACGAAGAAGTGTCATATGGGCAACTTTGGCAGCGTACAATTGCTAAAGATTTCAACCCTAAATGTTCCAACTTCGCAGCTTGATTTCCACTCTCGTCTCCAACGTAACAAACGAGTATAAGCACATACAAGCTTGATGTGCCGAAATTAGAGTCCTCCAAAGCGGAGACATTTTCTGAAAATAACAACACTTAAATTGTCGGATCCTTTAAGAACGTAGATCATTGTGATAATGATATACTAGGGAATCTAGAGAACTATGTGTGACTATGTATATAATATAGAAACTAGGCTTTAAAAGGTCGAATCTCTTCCTTCATTACCCACTTGGGAGCTGTCGGTGTAATTATCTCCCGCGAGCACAGGGCTCAGCCGCGCCGGGCAGAAATTAGGTCACTGAACTACATTTCAGGCGTTCGCTATACGCTTTTCAGCTCATCGGGAGGATGGCTCGGTGCTGATCACGAATATCTGTTCCAATTTACAGTGCGATCAATTTGAAGAGCGTTACGGAAAAGCGGCGGAAAAGGCGGTTTTTTTCGCTTTTTCCGCCCAATGACCAGAAGTTAAGGCCGGTATTGTAGAATGCATGGCGCATCCCAAAAGGGATTGAGTAACGCCGTTCTTTATCCTTATCCTTTAATATACTAATACGTACAACAGGGCATCAGCCTTGTTTTCCGACCGTTTGTGATATCAAACTGTCCAACTTCTTGCAACAGGGATGTTCCTAGCAGTTTTTGTGGTAGATGTATTGTAAATTTAATGTATTCTATTTCGATTTATAGGATTGGTTGTGAAAGTTATGACCAGTTGAATTTTGAAGCCGAAAACGACGAAAACTTTCGGTCCAGCCTCATCGTTCTGTTTCAGGATAGCTTACTCCAGATTTATAACTTCTTAGTAAGGCACAGATAATGCAACTATTGTAATGGCGATTCCAGATGTTGGTTGCCTACCTCCTCCTCACAGCCTCCATTGCTGCTGTGGGCCAGGGATCTCAGCTACTTTTCGTCTTAAAGGAGGGCGTGACTGCTCTTCGTAACGTTTCAGACTGCGATCATCCGTCCATTTTGGGAGTGAAACACTTCCGTTTTGATAAGGAGTCTGTGAATGGAAAGTACCCGCTGCACACCACGGCTAAAGCCGGTTTGTGTGGCTACGGGTTTCGTCTACGCGATGGGTAGGCGAACGGCTACTGCCGAAGTGTGGTTTGCAAAAATGTTGGCATTCTGAAACTTTTGCTTCAAGGTTATCCTCTGCTATGTGCGTCGACGGACAATGGACGGAATTCGGTCGCTGCCCATGTAAGAAAGAAACTCCCAGGAGAACGATTATGCTGCACACCACACCCCTCACTGGTTGCCATTTTCACCAGAAATTTCCTTTCCACTTTCATACCAGTGCTACACGGAAAGCTTATCAGGTTCATTTGTTCTAATGGGAAATTAGAGAATCCAAGGTCGGCGTCAGTCAGTCGCTTGGGCAGGACGCGCCAAGCACTCTGCTTCTACGCGATATCATGGAAGCGAATGAATGAATGCCTATTTGGCCTAACGGCGCGTGGTAGCGTAGTCATACGAGCTGTGACGACTGTTGTGTCACCCCGATTCAAGCTTCTTGGTTCGGCTCTAGCCCAGGTCAACCAAGCGTTCCATTCGGGGACGGTTAATTGGTATCAGACTTGTTGTGGAAGGAAAAAACGCTGACTTGATCATCGGATAGCCACCGCAAATTATTGTATAGGCCTAATACGACTTCAAATTGTCTCCCAACATCCTGTAGAAATAGAATGCGCGGCACACCCCGCTAGGAACTACTTGACTTTAGGGTTACAATGAGATTGTACAGAAACAGCGACATGTAGCCCAGGGGTAACTGGTGCCCACGAAAAATTATCCGTGCACATAACATAAAAGTAGGTTTCATATGATATACAATGTCCATTTCGATTTGCAGACGGCATCTGGTAGTTTTTTGAATTTTAAAATTTGAAAAAAATTTTCCGCGGTTGACTACCGCTAACGATAAGCAACACAACTCGATGCAGCACAAGTTTCTGTAAAGCATTGTCATGATTGCAAGAAATAAAGGATTCCGGTCCATGTCGCGGAAGTGAGCAGCGTTGGGGCTGGGAACGCACCAACCAGTTAGGCCGCACCGAATGGGAGCGTCTGTAAGAGAGGCCGTGTACGGTCGGTACCCTGATTGGCTGGCGTGTGTTCTGCCGGTGCCATTCTTGGCTACGATTGGCTGGCGTGCTCCCACCTCCCACTGCTGCCCACCTTCATGACATTGGCTAGTGCTAGAAGGTTTCTCTACGGATGCCATAAAATTCCCATAGCGTTAAGAGGTTGACCGTGCAATGCGTTTTCACAGCATATAGAACTGTCCCTGTCACCATAATAGTAACCCCCTCGCCTTTCCTCCGTTACTGTTCTTGTTTCAAAAGAGTTGAACCATTCCAGATGACTGTCGACTAAGCGACCTGCTCAAAATGAACTTCACCGATCCCGAGCCTTTTCCGAACAAGGGCGATGTGAGCGACAGCAGGGAACACGCAACGCAAGCACGAGCCTTCTGCACGCGTGGGGAAGGACGTAAGTGTAGTCAGAGCAGCACGCAACTCAACTATGATACCTGCACCTCGTACCTAACTTGGTTTTTGCTTCAGCGACTGCGCGCCGAATACCGCACTACTTCAACTGCGAAGATGGAACGTGGTCGGACTACGACAGATACAATAGATGTTAACGAACGTCTTCAACTGAAGAGCTGAAGCTCTACCGAGAGTTTCTTCTCAGATGTCTGTGACAATGAAGTTTTCAATGATCAGGGAAATCATTTATCAAAATATCACCCTATCACCTGTCGTGCCGTTGATCATGGAGTTGCTCGGGCGGGCGCCAGCAGCGTCTCCATTCGCCCTTGTCGCGTGCTAGCGTGCACCAATGGATCTTCCTCGCTCGAGGGACGAGAAGTGCGTCATGTCGGTCGTTCAGGGCTTTCACGAAGAAGTCCGACCAACGCGTTGGTGGGCGTCCTGGTGTTTTCTTGACATCACGCGTAATCCAGTCAGTGGCGGCTCTTGTCCAGTGGGTGTCTGCGAAGCGTATTACGTGGCCGGCCCATCTAATTCTCGTCAGCTTGGCCTATGTGGCAGCGTCCGTTATCTTCGAAAACTTGTCGCAATAATAAACTTTGCAACTCTTCAAATTGAGAAGCCTACTGTACCGGCGTATATTCAGCGACTTGACCTTTTGCTTCAAAATTTTGAAAGGAGAATCAAAACTCAAACCTAGCAAGTACTGGATACCGAGGCCCACAAATGGAAGGACAAAAGTGATTTCGCTGATGAATGTTCGTGTCGTTCGTAACTACAATAATACCATAAACTACTTATTCTTCAGAACTTCTCGATAGCTTCAGAGGCTTCCACCTAGTGTCATTGATGCAGAGAACACCTCATCATTCAGGACTAGATTGAGAAAAATAGACCTCATGTCTATGCTTCGTATTGCAGATTTCTAAGAGTATTGCCGGCAAAGTCGCCTGTGTGAAGTATGTAACTTTATGGAGTTCGCTGACGAACACATCCGCATGCCGCCGCTCACTGTGTTGATCCCGGATCGTCGATACCAGTTGCATAGTGTAGAGTGATACTAATGTTAAGGGACTACGTTTTGATACACAGTAGCGTGTTGCGTTTGTCACAGTTAATGAATCAGTATGCCTGCTTCGATTCATGACTGAAGTTATATGCCATTCAGAGCTTAAATACTGAGGAACCACCATGGATTTTTTCTCATGCTTATGTTTTCTTTATATAATATATACACATATGTAGTGCGTAGAGTCATGCTTTACTTTGAGACAATTTACGTCAGCAAGTTCCGTTTGACCACCTCAGTTCTTATGGAAGCAGCATTGAATGGAAGCGTAATGAAGGCCCAGGTATGACCGGAATAAGACCAGACTCCTAGGGGCTTCCGTCTGACTAAGCTGCTCGAAAGTGATTCTCCACTCCATCGGAATCACACCATAGCTATACTGAGCGCCAAGCAGACCTTTACAACAATTTAGTGTAGTGAAATTATCTGCGTTCTAATTATTATTCATTCAAATTGACATTTTATTTTTAATCTCCTTAGATGTTTTGGTTCGTTACTACAGCCTCCTTGTATTTCAGCCTCTGAATCGCTGCGAAACACTATATTTTATCAATTGCAGCGCATATTGATTTCTTGTCTTTATTTGTCTCGTCAGTGTTCAGTGTTAAGTTTATTGTATTGAGTTTGTTTGAGTTTATACGGAATGTTCATGCTCCTGTTGTAGCGCACTTATTGTGCATCTATAAATAAATAAATAAATAAATAAATAAATAATAGCAGCATAATAGGAACAACTATCACATGGGAGAGCTAGTACTAAACAATGCTGATTGCGTGCGTGACCTTTGATTTATTATAGACTCAAAACTTACCTTTAAAGAACACTGTAAACTCAATGCAAAGAAGGCCGATAGAATTGTATGCAGCATATTTAAGGCACGAAACGATCAAATTCTGTTGTTCGTTTGTTGCTAGCATATAATTAGTTTGTTAGACATATTTAAGGTACGGCGCTACTGTATTCAGTTCTAAGAGAAAAAGGAAAAGCGAGAAGTCGCTAGGTTTGAAGCTGTGCAGTATATTTAACAGCCTTACTAGCAAACTATTGTAAGGAGTTTATGGTTCCGGCTACGCCGCCATATCGTCAGTAGTTGAGAGAAATCAAATTTTCAACTTGCACGCTGTAGCCTACCGAAGAAAACTACGGTTGAATAATGAATTACAGGCTACCAAGTGGTATGCTACGCCTTTCTCTTAAGATTTTTACTCAGTTTTTTTTTTGCTACCATAAGGGTGGGCAGTGGAGGATCCATCCTCCCCAAGAGAGAAGTAACTTAGCTCTTCGTTCTTCACTTGTCGAGCTGGCATTGAATTTCTGTGATTCTCCAGGATTTTTTTTTGCCGCTGTCACTAAAACAATACAAAATACTGGTTGGCCGGTATTTCCAGGAAGCTTGTTATTATGGCTTCATATCCTCCTAGAGAGTTTGGTTCGTTTTGATAATCCTCGTGTTACCTGTTCTTCCTTTTTTCTGCCTCCATTTTTTTACGCTCGGCTGCAGTTGTGTTTAGTGTTGCTGTGCTGTATTTTATCACGTGATGATCCACCCATATGGTAATAAATAAATAAATAAATAATCAAATAATGAAATAATGAAATTATCTCCGTTGGTTTCTTGAACTGCAGTTTTTAAAACAATGTCTCTTCCGTACGAGACACCATTAGTCAAATTATATTTAATAGAGTAAAGCCATACAAGTGTAGCAGCAAGTTTAATTGCAAACGTATGAGAAACAGAGAATTAGTCTGTTTTTCGTTTCAAACCGGCCGTTAGACAAAAGCCGAACAGCCAAAGTATCCTTCTTCTGTGCTCATCTGTAAGGGAGATCGATCTGCTGCAAACTAAACTGAACTCCTCCTGTTGGTGATGGATGTGGTGAATAACAAGTAGGTATAAAGGACAAGGATAAAGGATCAAGGACGGCGTTATTCAATCCCTTTTGGGATGCGCCACGCATTCTATTTCTACGGAATGTCGTGGAGGTGACTTGAATGTGTATTTGGTCATACAATGACTTGTGGTGGCCAGCCGAGTCAGCGTTTCATCCCTCTCAGTCAAGTCTGGTACCAACTCACCGACCCCGGAGGGATGGAAGGCTGGGTTGGCCTGGTGGGAAAGCCGAACCGGGAACCAGGTATCGGGTACACGGCACATGAGTGCTTCACAAAGGGGCCCTAAGCATAAAAATGTAAGTATTATACGTAATACAAAATTAGCGCTAAAAATACCAGGAGAACAAAATAAACCATGAATGTAAAGAAATACAAGAGATGTAGGAAGGGCAGCGGAAAAGTACAGTGGGTGCAAAACTTAAAGATAAATTTATAATTAGCCCTTCCGCAAGACCCTTCAGAGACCTTGCAACCTTCACTAGGTCCGTACTCATCAGCCTATTCCCTTGGACGTGCTAGAAACTGATCTTCGCATTCAGTGCGGCGTTTTTTAGTGTCACAATGGTGAATATTGATAGTTATTGGTGCTCATTCCCACTTAATTGTCCACAAGTTTTTTTCGAAACTAGTTTCGCGAATTGGATAAACTTTCACAAAATCTTTCCCAATTCAGGAGGAAATAAAATGAAGGGTCGAGCTAGTACGGGAAATTCCAGAGTTTACATACACGGCTAAGGCAGAGGATGCTTTCTAACAGACGATAGACTCTTGCTGCTAAAGTAAGCAGACAGCAAAATTTCTCTTTACCATTTCTGAGCCGCCACGAAACTAATAATGCTAAACACCATGAAAATCTCAGGAAGGGCTTGTCTGTGTCATTGCTCTCCATTGGACAAGCAATGCGTATTGCGTTCTAATTGGGGAAAAATGTATGAGTGGAAATTAATGGGTGGACTCTGTAGAACTTCTGCAGTAATACATCAAGTTTTCAGGCCTGTTTTGTCAGTGTTCTACAAAGCTGTTTGTAAGCATACAATTTCTGTATCTGTTCGAGACAACGCAGCGACACAGTGCGCCATAGCTTAAAATATGAAGTATAAATGATGGCGTTTCTCAATCCCTTTTTGGGATGCGCCAAGCATTCTATTTGTTCGGGATGTTGTGGTCGCAGTTTTAATTCTATCTGGCCTACACAATGACTTGCGGTGATCGAGCGATGAACAACTTTTCGTTTTGTCCTTCCCAGACAAGGGTGATACCAATTCCCCGACCCCAGAGGAATGGAAGGTTTGGTTGACCTAAGCGGCAAATCCGAACCAGTAAACCTGAAATCGAGTGCACGCGACAGCTGGCGCCTTTTCCGACTTTGCTACCGCGCATCTTTCCTTTAGGAAAGTGAAGCTGTAGCCGACTTGGTGAGTCACACGACATCTTCTTCTTCCTCTTCTGACTTCTTTCCGACGGCTTCTCTTCAACGGCGTCACCTCCGTCCGAGTTGGGCAATAATCCAACTAAGCTTCCCAGGTTCGATTGCTTATTTCTGTTGTTCACGATCACTGTGGCTAGTTCCGGAAATCTCACACACATACTTTCTATGAGCATTTTAAAGCAGAATATTTAGCTAGTTTGCTGTTCGTTATTCGGTCAAAAAATCGTCAAATAACGAACGTAGAATAAGCGGTAGGCCAAACCTTTGCGGGAGCCAGATAACGCATAACGAATAACGGTCAATCCGCTCACCCTTGTTGAATTCGGCTTTCAGTAGCAGAAAAGAACAATGTTTAAAGCATTCGGTACTGCACGTACATAGCTGAACGGCAATAGCGAAATCGCAGTGACTGTAATCTGCTGTCGGAACACCCTTTATATCCAACAACGAAAAGCAAAACCGAAGAAATCGCTCTTGTACGGCTCTGAATCGAAACGACTCTAAGTCTTCTCAGCAGTGATTTTCAACTTGAGCACTGAGTCTGCGAAGAAGTTGGCTGCCAACCACCGTCCACACACGTGTAAGGGTGTGGAACAAGGACACCTCCGTTTACTGAAATATTTTTTTTTGACAAATTTGCAAGTTAATTGGTTGCGAAGCGTTGGATACGCACTCGAGAAGCGTATCGTTCCACAATAAGCGATCGCGTTTGTTCCGTCCTGTCTGTAATCGCTTCTAGGATTCTGGTTCGGATCGGGATCGGCATAAACGTAGCCCCTCTGACGAAACTCGCTGAGTTTACAATGATCTGAAAAAAAAACAGGCACCTATTTGCCCAATTAATTTAGTGCATCTGAAAGCTGTTCGGGAGAATCACGACGAAAATTTCGAACGTCTGATAGGTTTGAATGTTTCCATCTCTTTTTAAGTTCTATAATCCAGCTGCTGAGAGAGATTTTGAACCCTTTACGTAGGGAAAGAAGTGAAGTTTTAAACACGGATAAAATAATTAAGATGCCTCTCTCCTATCCAAAAAATGGGCGCGTGTAGCGCAGTCGGAGGAGGCACGACTGCCGCGTGCACCTGATACCAGGTTTCTGGTTAGGATTTCCCGCCCTGGCCAACCAAGCCTTCCACCCTCCGGGGTCGGCGAATTGGTACCAGACGTGTCTGTGAAGGATAGAGCGCTGACTTGTTCATCGGCTGGCCACCGCAAGTAATTGTATGGCCAAATACGCATTCAAGTCGCCTCCACGACATCCCGTAGAGGTAGAATGCGCTGGCGCATCCCAGAAGGGATTGAGTAACGCCGTCCTTTATCCTTTTACCCTATCCCCTCCTATCCAAAAAACAGATTTTTGTTTCACAAGCGTTGTGACGTGAATCTCGGAAATGGTATGACAAAATTAAATCGAAATTTTGGTGCTACGCTGGGAAGGATCTATCTAAAAAAGTACACAGTGACATAATGCCCTTCAAGGTAGATATAGAGATCCTTAAATGATTGAATCCCTAGCTCGGAATAGACGATCGTGCAAAGAACTAGGTAGAGGCAAAGCATAAAAAGTCTTCCGCAATTTAGCCCAGGGTTTGGGTGTAGTCTGCTGAGCCGTCTCCTGACAAAAGCGAAACAAAAAAGTCAACTGAGACCGTACTCTATGGTCCAGCGCCTTGACAAACGGAGTGTTATTGGCTAGCTCCAGCTTCTTTCCTCAGTGGAAAAAGGCGAATTTTTTATAGGCTGACTAAGTATTATAAAGAGTGAGCCATGGCCAAGAACGTAAAATGGATTGCGACAAGGTAGGAGAAGAACTAGGCATTTCGAGCTATTGCGAATCCTTTGGCAGGGAGTGAGCCACTCTCAAAGGGTAATTTTGACATTTTATAGTATTTACCAGACGTTCAGAAGCCTATCGGCCGCTAAACGTCTGGTTGAGGTTTTCGTCCCAAACCCAGAAACTAGAACAACGTTAATCTTCATCTTTTCTTACTTTTATTACTAAAAAATTGGTTCTACTGTATAGATAAGTGCAGCTGGATAGAAGGGCAGAATCTTCAGTGCTCCTATGAAGCCCATTCCCTTCTATAGCATATACGCGATTTGTTCTCCAAAGTGTCCATTCTCTATCTGGCGGAAGCAGATCGTGAAAGTTCCAATCCGAAGTGCTTATTCTGCAGAAACACAAATAAAATTAATCGGTATTGGTCGATAGGTCGATACCGTTTACTGTTCGACGGGCTCCTCCGAATCCATGGTCACTCTCCCTACCTTTCCCCCGCTTCCCTGCTAATACTTCCTTACCTATGTGCTGGCAAAGAAACGGAATGAGAGTCAAGCACTCGTTGCAAGAAGCCTGTAAAAGGTCTTCTGAATATCCAATGCATGCTGCGCAAAGTCTGATCGTGGCACGTCTTCTCACTCCGGACGCTTGCTGCATAACATTCTATTATATAAAGCAGAGAGGCATGAATCACTGACGGGAGACTTCTGTCGCTTTCTGCCGACATTCTATCGCTTTCTGCCGACAGCTGTCGCTAGATCCAGCCGTTCGTCGTATCGCCGCCGCCAACCGTAAACACCACAACATGGCAGCATGGCAGGCAGCCATGACCGCCGGTGTTTACTACCCAGGCAGCCATGACCGCCGCTGTTGACTATCACGACGCCTCCACTGCCGGGTGATCACCAAAGAACACCCACTTGATGAGGTTTCGCAAGGCGTCATCGCGGCTATGACGAGCCGCCGCTGCCGGGTTCAGACAACACGTGCAGCGTTGCGGTAGAGGCCTGCGACGCGGCGCTACTCACACTTGCGTCCTTGGCTCACACTTCGATCTGGCAATCAATATCCTATTACCTGGATCAAGCAGTCAGTATCGCTCGGTGTTATCGATTTTTTGAACGCGATACTGAATTTCCCTCAGATGCAGTGAAGGAAGGAAAAAGGTCCCAATTTTCTGCAGTGCCTTGACCAATTTCCATTAGCACTGTATGCAGAGGAGGACAGTATTTTTGTCCCAAGTCACCTGTTCCGAAGATCGTCACACGTCGTCGCATAAGGCACGGCGGCTGGACGGAAACGGTCAGGCGTTCGATTAGGCCTGACGAGCTGCAATAGGTTGTGAACACGACTCCAGACGAAGCAGAAGTGCTGCGGGCGTTTTCTGAATGCTATACAGGGATGTGAGTGATGGACAGCAAGCCATCCATCTGTAGCATTCGTGCGTTTCTACGTGTTCGACTTCGACGCTAGGGATGCTTCCTTGCCCAGCGTTGGTTGCCGGCGAAGCCGGCGACCAGCGCTGGGTGAGGAAACATCCCTAGCTAGGTTTGGGCTCCGTTCTCAGCGTGGCCCACCATACCCGAAACCGGCGAAGCCGGCAAGCCTGGCGTGGCCAGCACATCCAGCGTCAGTCGCCGGCGAAGCCGGCGACGGACGCTGGTGTGTGACATATTTGCTGAGTTTCAGCGCATGAGTCACGACGGCCAGGACGTCTGTGAACGTCTAGAAATCAGTGGTCCCCGTTACTTGTCCTCCCCACTTAGTAGTCGCTCCCTTACTGCCTCCCCCCCCCTCTTACTGCCCATTATGTACTGGTTCCCCTTGCTGGTCACCTCTTACTGGTCTTCCCTCTTGTTCTGGCATTCCGCCAGAACTGTCGGCCCCCTCTCTTCATCCTAGTCCAGAGGTACTTATCTGTTCTCCACGGGTGCTTATCTGACACTCCATGACGAGAAGTCCTCCATAAGTGTTTGTTTGGCGTGACCTCGCATGATAGAAAGAGGCCACGCCTGTGTCTGTGTCGACTAGGCATACATGAACATATTCTACCACTGACCACTACGGTCCTGTAATAAACCTTCTTGTGGAGCCATCATACTCACAGAGGTACGCATAAGGAGCCAGAATACTATTGCACGTCAGAGCGCCACCATACGCTCTTAACCAGGACATTTCTGGTGCATCGGCTAAATCTAGCCAAGAAGTTAGCCTAGTCTAACTTGTTCTTTTCGAAGCAACTAGTTTGCTTCACACCTTGCACTTGTGCGAGAAGAGGTTGGCCTAGCCAGTCCTTGGTGCTTCTACAGCCCTAAATTCCGTGCCCTGTCCAACAGCAGCTGCGCAAGAGGTTGGCCTAGCCAGTCCTTGGAGCTAATTCAGCCCTAAATATCGTACCTTGCTCTACCGCAACTGTACAAGAGGTTCGGTTAACGAAACCTTGGGTCTCTAACAGCCCTAAACTATCCGGTTTTGTTCAAACAAAACAAAATAGCCGAGGAAATGTCGCTCTTCTTCCACAAGAAAGCGATATTGGCTAGCGCAGAAGCCGTTAAAGGGCTTTTCGATAAGTATAAAGCATATACACAGAAGATCGTATACCCCGATGACGATAAGAAACGTCAAGAAGAATGCACAGCTAATTCAGTGCTTCTTAGCTCATGTCTAAGTCAAGTAAAATTGGCGAGCGAAACTATGCAAAGCAAAATTGACAAAATGGAGGAATTTTATCACTCCACGAAATCAAAATCTGAGCAAAAAGAAATGCTGGCAGACACAGAAGAGTTCGATAAAGAAGCTCAATATTCGGAAGTGTTGAAAGAAGCGACATCATTTGCTTGCAACATTGAATCGCGGATAGCATGTGCCAAAAGTGAACTACAGAAGGTACAGCTAAGGCTGAGAATACCAGCATCACATCCAGGTGCATCCCAGCTCGATGATGGAGATTCCAACTTCATCAATGATCAAGGCAGTAGTGCCACACAACTGACAAGGGGCTCACGATCAGTGAGGGTACCATCAGAAAAACTACCGGAGAATAATGGAAACCCAGAAGAGTTTCCCGAGTACTGGGCGGTATTTGAAACGTTAGTACCCGGCAATAGTGAGATCTCCACTATTGAAAAAATCGCCCTACTCAAAGAAAGCCTCAAGGGTGCAGCAGAGAAGGTGATTAGAGGTATAAAACCCATACCGGATAATTATCAGTGGATGGTGGATACCGTAACCAAAAGGTTTGGCAACAAACCAACAAATAGATCAACGATAGTGCAGAAACTATTCGATTTGCGACCTGCGTCAAAGCAAGGACATAGTTGTCAAGAATGCTTTGACACAATAAAAACCCTAGTCAACCAAATGGTGTCAGCTGGGTACGACATTCGGGACACATGCGATCCCATGTGGAGTGAAACTATATTACAGAAGTTTCCATACGAAATTGTACGAGACATACTCGTTAAAAATCAAAGCACTGATACCCTCAAAATCGAGGAACTCCTGGATGCGCTAGAAAGAGAAATCTGCGCCAAGACTTATGTGGAACAACGACTAGGTTCCACCTACTCGTACAAAGAGCATGACAACAGGGCTCAGCGCCACAGTCAATCGGTCCTCTGCATATTTTGTGGTAAGACAAACCACAATTCTATGGTGTGCAGAACCATGACCGACCGCCAACAGCGTCGGACAGTCCTGAAGGAAAAAAGGGCTTGCTGGAAATGTTTCCAAACAAATCATTCCAGCAGTCACTGTCAAAAGTCCAACTGCACAACGTGTCGCAGCACACATCATTCCTCAGTGTGCACGGCACAAGACCGGTCCAGGCAGATCCCTGGATCTTAAACCCACCGCAAACAAATCGGTGGCCGAGAAATGATAACCATAACGGTAATATCAATAACAGGGCAGCTCAAAGGCCCAGATACCAAATAGAGAGCGCACTAGCGCTGGTATCGACTCACGTCGTAATCATTCGAGCGGAAACCAACCGCTCTATTCCAATCAGAACACTGGAAATGAGGTTGCATTTCCTGATCTGTCAAACAGAAGTGAACAGCTAGTTCTCATGACAGCTGAAGGAAACGTGTGGAATAATAAAGACAGCAGTCTTGAAAAAGTACTGTTTTTCTTTGACACTGGAGCTCAGAAGACAGTGATACAAGAGTCTCTAGCAGAAAGGCTTGGCCTTCCGAAAACCACTACGGAAACCTGCATTATGTCAGGAATCGGCGGTTATACGGAGAAGTTTGAAAGCCACATAGTATCTCTGAAAGTATGTACCGCTCACGGCAAAGAGATCAACCTGGCTATTCAAACTAAGCCAATCATAACAGGAGGATTTCCTTCGGTTAAGTTAGCAGAAATTATAAAGAATTTCTACAAAATGAAGGGATCTTCATAGCGAACTCAAAGGTCCGTGGAGAACGCCAACTGCCACATATCCTTGTTGGACTAGACCGCTACTATGATCTAGTAGTTTCGAATACGACCGATACACTAACTCCATCAGGTCTGCATATTGCGACAACAGTATTCGGTCCAACCATCTATGGTCGCGGTATCATGGACACAACCGATTCCACAGCCATGTCGCATTCAATGACATCTGTATTGGAGATTTCGGATAGTGATAACATCCAAAAAATGTTTGAACTAGAAAGCCTAGGTATCGAACCAATGGAGAATACGAAAGACGATAGCGCTTTCAAGTATTTTGAGGAGTACTCCTCATTGATTACCTTTGCTAATGGGTATATCACGGAGCCATTCCCGCTAAAGGACAGCGTAAGTGACCTGAGCGACAACTACGGAGTCGCAGTCAAAAGGCTTGCCGCGCTGCAGAAACAGCTTCAAGCAAACACTGCGCAGTAACAGTGGTACTCTAAGATACTGAGTGATTACGAAAGCCAAGGTGTGATCGAAAGGACATACGACCTTGACACGAACGCCGTTGGCAAATACTACATGCCGCATTCAGGCGTTTGGCGAGAAACAAAGAAAACCCCCCTCCGGATTGTGTTTGACGCATCGTCAAAAAAGAGAGGAGAGCAGTCTCTTAACGACGTTATTTATAAAGGCGAGTCGTTTGTCAACAAAATCCACGACATATTGGTCGCAAGTCGTTTAAGCAAATTTGTGCTGCTGTGCGATATAGAAGCAGCGTTTACACAAATTCGCATACCTGCTCATCACAAAGATCTGTGTCGATTCCTTTGGGTAAAACAGCCCAGCCTACCTCTTACCCAGGGCAACATAGCGGAATACCGTTTCACCAAACTACCTTTTGGAGTCACAGCTTCGCCAAGCATATTGAACATGGCGATCTTTGCGTACTTGCAGTCACAAAAATGCAGCTTAGCAACAGAGATAGCTTCAAATCTCTAGGTTGACAATATTTTGTTAGTTGCAAACACTGTAGAGGAAACTTTGCAGAAGTACGAACTATCCAAAGCATTATTCGCTCGGATAGGAATGAATCTCAGAGAGTACGTTTCGAACTCTGAGCTCGTTAATACAAGGATCCCCTCCTATGATCGGTTACCTTCTGGGTCGATAACATATCTTGGTGTGGACTATGATACCATAACCGACCGGTTCACTGTGAAGGCAACGTTTCCATTAAAACAAGATCCTACGAAGCGTGATATAGTCAGCCAGCTGAACTCCATTTATGATCTGTTGGGAATTATCAGCCCGCTTCTCATCCATTTGAAGTCCACAATGAGAGAGATCCTCTCATCTAATCTTGACTGGAGCAGCCGAGTTCCTCACGAATTGCGTGATAAATGGAATAGGCAATGCAGTGAAGTCAATAACACTGTATTAAGTGTACCGTTACTGTTATCACCATTCTTGGCGACTAATAACAGCAGAACCGCTCGCCTTTGGGTGTTTGCAGATGCAAGTAAAGTGGCGATATCAGCGTGCGCTTTCATCCAATCACAAGAAGGTGATACCATATCACAAATCTTGTGCGGGAAGAGTCGACTGACTCCAAAAAAGAACGAGCAAACAATTCCTCTTTTGGAACTTCTTGGTATACTGATAGCAATGAGATTAGCCGTCAGCAATGAGAAGACTGTCAGCACCAAAATAGCTACAGTTAACGTAGTCACAGACAGTGAAGTAGCTCTGTGTTGGATAAAGTCCTCACGAAAGCTTCCTGTGTTCGTTGCCAATCAGTGTATGCGAATACGCAAGCTAAAGGGGCAACTTGAGACAAACAACGTGATGGTACAATTTTACCACGTACCCACGGCATACAATCCAGCTGATGCTGGCACAAGAGGATTGTCAAATGAACAAATTCTCGACCACAGCTGGCTCCAAGGCCCACGTTGGTTAGAAGGTGAACTCAAGTCGAAACTTTTGAAACCCATAGACGTGATTCAATCTCGCGGAAGTGATGAGGAATGCGACAGACCAGTAATAATTAGCCTTCCACACGCTAGCAGTACTCACACAGTTGAGAATGTCTTTGACCTTTCACGGTTCTCCCGGCTGTCTACAGCCCTACGCTCAATAGCACGTGTTGGGAAGTTCCTTCACCACCTCATTTCGAAAGTGAATGAGAAAAGGCAATCGCCACTCCTAATCGGGGTGATCGCAAAGTTTGGGCTCCAAACTGAAATTGACGCTAATGACATGAATTTTGCTGCAAACTCTGCTCCATGCTGATGTTCACAGGAACATTAATGAGAAGGAACTCAGCAACAGGTTCCGCAATATGCAAATTGTCCGCGACAAATACGGCGTTATAAGGCATATATCGCGAATGCAGCACGCATGCATTCCAGCGGACTCGAAGTCCCCAATCTATCTCCCAAACAGAGGAGATGCAACAAGGCTCGTATTAACAGCCATTCACAATGATAACTTTCACTGTGGCAAAGATCAGACCTTATCAATGGCCAGGCAAAAGTACTGGATCCCTCGTGCGTCTGGATCATTTAAGACCTACCTAAGAAATTGCACGGTCTGTAAAAGATGGCAAGGACTACCATTTGGTCCCCCCGCTATGCCATCGCTACCGGCAGATAGGGTGGTGATAACAAAACCATTCCGAAATGTGGGGTGTGACTTTATTGGTCCGTTCACATCAAGTTCGGACGAAAGCATGTACATCTGTCTGTACACATGCTTAACGACCAGAGCGGTTCACCTAGAATTAGTGGAAGACATGTCCGCTGGAGCCTTTCTGAACTGCTTCCTGCGGTTTATTTCTAGAGGAGGTGTTCCTCACTTAATTCGTTCTGATTGTGGAACCAATTTTCGATTAGGCTCAAAGATAATCGAAGAACTATCAAGTTCCAACAGCTCAGGGCATTCCGTAATGAGCTATAGTGCCGATAACGGTATACAGTGGGTTTTCAATCCTCCCGCTAGTCCATGGATGGGCGGTGTCTGGGAAAGACTGGTCGGTTCCGTAAAACGTTGCATGCGCAAATCAATCGGTCGAAAGAAACTAAATTTCGGCCAAATGTGCACGGTCGTTGCTACTATCGAAGCAACTATCAATACACGACCACTTACAAAGATAAGCACTATCGATTTAATGGAGATCCCATTAAGACCGGTCGATTTCCTTCAAGTAAACGTAAAATTTGCCGTACAAGATTCTAAAACATTGAATGACCCGGATGACCCATTATATGAGACGGAGTACATAAAAACAAGGCAGCAAGCCTTGGAAGCGCTAAGCTACTCTGAACAGATTGCTAACAAATTTTGGGCAAAATGGAGTTGCGAGTACCTCACCTTGCTTAGAGAATCGCAAAAGCTTTATCGAAAACAACGTAGGCACATAGCAAGGTCGATCCCAGAAAACGGTGAAATCGTCCTTATAGAACAAGAGCTGCTGCCCCGAGGATGCTGGGTGTATGGGAAAGTGGTTGATCTAAACGTCAGTCACGATGGCCTGGTGAGGTCAGCTAAAGTCCTTACTCCAAACGGACATGTCCTGCAGAGACCTCTAAACAAGCTATATGCCCTTGAAATTCGATGTAATGAAAATTCATCGGACAATGATGCACAAGCATCCCCATCACGTGAGAAGACATCGGAACAAATTCGAATACTTCAGCCCAGATCTGCAAAAACCAAGGCATATGAGGTCATCAGGGAGTTCGAAAACAGTTTGGAAGAGTCTCACTCCACCTACGCTGGGTAGTTTCAATGATGTGGAGGTCCACGAAAAGTCCCCGCAACATAAAAGAGCATGGAAGCCACTAACGGACTCCATTCTGGCACAGGATTAGTTGTACGCATCCGTGTACAATTTCTCACTGTGCTTTGCTTTCCACTTTAACTATGTTTTCTGTTATTTTTATCTCTAGTATCGCCCATCAATCGACACCTCAATTCTACCAACGTCATTCACCAGTCAGATCACCTCTAAGCCGAACACACAACAAGGACAATGGACGATCAACTCGAACCAATGGCAGAAGCGAAGCCATGGGAACGACCATGTACCTTCCATAACCTTTTACGATGGCCGACAGCAATTTACGCTAATTTTGTCATGTATCTACAAGCTAGTGATTCGCTCCTTGTATGCCATTATATTACCATAGCTTCCCCATTACATATCCATTGTGTTCACCTCATTTTTCTTTCCTTTTATTGCCCCGGAGTGTTCTGGCATTCCGCCAGAACTGTCGGCCCCCTCATCCTAGTCCAGAGGTACTTATCTCTTCTCCACGGGTGCTTATCTGACACTCCATGACGAGAAGTCCTCCATAAGTTTTTGTTTGGCGTGACCTCGCATGATAGAAAGAGGCCACGCCTGTGTCTGTGTCGACTAGGCATACATGAACATATTCTACCACTGACCACTACGGTCCTGTAATAAACCTTCTTGTGGAGCCATCATACTCACAGAGGTACGCATAAGGAGCCAGAATACTCCTATTGCACGTCAGAGCGCAACCATACGCTCTTAACCAGGACACCTCTACTGGTCCCTTTTGTTGGCCCCTTACACTCGCTGCCCACATTCGAAGACATCTTCCACACGTCTTCTGAATTACGATGCACGTGGAACGACGTCTTCGAAAACTCACCGCTCAGTACCTGATCCCCATCCATACCCTGACGCGTTGCCCGTACAATATATAGTAAACTTTAGTGATCTGCCGACAGGCTTCAAGTTAGCCAGCAACCGCCCATGGTTAAGCACAAAAGGTACCCGGCTGACATACGTCGAAGACTTCACTTGGCTTTCATTTTCATTCCCCTCCTCTTGGCTGGCAACGTGACTCACGGATAAATTGGGATATATATATATATATATTTATTTATTTATAGTAAGATAATGAAAACAATTAAACAAATTAGTAGATTCAAGCAGAGTATGCCCATAAGAATCAAAAAACAAGTATGAAAAGCCGATGAAAATCTGTCCTGCTTTGGCAAACAACGTGTTCCTTCCTGTGCATTCTATGTGCAGTCCATAAGTTCTATCTGCTCAAATACTCACGGCTAAATTTCTTTGCTTTTTGCTGCTTTCGGTAGAGATATACCAAGTGCAATAGTCTTAATTATGACTTAACTGGTCAACACTGTACAAAGTTAGGACCATTTGTAGTTTGAAGTCAAAAACAGTGCATGCGCTTAGGCGTCTCCCGTTACTGTATATATTGGGGGGGGGGGGGGGCAAAAGTAATGAGACAAAATGAAAAAAAAAATCTTTATCTCTCTATAACTCAATTACAACTCAACGATGCTGAGGAATGTATTTGCCATTAAGGGCAAGCACCTTGCTGCCATCGCTCAGCCAACTTCCTGATCTCATCCTTCCAGAACTGCTTGGTGTTGATCAATTGCTCGATATGGTTGTCAAGGACTGCTTGGGTTCTTGTATCCCTTCCGACTAGGAAGTCCTGTAGGCTCAAGTAGTAGTGGTAGTTGCATGGAGAGATGTCCAGCGAATACGGTGGGTGAGGCATGTGAACGTAGCCCAGCTGGCCAAGGTTATCCGTGGTTACTTGCTCCCGATGGGGTGCGGCGTTGTCGAAGAGGAGAACCTTCTTGAAGCGCTGGGACCGAATAAGTTCGAGTCGCAGGTCCATCTCTTCTATTACGTTCACCATGACCTTGGAGTTCATCGTACAGCTTCCGGTAAACCGATCCATGGGCGCAGACCCAAAAACTCCAAAGGTGCTTCTCGCCGTGAACATCTCGCCGAACGAAGGTCGGTAACAGGTCACCAGGCCTCACCCAGACTGGCTGCTTGGCAGGGTTAAGGTAGAAGACTTACTTCTCATCTTGTGTGAATATTGAGCCCATGCTGCTCGGGGTTGGGAATTGGGGGAGATTTGCGCGACACAGGTCGACTCGTCAGACTGGGGTTTCGGCATGAGACAGGCTGGGGTTTTGGCATGCTTCTGGAAAGGGCGGAAGTGGTAACTTCTCAGATGGGCTTCAGTAAGTAGCATACAAACATACAAATACGACAAGCACGGAACCAGACTCTAGCCACGAGATATATGGACACGGCATGGGTGTCTCATTACTTTTGCCCCCCCCCCCCCTATAGAAGGCGGAGCGACACGCTCGGTTACGGTAGTGCGAGCATAGGCTTTGAACATTTGATTACCTTGGCTTTTACTTTAAACACACCGCGGATGCAATAACTACGAGAACAAAGCTCAAGAGGAAATAAAAGCATGGCGAAAACAACTCTATATGACGGCAACGAAAGCAAAGGACATGGAAAGCCTTAAAAATGACGACTATGAGGTAGCCTTAGAGGTTAAAACAAGAATCGGGAAGATGATCATTACATCATGGTTGTTCTTGCTGAACCCTGCAAGAAGCAACTGTCAGGGCCAGCAGTGGTCCTCTCTTCCGCATTTCTATGATTTGCTTGTTTTCTTGGCTTATTAGGTTTGTGCCTGAGGACTTTATGGTACACTACAGTTCTCCTATGAAACGGTTTCAAAAGGCAACTCTCCATCCGAGCCCATTGAACACATGAAAATTAGAAAATGGATCGTAAAGTGCAAGCAAAATTCACGATTAGAGCCCTGTGGCGCCACATCTGCTCCACTGCGCAGAGTCTACTCTGCTCGCCCTCAAAAACTCGTTCGAGGCGGGCTCCTATAACCGCTCACCCTACCGTAATCGCGTGAGGCCAATCGCGCTACCGTACTCCGAGAAGATGCTCGACGAAAGAATCTAAAAACGGCTGTTTTTGGTGCCTCCTAACAAGGCTAAGACGCTTTACAATCTGATGTTGCTCCCGTTTTCCTAACACCCCTAGTTATAGAAAAATAGTGTTTTTGAAGAGAATTAGGTAACGCAGGTATGTGCGTCTGCGGTAGGTGCGTCGGCAGAAGCCAACTTATCCTTAATATGCGTAACCGTCAACATCCTTTCACGTACAGGGGCATCGACCGAGTGGTGGAAGCCATAGTCCGTTGATACAAATGGCTTGGTTGCTCCTAAAAAACCGTATTACAGCAGCAACGCCTCTGGACAGTGCTTGTCTGTCAATATTGCAGCTTACCCATCCTTTATGTGCAGCCCATTGCCACAGGAAGCCTTTACTAGTGTCATGTTGGGATACTTTCCATTTTCAGCCTTCTTTTCATATAAGAGCTTGACGTCGTAGTTCTTAGGAGCTTCATCACACTCTAAATGTTCATTAGGAAAACGGAATGCTCAAGCGCCATTCCTACAAAATGGGCGTTTCTTCCCATTCTTGGATAATCTCGGCATTGGTGTTTGCAGTTCTCATCAGATTTTGTCTCATCATTGAGTTAGGCTACTGTCCATTCAATAAATTATTGAGAAGCCAAGATGGCGCTAATGTAGTTTCACGAATGTAGGAGGTCGGGTTTTCCCCAATTGTCTCCCAGAAAGGTGTTTACTTTGGGTGGCACATACTAGAGCACATACTAAAGTGTTCGCAGAAAAAGACCTGTAATCGAGATAGTAAGATCCGTTTTCCATTTCATCTCTGTATCGCTTGGACACTGCAGAGTGTGTGCTTGTGTTGGACGTGTCAGGAAAGCGGCCTAGAGGGCGCCCGAAGCAGCGTTGGTCAGATACGTTACACATGGACATGAAAGTAACTGGCGTCTACCCTGATCAAGCGCAGGACCGGAAAAGTGGCGTCATGACACCAGAAGAGCGGACTCCGCGACGAAGCGGGACAAACGCTGAGGAAGAAGAAGGAGAATCGCTTGGACACTGCAGCTACACATTCTTCCAGAAAGAGGAACGAGATGAAATCCATTTGCGAACTGCAGACTTGACCTCCTGACGGTTGTCAAATTTTTTAGCATTTGCGTGACCTCAAGACTCTCGAATGCGTCAAGGCTGGTGCACAGTTTCACTGCGCTGTGGCACCGCGCTGAGGGGTTCATTTTTTGCCACATCCCCCACGTCGGCGCGGTGCGGTAGCGCTGCGTAGCTGGAAGGTTGCCAGCAGAGGCGCGCATGGTACGCAATCCTGCAGGCTACACGCCACACCACGGCACAGCGCGGTGAAAATGGGAGTTCCAATTCCCTCAGCGCAGTGGCACCGCGCGGTGCCACTGCGCGGTGAGTGTGCACGGCCCCTCACCGCGCGCTCACGCGTCCAGACGGTTTCTTTCGACCACAGAAGAGCATCCCGAAAAAGTTAACTATGGTTTAGCCTCCCCGCACGGGACCCTACATCCTGTAGAAATTGCATCGCAAAAGCTCACCGCAAGTTTGGAGACTCTCCTTATGAGTGGGAGCCGCTTCTGGAAAGAATGCCTTGCGGGATGTAGATGTGGTCCTCTCAGTTTCCCTTCAATTTTGATCGGGATGGCTCCTCACGGAATCCAGAAATTGTGCGCAGTTTCATTCTCAATCCTTTCTAGAGATTAATACGTACATGCATACTTGCTCCCCATCTTCTGAGAACGTGGACTACTGAAGCGTTGATGCCTCACTTCATGCGAACACTGCTTCTCAAGAAAGACGATACTTACCTCCATCTGCCGCTACAGCAACGAATGTGACGAAGCATAGAAAGTAGGTTAACATCTGCAATTGTTTATCATAAATAACTGTTCATTTTTCACATTTTAGGATGCTCAATTAATATAATGGTGTGTATTCTCAGCATAGAAAATTTCACTGCTGTAAAGAGATTACTTAGCTCTTCAAGAATGAGTAGTGATACAGGGCTGGCAAGTTGAGAAGAGAACGCTTGACGCTACAAGAGCTAAGGTTGACAAATGGCGCTGCTCTTTTCGTTTTATACTGTTGGCGTAGTCACTCCACCTTCTCTCGCAGAGTACACATTATTGTATTCGCATACTGCACAATTAGAGAAACTTTCAGTAGGCTGGCTCGGTAATCAATGCATGTGGGTGGAAATGAAAAGAATTGGGTGGGATATATTGCCCTTTCAGAACATTCGTCAACACTACAGCACCTACACTTTGGCGAAATGAGGTAGGATCAAGTCCGAGTGCATTACGCCAAAACAAGAACGATGCCACACCGAAGTGTCAGTGAATAGAGATCAAGTCTGCGGAGACTTGGATGGTTCCAACAACTTGGCTAGGAAACAAAAACTCGTAGAACACATAAAGGACCGGAAAATTTAATCCATTACTCACACCATTTCTACAAGCTTCCAGCTAGCTTTCAAAAGGAGATAAGTACTCAAGGGAAGCAAGGGTTTGGTACAGATAAGAGATTTGATGAATTCCTCATCGTCTATTGCTACCCTCGGGAACGATCCACGTAAGCAGCCGGGAAGCAATAATTCGTAATGATCTCACCATTTCTGTCACTAATCGTATGTCTCATTTTTGTGTGTTATTTGCGCTATTGTTATGTTGGGTTATATTTGTAATAAAGGTTTAATTACCCAAGTTTGAGGCTTTGGCGTAGCGGTTTGGCCGCCCAGTATCTGTCTGTATTCCGCGTGGCACCCGTTTGTGGTGAAAGGCGAGCGATTGTTTGAGGTGACCGCAACGGGCCGAAATTGGTTTAATTACCCAAGTTTGAGGTTTCGACTCGGCGGTTGTGGCCGTTATATTCCTAATTTCTATACCGCGTGGCGTCACATATTCTGATTGTGCGAGCAGTTTGTTGTTCTACTGCATACGCCGAGCACTGTACCAATGCTTTGGTATCCAGAAAAGTCCTCTTCGAAATTACCAATGCCATATCGCTGTGATTTTCATGTATTTCTAGCAGGCCAACTCATTACCAGCTTGTCTCAAGCTGGCTTTGAAAGGGGCTGCAATTTTGGGGCATATTTCAGAAAATGGAAATTCAGGGAAATGTCAGAGGGAAATATTTAAAGGCATGCACATATTCACAAGGGAATCCAATGTACATAAAAAACAGTTTTCAAGAGAATACCACCCCATGAAACGTGGTCAAGCGGTCATCGTTAGTAGTTTTATTCACTGGGTAGAATCGCAATGGGCATTCATTCATTGAGTATCTTTTATTGAATGAAAGGGGCAAAGGACGACGTTAATCAGATCCATCCTTGGAATGCGCCACGCATACTACTTCTACCGAATGTCGTGGAGGCGAATTGAAGGCGTATTTGGGTTCTACAATGACCTATGGTAGCAGCCAATAAACGAGTGTGTTTAACCATCTGCAGGCAGGTCTGGTACCAACTCACCTATCCTAAAGGGATAGAAGGCTTGGTTGACCAAGATGAAAATTCCGAGCCATGGATTAAGTCGGGGTGCATGGGAGAGCCTTCACCTGCTCAGAATGCGCTACTCGCGTCTCACTACATGAAACTAGTCAGAAAATGTGGGCTTCATTTCACTAAAAGCTTCTTTCTAATTCTTCCCACTTGAAGTAACCCTTTTTGGGCCCTAAAGAGGATCCTGGAAAGAAACCATACTATTGTAATGGTAGAAGGTCTTGTATAAACTTACAGCTGCTGATAGTATGACGAAAAGTGATCTAACTAGTGCTACGAATATAAAGACCTTCTACTGCTATCTCTCGTTCTGGAAGCACCTGTTTTCTGCTTCTGCAGTTCGTTAATGAAAATGACAAACATGATGATTTCTTTATCATTTCCGTTCCCTTGTTTGGTATTCCCGTTTTCGACTATTTTGAGCTCCCGCGACTTTCGATTTCATCAAGAAGAAGAAAAACATCTGCACATCCCTGTTAGCGATGGAGGTGGTTATTCTGCTGGTTGATATCTGGAGCCGCCTTGCTAGCGATGTGCAGCGCTGACGAGCCACAGCTCGTGTCGAACAAAACCCAATTAGCACTAACCTCTCCATCGTGTATTTCACTTGACGTAACAGCTTCTATTGCTTCTCACTGAAGGTTGTCTTGTCTGAAGGTTATTGATTAGGTACAATCCGTTAGGCTGCTTTGTTAGGGATTTTCTCCAGTGAATTTCTGTATTGTTATGCTGTGTCTGTACTGTTGCATTTATATTGGTTTTTTAGGGCACAAGTTTTTACGTAAATGTTTATGGACCTACTGTAGAGCACGCTTTAATCATTATCCAGACACAATATGTACAGCAACACAACAGCGCACTGAAAAGCGATAGTGCAACGAGAATGCCATTGCGAAGAGAACGACGACCAGGGCCCGGATTCATCAACGACTTACAGCAATTTAACAGAGAAAAGCGTACCGAAATCCCTGATAACGCGGCTTACCAAGCGATACAGTGAGACATTCCGCCGCGCCATCAGAGAATTCGGCTGTATTTTCCCCGTTAAATTGCTGTAAGTCGTTGATGAATCTCGTCCCTGATAAAGCGTCGTTAAGCCGTGAAAACCCTTTATCATTATTTTCAGTAACGCTTGTCCCGCTTGGTGGCGGGGTCCGCTCTTCTGGTGTGGTGAAGCCATTTCTCCCGATCAAGTGCTTGATTGGGATGCACACCAGCTATCTTTAAGTCCAAGTGCAACGTGTCTAGCCAGCGTTGCTTCGGGCGTCCTCTGGGCCGTTTTCCAGGGACATCAAGATTCAGGCCAATCTTACGGACGATGTCGTCGTTAGCGCGAAGGACGTGGCCATACCATCGTAGACGAGCTTCGCGCAACTCGTCGGCTATCGGGACGACACCGAAAATCTGTCGTATGGTGTCATTGCGAACGCGGTCCAATCTCGTTACTCCGGCCGTCCACCTTAACATCTTCGTCTCCATTACACTGAGTCGGCTTTCAATTTTCTTCTTCACGGGCCAGCACTCAGCACCGTACGCCGCTACTGGGCGGACGACTGTTCTATAAACGTTCGACTTGAGGTACTCAGGTATTGTCTTATCGCAGAGAACCCCAGTCAACGACCGTCATTTGGACCAGGCTGCACTTACGCGCGCATTCACCTCCACGTTAGGCTGCCATCGGGCTAACTGTTGATCCGAGATACTTGAACGATGTGACTCGTGAGAGCTCAGTGCCACTGATCTTGATGGATGCATGCTCGTTCACATCCGTCATCAAGTATTCCGTCTTTTTGACGATTAGCTTGAGTCCGAACAATGCCAAGCGATCGCACCATTCCTGTGCCTGTCGCTCGAGTTCGGCGTTGCCTTCACATGCAAGCATGACGTCATCGGCATACAGCAACGTCCAAGGAGCTGCCTTTTGGAGATCTCGTGTAATTGCATCCATGACGACCACGAAGAGCAGTGGGGATAGCGCAGACCCCTGGTGCACTCCGACAGGGATCGGAAACTCCATCGAGGTACCCGCTGGTGCTCGTACTCGGCTTATTGGGAACGAGTAGACGATGCGCACCCACTCAATAAGCTCTTCTGGGACGCCGTGTCGTCGCAAAGCGTACCATATAACTTCTCGCGGGACGCGGTCGAAGGCCTTCTCCAAGTCCAGGAAGGCGAAATGCACCGGTTTCTGTTTTTCGCGGTGCTTCTCTAGCAGAAGACGAACGGCGTGTATGGCATCAACCGTCCCACAGCAGGCAACGAAACCACACCGATTATTGGAAAGCTGGACGACATCCCGGATACGTCTATCGACAATTCGCTCAAAGGCTTTCATGGTGTGCGAAAGTAGGCGAATCGGACGATAGCTAGCGCAGTCCGCAGGGCTGCCCTTCTCCTTCCAAATCGGGATAGTCGTGCTTTGTCATCCAGTCGGCAGGGCACCAACCCTTCGACTTCCACAGGTCGGCCGACAGGTCATCTGGACCAGTGGTTTTGCCTGACTTCATCTTCCTCAGAGCTGCTTCAGTTTCGCTCACTGTGATCTTCTGAACAGGACCGTAAGAAGATGGCCGTTCTCATCGTTAATGCCAAAGAACTTTTCGATGTCTTCTGCTTGGCGACAGCGAGCTTTGGCGAGTCGGTAAAGATAACGCTCACCATCGCGCGTCTCCAGTTTTTCGCTCACGTCAGCGTAGTGTGCGGCTTTAGCAGCGGCCACTGCCTTCTTTGCCGCTTTCCTCACTTCTCGATAATTCCGCCAATTACAGACTGTTTTGTCACCGATAAATACACGATACAGCGTTTCTTTTCCCTGACCTTCTCTCTGACATCGTCAGTCCACAGCCAAGCCTGCTTGTCGACCCAACGCCGTCCAGGCTTCGTTGTGCCGAGTTCGAGGCGTGAGCTCGAGTTATCGCTTTGGTAGCCTCTCTCCAGGTTTCGTCGACAATTGTTACCGTCGGCAACCGAATGCGAGAAGTAACAGCTGCTTCCTTCTCCTTCAATCGCCACCATTTAATTCTAGTCGTGCCGCACCGCTCGACACGTTTACACCTCGGAGGTGTGATCTTCAGCGAGCAGATCAGTGGACGGTGTTGCGTGGCAACCGTCTCATACGGCACGGTCTTCGCGTCTGTGACAAGGCCTTGGTCGCGGCGCCTGACAAGGACATAGTCAATCTGCGTTTTGGCGTTCCCGCTATAAAAGAGATGAGGTGGGAGTCGAAATTTGGTGATCACAACGGTGAGGTCATGTGAGTCTGCGTACTCAAGTATACGCTCACCATCGGCGTTCCGTGACCCATAGCCAAAACCACCACGACAGCTGTAACCGTCTTTTGCTGCTCCAACGTGACCATTAAGGTTACCTGCCACAACAACCATATCTTCTGACAACATTTCCGCTGTCTTCTCATCAGGTAGGGACCAGAACTCGTCCTTGGTTTGCTCGGAGCAACCTGTCTGCGGAGCATACGCGGAAAAGAAATGACATCGTCGCTCTTCTACGGCGACAACAATCTTCATCAAGCAGTCATCGAAACGTTGTACGCTTGCAATCGCGTCACGGAAACGCTCGGACACGATGATCTGACACCACTGGTGGTCCTGGGACTGCCGCACAGAACGGCCTTGAAGCCGCGGCCAATGTCCCTCGACTTGCAGCAGGACCACTTCGTCTCCTGCACCGTACAGAAATCTATTTTTCTTCGCTCCAGTGCTTCTACCAACTCGCACGAGCGGCCCGTCAATGTACGCACATTCAACGTTGCTATGCGGGTCTTGCCTACGTTGTGGGACTTTCGGACTAGCTCAGTTGCCCCCCGATGCCGTAGTCGCATCAGGGGCCCTCGCATACTTCTCACACTCGCCGGGCTTTGCGAGTGCGGGTCGGCTCCCGCGGACGCCGTAGCATTATCTCGAGAGCTCTGTGACGTCATACAACATGCCATGTGACATAGGCCTTCGTAGGCCAGCCTGTCACTAGGGCCTGTCGCCTCCATTCGATTGTCCGTGATTGGCTCGGCTTGAAAAAGCAAGCAGTTTCCTGTGGCACCACGTAGAAGAACGGACATCGCCACCGTGAAAACCTCTTATCAAGCCGCGCTACCAGGATTTCGGCTGTATTTTCTCCGTTGAAATGCTGTAAGTCGTAGACGAATCCGGCCTCAGGGGTGCGCGTAATTGTGGTTTACGATTTCCGCTCACGCCGGTTTTTGGTATTTTTTCGGTTTACGACGTTTTGGGCCGTAAGTCGTAAATTTTTTTAAATCGATCGACGGGCAACTGACGCCCCATCGATATGCCAGGAAAATTTGAGCTCAGCATCAAATGCTGTTCCGAAGTCTTTCACAATATTACATCTCGACATGGCAACAGCGTTAACATAAAAATCCATGGGAGCAAATTCACCAATATGAATCTCCATACTTTGCTTTCGTTGAGTGCAATGCATCATTGATTAGTCCACAAATTAATTCTTTCAACTGCACTAAGAAGAGCCTCATGCACCTCTGATCGATTCCAGCTATCATATGTAGATATATTTTTATATCGTCAGCATAAGCCTTAATATTGACGGGAAGAATGAAATCTGAGGACGTCTGGCAAATCATGAGTGTACATCAAAAAAAGAATAGGGGATAAGACACCTTGAGGTACTCCGCTAGAACATCTGTAGTTCATGGAAAAAGAGACTGTCCCAACCTTGACTGTCATAAGCCTATCATGTAGGTAGGATCCAAGCCTCTCCAGAGTGTACCACGAATACCGTCAAAGCTAAGTTTTTCTGACAATCTACTGTGGCACATGTTATCGAACGCCTTAGAAAATTCGAAGTATATGATTTCCACTGACTTGCCAGAGAGCATGGACCAGGCGCATGACTTTTACAGTACCGCCGCTAAAAATTCAACCAATTGAAAACGCGTTTTTTGCGTCGCATCATGATAACTTTGTCCTAAATAAAAATTTTCTCACCGAAGTTGACAAGGGCTCCTATCATCATACCTACCAATAGGAATTCGACCGCCATTAGAAAGTGGATATACGCCTAAGAACCAGTGCAGCAATTAAGGGGGTCCTAATTACTGTGATCCGACCCAACACCGTCGCCGAGTCTTGCTTAATCATGTCCCTAGGCACAAATAGTGCTGTCCAGTTGAATTTTAAAATTCCTAAACCTAATTCAATTTTATTTTCCTTTCATTTATGATCTTCCTGTGGTTTTGGCAATTTATTTGATACCAAATTTGACAGGAAAATGTGCACGAAGCCTGCAGCTGCTTCAGCCAATTTCGTTTATTTCAAAGGAAGGACCCTCAGTCTAAATCCTGTTATTGTACCATAGCTTGACATGTACTCCTCTCAGAAAGAATATTGACACAGAAAATTTACTTTTCGCGGTTCATTTCGGGCATTTGTGTGCTGGTTGCAATTCGTCAAAACTGCAAGTGAAACTTGACAAACAACACACTCTGTCGCCGATTTTTGCTACGAATATCTACGTTCTAAGAGCATGAGTTAGTCTAATAAATATGTTGGCTAACCACACACAATGTAGAGACTTCATGTATCAAATATTGAGAAGCCGGGTGACCAGATGCCAAAATTGCTAATGGTTAAAGTGACGACTTCTTTCAAAAGGGCGACTGAGCTTCTACAGCGTTTCATACACAGTCTTCGTAGAATGAATTTTGGAAAGCCCAGCTTTCATATTAAGTAATTTTTCGCTCAAAATTTCCAACCAGTCCAGACGCCAATATTTTGACGCACCAGATCGAGCGCTGACGTAGAGGTCTTCTTCGGTGGTAATTGCGCTGACCTGGCATGCCCTACAGAGACATTGCACTCGGCTGCATGACCAACAAATCCCATATTTGTCTTTCTCGTAACTGCGGACCTGTTCGACTTCATGCAGCTACCATGACCGATCCATGCTGCCAAATCTTGATGACCTCTTGGATTTCCGGATCATAGCGTTTTAACTAACTTACCCAAAAAGTGAACACTTCGTTTGAAGTTTTATAAAATTCTCGTTTTTTGTGGAGAACAACGGTTTACAGCTTGTTTTAAAGAGTCCAAAATCGGCAATTTTTTAGCACCAAAGACGGATTGCGCCGCTTTTCGTCCTGAGCAATGATAAAGCTTCTTGACCTTCTTGACTCGTCGTTCGCTCATCGTCAAGAAGCTTCTAGCACACGTCGATCCGCATTCGACGGTGAGGGACCATGGACTAGCTCCAGGGCGCACTGCGCGAAAGATTTCCCTGACCTTTGAGCGGGATTGTTCCTCACGGAATCCAGAAATTGAGCACAGTTTGATTCTCAGAGCTTTTCGGACAACCTAATACATACCTGTTCCCGCCTTCTAAAAACGTTGACTTCTTCAACGTTGATGCCTACTTCATAAGAACACTACTTCTGAAGGAATACGGTACACACCTCCATCTGCTGCTACAGCGACGAATGTGACGAAACCTAGAGGATAGACTAACATCTGCAATTGTTTGACATAACTGTGCATGTTTTTCGCATTTTAAGGATGCTGAACTAATCTCATCATGTGCATTCTCAACATAGAAGTTACTGTAAGGAGTAACTGTGTAGAGAGCTACTGTAAGGAGTTCACTTAGCTCTTCAAGAATGAGAGTTGGCATAGGACTGGCAAGTTGAGAAACGAACGCTTGACGCTACAAGGGCTAAAAGCTGACAAATGGTGTTGTTCGTTCCGTTTAAATTCTGTTGGCGTAATTACTCCACCCTCTCTCGCTCAGTACACAATGTTGTACATACACAGTGCATAATTAGTGCGACCTACAATAGACTAGCATACTGATGAATGAAAGTATGCGAAAATGCGAAAATGAAAAAGACTGGGTAGCGTATATTGCTCTTTCGAAACATTCACCAACAGAGAGCATTTGCACTTTGCTGAACCGAAGTAGGACCAGGCCCAACTTAGCACAGTTATTGTGTTCCGAACACATTCGCACATCCAGCTCAGCAGCACCCGTGCAGCATCTGGCATAGTCGCTGGAAATACAAAACTCATTGCGTGGTGGTACACATATAGAAGCTATTTAAGTTTCCTACCCTTTTCGTGCGTTTAAAAACTGTTTTCCCCCGCAAAGCTCGCGGGGGGACGAGCGTCCTAGCCCTCGTTGCCCATGCCCATTCCTTCCACCCCCCCCCCCCCCCGGCCCAAGCCACTGGGCTTGTTCGAGAGTCCATTGGCTTCCTTGCGAGATAGTGGAGACATAGACATTTAGTAGCGCCTCTGTTTAAAGGGAGGAAGGAAGAAAGTCACCGCGCTCTATCTACAAGTTGTTGCGCCCAGTCGATTGATTCTGTCCGGCCTATATGCATTGTTCAACAAGAGCAGGATTTGCATGTCAAAAGATAGAGTTGAGCTGCTGAGCTGAGCTCAAGCATGTGCTTCTTTTCAGAAGTATTTGATATTTGAGAAAGTTATTAAAAAGACGCCATTTTGGAACATTTAAAAACGGTGCAAGTCGGCCTGGTTCGATGCCAGACCACTGTGTCAGTGAATACCTTGGAATAACGGCTTTAAGCGCTATATTTGAGTTTCGCGGACTATCGCATACTCTTGCAGTGATGCAGCAGATCTACATTGAATGCGAGTTCAAATCTTCGGAAAACTGGATAATTCCAATCAGGGGTGAACACAAAATTTTGTGCGTCAAAATTTTTTAACAAAATTTTTTAACGGAAAATTTTTGTCAAATTTGTAGTAAATCGTCAAATTTCGTTAAAAATTAGAATTAGCTGCAAACCTACGTTTCAACTTCAAGAGGTCAACAGCTAAATTTCAGGGAATGGAGTGTAACACTGCAATGTAAAGTAAACCTCTCAACATCAAAAAACATCAAAAAATAAACAAGCCTTCAGCAACAAATAATGTACGGGATGCAAAGAAAAGAACAGGCATGGAATTGTCATTCAAGATGATCACCGACAAGGCATCATAGAATGTGCGGTCAGGCAGGTACCCGGAGTTATTGTCTGACTACGAGCATATGCAATCTCGATGCGGGTACCAGCCCATTAAATACAGAAAGAATTAATAAAAATGCAATTGAAAGCCTATCGGTGGAATGTTAACGCGTTGTCGAACGCACAATTTTCGAGTGCCTGGTGCGTGGGACCAACGCATGTTTCGCAACGTCAGCACCGTGACATGCATCGTGTCACACGGTCCCGCCGAAAAGGCGTGACACGGCATGAACGTGTTAATGTTCAGGAAAATAGCTTTCCAAACTTTTGTTTGCATTTTTTCTAAAATCGTTTGAATACGTCCAGCGGCTGCAGACATTCTCTGTCTATAACTGATCCAGGTGGCGGCAAAAGTATTTTGGGATATGCAGCGCCAGGTGAAGATAGTCATATCTTACGAGGAGGTTAGACCAGTATCTTTGTGGATTCGGTGACGTGCTTGAAGGCTCGGCGAAGAAATTTCTAGCTCTTCTAGCTATCATGGAGGCGATTTGAATGCGTATTTGGCTGAACAACGACTTACGATAGCCAGTCGGTGGACAAGTTAGCGGACAGTCCTATAATGTAGATTTCGACGATTACGGAACTGTCCTTCTGCATGGCCTTCAGATCATAAGGAAAGAGGCAGCCGAACACACATGAATGTATTTTGAGCACATTAAAAAAGTGTATGATGAAACACATAAGGTTTGGAAAGAGCCATTACCGATAATAGGGGTTAAGGTGTTTATGGAGTGGCCAGTTGAAAAGGCCAATGGCAAGTATCCTAAACTCACAATCGAATGGGGTGGTCCTTATCGTGCAATCGAAAGAGGTGATACTTCCGCGGTAATAACGAAGATAGGCGCTAATTACAAGCCTTTTAAGGTTTAGATGGATTTGTTGAGGAAGACCTGCTACAATATTGAAGGAGTAGAGTGTGACCGAGTGGGGCGACCACTTTTTAGGAGGGGCATATGGATAGGGGTGCCGGTTCGGAAAGTGCCACCAGGGCAACGCAGCCCAGAGATCAGAACAATAATCACCGTTTCGAATTCATACCACAGGGGGCGCCATGAAGCGGAAACCTGCAAATCAAGCGGGAAGGGGTTTTTGGAGAAGACCAATAAGAACTCCTTTTGCTTCCAGGGAGGATTACGTCATCCACCGCCACTCGTCGCCCGCACGCACGCGTCCTTTTTTTTGTGAAGGGAACCTGCCAATGAGTTGTCGACTCACACTTCCGGGGTTGCTGCCCATCTAGGAAGCGGTCGAACCTTCTCGGCCGCACTATACTTTTAACATTAGTGTCATCGATCTATTCCTTAGTATTGCTAGTTGTTTTTGTTTTTTTTAGGTATTTTGTTAACGATAAATAGTTTGTTGGATCAAGTCTTTCTTGTTTAAAGAAAAGAGGTTAAAACCGTTTTACCTTTTGCATCTCTTTCCATCTCACGCAAAAATAACTGCATTTATTTTATCATATTTATTTATTTATTTATTCAGGCCATAAGCATGACACTCACGTGCAAAACAAATGAGAAAAAGCAACAAATTCTACCAAAAAAGTCACAAGACAACAACCAGACGTAGACAGAGGCACCTGTAATTCTGAAGAACAGAATTTAGTCAACAGCAAAATTTAGTCAGCAGCAGTTTCTTGAAGACATGCATGGATAAGGACAGGAGATTTTCGTTTTCCGCAAGCAAAGAGTTTAGCTCCCTCGGCCTTCTATACGTCAAAAATGACGATCTGATCGTGGTTTTTGCAATAGGAACCTACAGATGGAGCCTACTTCTTCTTGTTCTTACTACTTGAGTACCGAAGAAATGTGAAGGGCTTATGTGGAGTTTGCCCGTGAGAATTTTGAACAGCATTTTGAGATCAGCAACCTTCCTTTTACACACCAAAGATTTTAGTCCAAGTATCCTATTTCTTTCTCTGCCGTTTAGGATTTGCGAATAATCTACGCCAAAGCATCTCATTATGAGTTTTCGGGACTTAGAGCTAGCAGCCCTAGAATGAATAATTTAATATCCAATACAACAGAATTCATAAAAAAACATTTTTTTGCCATCTTCAACTCGTTTTCCTACCGCTTCGCAGGACGTGTAAGGGTCTATCAGCAGAACTCTTCCAGACAAGATTAGTGAACATTTTAAACGCAAATTAATGAGGTTAGATCTTCCAAACTTACTTAAGATCGAACATTTTGCTGACATCTAGATTTTTACAGACATCATGTGTGCTGCTCTCGTTTCAAGATGACTGAGGATCTATAGCACTATTCATTCCTGAGCAGGCCTGCCACTCGAGAAGAGGAAGAAAAGAAAACAGTCAGATTCCACCTTAGCTACGAAGCCTCTGGCTTGCTCTTTGTATGGTAGTTCTCATTCGTTCACTTTCAAACAATAAGACTTGTAACTCGCAGCAGAAAATCTCGCCAATTCCTTCAGAGCTCACATATTTTTTTAAGCTTGCAATAATTTTGAATCTCTGCTAAACCAACTCTTGATACTCTTCTATCTCATCGGTCCTACTACTCTTCTACTCTGTTTTTCTGCTTAAAATCCCTTCCATAATACACTGCTTCAGATATGGCGTCGGCAAGGAGCATTAACACGTTAAGATCATCGTCATCCTTATCTCAAAATCCTCATCATCTTTACCATAATGTCCTGTGCATCAAAAGTACTGCATTTTATATTTGCCAATGCGAGTCTGTTTCTGCTGCAGTGTTACGATCCTGTAAATTTCGCATCAGAGGGAAAATGAAATTAAGAAACACTTGAGCCCGTTTAAAGTTACGTACTCATTTGATTGTTTATTTTTTGTGTAGCGCACAAACATCTGCAATAAATAAATATTTGAGCTTAGGAGGTCGAGCTCTATCGTTTGGTATACATAGTTCATGAAAATGATGGAGTTGAAAACTTTCGAAAACTTTCCGGATCCTTTCCAGGGGCACAAAAGAGTTCCTTTAAGTAGGAAGAATTAGAAGGAAGTTTTTAGTGAACTGAAGCAACGTTTTCTGACTAGTTGTATGTAGTACGCGAGTAGCGCATTCTGAGAAGGTGCTAGCTCTCCAATGCACCCCGACTTAATTCATGGTTCGGAAATTAAACTTAGGTTAACCAAGCCTTCTATCCATTTAGAATTGGTGAGTTGAAGCCAGAATTGCCTGCGAAGGATAAAACACATTCGTCCATCGCCTCGCCTCCGCAAGTCATTGTATAGGCCAAATCTTCTTCTTCTTCTTCAGCGTTTGTCCGGCTTAATTGCGGGGATCGCTTTCCTGGTATGTTGGGCGCCACCTTTCCCGATCAAATGCCTGATCAGGGTGCAACCCAGCCACCTTCAAGTCCTGATGCAGCGTATCAAGCCACCGCTGTTTTGGTCGCCCTCGTGGCCGCCTATCGGGCACACCAAGGTTAAGACCATTCTTTCGGAGAGTGTCATTATTTGCGCGAAGGACGTGGCTGTACCATCGCAGACGATCTTCACGCATCTTCTCAAATATCGGGGTGACACCGAACCTCTGCCGTATGGAGTCGTTGCGTACTCGATCCAAACGCGTAACTTCGGGTGTCCGTCGCAGTATCTTCGTTTCCACACGCTGAGGCGCCCTTCAATTTCTTTAGTAGCGGGCCAGCACTCAGCTCCGTAAACAGCTACAGGTCGGACGACTGCTCTGTAGATCTTCGACTTTAGACGCTCTAATATCTTCTTGTCGCAGAGCACTCCCGTCAGTGAGCGCCGTTTGGACCACGCTGCATTCACGCGTGAGTTGGCTACAACGAGTAAACCGCTATCGGACGTGATTGCTGATCCCAAGTACTTGAATATCGAAGTGCGTGGCAGCTCAATGCCATTTACCTTAATGGGGCTTTACTCATCTTCGTCAGTCGTCATATACTCGGTCTTCTTGACATTAAGTTTGAGTCCAAATCTCTCCAAGCGATCGCACCAAGCTGTACCTGCCGCTGGAGTTCAACCTTATCTTCGCTAGCGAGCATTACATCATCAGCATAAAGCAGCGTCCAAGGGACTGGCTGCTGAAGATCACGCGATATGGCATCCATAACGACGACGAAGAGGGGAGAGCGCAGACCCTTCATGTACTCCGACAAAGATGGGAAACTTCATTGAGGTTCCAGCTGCAGCTTACACTCTACTGTTTGGGCAAGAGTAGAGCATCCGCACCCACTCTTTGAGTTCCTCAGGTACGTTGTGTTGTCGTAAGGCGTACCAACCTCACGCTGTACGCGGTCGAAAGCCTTCTCCAAGTCGAGTAAGGCAATATGCACCGTCTTCAGTTTCTCGCGATGCTTCTCCACCAGGAGTCGGGCGGCGTGCATAGCATCAATGGTCCCACAACCAGACACAAAACCGCACTGGTTGTCGGAGAGCTTGACGATTTCACGAAATCGTCGTAATTCTCTGCCAAATATCGGACACTTTCTTCTCCGCAATAACCTGGTTGAAGAACGTCGCCAGCTTCATCTTCTTCAGAGCCGCTTCTACCTCCCCTACGGTGATTTTCTGAACGGGACCGTGTACAGGAGAAGAAGATGGGATGCTCGGATGAGCGAACTCGGATCTATCCTAGTCCGGGGGAGCCACATAACTAAAGAGTATGTAAAAAATCGACTTGGGACTTACCAAGCGACTCCTACAGAGCACGATAGAACCTAAACCAGAAAAATTCACGAGCAAACAAAAAACGAAAAAATAAATGTTTTCGTCGCGGCAGTAGGCGGGTGAAGTTATGTGCCCTCCTCACCATGTTAGATCCTGGTTATAACATGTCAGGCGGCGGTCAGCACGCGGCACGACTCCATTGCGTCGCTCTTTGCCCGCCGATACGGTTGTCAAACCGCGGCGATTTTATTTTTTATTTATCCGTTCGTTTTTTCCTTTGTTTTAGGTTATATCATGCTCCGAAGGAGTCGCTCGGTAAGTCCCAAGTCGATTTTTTACATACTTTTTAGTTATGTGGCCCCCCCCCCCCCGGACTAAGATAGATCCGCGAACTCTATTGTCGAGACTTTCTCGAAATACGTGCGCCATCGGTTCAAAACCATCTTGCGGTACATGAGTAGATGACCGTTCTCATCGTTGATGCCAAAGAACTTTTCAACATCCTCAGTCTGGCGATGACGGACCTCCGCGAGTCGATAAAGAGATCGCTCGCCATCGCGCGACTCAAGGCTCCCGTTGACATCATCGTGATGAGTGGCTCTTGCAACGGCTACCGCCTTCTTAGCGGCTTTCTTGGCTTTCTGGCACAGACGCCATTTATCGGCTGTCTTATCGTCGAGAAATGCGTGGTATAATCTCTTCTTCTCTCGGACTTTTTCCTTAACTTCGTTAGTCCACAGCCATGTCTGCTTATCGACCTTACGCACTACGGAAACTTATCGACCGGTTCCGTAGTGCCGAGTTTGGAACGCGCAGCACTGCGAATCGCGTCGGTGGCATTTTTCCATGTCTCGGCGACTGTCGTGACCGTCGGCAACCAAATGCGCGAGGGTTCTTTGGGGTCTTGATCACGAGTATGGTGTCGATTTTTGGTGTTGTGGTGGAGTACGGTACGTATGGTAGCCACTATTGCCCATCAGTAGGCAAACCAACAGTGGAAAAAGGTTGTTGAAGGTCGAAGGAGAACGAAGTCAATACCTCGCTTTGGGACGGGTTGTGGCTTCTCTTCCGGTGGTAACTACTGCAATTTCTGCCTGGATTTTCGTATGTGATCCACTTTTAGTCCTGAGCAATGATAGAGCTTCTTGACCTTCTTGGCCTTCTTGACTCGTCGTTCGCTCACGGTCAAGAGCCTCTGGCAGAAGTGGATGCTCATTCGACGGTGAGGGACCATGGAATAGTCCCTGGGCGCACTGCGCGAAAGCCACTTGAGGAGAGAATGTCGTGAACAGTGGAGCTGGATGCAAATGTCGTCCTCTCTATTTCCCTGGACCTTTGAGCGGGATTGTTCCTCACGGAATCCAGAAATTGAGCAGAGTTTGATTCTCAAAGCTTTCCGGACAATCTAATACATGCATACCTGTTCCCGCCTTCCAAAAACGTTGACTTCTTCAGCGTTGATGCCCATTTCATAAGGACACTACTTCTGATGGGATACGGTACCCACCTCCATCTGCTGCTACAGCGACGAATGCGACGAAACATAGAAAATAGACTAACATCTGCAATTATTTAGCATAATTGCGCTTTTTTGCATTTTTAGGATGATAGACTAGTCTCATCGTGTGCATTCTCAGCACAGAAGTCACTGTAAAGAGTAGCTGTAGGGAGCTAATGTAAAGAGTTCATTTAGCTCTTCAAGAATGAGAGTTGATGTAGGGCTGGCAAGTTGAGAGAAGAACGCTTGACGGCTACACGTGCTAAAGTTGACAAATGGCATTGCTCTTCCCGCTTTAATTCCGTTCACGTAATCACTCCACCTTCTCTCGTGCAGTACACATTGTTGTGCACACTGCACAATTTGTGAAACTTGCAGTAGGCTGGCTCATGAATGAAGATGGGCGAAAATGGTTGGGTATATTGCTCTTTCGAAACATTCGTCAACATTAGAGCAGTTACAATTTTGCAAATGAAGTGCAAGTGCACTACGCCAGAACAGTTTCGATGCAGCACCGCTCTGTCAGTGAATACCTTGGATAACGGCATTAAGTGCTGTGTTTGAGTATCACGCACTATCACATACTCTTGCAGGGACGCAGCAGATCTACATTGAATGCGAGTTCAAATCTTCGGAGAACAGGGGCATGGACGCGGACGGAGGTAAATCCTACCCCCATTTACGTCGACGGCCACTTATCCGCCACTTTTCCTGAACTTACCCCTGTTTCTGATTCATGACGGCCAAAGCAAGGGTTTTGCTTCACCGCCAATTTCTGACCGAATGTATCCCTTCGCTGGCCCGTTGCTAGCTCAGAGCATGCATTGGGTCAGAAATTGGCAGCGGCGCAAAACATTCGCCTTAAAGGTATATGTTTCCCTACGAGCTGACGAGGTAGCATTTACCTCGACACTTACCTCGGGTTTTCCCGCCGCGCGTCGATGAATCGCGCGTAGGTGGGGAGTGGGGGTCAATCTTGCACTTAATCGCAGGTAAGTCGTTCATGAAATCGGCCCGTAAATAACTGCAATTTAGCTGGGAAACAGAAATTCGTAGAAAACATCGAGGATGCAGCGATTAATTGTGACCCTCGTTCAGCCTATCTCTGTCTCTGTTGCATTCTTTGATGGTAAGATCGTTGAGAATGTTTCCGTTGTAATGTTTCTGCCGTATTTAAAGCCCTTCAAGAAGATCTCGGGAGTCTTTTGTTTTAGATACGTTGCATTTGGACTTAAAGATAGCTGGTGTGCATCCTGATCAAGTATTTGATCGAAAGAATTGGAGTCACCATACCAGAAGAGCGGACCCCGCCAAAAAGCGGGACAGACGCTAATGAAAATGAGCATGATGCTTTATCTCAATCGTAGCTGTTCTCATTTTATTTCTGCATTCAGCAGGAGGTTGGTTTACAAGTACAAGGGGTTTTGCATTTTTAAATGAAATATTTTATAAGCGAATAAATAAGGATAAAAATAAAAGTAAATTATTTATAAAAATCAAAATATAATTATTGTAGTGAATAAAAACAAAACAGCAAAATAATAAAAGCAAGATAAAGATAAATAAATAAATTTAAAAGTATTTATTGTAGTCGTTGTGTTCATTTTCATTTGCAAAGCTTAGTAGTTAGTACATAGGTAAAAATACAATATTATATTAACCTGTTCTGTGCTAACAACTAAGTAATTAGTTACTCTCTTCACTGAACAGCCTCGGGGTAACTAATTTTTAAACATTTTTTGTATGAAGGGGGGTGGGCAAAAGAGAGCATGATTATAGTTGTTGTCAGTTGTCAGTGTTTTGCAGTTAATGTCATTTGGTTACGATTGTTGTACTGTTCAATTTTGTGGTGTTGAACAATTATGAGATGTTACATATGTCTTACCTATAGATTTGCATCTAATTCTGTTTTCAAAAGCCTTAGCATATTGATTTCAGACCGATGTTCTCTTGTTGAGGTATTACTTTGCAGAGAACGTCGTATTCTAGGGCCGGATTCATCAATGACTTACAGCAATTTATCAAGCGATATGGTGAGCGATAAGCCGCGCTATCAGGAATTTCAGTGTAATTTCTGTTAAATTGCTGTAAGTCACTGATGAACCCGGTCCCTGGTATCACTAACAATATCAGACCAAACCAAATCAAGCTCTAGAGTCCTCAAAATCGCAACAGATCTCAAAATGGAAAACATAAAAGGCGCCACCAAGCCAAATGGATAAAGATGGTAATTGTTTGGATATTCATTTCCTTTTATATCTTCCATTTAGAGTTTTGTTGCGATAGGACATTGCGGCTTCCTTCTTATTTTCCAACAAATCGTTTCAACAGATTACGAAACCATGTAAATTAAAAAGTTGGCAAAAGTTCGATATTAGCGGAATGTCTCAGCGGTCGCACTGATCATGCTTGTTGTTAAGATTGTTAAGAGGTCCTCCAGCTGCCCTCTTTTCTCTTCTGATTTTTAGATTTGCCTAATTTATTCTCACTTTATTAAACTCGGATCGTAAATTTCTTTTTTTGTGATTCAATTTGGGAGGTTTAGTTCTAGTTTGTTCAGGATAGGGCAAACTTAAAAGATGGAAGTCCAGAACTAAATTTCTTCATGCACTGGGCTCGTATGCAGTAACGTTCTCGTTACCTGCCTCATTAAAAATCTGACAATGCAGTCTTCTTACTTGCTCTCGCTCCTTGTCTCGTCTCGCAATCTTTGAAGCCTCGCAGTCCTCCGCGGACGTCTACGTTCGCGGCAATAGGCGTCGCTCGGGGTGAGCGGTGGTATAGCAAAGGCCTTAATCAACACACCTGTACCGACCTCTAGCATTTGAGGCGTCGCCCGTAGGCCAGTCTTCTCACTCAATTTAGTCGGAGCCCTCCAGCGAGGCCTGGCCACGATCTTGATTCTCACCGCATCAACTGCCTGCCGGATGGAAGACGATCCGGCCAAGAAGGATCGCCGCAGCTGGGGCGGGGGGGGGGGGGGGAGTCAATCAATACAGTGGAGCGCCCGGCTAAGTCATTTTTCCAGTGGCTTGCTTCCCCAAATCAATTTATTTGAAGACGCATTAATCATTTGGTACAATTTAACGTGCTCCCTGTTGGCCTATTCTTAAAAAGGAACGGTCCTCTTCTCTTCAACGCGTACCGACATTCATTACCATGGGCAAATAAAGAACCGTTAAACGTTGAAGACCAAGTTAAGTTGGTTGGTTTGGGGTGTTAGTTTTTTATCCCATACGCGATGGTGCATCAAGACACTTCGGGATGTATCTTTCATAGTGCTGTTTTAATGGAAATTCGCATGGAAGTTGCTTGGTAAAATACTTGGTGCAGCCATATTTTTGTAGCTTTTGTAAAACTGAAACCAAAACTAGCTAAAGCTTATTTTTGTAATGCATTTCACCATTTGCGTGTTCTGATTTGTTGATTCCATGAGTGTCATGCCAGTGTTTTAGTTGCTGTTTTGGAAAACATTTGTCTAACGCAGAACCTCAACGTCTTCCCAAGCTGACGTATCGTGAACGAAATTTAAGCAATAAAACTACACGATCGGAAAACTTGATGCTTCCACTATTACGAAAAAGTAGCGTAAAATGTTCACTTTTTGAAAGGTGTACCACATGTATCTGTGTGAGTGCTTGAAACTGCTTGTGCTTCTCCACTTATAGGTGTCTGCACCATCTAGCCTGTCGTTGAACAAAGAGCTTCAAAAATGGGGGAAACCACCGCCACGCGAAAGCTGTGGAATCATTCCGTCAGTTCTATCCGTTCGTTATTAGATCTGAAAGATTGTAGAAATTTCGCATTATGTATAACCGCTTTCTATAATAATGTGTGCACCGCCGCTTCCAAACACGAAAATGTCGCCGTTTTCATTCAAGATCTTTCATCATCCACGATTGGGACCGAGTTTTGAAGAAGTACTGCTTCTTCTAATTTCGATGTTCATTTAACAGTTTTTGGTTACTGTGATGCGCATCCCAAGAAAGCCTCCTCCTGTTACTGAAAACTACTAGCACATCCTCCCTGTTGGCCTATTCTAAAAAAAGGAACGGTCTTTTTCTCTTATTCGCGCACCGTTTTGTCCTCACTCAGTATGCGAAGCGAAGTCTGCATAATGAACAGCTCCCAAGCTGATTCGCAGGAGGTTTTGCTATCATCTGAGCTTAGACAGTGTTTTCATTTTTGTGTTACCCAGCAGCTATGACTTCATTTACTCGCACAAAACGAAGGATCAAGTGCTTCTTCACAAAAAGTACAGTCCTTCGAATTTGAGGTCGCCATCGAGGCGTTGGTCTTCCAGAAGTACCTTGCCATCAGTATCGAGAGCAGTGATATAACTCTCTGTCGATCCTCCATGTTCCTTTGATTTAAGTGCTAGAATCACGCTATCGCAGGTTCCTGGTACAAAGTCGAAAGCCGAGTATCCGCGATCTGGATGTGTTAGTTCTCCAATTTTCACAACTTGGATGTCTTCCATAGATTCATCCGCGGTAATTAGTAGGTTAGTTCCCCTAGATCATTGACTTCAACAATGAAACGATATTGCTTCAAATTTACAAACTACATGGACATATATTACCTGAGCTCGTCCAATTCGTCGTTATAGATTTCAGTTGAGTATTTTCTTGGAAGGAAGAACCATCTCTTGTGTATTGCCGACCATTGTACAGCTTCGTGGGTCAGATATCCTGGCGATGTTGCGCCAGCCGCTTGCGCAATTTTATCGTAGACATCAGTCCAGTCCACGCTTTTGACCTGAAATTATTCTTAAGCAGCATTTCAAAATTGCGCACATCAAATTGAGAACAGCAGGAACAACTCCTTACAACTCCGTCATGAGATACGATTTTTATCCACATTGCATCCGTGCTGAAAACCTCTCCCTTTTTGTTTCTATACCTCTGAAAAGAGCTTATAAAAGAAAGTGGGAAGAGATGGCATATGTGTGTAGCAAATTCATGTTTATTTCGGAACGCTATTAAGCGTAAAGCTGCCTACCATTCCGTGACCGCCAACATACAGCTGGTCGTCTTTCAACGTCATCCACTCCGCTTTCATTCCGCTTGTCGTGTCCCCTGGCCCAGAATTGAGGAACAGCCATGGAATTGCCTGAGTAGGTGAGCGTTACAACTGCTAAATTTGTTTTGCTATTGTAGGATGAGCAAGCGCCACCTTCTTCTCTTCAATTTCAAAGATCATTCCGGTTTTGTCGTCAGGCGAAAGCAGGTGACCGTTAAATTTCACCAAGTCCGACATCTCCATGGCTCGTCCTTTCATGTTTAGGTGCCTTAAAAGATAAAATATGGCAGATGTTTCATATTTGCAACATTACCTTCCATTAGAACACATTCTGCTAACCACGCCAATCCTTCTCATGACGAAAGGAAAGCGAATTTTCGGAAAAAAAAATCGAAAAGACCTAGAAAGTAAGAAATCTTAGGACTATTTGAAAACGAAAGCAAAGCACATTTCAGCTTGGAATATAGCGATGTCATCTGATTGTTCTAGGAATTCTAAGACAACAAATCGTGGTTGCAGTAAGCTGTTTGACAGTGTTTTACTTCGTAACTTAAGCGTGTTGGAAATCGTTGCCCATAGGCTTTAGCATTTCCTCAAACAAACAGTGGAAGATTGTGGAAAACGAATTCTATTCAAAGACCACAAAACCAAACCCTAACCGCGTTTCTAAACGCTTACGTACTTAGCTCTTGCTGCGCATGCGTGGGCTTAAATTAGGACAGTGTCGCCTGACAATTTTCCAGTTATCAGTTCAAAAACGTACGTAGTTAGGTTTTGATCAGACGAGAGATCCCACGTCACTTCAAGCTTTGTTCGCTCGTCCTTCACAAACAGCTGTCCCTTTCTTGTCAACGCTCTCCACGTGTAACCCTCAGGTGATGTCCTGGATTCTTTATCCATGTCAGTGATGGCGATGATGTTTAACTGAAACAGTTATATAAAAGCCACTCGACGTAACACAATTGCGGAACATGAAACGTAAAAGTGTTTTTCCCAGTCACTTCTCCAGTGGTTTGGTTTCCCAAATCAATTTATTTCAAAACGCATTAAACATTTGGTACGCCTTAAAGTGCTACGGTCGATGCTAGCTGCACCAACTTGGTGAACGGCAATACTTGGGAGCGATTTAAGGAGCATTTTAAGGAAAATGTAAAGGCATATGTGAAACAATATGCGAAAACCCCATTTGACGTTTTCATCCACTCTAATTGCGCATAACTTTTTCGAATATTCCATCACTGATTATTTGAGCCACTACGACCTTTCAAGTATAAAACGATTGCGATACCTAAGGCCGATTAAATTGGAGCAGGAAATAGGAAGGATTGCAAAGGTTGTTTAATTGGTGGCTTATGGGGAATTTGTGTTGAAACGTTATGGATTGAAAGGACTCATGTATTGCGTCATCTCCTCATGTATTGCGTCATGTCTGAGAAACGGTTGCTTCAGACACGTTGTTCGAATCATTTTCTTATTTTATTTGGTATATTTTCTTTTTCTCTAAAATATTTTTTTGGTTAGTTAAAATCCCAATTTGAAAGGGGCTCAATTTGTTACCGTTCTGTCTGATGCGTCGGCAGTGCATTCTCCCACTGGCAAAGGGCTTGCTGAAAATGAATATTATGAGCCACTTGGAGTACGTGTAGGTATGTTTGCTGAAAACACCTTTACCTTGAGCTTCTTCTGGAATCTCGGCCAAACATAATATGGCCTGAAATTCTAATACAGATAACCGCATAGGTCGAGATGATTAACAAGAAACACCTAGAGGTGTCTGATGCTGAACCCACCGCTAGTAGAAAGCTAAGACACCACATCGTGTGCTGAGACTCTGAATGACCCCGTACAACAATTCCGTTATTTAAAGGGTAGAGTCTCATTGATTGACCTCCACTAACAGCTTATTAAACAACATCTAGATGGCTCATTCTTTGGTGCTTGTTCAGCATCAAGCAAAAAAGAGCAGAAGTATCGTGGTTTGCTAGTTGCTTGGCGCAGCACATAAACTAGCAAACCACGATACTTCTGCTCCTTTTTGCTTGATGCTGAACAAGCACCAAAGAATGAGCCATCTAGATGTTGTTTAATAAGCTGCTAGTGGAGGTCAATCAATGAGACTCTACCCTTTAAATAACGGAATCGTTGTACGGGGTCATTCAGAGTCTCAGCACACGATGTGGTGTCTTAGCTTTCTACTAGCGGTGGGTTCAGCATCAGACACCTCTAGGTGTTTCTTGTTAAT
>OX375867.1:18112741-18148505 GCA_947359475.1 Heligmosomoides polygyrus bakeri
ATTATGTTTGGCCGAGATTCCAGAAGAAGCTCAAGGTAAAGGCGTTTTCAGCAAACATACCTACACGTACTCCAAGTGGCTCATAATATTCATTTTCAGCAAGCCCTTTGCCAGTGGGAGAATGCACTGCCGACGCATCAGACAGAACGGTAACAAATTGAGCCCCTTTCAAATTGGGATTTTAACTTACCAAAAAAATATTTAGAGAAAAAGAAAATATACCAAATAAAATAAGAAAATGATTCGAACAACGTGTCTGAAGCAACCGTTTCTCAGACATGACGCAATACATGAGGAGATGACGCAATACATGAGTCCTTTCAATCCATAACGTTTCAACACAAATTCCCCATAAGCCACCAATTAAACAACCTTTGCAATCCTTCCTATTTCCTGCTCCAATTTAATCGGCCTTAGGTATCGCAATCGTTTTATACTTGAAAGGTCGTAGTGGCTCAAATAATCAGTGATGGAATATTCGAAAAAGTTATGCGCAATTAGAGTGGATGAAAACGTCAAATGGGGTTTTCGCATATTGTTTCACATATGCCTTTACATTTTCCTTAAAATGCTCCTTAAATCGCTCCCAAGTATTGCCGTTCACCAAGTTGGTGCAGCTAGCATCGACCGTAGCACTTTAAGGCGTACCAAATGTTTAATGCGTTTTGAAATAAATTGATTTGGGAAACCAAACCACTGGAGAAGTGACTGGGAAAACACTTTTACGTTTCATGTTCCCAATTGTGTTACGTCGAGTGGCTTTTATATAACTGTTTCAGTTAAACATCATCGCCATCACTGACATGGATAAAGAATCCAGGACATCACCTGAGGGGTTACACGTGGAGAGCGTTGACAAGAAAGGGACAGCTGTTTGTGAAGGACGAGCGAACAAAGCTTGAAGTGACGTGGGATCTCTCGTCTGATCAAAACCTAACTACGTACGTTTTTGAAACTGATAACTGGAAAATTGTCAGGCGACACTGTCCTAATTTAAGCCCACGCATGCGCAGCAAGAGCTAAGTACGTAAGCGTTTAGAAACGCGGTTAGGGTTTGGTTTTGTGGTCTTTGAATAGAATTCGTTTTCCACAATCTTCCACTGTTTGTTTGAGGAAATGCTAAAGCCTATGGGCAACGATTTCCAACACGCTTAAGTTACGAAGTAAAACACTGTCAAACAGCTTACTGCAACCACGATTTGTTGTCTTAGAATTCCTAGAACAATCAGATGACATCGCTATATTCCAAGCTGAAATGTGCTTTGCTTTCGTTTTCAAATAGTCCTAAGATTTCTTACTTTCTAGGTCTTTTCGATTTTTTTCCGAAAATTCGCTTTCCTTTCGTCATGAGAGGGATTGGCGTGGTTAGCAGAATGTGTTCTAATGGAAGGTAATGTTGCAAATATGAAACATCTGTCATATTTTATCTTTTAAGGCACCTAAACATGAAAGGACGAGCCATGGAGATGTCGGACTTGGTGAAATTTAACGGTCACCTGCTTTCGCCTGACGACAAAACCGGAATGATCTTTGAAATTGAAGAGAAGAAGGTGGCGCTTGCTCATCCTACAATAGCAAAACAAATTTAGCAGTTGTAACGCTCACCTACTCAGGCAATTCCATGGCTGTTCCTCAATTCTGGGCCAGGGGACACGACAAGCGGAATGAAGGCGGAGTGGATGACGTTGAAAGACGACCAGCTGTATGTTGGCGGTCACGGAATGGTATACAGCTTTACGCTTAATAGCGTTCCGAAATAAACATGAATTTGCTACACACATATGCCATCTCTTCCCACTTTCTTTTATAAGCTCTTTTCAGAGGTATAGAAACAAAAAGGGAGAGGTTTTCAGCACGGATGCAATGTGGATAAAAATCGTATCTCATGACGGAGTTGTAAGGAGTTGTTCCTGCTGTTCTCAATTTGATGTGCGCAATTTTGAAATGCTGCTTAAGAATAATTTCAGGTCAAAAGCGTGGACTGGACTGTTGTCTACGATAAAATTGCGCAAGCGGCTGGCGCAACATCGCCAGGATATCTGACCCACGAAGCTGTACAATGGTCGGCAATACACAAGAGATGGTTCTTCCTTCCAAGAAAATACTCAAATGAAATCTATAACGACGAATTGGACGAGCTCAGGTAATATATGTCCATGTAGTTTGTAAATTTGAAGCAATATCGTTTCATTGTTGAAGTCAATGATCTAGGGGAACTAACCTACTGATTACCGCGGATGAATCTATGGAAGACATCCAAGTTGTGAAAATTGGAGAACTAACACATCCAGATCGCGGATACTCGGCTTTCGATTTTGTACCAGGAACCTGCGATAGCGTGATTCTAGCACTTAAATCAAAGGAACATGGAGGATCGACAGAGAGTTATATCACTGCTCTCGATACTGATGGCAAGGTACTTCTGGAAGACCAACGCCTCGATGGCGACCTCAAATTCGAAGGACTGTACTTTTTGTGAAGAAGCACTTGATCCTTCGTTTTGTGCGAGTAAGTGAAGTCATAGCTGTCTGGGTAACACAAAAATGAAAACACTGTCTAAGCTCAGATGATAGCAAAACCTCCTGCGAATCAGCTTGGGATGAATGTTTACGGGCCGTATACCTCGAATAACTATGCGGAAGTAAGGCAGGCATTGAATAGTGCTATTGAAAAAAATGGTTGTTTGGGCATCTGAGTGGGAAACTCCCCCAATTTGAATAATGCCAGGTGATGCATGTTGAAACCTCATAATCAGTGGAATATAAGGTTGTTTGTGTGCTTTTATCTAGTTGTCGCACTGTAAGGACTTGGGAGGTTTCTTTGAACCCACCCGGCTCGAATTCAGATCTCACATAGGCTTCATTTTAGGGAAATCTTACTCAGCGCTTTTCCTAATTTTTCGGAATGTTAAATGTTCCGATGTTGCAATGTTGGTTCACCTACACAAGTCATATGTATTGCCTCACTTGATATATCGCTCGCCTTTATGGAGCCCCAGAACAAGAAACTATGTGCTCAAAATCGAGAAAATAAGAAACTTTTTACAAGGCTTTTATGGTATCGTTGTTCGAATCCTACGGATCGCCTTCCCCTCCCTAGCTGTGAAATTCGTTTGAAGCTTTTTAAACTTCAAGTCTGTAGGATAAGATCTGACCTGGTCTTTTGCTTTCGCATTATCAGGAACGAAGTGCATCTCTCAGCGAGCAAGTACTGGGTCTTTGGGCCCGTTAGTTCAAGGCGAAATAGATTTTGCACCTCCTATAGTAGAATCCAGCGCGCTAGCAGAGATAGCTGTTCAATATTGCGTTTTACGGGTGCTCTAGATGGCGTCTCTTACCGTCTCTTACCTATTGACTCTTCCATGCCCAATCGGGCTCAGTGTTTAGAAGCACGTTGGTGACTCTTGCCTTTCAGGGCGATCTTAATTTCGATGAGAATTGCTTTTAACACAATGTTTTCTAGTGAACCGGTAGATCTTTTTCTCATGGATCGTCAACCACTGATTGAATGCTGCCATTCTTCTGTTTAGTCAACTAGTGCCTAGTGGAGCGATAGTTTCTTTTCGTAGCGTTGGGGTCACTATGTCTTCTGCTTTCATCTATTAGCCTTGGCAGTATTCAGAACCCTGAGCAAAGGATTTATTCCTTTATTTCCATGCACCTACTTCTTTGTGCTGTTTCCAAAACGTTTTTGTTCACTGATGTACTTCATTTCTTTCTTCTTTTCTAAATATATCCCTTCAAGTCTCTTGTCCTCTTCAGTTCCTATGGAAGCATCGCTGTGAGATAATTTAATACAGCAGCTGCTCGCCTTGATATAGGACCGGACTCCTAGGTGTTTTATTTTTGTCAAGGATGCTCAAAAGTGACTTCTCCATTCACGGAAAGTCACAACATAGTTATACTTAATGCCAACGCCTGCACTTTTGATGCCGATATAAATTTTAATTGATTTCGGTGAACTTCTTTTAAAAGAACTCGACACAATATTATGCTCTGCTATGCTTTCGTTTTTTTTTGAAAATATTGTTCTAGTCATTTGTTCTGAGTGTTCTGAATAATCTGCAAAGACATTTCTTCCATTCTCTTGCAGTTCATAGTGTTATCCATGGTGGCTCACGATTTCGTTGATGTGGGTTCTTTTAAGCTAAGCATTGTATTTGATTGTCTCTATGTTTTCCTTGTTTGGTTGGTTTCTATGGCGCACTTTAGGTGCAGCGATACATAAATAAATAAATAAAATACTATTATAATACATTCTGCCCTTCATTTCGCTCTACGGGACTCGATCTCCATGCTCGTGGTACTGCTCTGTGGTATGGTGGTGGTGGAAGTGCGTACTAGGCAATAGTGGTGCTCCTGCTTCTTAGGTCGTCTGTGGTCCGTCCGCCCTGTCTTATTGGCTAAATTCATCAAAACTAACACCTACTGTTCAATCTCGCTCTACGGGACTTGATCTCCGTACTAGTGGTACACTGCTCACAGGGGAATTGTGTGCCCGACAGCTGCTGCTGCTTCGGTCCTGTGTCTCTGTGCGATTCGGTTCCTGATCAAGTCCTCTGCCGTCCGTCTGCTCTGTCTTGCCGGCTGAAGCGCTGAGGAGTTCTGCAGCTGATCTGCTCCCGTTCCTGCTGCCTCGGCGCAATCTGTGTTCCATGCTATTTGTAGTCAAGTCGTCTCTTCTCGTCACTCAGTCTTCGCATGATTTTTCTCTTATCCAACTTCAGTTTTCATTCCAAAATTTCGCTCCCGGCACTCTGTTGCTATAGAACTTCGTGTCCCTACTGCACGACTTGGCAAAATTTATATTTCATCAATCTCTTGACTTAAGCAACGGGTTTTCATGAAGAAAACAATACTACTGGTGCACATATCCCAGTAGAAGTAATCTTTTCCGGAAATTTTTCGTCATCTATCCTCAGTTGTCGCATTTTGTTGCATTTTTATTTCTCACTTTGTATTTTCAGTCTGTAGCATTATGTTTTTGTGTATGCACCATTTGTATGTTTTTATGTGTGTTACATCTCTTTAAATGTTTTTTCGTTGCTATAATTGAATTGCTAGGCGTAGTTCGAAACGTACTTGGCTGTCCGCAGACATGTCCTTTTTGCTTCACTGACGCTTTAGAAAATAAATTTTAATAAAAAAATTTATTTCGCCTCTGTAGTGTTAGACGAACGCATTACTATTTTTTCCGGCTTTTTCGGCATTTTTTTAAAAATCCGCCTGTGACATCATAATAACGTCACAAATACGGTAGGTTCCAAGTAGGCGGATCCGACTTAGGGACTCAACCACAACAAATTGGGAGCAATGGGCACACGATATGGCCCAAAGTTAGCCCTGACAGAAATGACATAGCGCCAGTTTGAGATCCGTCTACAGCTGAATTCGCCTAAATATATGAAGGGTGGAGATTCTCACAGTACTATCAATTTCCCCCGTTCAGACATACGTCTGAAACCCTTCCCTGGTTAGTCTTATTAGGAAGCACAGATAGCCGCCGTTGTTGCGTTCGTACGCTGGGCACCTTGGAATGGGTTCTTTCCCGGTTTTGTTTTCATGCCTCTGACGATGACGAATTAGTCGAAACGTAAGGCCGGAATAAAGGCCCACCTAAAAAAAACCTCGTTGGCACATTATTGGCAATAACAAGGCTAACCATGCCGACGTTTCATGAAGAGTGAAGCTGGAGACTACTCGAAACTCTGCCTTTCGTGTTAGCACGAAAAATTGGCTAAACCCTTCAATTTTGAGAAGCATTTTAAATATTTTGTGCGTATTTAAAACTGTGTTCTTTCCTTACGTGATGGTTTTAACACCTCACAGATTGTACAACCTAAAGAGGGACAGAAACATTCAAACCTCTGAAAATGTGGAAGCGTTCGTCGCGTAATTCTACCGAACAGCTTTCAAGTAATAATAATTATTATTTGGCAACTACGGGCCTGTTGTTTTCAGTTCGTTGTCCACTGAGCGCATTGATTCTGAAGATGAGCTACGATCAAGCCCATCCTGATCCGTGCGAGTATCCTAGAAGTGAGTTCAGGCTGCACCGAACAATTCATTGGCTTCGCCACGGGTTAGAGCGAATTATACACTGATAATTTTACTTTTATTTAATTATTTATTTATTGGCGTGGACAAACGTCTAGCATAGTCTCAACATGATACGATATAGCTCTGAATAGTGGACGAGACATAAGGTATTAAATACTCGTTATAAAAACTAACAATCAAAGTCATCACGGGAAGCAGGGGATTGCGCCAAAGCTGGCATTATCTATGAGCTTGAATGCCGCACATGCAGCCAGGCATACATTGGGGAAACCGAAAGGGTACTTGCCATTCGTGTTAATGAACATCTAGCGTGCAAAAGGCGAGGTATCCTAACCAATCCTTTGGGTAAGCATAAAGTGGAGGAACATGTCTAAAATGCTTTTGATGTGAAGTGCACGATCCAACGCTTATTGACTAGGGTACAATTACCAATTGTGAAAAAGATACACGTTGAATCACCTCCTTTTTGGAACTGCATCGGCATGCAGCGGTGCAGGAATTCAAAAAAAAAATATGCATGTTAATGAGCTGCGTTCCCGTACTAGACTGCGCTGAACCAGCTTTGCTTCAAGAGATATCGAATCTTCGGATAAATCGTGGTCTGAGACTGAAAAGCTAGAAAAGCTAGACAAGCTTAAACAGGATGGTCCATAACGGTTTCAAAATCACAAAGAAAGGTCTCATGGGCGAGTTCACTATGTAGTTCTTGTAAAATATAATAATAGCCCCCTTTCACTTCTGCCGTCTTTGTCGAAAGGACAGAGTGAGGTGTCTCCTCTTATTACTATGAAAGTGGATCGTATCAGTATCAGTAATGGTGTAAAATCGACTAAAATTTAGAGAACAAAAATCAGAATCAATCTCGTCTTAAAAGACCTACCTTGGTATCACCTTAGAATAATTTTTAAGAATTTCCTTCAATTTACGAAGTAGAGAACTTTTTTAGGAACAAGCAGTCGATGTATTCTCGTTATATTTTGTCTATACGTTATTATCTCGTGGCCAACTATCGTTATAGGGAAGATGATTATCGTCTCCTTTTTCTCCCTTCAACACTCACATCATCTGAAGGGTGAGATCTCGTTTCCTCCTTCGCAAGCTTAGCATGTAGTATTTTTCACGTTTTGAAGGTTCTATGGCTCCAAAACGTGCACTGACACGCGATAAACCCGTAAAGGCAAACAAGGTGCACGCGTGTACTTACCGCACGCGGAGTAGGAGCGGAGGAATAATGGCGATCACTTTCTGTAACGTTATTCTGTGTCCGTATTGTTGTATAACATGTATTTAGGACTCGATATCATGGGAACATATTTATGAAGATACAAACTTTAATCATTGTCCTGGTTTGCACAGAAACACATCACCGCACTGAGGACCGATAGTGCAACGAGGATGCTGCTGCAAAGAGATTGACGACCAATAATGCAAAACGAATTCGTCGCCACCGTTACATTAATGCATTAAGAGCAATCTGCAGCAGGGAGTCTACGTCAGATTGTATCCAAAGACGCCCTCAGATGACATCGAAACGCTACCAGCTCCTGAATATCACTCGTCATTACCGCCTCTGCCATAGATATCCTATCGTCGCTCGGCTGCACACCGGTGTTCAACATCCCTATGGTGGCGTGTAGCGACCGCTCTCTACTGCTCTCCACTGGAAACATCTTCGCTTCCCATAGTGACACTCCGTCCAACGCCGTCTCTTTGCCCATCCAGGTAAGTGTGAGCTTCTTCGCTTTTACGTCGTCATCGGTACGCAGGAGTATAGTTACGTATCGTCGGCCAGAAATGCATAGAGTAAATAGCAAACTGCTGTCGCCAAGCAGGAACGGCTGGTTAGATTCGCATCCGCTGACTATGCAACGATGCCCAATATTGGCATCTTTGAGCCTGCAGTACTCCAGCAGCGTTCCACTACCAATCTGTAATCACGTGTATCGGATTTGTGTAACATAAACTCATTTGGATTCACTGACTCATTTCAACTGCTAGAAAAATTTGCTGTTTACAGTCTCGAGCTTCTAAAGGCCTACACTCATATTTGCGGCAACGTCCTCCTTAGCCGCAGGGTAGGGAACCAAGAACCTCCGGCGGCGAGCAGTGCCGGGCCGCGCCAACACACTTTGACTCACATCATTATTGCCGCGGCAGCATGTGCGACACTGGGAGAGTTTGTCTGGGCTCTAGCCGATCGTGGGGGATCTGGAGTGGAAACGGAGCCTCTTTTAAACTCCGTGATCAATACTGATCAGCTGAGTCCCTCAGATCCGCAGCGGAGGTAGGTTCCGAATGGAAAGAGTGCGGCTCCTCGCCGCTCCCTCTCTCTGCCGCTTGCAGTCTTCGGGCCGTTTATACTTCGCGACCCCACGTCGTATCCTGGCCACATTGATCGAGCGACGCGACCAATTAAGTTGGCCTCTATATGTGTGTCGTGACTTTCGCCACAACTCTTGGAGGACGCAGAGTCTGCGCCCTATTGGTCCAGCCGGGCAAGCCTGTCGAAGACGCGGCATTGATTCGATGCGACGAAGTATGAACGCGCGCGTGGGCACTAGTTCTCCCGTCTGCCGCCGCCCCGGACGGTCGTGTCCGGTCGCCTTCCTCTCGCCAACATCCGCTGGACGTCATGGAGTCTGGAGCGAGCTGATTCCACCGCAGTGTAGAGGAGCGCAGGACCAAGGAAGGGAAGGATCTACCCTGGCATGGACGCCAGGAGGAGGTAACCGCTGGTGTGAGGCGAGGAGCACCGCCTCGTGGGCACATGCCCCAGGCAGGACCTCGCCGGACCCTAGCGGGTTGCTGTTGGGGATTCCCCTAGTGAGTATGGGCGGGTTGGTTGCGTGACTCGTAGACGTGTATGCCTTAAGAGGTAGTGATGTGTAGTTAGTAAATCTGTATGTCTATCCGTTTCTGCGGGAGCTACGTGAAGACTGATGAATACCGTCATCTTTATTGATCGCAGTACTATGAGAAGGAAAGGAGAGGGCAGGGACGTGGGGTCTGTACTACCGTTACCGATGCTTGTGGCGGACAGCCCGGGGCACGACAACATGCATGTCACTTCTGGTGAGAGACCAGGCTGGTCTCTTGTGCCCTTTCACGAAAAACAAACGGGAAAAATTCCAAGTTCTATTCACCAACAGTATTATATCATCAATACCAACAGGGGGGGGGGGACAAGGAATAACTTGGAAGAGGGCAGGAGTGATCCAAGAGCGAGGATCAAGCTCCCTTAGCGGCGGGGAAGAACTGGTACTGAAAGCACGCGGACTATAACGATCCGGGCCATTTCTAGAGGTTCTTCTATCCTCCAGTCGGTGGGATGGAGCAGCACAGTCACTGTTACAACATGCTGCAGACAGTTGAGTTGATCCCGGAATAGACACCCACGCCTGCTTACAGTGTCCGAAATTGGGGAGGTGCGACGCCATTTCAAGGCTTCGCCCAAGTTTTACCGACTGCCGCCCACGAAGCAAATGTGTGCGGAGACCTTCTTAAGACAGTTCCCTGAGTAGAATGTCTAAGCGCGCTTAGAACAATTCACTACAGTCGAGAAAGTCCTGAAGAATGTAGAAAACTCAAGAAGTATTCCTTTAAGCCCTCCGCACACTTTTGCAGCAGCGCGACACGCGGCGGGAGGCCAAATCGAGTGGAGCTTTCAATGAGAGCGTGGCGCTGGGCTCCTCCCTAATTTTGCCGCGCTGTTCCTTGACAGTCCATTCTTGAGGGTGGCACGTGACAAAGCTACCCGCTCCAATCCACCATTTCTACCATTTCCGGTTAGGTTAGTTAGAGTGCTGGCAGAACTCCGCCAGTGGCTGTGGTAATGACTGTCTGAATCACTATTAGCCCCATTGGCGGTGCTGTCGCAGCCGGTTTGTCGCCGATTCGTAAACGAACGTGTGGTGGCGCGGTGCCGGCGGCAGCTCTGCGTCCCTGCCCTACGGATAAAGATACGGCGGCAGCAAAAGTGTGCGAAGGGCTTTTCATAAATACGAAACATTAAATTCGTCAAGGTAGTTCCCCCAGTTATTGAGTACAGTACTCTTCTACTGAATTTCATCCCAAAACATCACTAACCGTAGTGTCAGTCAAATCGCAGTGTACAGTAGATGAAAAGCTCTTTAAGAACTTCCTACGGAACGTCGATTCTCCACTGCAATGCTCCTAAAGCTACATTTGTGACAACATCGAAACGCTTTCAGCAGTAAAGCATCGTGGTAACGAACCAGCAACTCTTGAGGCGTACCAAAATGAAAGAACGCGTTCTCGCCAAGGTTGACAATCTCCGGGGAGATTTTCGAGAATATGTCGGCGAAAGCTCTTCGCCATGAGGACAACGCGTTGTCTCCTGAAAAATAAAACGTATGAAGCCGACTTTTGACGACCTTTGTTAGTTAGAACAGAGGCGCTCTCATGGATTCTAAACTGATTTGATATCATATTTCGGCTTCTATGTTTTATGAATAAGGAGAACATCCAGCATCTAGCGTTATAGGGGTCGGAAGCTCCATTGTTTAGGAACATGAATATTTTCAAGAACTTTTCTTACCTAAAGTGATTCGCATCTTCAAACTAGATTTAGATGCACTTGGGTTGCAGTTCGAATTCTCAAAGCACTACAATTGTTCCACAAAAGTTCCTAAAGAGGAAAGAGCAAGAAAAGTCCAAAACCTTGTGAGGTATAGGAGCATCTTCAACACCTACCTGAGCTTCGCTAACTTCAAGACCAAAATAATGATAGTAAACTCAGAATGCAAATGTCCTTTCTAGAAATCCAAGAATGAACAACGCCAATAACTGATTAACGGTGAGGAATGGTCCCGCCCTCTTTGCATCGCACCGCGGTCTCTGAAAATGACCAAAAGCGACCGAAAAACTGTCCCCAATACTACCTGCAGTATAACCCTTTCGCCTTCGTGCTGTGATTAGTTGAGCGCCGTTTCCCATGGTGGCTTACCGATGAGGCGCTTCCACCGGTCCGAGGCACGGAAAATGGCTGATGTCAGCAGCCGATTGGCGCTGCCAGTGGACATCGATCGACACTGCGCTCCGTCGGCCAAGTCCGCCGCTCTCTTGTTTATACTCCTATCCTGCCGGATGGCCCGGTTCGAGGGGCTAGTTTTGCAATACTTGTTCGCTGCTTACCGAGGAGTAGCAGCACTAGGAGAGGGCAGTGGGTCTAGTAAGCTCTGCGCTCACCCCACGTCCTCTGGGAAAATCCGTTCAATATAGCAGGATTTTTGAGTCTATTATCTATTTCCACGCGTGTGGCGCAGGGCGCGTGTGGCGCAGTCGGAGGAGGCGCGACTGTCGCGTGCACCCGATACCAGGTTCCTGGTTCGGATTTCCCGCCCAGGCCAACCAAGCCTTCCATCCCTCCGGGGTCGGTGAATTGGTACCAGACTTGTCTGGGAAGGATAAAGCGCTGACTTGTTCATCGGCTGGCCACCGCAAGTCATTGTATGGCCAAATACGCATTCATGTCGCCTCCACGACATCCCGTAGAAGTAGAATGCGCTGGCGCATCCCAGAAGGGATTGAGTAACGCCGTCCTTTATCCTTATCCTTATTATCTATTTCCGTCTGGTGTATGGTACTTGCTGCTCAATACATATCGCAATACATCTCATAGAGAAGCCGTGTGTCTAGCCGAAGGAGCTGGGTGACTTTCTCACATGTTTCCAGGTCACTGCGCAGACGGCAAGCGGGCCGCAGCGCAGGTTGGACCACGGTGCCCGGTTATATGTTGTGCTATCGTTTATTTGCGTAGTTCCTCATCTCGCATGGGAGTTGTGGGTCTCCCTTCCGTGGACGTTTGGGATAGCGTGGGATCGAGTGGAAGGAGGCGGAGGAGGGTCAATGCGGACAGCTGGAACTCCATCAATACGACGGGCGGCAATACGGTTCAAGGACAGAACTAGTGAGTAGCGCTCCCCTTCCCATTAGGTTGGGTACTATCTGGGCGACCCACGCATGCCCATGAGGCGGTTAGGAGGTGTAATGGCAGGGCTCTGCCTGTGGGACCACTCATCGCAACACTACTGGTCCCATTAACGCGAGTGGTAGGTAGGTGCAGTCGCTACACTCCAATTCCGACGGTAGAACGTAAAAGTCTGTCTATACCACTGGTTTTTTTTTTCGCGCCGCGCCTACGGCTTAAGCTCGGAAACGCCACCGTGGTGAAGCATCTTGTCGCGTAGGTTGCAAAGATCACGGTTTCCAACATTCTTTTACCTCTGAAGGCGACGAGACTGTCGAAGCTTTAAGACAATGAAGAGCTACGCCCAACAACATGGTGGCACAGAAGTATAACAAATGTTGAACGGAATGATTACTCCACTCAGGAGGTTGGTCAACAGTGAATACGATCCAGGACTTGTGCCCCATGTCATCTACTGCAGTAGGATGCGTCGTACCCTCCGTTCTCCGTTCCGAGAAAAACGAAGAACCTATCTCGTCTGTGCAGTGGGAAGAGGGGGGGGGGGAGCACCCGTTCCCGAAAGGATTATACCCGATACACCTGAAAAACTTCCCAGCAGTTTACATAAACACACAGTTTTTCTCATGCAGCCTGTCTGAGTGTAAGGTTCCAACTATAGCGGAACTTCGGCAATACTGCACACTTATCCACCGCTTCACCCGTCTAATTCTTTGCTTGAAGGATTCTTAATAGAGCTTCAGATGCTATTTTAAAGGGGGAAGGAAAGGGGTCGATCATGTGCCTGTTAGATTTAGGAAGCTACAGGAAGCCTAAGTGTCCTTCTACAGTTATAATGTGTGGTCAACTGTTTTTTTGTTTAACGTCTCGATTTGAAAGGTTTCTTTGCACATTCAATGAATGTAATGAAAGAGAAGGTACGCAGACGCGCCGCTTTTGGACAGCACCGGATTTCACCCACTTTGCTCCTTTGATTTTCAACTTTTGGCTCTATTCTTGCAAGTTTTGAAAATATATGCCCAGCTATGAATACTGCACCCAACTCACCTTCCGAAAGATAATCTAATCTAGGCTGAAATCCGAGGGGCCGCATGAAATCTCCGTAACAGCATGTCTCAACGGCACAGGGACCAAGCGTATCCCAGACAGATACCAGCTGTTTGCAAACGCTCCACGAGATCCAGAAGAAGCTGAACGCACAGTGACAGGAGTTTCCCGAGAGTTAGATTCCATAGTAGTCAAACTCACCAGTCAGTAAGTGCATTTCCGGACGGTAAAATTCCTCCAGCGGCTTTTAGTTGTTCTTGCGACGGCTTTTGTAGGACCGCTTTAAGTCTGCCGTCCTCCATGACGAATACGCCATGATTTGATGCCACCTATGAGAACTCATAGGTGGTATTAAAGTAAACAGCGAGAATTTAGTGTCAACTCATGGCATATTGGATACGCGATAGAACATGAGCTCCTTAAGTCTACGTTGGTAAAGTTATCCAGGGGCAGGATTCATCAACGACTTATGTAACATTAACGGAAAATTGTAAGCGAAAAGCTCAGATAACGCGGCTTGTCAAGCGATATGGTGAGCGATAAGCCGCGTTATCTGAGCTTTTCGCTTACAATTCTTCGTTAAAGTTACGTAAGTCGTTGATGAATCCGGCCCCAGATCCACAACTCCCAGGGAAGCTGTCTCCTCACGGTGTGACGGACGTTTCTTGTTAATGACCTGCTTACTTATATTACCGCACTTGTCCTACTTCGAGGCGGGCCCGCTTGCATAGAATGCCACTGCCATTTATTTCTTTCGACTTGGTGATCGGGGTGGACACTGGCTGCCTTAAGATCGTCATGTAACGTGTCCATCCAGCGCTGTCTAGGTCTTCCACGACCTTCCTACATTAAAGATACAGACCTACGGTGCTTTTCACAACGGACTTCTCGATTGCCCGCAGAACGTGATTGTGCCATCTTATGGTTAGATGATCCCCACGCATCTTGTACTGAATGAGAGCGATGCCAAGACGTTGCCGTGTCATCGTTGCGGATGCCGTTCGCTCGTGCAATGCCACTTAAAAACATCTTGTTGTCCATGACACTCAGTCGACGATCGGCTTCCTTTGTCACAGGCCAGCATTCTGATCCACACAATGCCACACGACGAGCTAACATCCGATACAGCTTCGGCTTAAACGACATCGCATCGCGATCGCTGCTCTCGAGTGATTTACTAGGGCTCCGCCCCCACAGTGTCTTGCCGAAAGGGCGGTCCCAGCCGGCTTGAGAGCATGGGAAAGTTGCTGACGTTAGCAAATCGATCTCGTTCGCAATATTAATCGTTCGCGCCACTCACTTCTTCCAGACTCCAGCTCGTCCGGATGGTCATTGTGGGGCTTACTCCTGCACCATACTCTATGCAATGCAGGTGCAGCATCAGGAGAGGGGTGCAAGTCCTAGTGAGCCTTCAGATCACCCTCACGGCCTCGGAAACCAAACAACACCGAACACTCGGGGAACTTCTGTTTCATTTGTCTCCTATCTATCGTATCCTGCTCAGGACGTGGCCGTAATAAATCTGCTCCTTTATACCGTGTGTCTGTGGATGGGATGAGTCCCTGTTGTACCATATTGTGGTCACGTCATATTACATATTGGCTTCGGGTTCATGGTGCACATTGTTATTAATCTGTTGCGTTGTGTACCCCCTGGGCTGACCCCTTAGCCAATGAGCATTTGGATACGTGGGTTGAGGAAGGAAGTGGGTAGGGCCCAGGCTGGAGTTCTATCGTGCAGGAAAGTCAATAGGGTAGAAGAAGGCTAAGAGAAGAAGGGCCATTTTCCCCATGGGTTACTCCTTCTTGGTCTATGTTTGATTGACTCTTGGGTGTCCCCCAGGACAATAAGAGGCTCTACAAGCAGGGCTCAGCTCCACTAGCAGGACTGCCTATCGCAACACTCCCGATCAAAGTCCAGCTACAAAGTATTCCAGTGATGCCCCTCTATTTGAGCCCAGCAGTGATTATGCGGTTGACTTCGTGATGCAATCCTCCGTCGCTGGTAACAGTTGGTTGGGCCTTTGTATTTGAAAGCACTGTTCTAGTCTCTATTGTAGGCAACCAATCAGAGCATCGCTCGAACAAACTCCCGCCAATTGGGACACTGACCGGTACACGCCCCACTGAGTGGAACACCCATCCTGATTGACGGAGCATTCCCGTGTCGCTATGCTGTCCACATTAACAGCATCGGAAACATCAGTCTTGGCAGTTCGACACCGTCCACTGTGACTGAGCCCTGTCTTTGTTCGCTGCTTTGCTAGTTAGCAAAGGGTGTTCTCTCGATTGGTCGTCATAATTGAAATTACTTCCCAAAGGAGAAGCAGATGCAAAGCACATTCCAAAACGATTAACCAGCCTCCACTATTCTTGCCGCTGAAAAGTGGCAATGTCCATGAATTGGCCAAGCACTTGTGGGATCAAACTAGTCTCACAGTGTTACTCACAGAGTTGGCAGTGACTAGTCCCATTGGCATAGGTCACATGTTTCTTGGGAGGCAACACGAATTATGAGAGGCACAGGAAGGCGAAAAGCCAATTTCACAGTAGAAACACAATTTCAACACTAGAGTCAATTCTCCAGGAGGGGCCTGATCAAGGAGGTGAATGCTTACAACAATGGGAGTATGCGGTGCTCCCTTACTACTGCGCCGCATTACCTCCAAATCCGACTCGGTGGCGAACAGGATCATGTCCGAGGTAGAACTACGTTCTTCATAAACCGAAACATCCTCGAGAACGTCAGAAGCAGAGATGAGAACTCCAGCTGGTAGAGTGGAAGGGAGTGATCTGAACGTCAGTAAATTTCTAGCCATTTTGAAGATTTACATAAAAACTACTCCAAGCTCTAAAGTTGCAATCACAAAAAATATACAAGGTAACCAGTTCTTAAGAATGCACCACGTCTTCGTTTGCCACAGTATATCATTGTGGTGCGTTTAATGCTCGCCTAATCTTTACTACTCCACTCTACTGTGCCTCTCAGCCGCACTGACGGCTTCTTAACGGCTTCGCCGTGATAATAACTTCTCATCATCAATTGTATTAGGTTGTCACATAAGTTCTGTCCGATTTTCGACGGCAACTTTACGGTGTGACATCTCAGCAGAAAATAGAGTTTATCAACCAAAGTAAAAACTATTACAATCAGTGCACTTCTGGCAACGATATGCAAGACCACTAATTCCATGTTGGAAGAAATCTGAATTCCTAGAAGCAATGAAACACGTAAAGGCAATTTCGATACCTGCTTCATTTGAAAAGTTTTTCTCCTCGGGAAAACCATCGAGATGTTTGAAAAGACGAAAGTCTGTCAGGGCTAGGTCCAGTGAATAAGCGGGAGGCGGAAGAACTTCAACCCTCAACTGATTTAATGGCCAAATGTGAGACATGCGGACGGGCGTTGCCATGAAGAAGGATCGGTCCTCTTTGATTCACCATTGCAGGACGCATTTCAAGGAACTTTTGGTGAACCACGTCTAATTCACGGCAGCACCTCTCTGTCGTGATGCTTTCACCAGGCTTCAAGAAGTCGTAGTGGATAATACCAATTGCAAACCACCAAACAGTAAGTATGACCTTCTTCGGTGAGGACTAGAGATGGGAAAGTGTTTCGACGGTTCTTCCTCATCCAGCCACCGTGCTGATCTTCCTCGATTGTCGTACACGATCCATTTTTCGTCACAGGTAATTACCCGGTCGAGGAACGGATCGTTTTCGTTGTTTATAATAGGGGAAGAACAGATCTCCGGACGACACCTCTGCTGCTCCTCAGTGAGTTCGTGCGGCACCCACTTCTTTTTCACCTTGTCTATCACCTCTAGGTGCCTCGAAATGGTTTTACAACTGACCTGAAGCTTTCTCCCCATCTCACGCACAGTTATTTTTGGATCGGATTCCACCCTTTCTTTCAGACGTCCGTTATCACGCTTCGGAGGTCGTCCTTAACGGTGCTTGCCTTCGAGACCCACGCCTCAAACACGGAACTTCTGGTACCATCTGTGCACGGTGCGCTCGTTAGCGGAGTCCTCTCTCCTAGCCACGCTGATGTTTTGAGTCGCCTCGCTCACTCTGTGACCAAGCTTTAACTCATGAAGCATTATTACCCGGAAGTGCATTTTTCCACGGTTTCGTCCAGCACCTTAAACAATGCAATGCTCGCAACTTTTTAAAAGCAGTATAGTAAGTTTTATAGTGCGAAACAAGCACTACAAAACAGTATACAACTTATCTACAATTACTTTTTTCATTCATAAAAAAACAATCACAAATTAACGCATATCGGAATTGGACAGTACTTATGTGACAACCTAATAGCTGCCACCTGCGTCAAGATTTCCTCAGGAAGAACATCTTAACTACGTCGATTGGGGCAAGTTAGAAGAAAATCGAAAAAATGAACTTCATCTGGATAAAATAGATAATCTGATCAATATCGATTGACGGCGATCGATACTTCAAAGGTGAAATTCAGATTTGTGTTCAGCGACTTCGGTTACCCCTAGGGTTAAACTTCGAGCCTCTTGAGTGGCATCCACAGAAAATCGATAATTTGTTCAATATCGATTGATGACGACCTGTACTTCAAAACGAACATAGATTCGCGTTCAGCGACCTCTACTACTCCAGCGCTGAAGATTCGGACCGTTTGAACGTCATCCACAGAAAATCGATAATTTGAACACACACACACGCACACACACACACACAGATACACACACAGATACACACACACACACACAAACAAACACACACACGCACGCACGCACGCACGCCCATTCCTTTATACATAGTAGGATAATAGGCCGGTCGTATAGGCCACATGTACATTCAAATGGTCTCCACGATATCCCATAGAAATAGAACGCGTGCCGCATCCCACAAAGGATTGAGAAACGACGTTCTTTTAATTTTATCCTTCAATAGACAAAGCAAAAAACATTTTTAGAGAGTACCTATAGCAACGAAGCTTCATTTCCAGCAACGTAGCCCCATTTGGTAGGGTTGCAAACACCTTTCCAAAAGCGGAGAGGTGTGGTGTTCGCTGTGACAGACCGCCGGAATGGATAAGCAGCACCTGAAAGACAAATCGGTTTCCTTTTTGAAAGATGGCTCGCTATTGCATCAGGCGCAGAAAACAACTGCACCCTTCACCGTATACCTATAGCAACGGAGCTTCATTTCGAGCAAAGCACCGTTCGTGCTCTTGCAAGTTTGGTTTTTTAAAGAGAATCAAACGAGATCTCAGCGCAATGCGCGTTCGCGTAAGGTGGTGCACCATGTATTAGGTCATTGCATATGAAATGGCCGATTTTGCTACCTTAATTTCTGATCGATTTTCGTGGCTACGAATGTGCGCGTTTCAAGCACTGTATATAGTTTCTGAAAGCACAGAATCTCCGCTTTCTTAGTATGTCTAGCTTTTGTGACATAGTTGCCCTTTGCCGAGTTTCTGACGTCGCTTTTACAGTACGAATCGACAAGATATCCGGGTACTCTACTTATTTGAATGTGAAAGTTGACTCAAGGCAGCTCGTAACAGCAACGCTGCATTTTGGGAGAATTTCGCTGAGGAATGCACAATTCGCCACTGGTTCGAAAGATCTCGATCTGGAGACGAAAGCGTCGAAGATGAAGACCGAGGTAGGCCACCATCACTCCTTAACGACGATCAGCTCAAAGCCACGATGAAAGCGGATCCGCGTCAAACTGTGAGAGAGCTGGTACAGCATTTCGGCGTTGACGACAGCACAGTCGCCACTTGAATGCGACCGGAAAAGTGAAGAAATTGGATGAATGGATCTGCAATAACCCGCCACGCAGTTGGTGAAGCGCCACGATACCTGTCTTTCGTTGAGGCTGCGCAATTTAAAGGAGCATTTTTTTTTTTTGGAAGCGGTAGTGATATTCGATAAAAAAGGGACCCTTCATGACAATTGCCGTCGCTCTACACAATGGCTGGACAAAATGTGAGTGCCAAGGAGATGCCAAAGCCAGGTCTCCATTCAAAAAAGACCATGGTGACCGTATGGTGGACAATTCTACTATAAATAAAAGATTTAGCCTGTCTGTCTGTGTCTGTCGAACCGGCACATGAATGGATAACCTGTCGGTGACACTAAAGTGCAAAGACTGGAAACTGACGGAAATGGCCTGATTCGACAAATGGATGGGGATTCGAGTTGAAGGCCTATATCGATTAATATTATCGATCGTTTGGTTGGCGCCATCGGTTTTCGCCGAGATTTGACCGATAGGGGTGAGAGTCACGTGAGTGTGCTGGCCGGTGGACGGACTTCTCTTCGGGTGGAACCGTCGGTCAGACGACCAGTATCGATCGATGTTATCGATTTCCTACCCGTGCTACCGGATTTCGCCCAAATGTAACAGGTGGGGTGGAATGTGATGGCTGATAGATGGACTCCATACAAGGTGTAAAATAACCACACCAGTATTGATCAATATTATCGATTTTTCGATGGGCTTCATAATATATACAAGGACACGCGTCTCTCCCTCTGTTCCAGTCCTTCCATTCGTCCGACCTAACAGCCTCCGAAAACTGATGCGGAGGTCACCTATCAGTTCAGCAGTATCGATTGATCGACAAACCTCTATCGGTTTTATCGATGTTTCTGCAGGTTAGATATTCCGGAGTCAGAGTCGCATAAATGCTGGAAAAGCTGCGTGCCAACTGTTTGAGGACTATCCTACGCTGTGTAATAAGCGAATCCAGTTTTTTCTTCTTTAATGGGGATTATAAAAGGCCTAAGGAAGAAAACGAGAGCTGCCGCGTCCATGGCATTCTATTTTCGGATTTTGAAGCGAAGCCCCCAATCAGACGACCTAATGGTCGCTGAACGTCTGGTTGCTGGTAGGGTCCATTACAAGTTCTTGAAGACTGAAGAGACTATCACAGCGGAGAAGTACTGTGGCAAAATTGAAGTGATCCGCCAGAAGTTGGTTGAAAAACAGCCGTCTTTGGTCAATCGAGGAGGCCCAATCATACTGCAAGGCAACGTTCGTCCGCACATTTCAAAAACCTTTGTCCAGAAACTGGATGAATTGGGATACGAAACTCTGCCACATCCAGTGTGTTCACCAGATCTGTCCCCTACCAAATACCCTTTTTCCAAGCATTTAGACTGTCGTGTGAATTGATAAAAAATTAGATTGGAGAGGTTGATTCCATCACCGCTCCTGCCGTGATGGAATCAACCTCTCCAATGATCTCGACGTCTACCTTGCTTGGTAACATTATCACTCTCTCGTGCTTGTCAGGAGACATGATGCTACTATCAGGTGCTATATAAGCAGGACAACCACCCGAGAGGCCTCACTTCAGTCCTCCTCCCCGGAGAGAAGAACTTCAACCGGACATCGACTACGACGTCAGTTCTTCAGCATAGAAGTGCTCCCCCTATACCAGTACCGCTGGTGTGGACGCGGTTCAGTTTCCCAAGAAGGAACCTAGCGCTCCTTTCACCGGGCTCCTCTGGGCAGCCGAATCGAGCCTTGCCTAGGCAGGTGCTTCGGCGAGTTGCGAGCAGGAGCAGAAATGAGGCGCACGGCTGTGCCCCTAATCAGCGCAGCGTCACCCTTTCAGTGAGTGCCACCTAACTTTGCGTTTTTCAGGTCGCAAATGAAGTCGATTGCCGTTCTTTGCGCTTTTTCTCTGCTTGGAATATGCCTCGCGCTCGGGGGGCCCAAGTGGTGCAGGGACAAAGATGTGAGTTCCTCTTGTCCAGAATCGCTGAGAGGGCACCTTGTAGGTGCAACGTCTTCAGCAGGTCCAAGCAGTACATCTCGAATGAAATGTCTGTTTTCAGCCGAAAATCTTGAAAAAATTCCAAAAATGGGAGCTCGCACTGTTATGTGGAGATGATTATGAACCGGAAAGAAAGCAAGAAAGAGTTGCAAGGTCGATCAGTAGTGGCATGAGGAGTGTGCCCATTATCCAGGCACAGGGCGTAGAGAGAAGAGGAAGGATTCGTCGTGAGGTGAGATTATCGTCCGGTATCATTCGACAAAGGGCAGAAACGGATCAAAGGTCTTCTCAGGACACGAAGGAAGCGCTCCCTGTTATACCGATAAGGCGCCGTGTTAAAAAGCCGATACGGCGACGTCCAAAGCCCAAGACGCAGAAGACTGAGAAAGCAACGGGTTACCTCCGCCCAGTGATCATGGGGTATGAGGACGATTGAAGAAGCAACCGTTTTTTTCCGAGTGTTTGAGTGAACTGCAATAAATATTGCGGTCAGTGTTGATGTAGAACTGCATAAACAGCTTAAGATTGGGCGCAAAGTGGCTCTGGAAGGTGGTCATCTTGCGTTGAATGATTATCCACCTTTGTAAGAAGGCGTATGAACGCTCATTTATAAGGAAAGTAGCTTAGCCCAGTTCACTACAGGAGAAGAACACACCAGTGCGACGTAAATTTTTCGTTTAGTGCAACGAAAAATGTTCAGTAGGGCGGCCTCATACTATGTATGACCCCTCCGAGCCGCTTTGCGAGATTGTTGCACTGGGCAGAGCATCTGGATTTCTCCTAACGGATCTAAGGTATTTCACGGTGCTCTATGGTCCACAAGAGTGGATCTATGGCAACTAAAACCAGGGGTCGGATTCATCAACGACTTACACAACTTTAACAGAGAATTCGCAGCGGAAAGCTCAGATAACGCGGCTTATCGCTCACCATATAAGTCGAGATATCAGGGCTATCAGGGATTAATTTTCTCTGTTAAATTGCTGTCAGTCGTTGATGAATCCGGCCCCAGATCGGAATAGATCTTGAGGCACACCCGCGCTGCTCGTGTGGAAACTGCTTTCGTTGCCCAGGGGGAGTCCGCAGATAGGTTCTGCGCCCAGCTGCATCTGCGGACTCCCCCTGGGCGGCGAAAGCAGTTTCTACACAAGCAGCATGGGTGGACCACACCCCGGAGAATCAGGCTAGGGAAAGGACTTCGGGAGATGGGTTCCGCAGAGGCGCACAGAGCTGGAAAAATGCCACAGAACACCAGGAAATTGTGCAGACGTCAAAACCTCTCAAACCCCAACCAGTCAATAGCTGGTAATGGATCAACCATTCAAGCAAGCTGCGCAATGTTTATGATGTTTCTGTGCGTCCAGGGGCCGGATTCAACAAAATTACTGCAGTAACTTTAAAGGCTCGAGCACACTTTGCTGCTTTGCTGCGGCAGCAATGATGAAGGATGTCATCGAGCTGCTGCTGCATTTGCTGAGCGGCAAAGGCAGCGCCGCAGTCATGGACACACTTTGCTGCGGCAGTGAGGGCGGTTTTACTGCCGCAGCAAGAAATGTCGAAGAACATTTCTTGCTGCGGCTGCTGTTTGCTATCCCTATCATTATCCGTATCATTTGCGAAAGCAGCGTGCACCCTCATTTGCTGCTCGAGCCGGGTTTACTGCAGCAGCGAAGTGTGCTCGAGGCTTAACGGAGAATTGTTAGCAAAAAGCTCAGCTAACGTGGTTTATCAAGCGATATGGTGAGCGATAAGCCACGTTATCTGAGCCTTTCGTTTACAATTCTCCGTCAAAGTTACTGCAGTAACTTTGATGAATCCGGCCCCAGGTTGTTAGGTAGAACTATTTATTCGCCTGGCGTTTCGACCGTTTTGCCGCCTTCAGAGGCCTGAAAATGGCCAACTAGCAACCTCGAGGCGCATCGAACAAGTAGTTTATTCCAGTTCCGACGCGTTCTTATGCCATGCATCTATTCCGATCTGGCTCTAGTGGTCTTAGCAATTCCCTGATCCGCAATAGTGGAAAACTTGAAAGCGAACTACCACAGCCAAAGACAATGCACTGACTTCAGATGGATGTTGTCTTATTGAGCTGGTAGCCAAAGTTGTTATCACATTTATTTATCATTTGGACAATGCACTGAATTGGCCTTGGATAGAACAGCGCTCGGATCCGTCCGGTGCTACTTATAACTACCCCCTACTGCCATCCGAATTGGGGTTGATGTGCAGGTTTGCGGCATACTGTAGCATGTGATTGCTGCCATTGCTCGGGGACTGCGTCGACCAATACGTGGACATTCCGTCGTTGCATAATCCCTGGTGAGGAACGAAAGCGGTTTTAGCACGAGCAGCTTGGATGGCTCACACCGCGAAGTCCATGTCCTAGCCTGGTTCCAGCTTCAATGGGTCTTATCCTTATCGGGGCTGTCTGTAGGTTTGCGACCCAGTGACAGGAACGTGCTCCGAGGACAAGGTACCACAGTATTATAAAAATCCGACTCCTGACTTTGACACCGTAACCCAGTGCTCCATTGAATGAATTACAAAACTCAACCAGAATTTGCTGCTACCGTAATCCAGTATGATATAGCCATTATCACCACCAAACCTGTTTACGCAACAACCACCAACACAAAGGGCAGTCTTCTGGCATTTTCCTATCTTGTCGGTTACAATATGGTTAGTATCAAAAAGTAAAGCCCAGTGCACGTACTTATCCAAATTAATTTCAGACAAAAAAGAGCAGTAGGGACAGCAGCTCCACCGCTTAGGCATAAAATGGTTCAGGGTTTTATCATCAGGGTCACCTGTTGCAGTTCCCTAAGGATGTGGTGATACAGGAAAATCGAAGGCTTAGGCGCTAAGTTGTACTGAATTATAGAAATTAACCAAAATTTGCTGGTGCCTGCCTGCCAATCCTGCCGACTAGGATGTTGGATTGGATAAGTATGTGCACTAGGCTTTATTTTTTGAAACAAACCATATTGCAGCCGTCATGATACGAAAATGCAAAACAACCGCACTTTGTATTGGTGGTTGTTGCAATCTTTGGTGGTGATAATGGCTATATCACACTGGATTACGGTGGCAGCAAATTCCGGTTGAGTTTTGTAATTCATTCAATGGAGCGCAGGGTTACGGTGTCAAAGTCAGGGGTCGGATTTTTATAATACTGTCAAGGTACCGGGTGATGTGCTGATTCGGGGATACTGTAGCAGGCTCGTGGGAACATTAAGACGGCAGTAGGGATCCCACTATATATTCGCTAATCCGTCGGTAATGTTGTAAGTCACGAGAAGGGGGACTGAAGCCAAGAGATGCCTACGACAGTGCGGCGTATGCCAGCCGAGTCTTCTTTGTGCTTAACCATGGGAGACTGCTGGCGAACTATATCCTTGGCGAGGGATCGTCCAAGTTTACGATATTTTGAGCGGGCAACGCGTCAGTGTATGGATGAGTGCCAGAAATGCCGAAAATCAGGAGACGTGCCGCAGACGTCGTCCAATGTACGTAGGGCTTCAAAATACGTGCCAAAGACGTCGTCCATAGTGCATCGGGATTCAGAAGGCGTGCCAAAGACGTCGCCCATCGTGCGTAGGGATTCAGAGTAAGGGAGACCAGTAAAGGGGGTCATTGAAGAGGAGACCATAAACTGGAACCAGCAAAAGGGACCACTGGGGGGGGGGGGGGGAGGGGGACTAACAAAGGAGGTCCAGTATTTTGTTTTAATATCGGTCAACGTGTGTTGGGCTTCTGAAGACCTTCTACAAACGTCGTGTCACGTGCCAGGGTGCAGAAGGGTCATGGATGTCGTGGTAACGTGCTGACACTTGCGCCAGGACTCAACAAATGTGTCACATATGTTATGCAGCATGCGTCGGGATTCTGAACACGTGGTAAAGAGTCGTATAACGTGCGTTCAGATCCAGAAGATGTGCCACAGATTTTGGGCGGCATGCGTTGGATTTTCGGGACGGCTTTTAAAGGCCTCACGCAATGAGAATGCGCGTGCGTGACTCTCACCACTCTCCGTTTCTCTACCGGCACATGGGCAAGGAGGTATTTGGCGTCGGGGAGGGGGGGGGGGAGGTTAGGAGGGAGAACGACTACAGGAACCGAAGGAGTATTATTGCCGTCGGACATTAAATGATATTGACCGTCGACCAATACCGATTGATTTTATCTGTTTCTGCCGATTAAGCACTTCGGATTGGGACTTTCGTGATCTGTTCCTTGCCATGTAGAATGGGTGGTTTGGAGAATAAACCGCGTACATGATACAAAGGATGAGCATGCTTCATAGGAGCATTTTTGAAGGTTCTGCCCGACCAAATCCGGTCATACTATCCTACTATATATAAGGCCTATGGTATAGTCTCGCGGGAGTATCCGCGGGACGTCCGCGGACGGAAGGTGCACCGCGGAAGGCGGTCGCCGACCAGTACGATCGGCGGCCGACACTGAATGATAATCGCATTGGAGCGCGCTCATCATTCCTTGAACTAGGAACGTTCCAAGTTCACGGAATAGGTCGCTTTCGAATTGGCCCACGTTTATTTTTTGATAACATTCTTGATAACACTGACCGACAACCTCCCGCGGTGCATTGCACCGCGGGAGGTTGTCGGTCGGCGGGGTCGGTCGGCGGATGGGAAGTATACCAGCCCGTCCACCGACCGCCACCGACAATCCGCGGGAAATGGGCGTTGCGGACTGCGGCTATTGGGCGCGCGTTGGGTCCTGGCTAGATTATTCCCGTTCCGCGGATACTTCCGCGGGACTATACCATAGGCCTAAGCGAGAACGGTCGTTTGTCTGTGGGTGAGTGACTGTGTGGGTGTGTGTTTGTTTGCACAGAAGTGCTGAAGGAGTGTGTTGGGAGGAAGTATGGGGAAGGGGGGGGGGGGTGGGGGTTGTAGTTGTCACCAGTTGTCAACTGTTGTAGTTGTCGACAGGCGTTCATGTCCAAACGACATGTCACCAATGTCGCGCAAAGGACGTTCAGGTTGAGAAAAGGTGTCACCGATGTCGCGCAAGGGGTGTTCGGGTTCAGACGATGTGTCACTGATGTCGCGCAAAGTAGGTCCGGCTTGAGAAGACGTCACCGACGTCGCTCATCAGGTGCCTGGATTCAGAAGAGGTGTCACCAATGCCGCGAAAGGGCTTCCAGATTCAAACGACGTGTCACGGATGTCGTGCAAAGCATGTTCGGGTTGAGAACACATGTCACCGACATTGTTCAACAGGCGTCCGGGTTCGGAAGAGGTGTCACCGATGTCGCGAGAGGATTCCGGATTCAGACGACGTGTTACCAGTGAAGGCGGGACCAGTAATGGGGACCGGTGAAGGGTAGGGTTCTAGTAAGGGCGACCGGTAAAGGGTTGACCAATAAAGGAAGGACCACTGAAGGTGGGAGGAGCAATGGGGACCGGCAAGGGGAGGGAACCAGTGAAGGGGAACCGGTGAAGAAGGGGAGAGGGGTCCAGTGAAGGGAGAACCGGTAGAATGTTGACCAGTGAAGAGGGGACCAGGTGAAGGGGGACCGGTGAGGAAGGTTCCAGTAATGGGAACCGGTGAATGGGGGAAAGGGGTCCAGTGAAGGGGAACCGATGAAGGAGGGGGAGGGGACAGGTGAATGGGGGACCGGTGAGGAAGGGACCAGTAATGGGGACCGGTGAATGGGGGGTGGAGCGGTCCAGTGAAGGAGGACCGATAGAGGGTGACCAGTGAAAGAGGGAACACGGTGAAGGGGACCGGTGAGGAAGGTACCAGTAATGGGGACCGGTGAATGGGGGTGGAGGGGTCAAGTGGAGGGTAGACCGGAAAAGGGTTGGTGAATAAAAGGAGGACCACTGAGGATGGGACCAGTAATGGGGATCGGTGAAGGATAGGGGGACCAGTGAAGAGGGACCAGTAAAGCGAGGTCCAGTGAAGGTAGGAGCAGGAGTAGGGGTCGATGAATGAGGGGACCAGTGAACAGTGAACGGTGAACCGGAAAAGGGCTGACAATAAAAGTGAACCAGTAATGGGGGATCAGTGAGGGTGAGACCGGCGAAGGAGGGGGGTCCATTGAAGGGGAGCTGTAAAGGGTTGACCAATAAAGGGGAGAGCAGTAAAGGTGGGACCAGTAATGGGGAGTGGTGAAGGGGGGAGGTCCAGTGAAGGGGGGTACCAGTGAATTACCAGTCAGGAGGTGACCGGTAAGGGAGCCAAATTAATGGAAGACCATTTAAGGGGGTTCAGTGAAGGGTCCAGTAATAGAACCATTAAAGGGGGGACCAGTGAAGGGGACTAGTGAAGGAGATCAGTGAAAGGAACCAATAAGGGGACCAGTACTTTCTCTCAGTGTCGTCCAACGTGGCGTCAGAAGACGTGCTACAGACGTCGTACCACGTGTGTCGGGTGTAAAAGACGTGTCGTAGACGTCGTGACATATGCGTCCGGACTCAGCTAATGTGTCACAGTCGTTGTCCAATGCGCATCCGGATCCAGAAGACGTGCTACAGATAAAGCCTCGAGCACACTTCGCTGCCGCTGCAAACCCGGCTCGAGCAGCAAATGAGGGTGCACGCTGCTTTCGCAAATGATAAGGATAAAGATAAGGATAGCAAACAGCAGCGCGCGCCTAGAAATGTCGGTTGACATTTCTTGCTGCGGCAGCAAAACCGACCCCGCTGCCTCAGCGAAGTGTGCTCACGGCTGCGGCGCTGCCTTTGCCGCTCAGCAAATCAGTCAGCAGCTCGATGATATCTTTCATCATTGCTGCCGCAGCAAAGGCAGCGAAGTGTGCTCAAGCCTTAAGACTGTACAGCATGCGTGAGGGATGAGTAAAGGAATGGGAGTAATGTTATTCCCGCCGGACTATGAACTGCATCGAGCGGTCTACCAATACCAATTGATTTCATTTGCGTTTCCGCAGAATAGGCACTTCGGATGTGCGATAGGGGGTGGGATGGCCTCATAGGAGCAGTTTTGAAGATTCTGTCCTACCGTATCCCGCTATACTATTCTATATAGCAAAACCAATTTCTTTGCTCTAATGAATGAAAAAAGTCCTAAAGAGGACAAGAAGACGGTCGGGGTGTTCTATTCTCCGGGATTGGGGGCGAAGCCCCAACCAGACGTTTGGCGGCCAGTAGGCACGTATGTACAACCAGTTTTCCATCCTTCCATGTTGAATGAGCTACATATGAGCCAGGAGGGGAAGACTTCAGGAAGCTCCATCCTGACCGGAGGGGGCATATGCTGATTTACGTCTCCAATCCCTTGCTTAATTTCCAAGGAGAGCATCAACTGCCGTCCCATGATGTGAGGCTTCCCTTTAAACTCAGAGATGTGGTTGTGTAGCATGTGATTACATACGCAACTGGCAGTTCGCTGCTGCCCCTCCCGACCAGAGGTAGGTGGAATTTTGGAATCTATCCTAGTCGGTGGGGAGAGGGGTGAGCACATATCTAAGAACCGTGTAATCAATTAACATGAGACTCACGAATCCCCTTAAAGGGAACAAACAAACAAACAAACATAGTCGCGGTTGTGAAGCCGTCTCGGGGGGCAAACCGCATTTAAATACAGCTGACATGTTATAAGGGATCTGTCATAGTGAGGGGGGAGACACATCAGGGGGGGGGGGGCAGCAGGACAGCACCTCCTGGAAAACTTGGTGTACCGGTCACCTGGTGATTTTCGCTCACGAAGGCTTGACGAGCGCGTAAACAAATGGATCCTGTGAGACGCCAGGGAAGTGTCAATTGCGCACAGGATGTACTGATAAACGAGAGCACACTATGGCTGATTTAACGCCGTATCTCTCGCAAGCAGTGGATTTTTTGGGCACCTCTGGCACGTCACATAGCAGCACGCGCAAGCGCGCACACAGCGTCAAGATACTCATGGCCATTCCAGCATTTCCCCACAAACAGCACGGATTGACGCATTCTCTGTGTAGCACCGCTCCTGACGTGAATAAATCAACCTCTCCCATCATCTCGTCCTCACCCTTGCTTACTGACCTTATCACACCTCCGTGTAGAGTATGTTTTGTCAGGGGATACGATGCCACTATCAGAGCTATATAAGCAGGTCAACCATCCCGGAGACCTCACTTCGTCCTTGCCAGGCAGAAGAATCTCAACCGGACATTTCTACGACGTCAGTTCTTCGCCATAGGAGTGCTCTACCTGGGTCACCAAGGTGGACGCGTCCGGCCCTCTCAAGAAGGAGCCGGCGCTGCCTTTATCGAGCTCCTCTGGCCGGGCGAATGGAGCTTGTCTAGCCATGCGCTTCGGCAACTTCTGAGCAGGAGCAGAAATGAGGCTCACCGCTGTGCCCCTAATCAACGCAACGTCACCCTCTCAGTGAGTGCCACCCAACTCCGAGTTTTTCAGGTCGCCAATGAAATCGTTTGCCGTTCTTTGCGCTTTTGCTCTGCTCGGAATATGCCTCGCTCTCGGGCCCAAGTGCAGGGGCAAAGATGTGAGTTCCTCTTGTCGAGAATCGCTGAGAGGGCACCTTGTAGGTGCAACGTCTTCAGCAGGTTCAAGCAGTGTATCTCGAATGAAATGACTGTTTTCAGCCGAAGATGTTCGAAGGACTCTCGAAGATGGAGATCGCCATGATATGTGGAGATGATGATCAATCGGAAGGAAAGCAAGGAAGGGTTGCGAGGTCGATTAGTAGTGGCATGAGGAGTGTGCCCATTATCCAGGCGCGGGGCGTAGCAAGAAGTGGAAGGATTCGTCGTGATGTGAAGATATCGCCCGTTGTCGCGGGACGGGTATCAGAAACGGGTGACAGCTCTCAGGATACGGAGAAAGCGATCCTCGCGGGAAAGTACCGTATAAAACGCATGCCGTTAAAGCGCCCTCCAAGATGGAAGCCCCGGAAGATGACAAGGCGCCGTCCAATCCAGGAGAGTGAAAACGCTTGAAGAAGAGACCGGTTTTTTTCCGAAAGTTTAAGTGAACTGCAATAAATATTGCGGTCAGTGTTGACGCAGAACTGCATAAAAATCTTTGAAGATTGGTGCACTGGGGGGTCCATTTGCATTTCTGCTCGTAGAGAAACGCTACTTCACAGTGTTGTTTGATCCGCAACAGCGAAAAACTTAAAAACGAACTACCACAGCCAAAGATAACACACAAACTAGCCCATGATAGAACAGCGCTCGGATCTATCCGGTCTTATAACTAATCCCCTGCTGCCGTTCGAATTGGGGGTTGGTGTGCAGGATTGCGGGACACTGTAGCATTGCTGCTGTTGTGTCGTGGATTGCGTCGCCCCCTCGTGCATCCGGTCGATGCGTAATCCCCGTTGAGAAACGAGAGCGGTTTTAGCACAAGCAGCTTGGATGGCCTAACCCCCTACGGGAATTGCTAAGATCACTAGAATCCTAGAACCAGATCGGAATAGACGCGTGGCGTATGAACGTTCAGTTGGTGCAGGAACACACTCGTTCCACGCGAATCCACACGAGAGCTGCGTCAGCCTCCTCGTGGGCATTCCACCGATGTGTATCGGCTTCTTGTATGCCTGCGGTGCCCTACCGCAAGACGGGTCGTGGTGCAGTGGATGGGGACCGTCTCGTGCGATAGAGGTCGGGGGGTTCGGTTCTCCTGCGCGGCGGGAATTTTGCATTTCAGCTGACTGATTGAGATTTGAGCGGTTTTGACGTTTACATCATTTTTGAGTGTTTTGTGCGTATTTTTGCAGCCGTCTGAGCTTCTGCAAATCCCAGCTCCGGACTCCCCCGGCGACGAAAGCAGTTTCACGAGCAGCTTGGATAGCACACACCCCCGAAGTCCCTTCCCTAGCCTGGTTCCAGCTTGGATGGGTCTTATCCTTCCTGGAGGTGTCTGTAGCTTTGTAGTCCAATGACAGGAACGAGCTCCAATGACAGCGTCTTGGGTAATGAGCAGATTTGTGGATACTGTAGGAGGCTCGCAGAAAGATTCAAACGGCAGTAGGGGATTAGTTATAATTGCTGTCGATCTGTCGTCGCTGAGGTAGCCTTTGCTCATGCTTTTTGACTTTTTGGCAGCGTAAAATTGAGCGTGAACGATTCTTGCGGATGCTACGCCATGATGTACAAAACGACCACCCAATGAGAAATCGGCAGGCGACACTGAGCCGACGATGTCTTCAGAACCATGCCACGCCATTGTCGCGGATGACGTCGTTCAGGTAGGGAAGTGCCGAATCCTGTTGCCTCGTTAGGCCAAGCACACTTCGCTGCCTTTGTCGCAGCAAAGGTCTTGGTACTCTTGGTTTCGCGTTCTAGATATGTTCACTCAGATCTCAAATGCTAAATATCCAGTTGCCATATTGACCGGCTACAATGTGGCACCCTGTTATCCTCTGAGGGCTCCCGTCTTCACAGTGCACATCAACGGAGCATCGGTGAGAAACATCTCCAAATTTTTACCATCGAAGCAGCGCTGAACTGCCAAAGCTGTCGTGTGCCTGCCAAATCAGTAGCCGAGGCCAATGAATCGGAAGGGGACACAAACGCTGCGGACTTTCGGAATCAGTCATGGTCTGGGCCGCTGACGCACCTATGCGTGAAAGTCACCGTTGTTCTTCGTCAAAAAGGGAGAGAAAGTGGCTACAAAATCTATTTGGAAGATTCAAGTCAGTTTCTTTAGGCCTCAGTTGGGCGGTGCCGAGGATGTGAGCTGTTACAACGATGTTTTGTTGCGATCAAAACTTCTAGCGCCGGGCGGGACTCGAACCCGCACCTCCCTCTGACCAGGCGGGAATGCTCTACGCCATTACACCACCGGCGCTGTTTGATCGAGCGCAACATCCACACCTCGTGGGACCCATCATCACTCACTCGTATATCAGGATGAGCCGGTCGCTGATATCAGTATGGAACCAGTTAAGCTGCAGGTCTTGATAGAAATGATTCAAATCAGTTTATTCAAGCCTCAATTGGCTGGTACCGAGAATGTATGCTGTTACAACGATATCTTTTTCATCCCGACATACGAGTGAGTGCTGATGGGTTCCACGAAGTGTGGATGTTGCGTTCGAAAAAAAAACAGCGCCGGTAGTGTAAGGCCGGCAGCAGAGTTTTGCGGGTGCCGTGGACCCGCCATGACAACGGCAGATGGTGCGGCGCTGGGAGGGTTACTGTACGCAATACTGCGTACTTTTGCCGGAAGCTGCGACCTCTGGGAATGTGAAAGATGTAGTAAGCAAAACGCTTTTTCTTTTGTGAAGAAGCGTTTTCTAAGTCAAGTTAGAAGTTCTTGAATCTAAGCCCCGAAATCTAATAGAACACTTCTTATAACTCAACAGTTCTGAGCCATTTTGCGCTTGCTCTCACTTTCGTCGTTCTACCTCCCCTAAAAGTTCCTCGCTTGACAAGCAGCTCGAAGATAATGTGGTAGCCCTTGTAATGACAGCATTCCCCCCGATGCCTTGTTGAGTCCGGGAGATCTGTCGGATGCAGTTATAGCTCACACGAAAAAGAACGGTCTGCTTTGTTGTTGCATTTCTGTGCAAAGGTCTTCCCTAAACCTCAGACGACTAACTTGTGACTGGAAGGCCACGGAGATTTTCAGTGCAATTAAGGTCACCTATATCGTGCTAAGGTTTTTTGCGTTGCGTTCTAAGTGCAGGATTCCACACCCCTCTATTTGCCGACACTAACGGTAATTATATTGTTGGTTGTCAAGCTCCTTTATGGACAGAAGTTATGCACCAACCTACTATACCCCTAGCATGTAGATTCGTTTTAAAAAAACATTTAGAATAGATGAACCATAAAGGAGACCCTTCTATCACGCCCTCCGGCGAGTTTCACCCGCAGCTCCTGGCGCTGTGGGTGAGAGCCGTCGTGAACTGCAGCAGCCCTCGAACACCTTTGCGTGCAGCGGCTCCGCGACAACTCGTCCGCGCCGCGGCTTCCACCATAGTGGCAGCGTGGGTCCCACTGCGGCGGGAGCGATATGGACGAGTTCTCCGGGTGCTGCCGCGAGACTTTGTAGAGGCCCTAATGGCGTACAGCATTCCCGCCCGGTCAGAGGGAGGTGCGGGTTCGAGTCCCGCCTGGCGCTAGAGGTTTCGATCGCAACAAAACATCGTTGTAACAGCTATTTGGAAGATGTTCTGGAAAAGATTTTGGTCCCCTGGACCAGCACGATCTTCACCGTTCATGTTACGGCGGGATTCGGCGCCTCCTAATAAATGGAAAATCATGCAAGACCGCAACCAGCTTGCTGACTCTATCAGCCAGAAGAATGGCCTCCGTATAGCCCCGACCTCAACTCTGCGCACTTCTCTATTTGGTCCTACTTGGAGACCGAGGCCTACTCTAAGGCCTATGGTATACTCCCGTCCACCGCAGCGACGCGACATTGCACAGCGACGGCGATGCCTCGCGATGCGTGGTCGAAACAAGTGCAAAAATAGTGCACGACGGTCGCGGAAGTATGTTCCGCTCACGCCACTCGGAGGTATAACACGGAGTACAGTTTTCACTCACAGTTGCCCCGAGCCCGTCGCCGGTGCGTCGCGGGAGTATACCGTAGGCCTAAAAACATCATTCAGTCGACTCGCTGAAAGAAAAGCCTCTGAAGGCGTGGGAAGAGGTGTCAACAGAGTACGTGTGTGCCATGCTGAATGCCCTCCTCGTCGTCTGAAGACCTGTGTCCGTGCCAGAAGAAGTCGTTTTGGGATCTGATGATGTGATCGTGTTTGTAAATGCGTTGGTTCAGACACACTAAAATTTCGTCTTCCAATCTCCTTTTCCCGTTCTTATAACGGTGAGCACTCAGAACGTAAATTTGGCACAGCCTGTACAATCTTGTTTTTCTGTGATGCTGAAGATATCACACCCGTGCAGGGTCAAGCAATAGGTTCGATTATCGGACAGTGGTACCGTTTTGAAGTAGGGGGTCATGCTGACGAAAAGTCTTGGCCACGAGAAAGAATTGTTCTGCTGTTATTTTTCAGGATTTCAGGTTTCGGCAGCCAGTCTAGAGCTGGGGACCCATCTAAAATCTTTTCCACAACTAACGCTTCACCATAGACAAAACAGACTGAGGTTTGCTCCTGAATAGCAGTGTAGGTACCATTTTCACGCCAAATTCGACGCTCTTCTATACATCCTTAATGCTCCTGAAACCAAAATGTAAACGTTTCAAATTGAAATGATCTGCACACAGATAAAACTAGAAATCCAGCCACCCCAACGACTGATAATTTTATAAAATTTCCTTTTTTTGAGGAAAAAGGATGAATTGTGTTTAGTTTCTAAGCGCAACAAAGCAGCAATCATTCAGCGCAGAAAAATCCGAGATCGCGCCATGCAGTCGAGAAGCTCGTCGCTGTTTTTATTTGAATTATAGCGTAAGTGCTGCTAATATGAAGAATCACAGTAGGATATGAGTGCTCTTTACAACTGTTTCTGTTGTAACGTTTACAGGTGCGAAACTCAATGCGAACAGAAATTTCGGTCTCAATCGAATAAAAATCGCGACGTCTTCGACGAGGGCATGGCGCAATCTCTCTTTTATCAACAGAAATGGCCACCTTCCTGCTCCTCGAAACAAGGTTTAAACCATCATTTTCCCTCAAAAATAGTAATTTAATAAAATTTCAAACAATGTTTTCCCTTATTGGGCAACTGAATTAAAGCTAGCAGAAAGTCACACGAAAAAATTTTTGGGCAAAAAATTATTCTAACTTTTTTGGAGTTTCTATTTAATGTAGAAGGAGCCCGTTTTGGTTTGGAAGATGTTCGGTTTGATTTGAAAAGCATTACGCTTCTTTAGAGGAGTGTCTAATTTGGCGTTGAAGGCGTCCAATTTCAAGTTAAATGGTAATTTTGTCCGCGTATAACGTTTTATTTCAAGAGCTTTAGATAAATTCCTTGAACTATAAGGAGGAAACTCATCGTGGACCCCCCTTCTACACTTCCATTAAATTCTGTAGCTCATAATCGGTTGTTCTCTCCAGAAGTCTTAATCATCAACCGCTTACCGCCCTCTAACGGTGAAAATACCGACAAACCCCCTGATATGACATTAATCAGCATCAGGTTTGGCGGTACTTTTCACCGTTGTCGGCCGGTAAGCGGTTAATTCATCTGGCGTATTTTCCCAGAATGTCACGCTATTCGTTTTGGCGTTCCCACGTACTGCTCGCACTCTGGCCTCGCAGGGTAAGGTGAAAATGGGATACTGCTGTCAAGACGGCGATGTTCGGAGTAACGTTCCTCAAGTGAGAGAACACATCCAAAATCCTTAGCTTCTTTCATATCCGCTGATTGGAGAAGCAGGGCAACATCTCGTCGAAAGCTAGGTATACCGGTCACCTAGCGATTTTGCTGACGAAGGCTTGACGATCGTATAAACAGATGGATCCTGTGAAACGACTGCGAAGGGTCAACTACACACAACAGGTAGCTGAAGCAGATTATCGAGAGCACCGGATTTGACGCTGTCCGTGTCTCTCGCAGGCAGTGCATTTTTGGGCAACTCTGGCACGCAACACAGCAGCACGCGCGAGACTCCAGTTAGCGTGAAAATCTCGTGTCCATTCCAGCACTCCCACCACAAATAGTGCGGCTCCTGACGTACTGGAATCAACCCCTCCTATAATCTCGTCTTCGTTCTTGCTTGGTAACTTTATCACTCCCTCGTGTAGAGTATGTTTTGTCAGATATGATGCCACTATCAAGGGCTATATAAGCAGGCCAACCACCCGGGAGACCTCACTTCACCGTCCTCGCCGGACAGAAGAATCTCAAGCGGACATCGTCTACGACGTCAGTTCTTCGCCATAGGAGTCCACTTGGCCACTAGGGTGGACGCATCCAGTCTTCTCGAGGAGCGAGCGCTGTCTTCATCGGGAGCAGAAATGGGGCCCACCGCTGCGCCCCTACTTAGCGTAACGTCACCCTCTCAGTGAGTGACATCAAACTTCGAGTTTT
>OX375867.1:18148705-18326824 GCA_947359475.1 Heligmosomoides polygyrus bakeri
TCTCCAAAGCTACCGTTTGGGCAAGTAACGCAGCTCTCCGACATGCACTGCTTGTCATAGAGTCGATTTCGGACTAGCTACCGTCTGATATTGTCCCCAGGAACGTTCACCAAGACAACATCGTCCTGCAGCTGCGCTGTAACAAGAACTCTTTGAATGTCAGCAGTAACTCTGTCGGAGATGAAGGGAAGAACGAGAGGCATCTTATCATTCCGGGGTCGATCTCGACGATTATTGTGAGATCTTCGTTGGTGACCTGATACCGCGTAGCCATTCGAGACGGCTATACTTGCAGCTAGTCGCAATGATTCTTGTCGTTCATTAGGTCCTGTACACATCTTTACTGCCGTTCGGAACATGTTGCTTAACGTCGAAACGTCAGGCCCTGCTAATAAATTTGTCCACCTAAAAACCTCGTGTGGCACAAATATACTAACAGTAACAACTTACAATGCCGAGGTTTCAAGAAGAGAGAAGTTGGGAGCTACTCGAAAATGTGCCGCCAAATCTCTTCTCTCTGGTGCGGGAAGCAGTATCGCTTCGTCAGAAGGTGGTGTGGACTCGCCAAAGCCTGAGGTTCCTCCAACGTTGCAGAACGACCGGTATCCTGCCACATTTCATTCAAAATAAGAAGATCGGTGCAACATGCAATCTCCGCGAAGATCACCCGGCTGTTATCAAGATATACCGCTCGATGCTAGGAACGGTGATCAAAGAAAAGCAGCGTGTATTGTACTCGTCTCTGCTGAAATGTGTATCAAAGGAGCAGGCGTGCCGGCGTCTTCTGACTGAACAGGATTGGAGGAGGCTTGAAGGTGGGTCAAGGTTGATTTGTGACTCTATTCGATCTAGGGCTAAGGCTGCTCTTTGTGCAAAGTACGACAGGCTTTTGCAATCATTTCGTGAGAGATTTCATAATGATGAGCGCAGCTCGCCGAATGGCCGCCGTTTTAATAACATCCAGTCTCACGATAATGGCCATTCGACAAGAGTCACTGTTCTAGGTGACGCTCAAGTTTCGTCTAACGCTTTGAGTGTTCTCAATTTGGGGCCGTCATTCTCACCTTCACAAAACGTCAACGCATCAACATTTCGTAAAGTGGTTGGAGGCTTACATAGGCTTAGGGACCTAATGCGTAAGAGAGGCAGGAGCGAGTTGCAGGCCGAAATCCCTTCAAATGTCAACGGTAGATTACCAGCTGTGCCATTTCCTCGTACGTTCTACAGAGAACCTGCTCCTTTGCCCAATGCAGATCTCAAGTTCCGAATTTTATCGTCTGGTGTGTTGACCGTCCTCAACCGCCACAAACGATGCCATAGTGCAAACTTGGATCATGCTCAGCGACAAGGACTCAGAGAGCTAGAGCTACGGGAGTTGCGATCTAATGGCACGTTGAGAATCACCGTTAGCGATAAGGGGGGGAGAGTTTGTCGTTATACCGCAGTCCTTAGATCGAGCTATAACCGAACTCCACCTGAGCGACACCTCCGTATACGAGCGCGTTAGTGAGAGAGACTTCAAGTCGCAATACAGACGCCTTAACCGTGCTTGGATGGCAGTGGGAGCGTCTGCAGGCATTGACAGAAGGTTTCTCAGGGATATGAGACTGGATAACCCTCGTTGTCCGTTTTTTACAGCCTAGTCAAAACGCACAAGCTTTCCCAGCAGGATACGCAATCCACGTCCCACTTATAAAATAAGACCTATCATAAGCTGTGTTGGCGGACCAACCGATCGAATTTCCTGGTTTCTTAACAACATTGTGAGCCAGTTGTTGACTAAGGTTTCGTCCCATCTGACCAATACGAGCAAATTCTTGAATTATTGCATAACTCTCGCTTTGAAGAGAGTTGTGTAATGGAGTCATTCGATGTGACCTCACTTTATACAAACGTCCAAAACGAACAAGCCCTGCAGGCACTATCTGAAATGTTAGATTTGCATGTCAGGAGCATAAACACCTTTGGGCTCACAAAAATGCACATCATGACCCTCGTCAAGGAATGTTTGCGCTGCAACGTCTTTAAATGGTCAGGCTCGTATTATTCGCAAGTAAGAGGACTAGCCATGGGTCAACGATTAGCGCCGGTTCTCGCCGTCTGCTTTATGGGTAGGATTGAGCAGCCGGTGCTTGACCGCTCACCGTTAATGTACTGCAGGTACATAGATGATTGCTGTATCGTAACATCGACACACAGTCCGAAATGGATGAGTGTTTCAGGATACTGAACCGAGCAATCTCAGTACATTAGGTTTACTCGGGAGACACCGAATAATGGTTGGCTCGCCTATCTCAACACGCAAATCAAAGTGTCCGGCGGGGAAGTTAGCGTGAAATGGTACCGCAAACCAAGCTCTAAGAACATCTTGATTCACGCCCGGTCTGCACATCCTACTTCTGTGAAACGAGCTGTTGTAAGCAACATGTTCCGAACGGCAGTAAAGATGTGTACAGGACCTAATGAACGACAAGAATCATTGCGACTAGTTGCAAGTATAGCCGTCTCGAATGGCTACGCGGTATCAGGTCACCAACGAAGATCTCACAATAATCGTCGAGATCGACCCCGGATTGATAAGATGCCTCTCGTTCTTCCCTTCATCTCCGACAGAGTTACTGCTGACATTCAAAGAGTTCTTGTTACAGCGCAGCTGCAGGACGATGTTGTCTTGGTGAACGTTCCTGGGGACAATATCAGTCGGCAGCTAGTCCGAAATCGACTCTATGACAAGCAGTGCATGTAGGAGAGCTGCGTTACTTGCCCAAACGGTAGCTTTGGAGATTGCTCAAAGACAGGAGCAATTTATCAAATCGAGTGTTTGAGCTGTAACGCAAAATACATTGGGGAAACGGGAAGAGCTCTGGCCGTTCGCATAAAAGAACACTTGGCCAGCAAAAGACGTGGATTGCAATCCAGCCCACTTGGAAGACACAGAATTGATGCGCATGACGGAAACGACTACGAGGTGAAATGTACAATATTGGCCATTGAGAGTGATATCTCAGCACGGAAAGCTTTGGAAGCGTTCTGGATTTTTACGAAGAATCCAGTAATGAACAACCGAAATGAGTGTCTAGCCGTAACAAGTAACTTTTTGCCGTTTGTGCCTCATTGTGAACTGTAGAATGATCAGAGAGCGGTATCCGCAGTGTGGTTCATTCGCCTCTACTGGTCACAGGGCGAACATATGCCCTCAACGGTGGACATTGGTGAGTTCGTGGCACAAATATACTAACAGTAACAACTTACAATGCCGAGGTTTCAAGAAGAGAGAAGTTGGGAGTTGCGGTCAGTGTTGACGCATAACTGCATAAAAAGCTTTGAAGGTTGGTGCACGGGCAGAGCATCTGCATTTCTGCTCATGGAGAAACGCTACTTCACGGTGCTGTTTGATCCGCAACAGCGAAAAACTTGAAAGCAAACTACCACAGCCAATGACAACACACTGAACTAGCCCATGATAGAACAGCGCTCAGATCTATCCTGCCTTATAATCCCCTAACTGATCCCCTACTTCTGTTCGAATCAGTGGTTGGGGCGCAGGGATTCAATCCCAAGGTGGGGGGGGGGGGGGGCACGCCATGCTCATGTCCAAACTCTAAATGGAGTTGAACATTTATGAAAAAGTAAAAGTATGAAACGAGAGCGGTTTCAGCACGAGCGCCTTGGATGACCCATACCTCGAGGGCCTCTTCCTTAGCCTGGTTCCAGCTTGAATGGGTCTTATCCTCCCTGTGTGTGTGTGTGTGTGTAGAGTTGCGGCCGAATGACAGGAACGAGTTCCGATGACGTCCTGGGCGATGTGCAGATTTGGGGATACTGTAGCAAGCCCGTGGGGACGTTCAAAGCCAGTAGGAGATTAATTACAATTGCTACCGTCGGCAGCGACACTGAGCCGGCGACGTCTTCAGCACCATGTCACGCAGTTGTTGCGTCTGAAGTCCTGCACAGTGGTGAGGGAATGCCGAATCTCGTTGCCTACACCTCCCCTTGCTCCGCCACGTTCGCTGGGTGCTGGAGCAGCGTTCCAGAGCCTACGAAAACTCGTCCGCACCGTTTTCTTTATGCGTTTAGTGGCGAGTCATGGTGTTTGTGTAAAGACATGTGCAACACTTGCAGCAGGTATGTGCGACGGATTCGCCAGATTGCACCTGGTGTCCGAAAGGGGTGAGTGTGGGCGTCGCTGACGCTCGCTTGACGCTAACAAGGGAACTGTCTGAACGGTACGCCGGAACGGTAAGAACGAGTACTATAGGGAGAATCCCCGTCCTCCAAATAGTAACAGAACATGTTTTGTTTTTGCTGAATCCTTGAAGCAAACTAGTACGAGGGTGTAATGGTTAAGGATCCGCAGAGCTAGCTCATCACGGCAGCGCAAGATCCCGCGATAGCCATTAGGACTAACCACTTGCTCCGCTGGCAATATGCCAGCTCCTGCTGGAGTACCACGCAAACTTGCACACCAATCTGTGCCGAGACTGCTTTCGTCGCTGAGGGAGACATCGGAGATGGGTTGTGCGCTCTTCGAGCGCACAACTCGGCTAGGGAAGGGACTCCGGGGTGTCGGCCATCCAGGCGGCTCGTGCCAAGAATGCTTTCGTCGCTGAGGGGGACATCGGAGATGAGTTGTGCGCTCTTCGAGCACACAACTCGGCTAAGGAAGGGACTCCAGGGTGTAGTGCGTCCAAGGTGCTCGTGCAGGAACTGCTCCCGTCTCCCAGTGCTCTCCTGTAGCGGCGGTGGAAGAGCCGCGATCCGCCATCGACCGCTCAACGACCCTCCTCCATATCGACTGACCATGGTGTCGGTGGATATCGAAAATGGCCACGTCGATATGACGCGAAATCAGGAGAATCTGGTTAGATCTAAGTAAGACCAGATCCCGCTGCCGTGGGCTGGGTGGCGCAGTGGTAGAGGGCACGCCTCATGTTCATGAGGTCTAGGGTTCGGTTTTCATATCTGAACTTGTTTCTGGCTTCACAGTTCCTGCCAGTAGTACTCCCGTTGCAGCCCAAGCATGGAATCGCGAAACAGTCCACTTTCCCCAGTTCTCAAACCTGTGTAGTATAACAATTCTAGTATAGCCAAACGTGTTTTCCTCCGAAACGATCTGTCCTCCGAAAACGTGATAGTGCCTTCACTGGTTAGTGGTGTCGGGACTCCAGCACAATCCTCTTCTGGTTGAAACTCTTGGTCCTCTTCTTCCACTACCTCCAACTTCTTCACTTCGTCGATTTTCAGCTGTCGCAGTTCGAAATCCTGTAGGATACTTGCTATCCTTTCCGCCAGCTTCATTTCGTCTCTCGAAAGGACATCATCCAGTGGAGATCCGCACTTCAGTGTCAAAAGGTGCATGACCACTCGAGGGTGAGCAGTGTACACTGGTGGCACTCACCTCACCGACACTAATAAATTGCATTTGAAGCATTATTCTGACATCCTGCCGCTGTTTCATGTTGTTCCTGTGTCAAAATCTCTTACATTGACAATGAGAACAATTTATTGGAGTAAAAGTTTAATACAAAATCGCATTTGGCATATTTCGGACATTGCTGTTGAATTACGAGATGTCGACAAATAATAAGTAATAAAAACATCTTAAAGGATAAAGGATAAAGGACGGCGTTACTCAATCCCTTCTGGATGCGCCAGCGCATTCCACTTCAACGGGATGTCGTGGAGGCGACATGAATGCGTATTTGGCCATACACTTGCGGTGGCCAGCCGATGAACAAGTCAGCGCTTTGTCCTTCCCAGACAAGTCTGGTACCAATTCACCGACCCCGGAGGGATGGAAGGCTTGGTTGGCCTGGGCGTGAAATCCGAACCAGGAACCTCGTATCGGGTGCACGCGACAGTCGCGCATCCTCCGACTGCGCTACACGCGCCCAATAAAAACATCTTACCGTACGGTAATAAAAACATCTTACCGTAGCAAACTCCAAAAACAAGTTCAGATATGGAAATCTCGGTGTAATCCTAGTTGGTGGTGGCCGCTCTTAAACGATTTCATTGGAAATGTGTTCAGTATTGAAATATGTTGGATTCACTCATTCCATAGGAAATGACTAATTAAAGAATTCAAAATAAGTAACACAAAGAACATGAGAATATATATTTGTAGGCTAGGTCGGGACGTTCGCAAAAGATTAGGACGTGAAGTACACTGCACTGTCTGTGTACAAAAATTTTAATGGATTGGTAGTGTCTTCACCTATTTTATTTTTTATTACAATGATGTTCTCTGTTTTATCTGCTAGAATATGATCCGTTCTCGGTGCAAATGTAGTAATAGGGTCCACTCTTACTAGAATGGCACCGAGAACGACACTTTAAGGATTCCCTCCCGACTAGAAACTCGGAAACTGAGCCTACCTCGGCAGCTAGGTTGGTACAGTTTACCTATCTCTATACGTTGTTGGCTATTTATTGGGTTCCGTTATGTCGTGAAACCGTTTACTAGCGGCCACCACCAACTAGGATTGCACCGAAATCTCTATGGAAATCCGATACTATGGTAAAAGTGCAAAAACCCGACGCGGCATGGGAATCGAACCCTAGACCTCACGAGCATGAGAAGTGCCTTCTACCACTGCGCCACCCAGTACACGACACCGGGATCTTGCGCTGCCGTGAAGAGCCGGCTCTGCGGACCCTTAACCATAACACCCTCGTACTACTTTGCCTCAAGGATTCGGCAAAAACAAAACATGTTCTGTTACTATTTGGAGGGCGGGAATTCTCCCTATGGTACTCGTTCTTGCCGTTCCGGCGTACCGTTCAGACAGTTCCCTTGTAAGCAGATGTAGAATTAAGCTTCCATCCTCCAGCCTTCCATGTTGAATCCTACTATATATAAAGCAGCAAGTGTGTGTGTGCGTGTGTCACACTGTCCGTCCGTCCGTCACACTTGAGTTGGGGCGCGGCAGCCGAACACGTCGGCAACCGTGCATGGCGAGCCGCAGACGTGCCGAACACGTCGGCGGCACGAAACTTCAGCCCTGGGGCCGTATGCTATTCTCTCTCCAACCGTCCCCGGCCGGGTATGAAGCGGTCTCCGCCCACACATCCGGTATGCACATCATGCGTCATCGATTTTTCGCGCCGTCCCGTACCCGAGTCGGGCGAGAATAGCATACGGCCCCTGGGGGTAATCGAGGTCGCTGAACACGAATCTGAAGTCGACCAATCGATATCTATCGATATTATCGATTTTTTGAGGATGACGCTCAAGTGAAGGGAAACTTCGGCCTTGGGGGTAATCGAGGTCGCTGAACACGAATCTGAAGTCGACCAATCGATATCAATCGATGTTATCGATTTTTTGAGGATGGCGCTCAAGTGGCGCCAAACTTCGGCCCTGGGAGTAATCGAGGTCGCTGAACACGAATCTGAAGTCGACCAATCGGTATCGATCGATATTATCGATTTTTTGAGGATGTCGCTCAAGCGGCACGAAACTTCAGCCCTGAGGGTAATCGAGATCGCTGAACACGAATCTGAAGTCGGATCAATCGATCCATCTCGATTAACATAAAGGTCAGAAGGCCTAGGGAAGAATAGGAAACCCGTAGCGGCCATGGCGCCCTATTCTCGGGGTTTGGGGGCGAAGCCCTCAACCAGTCGTAGGCGGCCTATAGGCCGACGAACGACTGGTGAGCTATAATGAGCTAGAAGGGAAGACTTCAGAAAGCTCCGCTGGGTTCCATCCTAATCGTAGGAGGCATATGCTGATTTCGTCTCTAATTTCTCGCTTAAGTTCGAAGGAGAGTAGCAAATATGTAATGGGTAAGTGAATTAAAGGTTTAAAGAGGGCATATTGAAATTTTCCTCGAACAAAAAAACTGTAGATAATTCAACAAATACAATTGCTAAGAACGCGCATACCTCGTATTTCCATGTATACAGCATTTACACTATCAATCAATTAAAAATCGCGGCGAGATTTTCGAGTGCATGGCGCAATCCGGTCTTTTAGTGCACTTTATGGCTACTGCTTTGCTGCGCTTTAAAACAAAATACAAATTGTTATTTTTCTCCATAAATAAAAATTTTATAAAATTACTACATTCATTCGGGCAGCTAATGTATTAGGTTGTCACATAAGTTCTGTCAGATCCCGATAGGCGTTACTTTGTGATTGTTTTTTCCTGTACAGAGAAAGTAAATGTGTATATGTTGTATACCATTTTGTAGCGCTTGTTTCGCTCTATAAAACTTGGTGTGTTGCTTTTAAAAAGTCGTGAGCATTGCTTCGTTTTAGGTGCTGGACGAAACCATGGAAAAACGCACTTGCGGGTAACAATGCTTCATGAGTTCAAGCTTCGCCGCAGTGTTAGCGAGGCAACTCAAAACATCAAGATGGCATGGGGAGAGGACTCCGCTAACGAACGCACCGTGCGCAGATGGTACCAGAAGTTCCGGGTTGGAGACGTGGACCTCGAAGGCAAGGACCGCTCAGAACGACCAGCCAAATGTGATGACGGACGTTTGAAAGAACGAGTGGAAGCCGATTCACGAGGAACTGTGCGTGAGATGGGGGGAGAACTTCAGGTCAGTCGTACAACCATTTCTAGGCACCTAGAGGCGATAGGAAAGGTGAAAAAGCTGGATAAGTGGATGCCCCACGAACTCACTGAGGAGTAGCAGAGGTGTCGCCTGGAGATCTGTTCTTCCCTTACTGTAAGGGACGAAAACGATCCGTTTCTTGACCGGATTACCTGTGACGAAAAATGGATCGTGTACGACAATCGAAGAAGACCAGCGCAATGGCTGGATAAGGAAGAACCGCCGGAACACTTTCCCAAACCTGGCCTCCATCCGAGGAAGGTCATGCCCACTGTCTGGTGGGCTGCAACTGGAATTATCCACTACGAATTCTTGAAGCCTGGTGAAACCATTACGGCAGAGAGGTGCTGTCGCGAATTAGACGTGGTTCACCAAAAGTTGCTTGAAGTGCGTCTTGCACTGGTGAATCGAAAAGGACCGAGCCTTCTTCATGACAAAGCCCGTCCACATGTCTTGCATCTGACCACCCAAAAATTAAATCAGTTGAGATATGAAGTTCTCCCGCATCCCGCTTATTAACCGGACCTAGCCCCAACGGACGTTCATCTTTTCAAACATCTCGATGGTTTCCTCAAGGATAAAAACTTTACTAATGTAGCAGATATCAAAATTGCCTTCGAGTGTTTCATTGCTTCTAGAAATTCAGATTTCTTCCGAAATGGAATTAATGCTCCTGTGTATCGTTGCCAGAAGTGCACTGATTGTAACTGTTCTTATTTTGATTAGTAAACTTTATTTTCTGCTGAGATATTACACCGCAAAGTTGCCGTCGAAAATCGGACAGAACTTATGTGACAACCTAATAAAAAATCAAGTTATTCTAAATTTCCCTTGAACAAAAATTTTTCCTAACCATTTTGTTGAGTCTGTAGCTCAACCTGTATAAAGGTTTTTGCAATTCGAAAGAGTTCTCTCTGATTTAAAAAGTCGTAGGCGAACTTAGAAGAGTGTCCAATTTGACCTGAAAAGTGTCCAATTTGACCTGAAAATGGTAAATGTGGAGGAAAATCAAGGTGGACCCCTTCTCAGATTCACACCAATTTTTGAGGATCATAATAAGTTGTTCTGTTCAGATGTAATTTTGACAACGTGGAGCATCGTGCGTAGCTGTGCTTGATGAAGAAGACACGATATGGTCATGGAAGTGGATTCTACAAAATCTTGAATGCCGGGGCCAGATTCATCAACCGTCTACCGGCAAGTGACGGTGAAAAGTACCGCCAAACCTACTGACACCGCGATTCATCAACATGCGGTGTGGTAAACTGCGTATTTTTCCAGAATGTCACAGCACTTGCTGTCATATTATTTGTTTCTGTTGTTCCGACCTACTGCTACGGCAGTACTCTCGCAGGGCTGGGAGAAAATCGGATACTGCTGACGAGTGATTTTTGGAGAGACGTCCTTCAAGTGGGAGAACACATCCGATGGTAAGCAGGGCAACATCTTGTCGAAAACTTGATGTACCGGTCACCAAGTGATTTTCGCTGACGAGGCTTGTCGAGCACGTAAACAAATGGATTCTGTGAAATGCTTGGGAAATGGCAACTGCATACAAGATGTTAGTGAAGCTGATTAACGAGAAGCAGTGGATTTTTTGGGCAACTCTGGCACACGCGAGGGCGCGCACAGCGTCAAGATACTCATGCCCATTCCAGGGGGACGGATTCATCAACGACTGACAGCAGTTTAACAGAGAAAATTACAGCCCAAATCCCTGACAGGGCGGCTTATCAAGCGATATGGTTAGCGATAAGCCGCGTTATCTGAGTTCTCCGCTGTGCATTCTCTGTTAAATTTATGTATTAGGGGGGGGGGGGCAAAAGTAATGAAACACCCCATGCCGTGTCCATATATCTCGTGGCTGGAGTCTGGTTTCGTGCTTATCGTATTTGTATGTTTGTTGACTACTTACGGAAGCCCATCTGAGAAGTTACCACTTCCGCCCTTTCCAGAAGCATGCCAAAACCCCAGCCTGTCTCATGCCGAAACCCCAGTTTGACGAGTCGACCTGTGTCGCGCAAATCTCGCCCAATTCCCAACCCCGAGCAGCCTGGGCTCAATATTCACGCAAGATGAGAAGTACGTCTTCTACCTTAACCGTGCCAAGCAGCGAGTCTGGGTGAGGCCTGGTGACCTGTTACCGACCTTCGTTCGGCGAGATGCTCACGGCGAGAAGCACCTTTGGAGCTTTTGAGTCTGCGCCCATGGAGCGGTTTACCGGAAGCTGTTTCCCAAGAGCACTACGACGAACTCCAAGGCCATGGTGAACGAAATAGAAGAGATGGGCCGGCGACTCGCTCTTATTCATTCGCAGCGCTTCAAGAAGGTTCTCCTCTTCGACAACGCCGCACCCCATCGGGAACAAGTAACCACGGATAAGCTTGCTCAGGTGGGCTACGTTCACATGCCTCATCCACCGTATTCGACGGACATCTCTCTATGTGACTACCACTACTTCTCGAGCCTACAGGACTTCCTGGTCGGAAGGGACACAAGAACCCAAGCAGTGCTTGACAACCATATCGAGCAGTTGATCAACGCCAGGCCCAAGCAGTTCTGGAAGGATGGGATCAGGAAGTTGGCTGAGCGATGGCAGCAAGGTCATTAATCTTAATGGCGAATACATTGCTCAGCACCGTTGAGTTGTAAATGAGTTATAAAGAGATAAAGATTTTTTTTCAATTTGTCTCATTACTTTTGGCCCCTCTAATAAGTCGTTGATGAACCCGACCCCAGATAGTACGCATTTACTTCTTCAGCAACATGTAGCTGAAGCTGATTGTCGGGACCACCTAACGGCGGATTTGACCCTGTCCGTGTCTCTGGCAGGCAGTGGATTTTTGGTAAACTCTGGCACGCAACACAGCAGCACAAGCGGGTCTCCACATAGCGTGAAGATAGTCGTGTCCATTCCAGTACTTCCACCAGAAACAGCACGAATTAACGCATTCTTTGTGGAGCACCGCTACTGACGTGGTGGAATCAACCTCTCGTGTCATCTCGTCCTCACCTTTGCTTTGTAACTTTATCACACTCTCGTGCAAAGTATGTTTTGCCAGGAGATACGATGCCACTATCAGGGGCTATATAAGCAGGCCAACCATCCGGGAGACCTCACTTCACCGTCCTCACCGGACAGAAGAACCTCTCGCCCGAACATCGTCTACGACGTCAGTTCTTCGCCATAGGAGGGCTCTACCTGGGTCACTGAGATGGACGCGTCCAGCCCTCTCAAGAAGGAGCCGGCGCTGCCTTTATCGAGCTCCTCTGGCGAGGCGAATCGAGCTTGTCTAGCCATGCGCTTCGGCAACTTCTGAGCAGGAGCAGAAATGAGGCCCACCGCTGTGCTCCTAATCAGAGTAACGTTATACTCTCAGTGAGTGCCACCCAACTCCGAGTTTTTCAGGTCGCGAATGAAATCGTTTGCCGTTCTTTGCGCGTTTGCTCTACTTGGAATATGCCTCGCTCTCGGAGCCAATTGTAACGGCAAAGATGTGAGTTCCTCTTGTCAATAATCGCTGAGAGGGCACGTTGTATAGGTGCATCGTCCTCAGCACATCCAAGCAGTGCATCTCGAATGAAATGTCTGTTTTCAGCAGATCTTCGAAGGACTCTCGAAGGCGGAGATCGCCATGATGTGTGAAGATGATGACCAATCGGAAGGAAGGCAGGAAAGAGTTGCAAGGTCGATTAGTAGTGGCATGAGGAGTGTGCCCATTATCCAGGCGCGGGGCGTAGCAAGAAGTGGAAGGATCCGTCGTGAGGTGAAGTTATCGTCCGGTAGCATTCGACAGAGGGCAGAAACGGGTCAAAGCTCTCCTGAGGACACGGAGGAGGCGCTCCCTGTGATACCGATAAGGCGCCGTCCAAAGCCTTTGCCCCGGAAGCCGATAAGGCACCGTCCAAAGCCTTCTTGGCCTCGGAGGCCGAGAAGGCACCTTCCAATGAAGAAGATTGAGAACGTTTAAAGAAGGAACCGCTTTTTTTCGAGTGTTCAAGTGAACTGCAATAAATATTGCGGTCAGTGTTGCTGCAGAACTGCATAAAAATCTTTGAAGGTTGCTGCACTGAGCAGAGCATATGGATTTCTCCTAGCGGAGAAAAGCTACTTCACGCGCACTACCACAGCCAAAGACAACACATCCGCAGACAGACAAAACTATGATAGGACAGTGCTCGGATCTATCTGGTCTTATAGCTAGTCCCCTACTGCCGTTCAAGTTAGGGTTGGCGTGCAGATTTGTGGGACACTGTAGCCTGCGATTGCTGCTGTTGCGTCGTGGGTTGCGTCGCCCCCCACGTCGACATCCGGTCGATGCGTAATCCCCGTTGAGAAACCAGAGCGGTTTTAGCACGAGCAGCTTAGATGGCCGACATCCCGAAGACCCTTTCCTGGCCTGGCTCTAGCCTGAATGGGTCTTATCCTTCCAGAGGGTGTCTGTAGGTTTGCAGACCAATCAGGAACGAGCTGCGATGAGAACGTCTTCGGTGATGTGCAGGTTTGGGGATACTGTAGCAGGCTGGTAGGAACATTCAAACGGCAGTAGGAGATCAGTTACAATTGCTACCATCGGCAGCGACACCGAGCGGACGACGTCTTCAGAACCATGTCGCGCCGTTGCTGCGTCTGACGTTTGCACAGTGGTGAGGAAATGCCGAATCCCGTTGCCTACACCTCCCCTTGCTCCGCCACGTTCGCTGGGCGCTGGAGCAGCGTTCCAGAGCCTGCGAAAACTCGTCCGTACTGTTTTCCTTGTGCGGTTAGTGGCGAGTCGTGGTGACATGTGCAACACTCACTTGCAGCAGGTCTGTGGGGCGGATTCGCCAGACTGCACCTGGTGTCCAAACTGATTAGCCGTGTCTCTCCAGGAAGCAGCAGGCTCTGCACTATTTCGGCAGGCGAAGGGGTGAGTATAGGCGTTGCTGACGCTCGCTTGACCTTCAACAGATGTACAATTAATTTTCCATCCTCCAGCTTTCCATGTTGAATGAGTTTTAATGAACTAGGAGGGGAAGATTTCAGGAAGTCCCATCCTAATCGGAGGGGGCATATACTGATTTGCGTCTCTGGGATGTCCTTTGCTTAAGTTCCAAGGACAGCACCAACTGCCCTCCCCCGATGCGAGGGTTTCCCTTTAAACTCAGGTATGTGGTTATGTGCCCTGGGATGACGTACGCAACTGGCAGTTTGCGGTTGCCCCTCCCCTCCCCTCCCTCCCCCCCCCCCCCCCCCCGACAAGGGTAGGCGGAATATTGGGTTATATCCTAGTCGGGGGGAGGCACATAACCAACAAGATTGCAAGCAGTTGACAACAGACTCACGGATCCCGTCAAAGAGGACAAAATAGGGCCTAAAACCAACCAAGCAAGGAATAAAAAAACCGCGGTTGGACAGAAGAATGGAAGTTGGGGGGGGGGGAGCCACCCACCAGCACTCGAAAAAAGTTCGACGTGTCGTGGCATTTTCCACGTGTAGGACGAGTTTTTACCCATTTAGTTCGCTCGGGACGTACCGTTTGACCTGGTCCCTCTCGTTGCGACTAACAGTGCAGGTATATACGCGCCAGTTTGCAATGGAAAACTCCACGTCACCGCATCCGACTGCTACGCTAGAGGAGGTCGAAGCCCATGGACTGCCCCCTCCTAACTCGTACTGCGCTCATTTGTTCCAAGGAAGATATTGGACAATATTTTCTCTACGCTAAGTAGAGCAGAACTTTTTCTTCAAGGCGATAAATAGCGAAAATCAAAAATCTGAAGATGCTGAAACTTGCAGCTGGCCTTTTGCAGTTACGATGTGGCAGGTGGACGGAGAACCATTGCCACATCCTTCTACTTTCGCTGTTCGAATAATCCTCTACCGGGATGTGCATTTCCCTGCCTTTAAACAGCGCGGCTGGGTCCAGATAATACGTGGCATCTCTGGAGTCCCTTCCCTGGCCTAGTTATGCGATTGCACAAGGCACACATCACCCGACGCCTAAAGTTACGGCGTAGATTCTGTGGCCGTGTGGCGGAATCGTGCTTGTCGGATTCTGTGAGTATGGAGTGGCCCCCTCATTGGGATTGAACCGTCTTCCTCCTGAAATAAAGAGGAAATTTAGAGCCCGCAGGCATGGGTCGATACGTGGAGCATCAGACATCCCTGTACGTATCGCCACGGTGAACCTGTCGACGCGCACACATGCGTTCCGGCCCGAGGCCGCCGTGCCCCCCCCCCCCCTCATTGGGATTGAACCAGGAAGACTGCAGTAGCCACAGTAGGGGTTCAGGTAAGTATGTTATGTTACAAGTATTCATCTCTATGTAGTGTTTCGACGTGAGTATGGAGTGCCCCCCCCCCTCATTCGGATTGAACCTTCTGTGGACTGATGAAGCAGCATTCGTGCTGAATGGAGTGGTTAATCGGCAAAGTTGCAGCTATTGAGCGACGGAAGACGTTAAAAAAGCATAGCACAGGTTAATGTGTACAAGTAGTAAGTAGTATTCTCAAGATTATAACAAGTATTCAGCGATGAACAATCAATCGAGTCTGAAATGCAAGGTTTGAGGCGAAGGCATGTCTTGACGACAATCTTGACTATTTGCAGGAACAGAAATCTCGTTACCTTGCGCCTTCATATGAACCTCAAACACCGGTATATGTCGCGAAGGTGAGCAGCATCGGATGGCACACTCATCCAATGCGGTGACTGGATTGGTGTTCTCATCTTCCAATGCTGCCCGTCTTCGCGACATAAACCCAAACATCTTCAAAATCTTCACTAACAGCAAGGTTTCAACTTTTCAGATAGCACCTGCATTTTTTGCCAGCGTAGTGTGTTTTCAATTATAAACCTTAAGAGAAGCACAAATCAATTGAAAGGGCGACTTTGTGAACAAATTGTAACAAGTATTCAAGCGAAACACATTTAACCGAGTGTAAAATGCAAAATATCAGACGAGGGCATGGCGCATTCCATGCCGCTCATATGTCAGAAAACTTCTATGGAAATGGAAGATCGTGCAGGAGCGGTGCCGCGACAAGCGTCCTGACTTCATCAGCCCGGAAGGATGGCCTCCGTATAGCCCCGAGCTCAACCCTACCGACTTCTCTATTTGATCCTACATGGAAACGAGGCCTGCTCTAAAAACATCACTCACTCGACTCGCTGAAAGGAAGCTCTTTGAATGCGTGGGAAGAAATATCAACGGAAGACGTCCGTGCCATTAACGAGAACACTCAATGGCCGATTTGACGCTGTGTCCCCCGCAAGCAGTGGATTTCTTGGGCAACTCTGGCACGTAACACAACAGCACGCGCGAGGCAGCGCATAGCGTCAAGATACTCGTGCCTATTCCAGCACCTCCACCACTAACAGCATGGATTAACGAATTCTTTGTCGAGCACCGCTGCTGTGGTGATGGAATTAACCTCTCCTAGCATCTCATCTTCTTCCTTGCTTGGTAACTTTATCACTCGCTCGGGTAGAATATGTTTTGTCAGATATGAGGCCACTATCAAGTGCTATATAAGCAGGCCAACCACTCGGGAGACCACTTCAGCCGCCCTCGCCGGAAAGAAAAATCCCAACTGGACGACGTCTACTAGGTCAGTTCTTCGCCATGGGGGTGCTCTACCTGGGCCACTAGGGTGGACGCATCCATTCCTCTCGAGAAGGAGCCGGCGCTGTCTTCACCGGTATCCTCTGGCCAGGCGAATCGAGCTTGTCTAGCCAGGCGCTTTGGCGACTTCTAAGCAGGAGCTGGAATAAAGCCCACCGCTGTGTCCCTAATCAGCGTAACGTCATCCTCTCAGTGAGTGCCCCCTACTCCGAGTTTTTCAGATCGCGAATGAAGTCGTTTGCCGTTCTTTGCCCGTTTGCTCTGCTTGCAATATGCCTCGCTCTCGGAGCCAACTGTAACGGCAAAGATGTGAGTTCCTCTTGTCAATAATCGCTGAGAAGGCACGTTGTATAGGCGCATCGTCTTCAGCACGTCCAAGCAGTTCATCTCGAATGAAATCTCTGTTTTCAGCCGAAAATCTTTAAAAAATTCCAAAAATGGGAGCTCGAACTGATGTGTGGAAATGATGATCAATCGGAAGGAAAGCAAGGAAGAGTTGCGAGGTCGATTAGTAGTGGCCTGAAGAGTGCCGCCATTATCCAGGCACAGGGCGTAAAGAGAAGTGGAAGGATTCGTCGTGATGTGAAGATATCGCCCGTTATCGTGGGAAAGGTGCCAGAAACGGGTGAACGCGACCCTCAAGATACGGAGAAAGCGATCATCACGTCATTACCGAGAAGGCGCCTTCCAAAACTGATGCCCCGGAAGCATAAGGAAGCATGGGGAGACACCCGTCCAATCATGGAGTATGAGAACGCTTAAAGAAGGAACCTTTTTGCGAGTGTTTGAGTGAACAGAAATAAATATTGCGCCACATATTGATGCAGAACTGCATAAAAAGCTTTGATGGTTGGTGGGTGCACTGGGCAGAGCATCTGCATTTCTGCTCGTTGAGAAACGCTACTTCACGGTGCTGTTTGACACGCAACAGCGAAACACTTGAAAGCAATCTATCACAGCCAAAGACAGCACACTGAGCTAGCCCATGATAGAACAGTGCTCGGCTCTATCCGGTCTTATAACGTATTCCCTACTGCCGTTCGAATTGGGGGTTGACGTGCAGGATTGCGGTGTACTGTGGCGTGCGGTTGCTGCTGCTGCTGCGTCGTGGATCGCGTCGGCCCCCAAGTGGGAATCCGGTCGATGCGTTGAGAAACGAGAGCGGTTCCAGCGCGAGCAGATTGGATGGCCCACACCCCGAAGTCCCGTTCTTAGCTTGGTTCCAGCTTGGATGGGTCTTATCCATCCTGGAGGTGCCTATATGTTTGTGCCACAATGATAGGAACGAGCTCCGATGACGTCTTGGGTAATGAGCAGGTTTGTGGATACTGTAGCAGGCTCGCAGAAACATTTACACGGCAGTAGGAGATTAGTTATAAGTACTAGGCGACACTGAGCCGACGACGTCTTCAGAACCATGTCACGCCGTTGCTGCGTCTGACGTTTGCACAGTGGTGAGGAAATGCCGAACCCCGTTGCCTGCCTCCCCTTGCTCCGCCAGCTGCAGTTCGCTGGGCGCTGGAGCAGCGTTCTAAAGCCTGCGAAAACTCGTCCGTACTGTTTTCCTTGTGCGTTTAGTGGAGAGTCGTGGTGTTTGCGTGCAGAGACATGTGCAACGCCTTGAGCGAGTACTTGGGGCGGATTCGCCAGGATGCATCTGTAGCCGTATTCATGAAGCGACAGGAGCGGGAGGATCTTCCCGAAATCGCTCCGTTTCCTTCCCGGCCTCCCATATCCTATCCTACTACATATTAGGTTGAGTCATAAATTTTGCAGCATTTCTGTTTTTTTCTGAAATTCAAAGTGAACCCTCTGAACTATTGCACTCTTTTTGAAAGCTTGTTTCCTAGCGATCATTTTTGAGTTGTGAGTCATTAATTTTCCTTGCGTTTTTGAAAAGTTTTATTCTCTAGAACGATGACCACTCAAAGCAAAAAAGGGTGTTATTTCACTTTCAAGTTAGTTCAAGCTCGGCAGCAACCCAGCGACGGCGGTCAAGCACATGCAGGAGGACAACGGCAAGTTCACTCCTAACCGAGTAAACTATTGGAGATGGTATCAGAAGTTCCTTTCCACCCAAGGGCAACAAAGATAAACCACTCCCGGGAACTACCGTTAACAAAGGGCGCCTGCTCGAATTCAAATGAGTCAAATTCTTCTCAAATCACATTAGGACTGACCGCTGATCTCCACGCCTCCCAGTGAACCACCGCTGGTCGGCTGCAGTAGATTGGAAAGTCTCCGAAATCGTCTTCGCCAGTGCCTCATGCTTTGACGGAAGCCCAAGTTAATCGCTGCCGAGAGCTCCTGCACCGGTTCATGCGAGGGGGTTGGATCGAGTCCTTACCAGCGATGAAAAGCGGATGCTTCACTACAACTGTGAAGCCGGAAAGCAATAGCTGGAACGCCACGAGCTGGGGGTTCTGACGTCAGAACCGGAGCTCCACCGAAGGAACGTCCTGCAGTGCGTTTAGTGGACGTGTCCAGTGCACCAGGTGCTGCTCCACGCAGACAAACCACCTTCGACGCTCGCTTTTGCCAACAACTGGACTAGTTCCAGCAAAAAATAGTGGAGAAAGAAGTCAATACGAGCCAATGTTTCATCTACCAGGGCAACGGCCGACCGCTTACGGCACGTCAGACGCTGGTAAAAATCTAGGAATTGGGTTGGACAAAAACCAAGCAGCCACTATACACCTCGGACATTGCGCCGTCTGACTGCCATCTTTTTCCTGGATAGATCACTTCCTCCATGGTGGGCGTTTTGCCGAAGTCGATGAGGTCTGGCGGTGGTACACGATTTGTTCAGGTCGAAACCGACCAAATTCCACAGAGATATAATCCATTCAATTCATGAAACGCGGAAGAAGCTCATTGAGAATAACGGCAATTACTCCGCTTAACCCAATCATTTTTCTTTCGAGGCATAATCTTATTATCGCTGGAAGGCCAATTTTGTTGCAACATTTATGACTCAACCTAATATAAAAAAGTGAGCGGTTATGTCTGTCCGTCCATCTGTCCATCTGGCCTTCCCCTGAACCCGGATGGCCGAGTAACAGCCATCCGGGTTCAGGAGAGGTGTCACCTAGGTCTGTTGAGAGGGGTCAGATGACGTGTCGCCGATGTCACGCAAAGGGCGTCCGAATTCTGAACATGTGTCGTCGACGTCGTAAAAGCGTCAAAGTTCAGAAGAGGTGTCACCGACGTCGTTCAACAGGCGTCTGGGTTCAGAAGACATGTCACCAATGTCGCGCCATGGGTTCCGGATTCACACGACGTGTCACCGATGTCGCGGAAGCACGTCCAGGTGGACTAACTCCCCCCCCCCCCCAAACTCACATTGCGCCCTCATTTGTTAAATTAGTACAGTTTAATTGAACCATTTAGATTTTTAAAAGACAAGATCAATGCCTTACGATCGCATCACCACTATCATCGGGAACCGGACATAAAATGCTTCTTGGAATCTCCATGTTCTCCCGTCTTGGAACCTCGGCGTTGCTGTGAAACTCTTTTTGAGCTTTTCTGAGCTATGAGGTTGTCAGGTGGCATGTTAATTGGCCTGACGTTTCGACCGTCTCGTCGCCTTCAGAGGCCTAAAAACGGTTCGAGGTTTTACCCTTGAAACTTACCCGATCAAACACCTCAACCACGCTACCATTTCTGACCTAAGGCCAAAAACACAGCGCGAAAATTTAAACATTTAATGTTCGCTACTGCTCCCTACTGACACCGAGCAGTAGCGCAATGGCCACTACTGAACGGTGGAGCACCGTGCCTCTGAAGACGACGAGACGGTCGAAACGTCAGGTCAATTAACATTCCACCTAACAACCTCGTAGCTCAGAAAAGCTCGAAAAGAGCTAGAAATTCCTTTCTATTAAAATACTCTGAGTGCATAGTTGTAGAAGGGTTGCTTTCTTTAACTCAATTCGTTGTCGTTTTCCTCGTATTGGTTTCTATACTGCGGTGTTCCCCTTTATGTTTCACAACAGTCATTGTAAGGATACCATTGCCGCAAGCAATCAAATCCAACACACTACAGCCGTGGAACCACGAAAGAAGAATGCGAAGGTCGGCGCTAAACAATTCTTCTTTGGATGCGCTAGGCCCTCCTCCTCCATCTATGTCATCGAGGCAGCTTGTACTACGTCTTCCAGATCTGCACATGACCTGCAGTGACAAGCCGATAGTCAGCTATATGTTTAGTGAGTCTCGCAGATGTATGGTACAAGAATAGTGACTCTGGAGGGATGGAAGTTAAGGTTTGATCAAAGTACAACTGTTTGTATCCTGCGTCAAGCGAGGATATGCCTCAATAACCCCTTTGGATCTGAATGGCTTCTGTTGTTGCTCACGATCACTCTCGTGATTGTAAGCGATCATCTACACAGACCTCTGGAATCACGTGCTAACCCGAGAAGTCAGCTACCTTGTTGTTCGTTATCCGGCCAAAAGTCGTCGTTATCCGGTTTCCGAGGGGTTTTGGCCTATCCGATTTAAAGGCCAAAACCCCTCGGAAATCGGATAACGGATAACGGTTAATCCGCTCTGGAGAGCTCTTTTTGAGGTTTCCTAAAACTACGCATCAAGTATGAACACACTACAGCTTCAAAGAAGGCCGTACTGAAATTTTCCTCGAACCAAAGTTATTCTAACCTTTTTAGAAAATACATCGTTTAATAAAGAATGAGCTCATTCTGGTTTGGAACACGTACGCTTTCATTTCAAAGGCGCTGCGCTTGTTCAGAAGAGTGTCCAATTTGACGTGAAAATGGTACATTTATCTGCGTTTACGTTGTTGTTTTTTCAAGAAAAGTGCCTTGAACTGTATGGAGGAGAATCAGAGCCCTTTTCTAGACTTCCATCAGTTTTTACTTCTCACTGGTACTTCTCTAAAGGTGCGATTTCGACAACGTGGAGAATCGTGCGTAGCTCTGTTCGCTGAAAAAGACATGATATGAACGCGAAAGTGAATTCTACAAAATTTTGAATGCCGAGGCCAGATTCATGAACCGCTTACCGGCTGGTAACTGCGAAAAGTACCGCAAAACCTACTGACACCACGGTTCATCAACATGCGGTGTGGTAAATTTGGTGACGAACTCTCTGGATCGGTTACTGCGTATGCCAGTACGGTGAATCCGCGGTGAGATGAAACCGGTAGTATCGCTGATGAGTCTGGCCCCTGATTGTTCCTCAGATAAAAAATAAAGGTTTTCTTTGAAGACTCTTTAGGTTAATCAGTTCAAATTCAATTTTCTGTGTATTTTCCAGAATATCACGCCATGATGTGTCACAGCACTTGCTGTCATATTATTCGTTTCTGCCGCTCCGATGAACTGCTCAAACACTGACCTCGCAGAACAGGACGAAAATGGAACATTGCTGTCGAGACGGTGATGTTCGGAATAAGTTCTTCAGGTGAGAGGACACATCCAAAACTCTTAGCTTCCTCCACATCCGCTGATCGGAGAAGCAGGGCAACGCCTCGTCGAAAGCTAGGTGTACCGGTCACCTAGTGATTTCTGCTGGCGAAGGCTTGACGGGCGCGTAAACAAATGGATTCTGTGAAACGCCTGGGAAGCGTCAACTACACACAACAGGTAGCTGAAGCTGATTGTTGGGAGCACCTAACGGCGGATTTCGCGCTGTCCGTTTCTCTCGCAGGCACTGGATTTTTGGGCAACTCTGGCACGCGACACAGCAGCACACGCGAGTCTCCACATAGCATGAAGGCACTCGTTTCCATTCCAGCACTTCCACCACAAAGAGCATGCATTAACGCATTCTCTGTGGAGCACCGCTCCTAACGTGATGGAATCAACCCCTCCTATCATCCCTTCTTGCTCGGTAACTTTATCACTCCCTCGTGTAGATAATGTTTTGTCAGATATGATGCCACTATCAGGGGCTATATAAGCAAGCCAACCACCTGGGAGACCTCACTTCACCGTCCTCGTCGGATAGAAGAATCGCAACCGGACATTGTCTACGACGTCAGTTGTTCGCCATGTGAGTGCTTTACCTGGGCCACTAGGGTTGACGCATCCATTCCTCTCGAGAAGGAGCCGGCGCTGTCTTCACCGGTATCCTCTGGCGAATCGAGCTTGTCTAGCCAGGCCCTTTGGCGACTTCTGAGCAGGAGCTGGAATGAAGCCCACCGCTGTGCCCCTAATCAGTGTAACGTCACCCTCTCAGTGAGTGGCACCCAACTCCGAGTTTTTCAGGTCGCGGATGAAATCGTTTGCCGTTCTTTGCGCTTTTGCTCTGCTCGGAATATGCCTCGCTCTCGGGTCCAAGTGCAAGGGCAAAGATGTGAGTACCTCTTGTCGAGAATCGCTGAGAGAGCACCTTGTGGGTGCATCGTCTTCAGCACGTCCAAGCAGTGCATCTCGAATGAAATGTCTGTTTTCAGCCGAAGATCTTTGAAGGACTCTCGAAGCAGGAGATCGCATTGATATGTGGGGATGAAAGCCCTTCTCAGGAAACAAAGAAAGAGCCCATCTGGGGGGCGGGGATGATGCCGATTCCCCGTCACCGTCCAACGTCCTTTATGCTTCCAAAGGATAGGCCCAAACCGAGAAAGGACCAAGATGGCATCGAGCTGATACCGCCCATAGGAGTTGCAACTATTCAGAGTACTTGAGAGAACTGCAATAAATGTTGCGGTCAGTGTTGATGCAGAACTGCATAAAGAGCTTTGAAGGTTGGTGCACTGGGCACAGCATCGGCATTTCTGCTCCTCATGGAGAAATGCTACTTCGCGGTGCTGTTTGATCCGCAACAGCGAAAAACATGAAAGCAAACTACCACAGCCAAAGACGACACACTGAACTAGCCCATGATAGAACAGCGCTCGGATCTATCCTGCCTTATAATCCCCTAACTAATTCCCTACTTCCGTTCGAATTAGGGGTTGGCGTACAGGGGTTCAATCCCAAGGCGGGAAGGGGGGGGGGGGGGGGCACGCCATGCTCACGTCCAGAGTCTAAATGGAGTTCAACATTTGCAACATAACATGCCTACCTGAGCCCCTCCTGTGACTATTGCGGTCTACTTCCTGAAATGAAGGTGAATTAGGGCTTGGCGTGCAGGTTTGCGGGATACTGTGGCGTGCGGTTGGTGCTGCAGCGTCGTGGATCGCGTCGGCCCTCACGTGGGAATTCGGTCGATGCGTATTCCCGTTGTGAAAAGAGAGCGGTTTAAGCACGAGTAGCTTGGATGACCCATACCCCGACGGCCCCTTCCCTAGCCTGGTTCCAGCTTCAATGGGTCTTATCCTTCCTGGGTGTGTGTAGATTTCCGGCCGAATGATAGGAACGAGTTCCGATGACGTCCTGGGCGATGTGCAGGTTTAGGGATACTGTGGCAGGCCCGTGGGAACGTTCAAACGGCAGCAGGAGGTCCTACTATATATAAAACAGTAAGCGGTCTTGTCTGTCCTTCCGTCTGTTCTTCCGTCTGTCCGTCCGTCTGCCCGTCCGTCGGTCCATCTGGCCTTTCGTAAATGTCGAGTAGTAGCCGTCCCGGTTCAGGCGAGGTGTCACCTACTTCGTGTTGAGAGGGGTCAGAAGACGTGTCGCCGATGTTATGCAAAGGGCGTCCGAGATCCGAACATGTGTCATCGACGTAGTGAATGCAAGCGGAAGAGGTATCACCGACGTCGTTCAACGGGCGTCTGGGTTCAGAACACATGTCACCAATGCCGCGAAAGGCCTGTCCGGATTCAGACGATGTGTCACCGATGTCGCGCCAGGTGTTCCTGATTCACACGACGTGTTACCAGTGAAGGTGGGACCAGTAATGCGGGACCGGTGAAAGGGGAGGGGTCCAGTGAAGGGGGACCGGTAGAAGGTTGACCAGTGAAGGGGACCAGGTGAAGGGAGGACCGGTGAGGAAGGAAGCAGTAATGGGAACCGGTGAATGGGGGGGGGGGGGGAGGGGTCCAGTAAAAAGGAACCGGAAGAGGATTGATGAATGAAAGGGAGACCAGAGAGGGTGGGACCAGTAATGGGGATCGGTGAAGGATAGGGGGACCAGTGAAGAGGGGACCAGTAAACGGAGGTCCAGTGAAGGTGAGAGCAGTAGTAGGGCCGACGAAGGGGGGGGGGGGGGGCAATGAAGGGTGAACTGGAAAGGGCTGACAATAAAAGGGTACCAGTGAAGAGGGACCAGTAATGGGGGACCAGTGAGGGTGGGACCGGTGAAGGAGGGGAGGGGGTCCAGTAAAGGGGACCTCTAAAGGTTTGACCAATAAAGGGGAGATCAGTGCAGGTGGGACCAGTAATGTGGAGCGGTGAATAGGGGAGGTCCAGTGAAGGGAACCAATAAACGGGGCACCAGTAAATTACCAGTCAAGAGGGGACCAGTAAGGGAGCCAATAAAGGGAAGACCATTCAAGGGCGTTCAGTAAAGGGTCCAGTAATAGAACCATTAAAGTGGGACCAGTAAAGGGGACTTGTGAAGGGGATCAGTGAAGGAAACCAATAAGGGGACCAGTATTTCCTCTCAGTGTCGTCCAATGTGGCGTCAGAAGACGTGCTACAGACGTCGTACCACGTGTGTCGGGGTGCAAAAGACGTGTCGTAGACGTTGTGACATATGCGTCCGGACTCAGCAAATGTGTCACAGATGATATCCAATGTGCATCCGGATCCAGAAGACGTGCCACCCATAAGACTTCGCACAGCATTTCAGATGGCTTTTTGAAGGCTTCGTGCAACAACGAGTGTGCGCATAGTTAATTCTCACTTCCGTTTCCTGCCGGCACATGAGTAAGCGGATATTGGTGGAGTGGGTGGAGGGGGGGGGGGGGGGGGGGTTGAGAGAGTGAGTAAAGGAATCGGAGTAATGTTATTCCCGTCACACTCCACCATCGAGCGGTCTCCACCAATACCAATTGATTTCATGTGTTTCCGCAGAATAAGCACTTCGGATTAAGGCTCTATATCTGTTCCTCGCCATGTACGCCATGAGTACTTTAAAGAATGAATCGCGTACGTGCGATAGATGATGTGTAGGCCCCATAGGAGCAGTTTTGAAGATTCTGCCCTTCCGTATCCCGCTATACTATTCAATGTAGCCAAACAAATTTCTTTACTCCAATGAATGAGAAAAGGCCTAAAGAGGGCAAGAAGACAGCCGGGGTGTTCTATTCTCCGGTTTGGGGGCGAAACCCCCAACCAAACGTTTTGCGGCCAGTAGGCCGCTGAACGTCTGGTAAATTATAATTGCTATCATCGGCAGCTACACTGAGCCGGCGACGTCTTCAGCACCATGTCACGCCGTTGTTGCGTCTGACGTCGTGCACAGCGGTGAGGAAAAGCCGAATCTCGTTGCCTACACCTCCCCTTGCCCCGCCACGTTCGCTGGGCGCTGGAGCTGTGTTCCAGAGCCCGCGAAAACTCGTCGTCCGTACTGTTTTCTTTGTGTGTTTAGTGGCGAGTCGTGGTGTTTGTGTGTGAAGACATGTGCGACTCCTTGAGCGAGTACTTGGGGCGGATTCGCCAGACTCACCTGGTGTCCAAATGGATTCAGCCTGTCTCTCCAGGAAGCAGCACGCTCTGCACTATTTCGGCACGCGAAAGGGGTGAGTGTAGGCGTCGCCAACGCTCGCTTGACGCTAAGCAGATGTAGAATTAAGCTTCCATCCTCCAGCCTTCCATGTTTAATGAGCTATAATGAGCTAGGAGGGAAGACTTCAGAAATCCTAATCGTAGGGGGCATATGCTGATTTCGTCTCCAATCTCTCGCTTAAGTTTGGAGGAGAGCATCAAATAATGTCCCAGTGGTGCGAGGGTTTTGCTTTAAATTTAGGGGATGTGATTGCGTGGCGCGGAATGACGTACGCAACTGGCAGTTTCCCCTTCCGATCAGGCTTACCAGGGGTAGGCGGAATTTCGGGGCTCTATCCTAGTCGGGGGGGGGGGGGGGGAGCGCACATAAAAATCATGCAAGCAACTGACATTCACGGAACTCTTATGGTTAGTGAAGACGAAATAGGACCTAGGAACAAACAGACGAACGAAAACAAACAAGGAACGAAAGAGCCGCAGTGGTAAAGACGTCTCGGCGGACAAAGCGCATTTAAAACAGCTGAGCGCCGCCTGACATGTCATAACCGGGATCCATCATAGCGAAAGGGGGGGGGGGGGGGGGGAGGGCACAGAGCATTATCTTTGCCTGTTTACAACCGTGGCGAAACCAAATGGCATTTTTTTGTGAAATTTGCTGAGGCCCTATTTTGTCCTCTAGAAGCCGCTCTGTGTATCCCAAGTCAATTTTTCCACATAATTTTCAGATATGTGTCCCCTCCCCCGAGTAGGATAGACCCGAATTTCTGTTTTCTGTGTTATGATTTTCCGGCCATTTCGGGCAAATATTGTCTATCTTTGTTTTCTACGAAAATGGCCGAAATTAGTCAGAAACTCGAAAGTAGCAATAGGAATTTCCCATAGACACCCAACCGCTGAATTTAATTTAATTTTCTCTGCCGCAACGTCACGGCTTCAGCAGCACAAAATGGTCTTAGGCTAGACTATTGTAGATTCTAAAAAAAGCTGTTTGTGTGATGGCTTTGATTAGAAATCGCGCCATGCACTCGTCCAGTTCGCTTGATTGAATGGTATAAGTGCTACTATTGGATCTATCCTAGTCCGGGGAGGCCACATAACTAAAAAGTATTATGTGTAACAAATTCACTTGAGACTCACCGAGCGGCTCCTACACAACAACAAAGGACCCTAAACAGGAAAAATCACAGGTGCAATCCTAATTGGTGGTGGCCGGTCTCAAACAAATCACAAGAACTGAATGTGTTCAATATTGCCATATTCTGAACTTGCACATTCCACAGAAAATAGCTGCACAAACGAAATCAAAATAAACAGCGCCGAAAACATGAGAAAATACGACATTTGTGAGCTTGGTAGGGACGTTTGCAAACGATTAAGACGTGAAGTGAACCACATTCTCTTTTCTGTGTGCATGGATCTGGTATCGTATTCAAGACGTTAATTGATTGATGGTGTCCTGGCCTAATTTTTCATTTCACTGATGATATGTTTTATCTGCTTGACGATGATCCGTTCTCGTTGTAAACCTAGTAAGGACCTCTCATTTACTAAATTGCACCCAGAACGGTTCCTTTTAGGCTTCTCCTCCCAACTAGGAACTCGGGAGCTGAGTCTGAGTCTCTGAGCAACAAGGTTTTATTTCTACATGTTCCTGCGTATTTAGAGCGTCTTTTATGTCGAGAAATCGTTTAAGAGCGGCCACCACCAACTAGGATTGCACCAAATCCCAAAGAAAAAACGAAAAATTGCATTTGTTGCGGTTGTAAGCCGGCAAATTTGTGTGCCCTCCTGACCATGTTGGGTTCTGGTTATAACGTGTCAGGAGGCGGTCAGAACACGGCATGCGACTTCATGCGCCCTATTCACCATGTTAGATCCTCGTTATAACATGTCAGCCAGCGGTCTGGACGCGGCATGCCGCCTCCATTCCGTCGCTCTTTGCCCGCCGAGACGGTTGTAAACCGCGGCGATTTTTTATTTATTTTTTGTTTGTTCGTTCGTTTTTGGTTGCTTTTAGGTTCCAGCTCGTTCCCTAGGAGCCACTCGGTAAGTCAAATTCATTTTGTTACCTGCTTTTTAGTTATGCCCCCCCCGGACTAGGATAGATCCCTACTATCGTCTGTTACTACGTTCTCCTTAGCGGATTTTACGTCTTTTATAAATTAGATTTGCTGAGCCTCTGGCTCAAGCACGCTGCAGGAATTCTTGTTAACAGAACATGCTCCTCTAAATTGGCTATCTCTATGGTAGATCATGTTCCTATCTATCCATTCCATCTCCAATTTAAATTGGACACTTTTCAGTTTGTGGTGGACACCTCTCAAAATAAGTTGAACACATGAGAAATCAAGCCGATCATCTTCCAGAGCGAAATGATCGCGTTCCACATTGAACCAGACACCCATTGGGAAGGTTGAAATGTTGGTCGCACAGTTAGGAGAATTCACTACCACCTTCCTGGAAAATTTATAGTTCACCATTGCCAAGAAGCGAACCAAGTGTTTGACACTTAATGGAATCTTTGTTTTTATAAAATGAGAATATTATATTACAATTTATTTTAAAATGCAGAAAACCAGATATTTTCCAGAAAAAATGACCCCATGCACTCACCCAGCATCTCCATTCTCCTTTGATTGACGAAAAGCTTTATTTACGCGTAGTTATGCATTTGTAGACGGTACAGCAAAAACAACTGTAGGAAATACACATGTCCTTTCTGCCGTTCCAACTAACCAGAGACGGGTCTCAGGCGTACGTCTGAGCGGGGAAAATGGATAGTACTGCGGGAATCTCCTCCTTTCATTTAGTAGAAAGGCATGTTCAGTTTTTGCTGAGTCTTTGAACCAAAAGAGCTACGGGCCCTCGAAGGTGGGGTACAGCATTGCACCGTCAGCGCGTGCCCACGTATATGCGTGCACGCGCTGTTGTATGGGACACGGCGAAAGGCTCCGCGGCAAGCGAGTCGGTAGCTCAGCAGGGTGCGAGGCTGTTTCAAGGGTGCTAGACCAGATGTTCGACTCCCGTGCTGTGCGCAATTTTTGCATCTTTTCATAACAGCTGCCTCCTTCACCAATTAGCTTCCTGCACATCTCCTACACATTTATTCCACTATAAATTGTCGAAAGGGTCAGATTGTGATCAACACCCCAGATTCGTGATTAACACCCCATGAACTCGATAGCCCTAGTCACCCGTACCTGCTGTAACCTACCGTAATCGGCATAAATTTCAAAAACGGATGTTAGGTTCGTGATCAGCACCCCAAATAAACCCCCTGGGAGAAGTTTGAGCAAAATCGGTGATTATGGCCTCGAGCGCCCTAGTCATCGTACCTGCTGTGAGGTTTAACATTCGCTGAGAAACACAAAACGTTGTAGCTGCCCGATTCGGCCCTCGACGAATCTCAGCACTGATCGTTGTCCAATTGTTTAATATGGTGTTTATTTATTTATTTATTACAAGGTACGGATAACAATCACATGCAGTAAGATTCTAACAATAACATACAACAAACGAAAAACAAGCCTAACGAAATCTTAGTGCAATTAAACGTTTAAAAGAGGATAGAGACATATTAACAATGTTCTCGTTCTCATAAAGCAAGATGTTGAGCTCTCTGATACTCCTGTGAATGAGGAAACTTGGCCTTACTTTTGACCTTGGAAGTGGCAGGTAGAGTCGGAGATGCCCTGTGTGATGAATTCGAAACCGAGATAGTACATGCTTTATTGACGACTGACGTTTCGGCGATGTCGCCTTCTTCAGAGTCTGAAAAAGTCCAAACATACGTGCAAGCTACTAGGTCAAACATCGCCACAAACCTTGCGAAAATTCAAAGACCCCCCGAACAGCAACCCTTCCAGCAGAGAGAGGTGACAGAAGCCCCATTTAGAACACCCGAGAGACCCCACAAGGTGACACTGTCTAGAAGGCGAGACTGGTGTAAGGGGTGAGCCCGCGGGTTATATAGACACATTCCCCCGCCGATTCAACCTCGAGCTCTTGGCCTATATCCAGAACCCCTCCGAGGTTTTGCGTGTGGCGGTATGGGCCTCCGGTGCTAGATTTCGAAGGTGACCCAATAAGTCGGCGCCGTTATGGTCGTTTACCCTGTGGCAGCCCAGAACACAACAGATAGTCGTGACCTGCTCTTCTCTTCCACGTGTTCCTTAGCGCGAACGTAGAAAGGGCGAGCTGTTTCACCGATGTATTCACCTCCACAGCTGTCGCACCTTATTAGGTAGACAACTTCCGAAATCATGCAGCCTCCTTCGTTACCTGCAGGACAGATGGTGCAATTTGGGGTTTCGCCAGTTCGGTCGTACAGGCGGTTGCGCACTAAACGACTTTTCAGGTTAGCGGGAGGTGTATCTACCACTTTGACATCGTTTTCCAGTACCGCCCATCTAACTCACTTTCTAATAGAAGTGCTGACACTGTCTGAGACGAAAGGGATGACAAACGGGATTTTGTTGTAAAATGAGGAATTACGTGAGCGATTGCTGGTGCTACTTCGCTGACAGCCAAAGAATGTATACTCATCCTTGGCAACGATTTGGTGAGCAAGCGCTGGCGATTCCTTGCGCTCGTTCTCCCCATTAGATACCCTGCTAGCTGTGCGGAATATACTGCGCACGACAGCTGCTTTGGTCGATGGTCGACAGGTACGTGGCGATGTTGGGCCTAGTAGCTTCCACATATGTTTGAACTTTTTCAAACTCTGAAGAAGGCGACATCGCCGCAACGTCAGTCAATAAAGCGTGTACCATCTCGGTCTCGAGTTCAACACCATATTAAACAATTGGGCAACAAGACGTTGTATAATAGAAAAATTGAGAGAAGTAAGTGAAGCGCAGCTCAAAGTGAACCCTTATTTGAGCATTTAGAGTGAAATAAATGTGTAGAAGATGTGTATGAAGTAGACTGATTTAAACCGCCATCAAGACAATACTGTACTTTCGCGACTCGAGGAGAGGTCAAACAGGAGAGGTCCGCCTAAACCTCCCCAGGGGTTATTTGGGTGCTGATCCCGAATCTCGAAATTTTCTGTTTTCTGATTTTTCCGTTTTCTGGCATCTTTCGCCTTTCTATTTTCTGATTTTGTTTTCTGACAAACGCGATTTTCTGTTTTCTCGGAAATTTTTCGAGATTTTCGCCCATCCTTGCTTCCGACTAGGGTCGCTCCATTGCGGTACAGTTTCGTGATATTGCTTTATCTTGCGGAAACTTATTTCGAAACTATAAGCTTAGATAGATAGATATAAATCCTAGCGTCCATTGGAGTACTGTTGTGTCGTCTTTGAATCCTTCAATGTGAGCGAACCTATTAAAACGCGATGTTATCGGAATATGAGTTCTAATAGGTCTTTAGAAAAGTTTTTCAAACAATTTCGGAAAGAATAGTGCAACTCAAAAAAAGGGAGTGAGACAAATTTTGAGCCACTCTGTAGAAGCGGAGGAGTATCGGCCAGGGTTTTTAACCAGCACACGGCGCGATCCTGACCGTTCTCGTGTCTTACAAATTCCGTCTTCCTGCGCTTTCTTAAACGTTTCAAAGCCCTTCAACAGCTTCGCAGGCAAAAACGTAATGCCGGCGTTCACTTTTTTCAGCCCCTTGTGTGCGTTCGCTAACGAACGGACTTCACAAAAAGTAAGCAGGAGCGGTTGATATCAATGCCCGAACGAACCTTCCCTGTAGTCAGTCGTCACTCGCTCACTGCTGGTTAGTAAATCAAAAAAAAATCCAAAGAATCAGACTAAACAAGGAATTCACCGACCTTTTGTCCAACTGCTCCCGCTTCAATAGTCCGTAGAACATTAAGCGTTGCTCCACCCGACCCTAAAAACGTCCCCATGCTCGACGACCGTAAAATCTGAACATTTTTATAGGGCAGTTGTCACTTTTTAGTGCCGCTTAGCTCTTTTATAAACGGAGCCCGTTGTCTTGACGGCACCGTCGTCATCAAAGGCATGAAAGAAGTGCGAATTTTTGAGGATCGTACATCCATAACGTCAAAGGATTCAACCAACTATGCAGGGGGCAAAAAAGTCTGGATATGATTTTTTTGAAAAATCCTCAACTCTCCATTATTGGTCGGTACCCATGACCTTACACGTGGCACTTGTAGATCTGTCTCAATCCTCTCCGTGATAGGTATACAAGCCCTGTATACTTATGCTCTCGCAAAAATTTCAAATATTCAAATGTTTTCGAATACCGGAAATCTTCGAGCATTCGAAATCGAATATTTTCCAAAAACGTAGTTTTTAGGAATATTCGAATACGAATATTCAAATTCAAATGCAAATCATTCGAATCCCTTTTCGAACGGGTCATTCGAGCATAATTACGTACCAAGCTGTCCAATAATTCTTGTCCGAAAACTGCACCGTTCTTAATTTTTTCAACTTTATTGAAAAACCAGTCTAACCAACAATATAATCACCAACCACAGTTATCCACAACAGTGGCCCATCAATTGAGCAGGTCGCCGATGCCCTTCGCCCAGAACTCCGGGGGTTGGACTCGAAGAAGTCCGCGATGTCGGATTTGAGGTTGTCGTAGTTGGTGAATTTTCTTCCGGCCAAGTGGTGCTTAAGGGAGCGGAACAAGTGGTAGTCGGAGGGAGCGAGGTCCGGGGAATACGGCGGATGGGCAACCGTCTCCCAGCCGAGCGAGGAGGGACTGGCAGACGGCCACGCGACTCTGCTTGTTGGCGTCCGTCAGACGCTGGGGTATCCAACGGGCCAGAACTTTGTGGTGGCCGAGTGAGTTGAGTCGTTTTTGGATGGTGGACTTGCTGCAGCCGAGCCTCGTCGCCAGTTAACGTGTGGTGGCTTCCGGCTTCTCCTTGATACAGCGGCGGACTTCGTCATCATCCACCGTAGAAGGCCTCCCGCTGTGCTCCCTGTCCTCGAGGCTCGTGTCGCCGCTTTCGAAACGATTGAACCAACGCCTGACTGTGCGTTGGGACACTGCATCCTCCTTGCACGCTCTGCAGATGTTGGCGACCGCGGTGCCCGTGCCGTTGCCCAGCAGCCACTCGTAGTACACGAACGTACGAATTCGACCTTGGTCCATTTTAGCTTGTACTGGTAGCTAGACGCGGCGACTGCGTCTTATATACCTCTAGCGTGCAACTCTGGAGGACCTTCTAGAAGGTTTTTACACTTGCCTGATATTATAACACTTCTAAGGAAAATTATAGAATTTTGAAAATTTTCGGACAGGAATTATTGGACAGCCTGGTATAATACAGGGTGTCCCAAAAAATATAAGCACTGCTTGAAAAGTGACTACTTTTGTGCCTGTGCCTTTTGTGCCTGATGCTTGTATGAAAGCGTAAAAAAGTAGAAATTTTCCGACATATGAGCGCTAGGGATTGCGCCGCGTACTCGTCTGAATCCTTGTATTTTACACTCGACTGATTGTCTTTCGCTTGAGTATGTACTTGTAATATTACCGCCCAAGGTGACCTTGTTGAATGACTTGCGCTTCTTTCAAAAGTTAAAGTTAAGTACATACTACAGATTGCCGCAAAATGGGACACGCTTTTAAAGGTTCTAACACTGTTGCTGGAGAAGATTGAGACTCATATGAAAGCACAAAAGTAACAAAAGTTCTGTAGTGTGCAAATGATGAAGACTACGCCATGCACCCATCCGAAGCCTTACATTTCAGAATCAATTTGCTGTGCATGGGCCGAATCCCTGCTATAATCTCGTTAATAATTAAATACATTAGCCTGCGCTGTGCTTCTTTTAACATTTCTAGTTGTAGTGCACTGTCAACGTTTAAGCTTTACAGTGCACCTAAATTTGGGGAACTTTGGTGGGAAATCGCGAAACAACGGTGTGATCAGTTTGCCTCAAACTGAATCATTCATACGGCTTCTCAGCAATCAATGGAGTCTGAAATGTAAGCTCTCACCATCAGACGGATGCAGGGATAATCATGATCATTTGCACGTCACGGAAATCGTCATTATCCTGTGCTTTCATGCATTTTGCGGCAAGATATATTGTGCTTTAACCTTCCAAATCGAGAGAAGCACAAATCAATCGACATGCCACTTTATGGTGAAATTATGACAAGAGTTCAAGCGAAACAAGAAAAATGCAAGAATTCAGACGAGTGCGCGGCACAATCCCTACTGATCATCTGTCAAAAAATTGTCCTTTCGTAGCAGCTCTTACATTCTTCACGCCGTTCTCAGGCAGCACAGTTATTGTCCTTCAAACAGCGCTTCCTTTTTTGGAACACTCTGAATATAGCCACGTTGCCTTCCTTAACTTTAATCGCGATGTCAATTCCACAAGAACAGCTTCGAGCCATCGTCTTCCATGGATGATGTCGCGTCACTGAAGCGACGGCAACCGTTCGAAACATCATTGGGAGAGGACGCCTTTCAATCAGCGCTGTCGAGCGCTGGTTCGCTCGCTTCAGAGGAGGAGACACGGACTTCGACGACAGACCTCTGTTGAGACGCCCGACACAGTGGAAACTCCGCCATTCTCGATGCTGTCAAGCAGGATCCGGAGGCTGACACCGGCAGTCTTACGACGACACTCGGCTGCACCCATCCAACCGTCCTTCGCACAGTCGCCTCAAGCCCTCGACTACAGAAAAGTGCTAACTCGATGAATCCCGCATGCCTTGAAGGACACCACACGCTTCATCCGGGTGCGCCAGACCAACTAAGGCCTATGTTATACCTCGGCAACGCAGGAAAGCGCATATACATCTGTGCCCTCACTGGTTGGCACGTATTCGGTCGGTGCCCTGATTGGCCGCTATCGGCTAGACGTTCCAACCAGGGATGGACGGAATTTCTGTTTTCTGTTGTTTTTTTTTTGATTTTCTAGCCATTCTGGGCAAATTCTTTCTGTTTCTGTTTTCTGAGAAAATGGCCCGAAATTAGTCAAAAAACAGAAAATAGCGTGAAATTTTGCTATAGGTATCTGACCGCCAGAATTCAAACTATGTTGCAATATCGCAGGCTATTCCAAATTCGAGAAAAGCTGTTTGTGCGATGGTTTTCATTACGAATCGCACCATGAACTCGTTTAATTCGTTCGATTGATCTTTTTCGTTTGATTTGGTCTAAGTGCTACTATCACGCAGTCACTCCGTAGAAGGTTTCACGTCTTTAATAAATTGGATTTATTGAATCTCCAGCTTAAGAAGCAGTCTTGATCAAAAGAAAACTTCATGGATAGTTAATGCTGTGAAACTAGTGCATCTATACAGATTCTACTAAAAGAATGTTTTCAGTGCTTGAATGGTCATAAACTCTTAGCTTTTCAACAACCATTGTGGCTTGTTTTGAATGACCTGAAAGAGAAATCTAAGCGCGAATTTGAAGATGAGGTTCATTCACTTGTCCAATGAATCATTCATTAGTTTGGTCTATGTGATGCGCACGAAGTTGTCCGTTGGAAGGACCTTCGACCACGATTTCTTAACATTTTTCTGCCAATTGTTTGCTCTATGCAAGAATTTACGGTTAAACAGTGTTTAAAACCTTGGGTCAGAACAAGTGCAGCGCGTGTACATGAATCCCTAAAGCATGCCTAGAAACTCTCACAATCATGCGAGGGGCCTGAAACGAGCAATCAGGAAGGAGAATTCCACTTCGATGACTTCAAAAGCTCAATTCTTGTCATGACACCATCAGTTCAGAGGGTCATTTGCTCTCGCGGTTACGGGTTGGTACAGCCGATAGGCCTTCGTGCTTCTTTTAGCACATGTTTTTCTCAAGATGCGATGGTCAATTGTTCTACAACTTGGAACCACCTAGGAATCAAATCAGTTGTAGAATCAATTCTATAACTTGGAGTCACTTCAGGTGTAATTCACTAGAGTACGCTCCAAATTTGAACGCGTCAATGAGTTGTTACTGCTGCGGCAGAGAATTTTACCATCCTCGAGTTAATAATTAGAACAGTTATGCAGTGAGGACATGGGAAAGTGTCGTGACTCGCGTCCGACAGGTCTTCACACGTCGTCGCCGCCGCTGGGCCGGTCCGGTCGACCGACCAGGTCAAACCTGGTCAAACTTGTCGATCGACATGTTGTCGCCGCCGAAGCTTCTAGAAGCCGGCAGAGACGCAGAGGGTGCGTGCCTCTGTCGTCTCAGACCGGCACGGTCGCCAGTCTCGCCTCCACCGCTCCCACTGAGCGGTGGCTCGCCCCCGGCCGCTCCCGCTGAGCGGCCGGGCTTTGTCATTGTCGCTATCCTCGCGCCTGAGGACAGGTGCCGTCCGTCGATAGGATCCAGCTTGGCCGCCGTCTAGATCCATCGTTCCCGCCGCTGTCGAGTGTCTCCATCGTGGGCCAATGTCAGCCTCCGCCAGAGGACCAAGGATTCCTTCGCCAACGTCATCGTCGTCTGTCCACGGGTAACGCGGGGCCTCTACCTGGCCTCGTTGGTCCTGTCTTGGCATAGGCCACAAGACCTGAGCCACGTAAGTCTCGCGGGTCGCGGTCCTTACTCCCCGAGTAGGTTGGGTGCAGCCTGGCCCTTGACGCGTATATTAGGTCGCTTTATCATTTATGTTATGTCATATTGGTTGTTGCCTCCTAGTAACATAAGCTTATAAAATACAAGGTCTAATGCCTAAAATATGTAGGTGGTCTACCAAACTATCGAGGTCAAACATAAGATCATGAAGCGTCGCAAGTGGACCGGGGATCGGGGGACGCTCCGACCATTGAGAGTTTCCCCTGAGCAAGTCAACAGAAGTCGAGACGCTAGCATGTGGGAACTCTAAGTCGCATGGATCAGGCACGCGGCAGTAGGCACGCCGCCAAGGGCCCTAGGGTAATAAATACTGAGTGGCAGTCTGACCAGGATACTATCTCAACGGTAGGTCGGAACGGCGCAAATGTTGTATATGGGCAGAACCGCCTCTCCCTGGGAAGTAACAAACTGCAGGTATCTCGACCCCAATACAACTCTGTGCAGAGTTAGGGGCGACGGAAGTCGCGGGTTGGCGCCCTGTTGATTCACGTGCTCCACAGCTGACGGGCGCGCGCGGGATGAGGGCTCGTATCGCGGTTATGCGCAGTGCACATGTGGCGTAGTAGGGAAGAGCTCGGGCTCGTAAATGCGGGGTCGGGGGTTTGGATCCTGCAGACTGCGATCGTTTTGCACTTTTGCAAAATCCATGTTTATCATATAGGTAATCCACCTAGGGGTATTATAGTGTGTTATAGAGCATGTTTACATATAACATATGCTTCAAACTACAGATTAGCTAAAATGTTCACTTCTGTGTGTCACTTATTTTAAGCCTATTTTGTGTGACCGTAGTTATGTAACGATAGATATTTTGTGGCACTAGTTAAAAGTTACGACTCGACCGACAAGACTTCGGTCAAAAAAAAATTTTCGCTGAAACTTTGTCTAGGGAGGTTATTTGGGGTGCTGATCACGAATCTGATATTCGTTTTTCACGATTCTGTCTCTACCTGCCGTCATCGGCAGAAACTTTAAGAAAGTAATCCTGTGCCTTCCTGTATCTATATTATTCAGCCGAATCGTGAAAAACAGATGTCAGATTCGTGATCAGCACACCAAATAACCCCCTAGACAAAGTTTTAGCGAAATCGGTGACCCTGACTGGACCACCCTTGTTAACAGTATGAGTGGTATGTTATATGTAAACATGCTCTATAACACACTATAATACCCCTAGGTGGATTACCTATACGATAAATATGGATTTTGCAAAAGCGCAAAACAAACGCAGTCTGCAGGATCCAAACCCCCGACCCCGCGTTTACGAGCCCGAGCTCTTCCCTATTACGCCACATGTGCACTGCGGCGATGCGCGATACGAGCCCTCATCCCACGCCCGCCCGTCAGCTGTGGAGCACGTGAATCAACAGGGCGCCAACCCGCGACTTCCGTCGCCCCTAACTCTGCGCAGAGTTGTATTGGGGTCGAGATACCTGCAGTTTGTTACTACCCAGAGAGAGGCGGCTCTGCCCATATACAACATTTGCGCCGTTCCGACCTACCGTTGAGATAGTATCCTGGTGAGTCCACTGGTGCGAGCCGCGGGTTTAACGTGCCACAACTCGGGCTGTAAGCGGGTCCTCGGCCTCCACCGATGTAGGGGCAGGGACCTCCCTCCGCGGCACGACAGAAAGCTAAGTAAAGCTAAAGCCGGCATCTTTGAGATTTCGACACCTCCTAAGGTGAGTAGGTTAAGATCATCTGTTTACTCTGTTTACTAAGTTTCTCAAGTGAAGGGAAGCATGATGTAGGTGGCAGGAATTGGTATTAACACTACTTGCTTCCCTGGCGCTTCACATTAAACCTGACACCCATTATGAAAGTCGAAATTCTTGTCTCAGGAGAATTCACTGTCACTTTCTTGGAAAACCTACATCTAATTCGCCTTTCCCAAAAACGCAAACACAACATTTGAAGCATTATGAAATTTCTATTTTTGTAAAAAGAATAGTATCGAATTTTCTTAAGTCTAGGAAAACAAAACATTTTCAGTATGTGTAAAGAATAGACAGCCCCATGCCTCACTCGTCCAGCATCTCGATTCCTCTTTAATTGATAGCGAAACTTTTATTTTGGTGTAGCTACGCGCTCGAAAACGTTTCAACCAAAATAATTGTAGGAAATGCACACATCTTTTTTGCTCCAAGTAAGCAGCATTTACTTTATCAAATAAAGAAAAATTGCGACGACTTAAATGAGAACACGGTGTGATTTCTTTCTTTTCATACACTCAAAAATTGATGCTCTTTAGTGAATCAATATTTGATGGATTACTTTTACTGCAAAGGTTTCCAAAAAAAGAGGACCTTCTTTAACCACACACCTCTTTCCTCTTGCTTCGAAGGTGTTCAGTTTGATTTCAGAACTATCCATCTTATGTCGCTAGGTGTCCAGTTTAACGTGAAATAGTACAAAAGCGCTCGTTATTGGTAAATATGCATTTTTGAATACAAAAGATAGCTGAAGCGAGGATTTAAAAATTTTCTGTTTTCTGACAAATTCGGTTATCTGTTTTCTGGGAAAATTTTAAAAATTTCCGCCCAACCCTGGTTCCAACCTCCACGTAGACTACATTAGCGACTTGTACCGGAAAACATTACATGATTTATAGTCTTTCTGGAAGCAGACAGTGATCATCGTCTTAAATAAAGAATAGTGTCTAATGAGAAGCATGGATAATACGAAGCAGATGATTTTCACAATAAGACAATGTCTCCAAGGGCTACATTACAAAAACCCTTTCCGGGTCTATTTTCGTATACTTTTCGAGCTTTTCACAGCCTACCTCGCCTCTTCCAGTGTGTGCAAATGAGGGAACGCTACCTATTCTCGTGTTCGGAGGATAATCCGCAATGACCATCGTTTTTCGGCAGTAGGAGCCAGTGTCCACATTACTGAGAAGAAGCTCGAAGTCGCGTCGTTGTCGCTCGGAACCCGCTGTCAGCACCAACAGATCCCACATGTCTCCTCGAACCTGCCAGAAACAAAACTTGAACAAAATCCACACAACTATTTATGGCATCACTCATGGGTAGACTCGCATTTCATCTCTTTAGGTGGCTTCAGCTACCACCAGTGTGGTCCAGTTCGCTTCAGGACTCTCTTGTTTATTTATTTATTTATTTTATTTATTTATTCAAGGCGTAGACATGACTCCACGCGTTACAAACTAACAAAAGAACTGAACAAGACAACTAAAATACGTGAACAACTCAATTAGGTATCAATTCTCGTGCAACGTTATCAACACATCTCATATGACATAGCATTGAAATATTTGTCAAGCAAGATACGTTCTACAGGTACGCGCAGACAGACTCGCCAGATCATCGTACCTACCAAGCAGCAAATTAAAATCCTTCAAGATCCTGTACGTTAAGAAGTCTGACCTAACTCGCGTCCTTGCTATGGAGGTTCGAAGTTTGAGCTTCCCCCTTACGGATCTAGTCAGCGTTCCTTCAAAAAATTGTTCATAACGAGTTTTAGGGTTCACGAGCACTTCTGTCTTGCAGCCAACATTTATATGTCCATGCGCCCTTGAGCGGTGAAACAGGGAGAACAGCACGAAAAAACATCCGCCCTGCCTCCAACTAGTCGACTCGGCTGGTCTTTCATTGCGAACGAAAGCCCTGGAAGTCTACACCTTACGAAAGCACGATGAAAATCCTACCAACGGCAAAGGAGACTTGAATAAAGGCCACCCAGGTAAGAGGCTCATGCAATTGGAAGAAGGCAATAAGCACGTTACCACCATGGTGAAACCCGATTCTATGCATATTCTTAAACAAGGCGGTAGAGGAGTCGGAGGGGTGCTGGCTGTCGCGTGCATCCGATTGAAGGCACCTGGTTCGGATCACCCACCCAAGCCTACAAAACCTTTCATCTCTCAGGGGTCGATGAAAACGATGGACAAGCCAGCGTCTTATACTTTCAAACAAATCCGGCACCAGTTCACCAACTCGGGGGGATGGCAGTACTTGGCACGGGTGGCCGCCTATCGGAGAACGTCGATTTGGTTACGGTCCCAATATTCACCGTTATAAAAACGGATGAAAAAGAGATTGGAACATGAAATCTAAGCATACCTTAACTAGCATATTTACAAACACAAATACGTTATGAATTCCCAAAACAACCTCTGGAACAGACACAGGCCTTCAGACGACGTGGAAGGCATCCACGTATTCTGAAGACACGTATTCCATTGACATTTCTTCCTGTGCCTTCAGAGGGCTTTCTTTCAGCCAGTCGAGTGAGTGATGTTTTTTAGAGCAGGCCGAGTAGGACCAAAGAGAAGTCCACGGGGTTGAGGTCGGAGCCATTCTTCTGCGCTGATGAAGTAAGGGAGCTTGTCGCGGCACCACTCCTGCACGATCTTCTATTTACGAGCAGCTGCCGAATCCCGATGTAAGATGAACGGCTTGCCTCTGAAGATCGTGCTGCTCCGGGAAGCCAAAGACTTTTCCAAAACATCTCCCAAGTGGACTTTGGAGTCCATTTTCTCTCCCTTTTTGACGGAGAAAATCGGCGACCTTCCCGCATAGATGTGTCAGCGGCCCAAGCCTGACTGACTTCGGATGTCCGCAGCGTTCATGGATTCTTCCCGCTTCGTTGGCTTCGGCTGCTGATTTGACAAGCAGACCGTGGTTTTGGCAGTTCAGCGCTGCTTCGACGGTAAAAAATTTGGAGATGTTGCTCACCGATGCTCCCTTGATGAGCTCTGTGATGATGGGAACCCTCAGAGGATGAGAAGATGCCATTTTGTAGCTGGTCAACATCGCGATTGGATAATTAGCATCTGAGTGCTTCATGTACTGCGAGATAATGCTACGGCGTCCGCGAGAGCCGACGCGCACTCGCAAAGCCCGGCGAGTGTGAGAAGTATGAGAGGGTCCCTGATGCGAGGATGGCATCGGGGGCAACTGTGTTAGTCCAAAAGTCCCGCAACGTAGAAAAGACCCGCGTGGCAACGCTGAAGATGGGTACGTTGTCTGGCCGCTCCTTTGAGTTGGCAGAGGCACTGGAGCGAGGAAAGGTTGACTTCTGTGCGGTGCAGGAGACGAGGTGGTCCTGCAGCAAGTGAAGGGACATAGGCCGAGGCTTTAAGGCCATTTTGTGTGGCAGTCCCAGGACCACCAGCGGTGTTGGTATAATCGTCTCCGAACGCTTCCGAGACGCGATTGCAAGCGTGGAGCGTTTTAGCGACCGCTTGATGAAGATCGTTGTCGCTGCTGAACGGCGAATGCTGAACCTCTTCTCTGCGTATGCTCCGCAGACTGGTTGCTTCGAAAGAGACAAGGATGAGTTTTGGAGCCTGCTTGGTGAAAAAACAGCAGAAGTTCCGTCACTGGACATAATTATTGTTGCAGGTGATCTTAATGGTCACGTTGGAGAAACAAAAGACGGTTACTGCTGTCATGGTAGTTTCGGATACGCGTCACGTAACGTCGATGGTGAGCGCATACTTGAGTATGCAGAGTCACGATCTCGCCATCGTGAACACGAAGTTTCGAAAACGTGCCTACCACCTCATCTCGTTTTATAGCGGGAACACTAAAACGCAAATCGACTTTGTCCTTGTGAGGAATCGAGACCAAGGGCTAGTCGCTGATGCGAAGATCGTGCCGTATGAGACGGTCGCCACGCAACATCGACCTCTGATCTGCACTACGAAGATCGCTCCTCTGAGCACTAGGCAGATCGAGCGTTGCGAACCACCAAGAATTAAGTGGTGGCGATTGAAGGAGAATGAAGCAGCTGTGACATCTCGCATTCGGTTGCCGACGGTCACGACCGTCGAAGAAACCTGGCGAGGTGCCACCGAAGCCAGGCTAGATGCTGCACGCTCCGAACTTGGCACTACGAAACCGGGACGGCGTAAGTTCGACAGGCAGTCATGGGTGTGGACTAACGAGGTTAAGGAAAAAGTCCGTGAGAAGAAGAGGTTATACCATGCATCCTCAGCGACAAGAAAGTCGAGAAATGGCGCTTGTATCAGGAAGCCAAGAAATCGGCCAAGAGAGCAGTGATAGAGCCACTCCTTATGATGATGTCAACGAGAGACTTGAGTCGCGCGATGGTGAGCGATTTCTTTATCGACTCGCCAAGTTCCGTCATCGCCAGACCGAGAATGTTGAAAAGTTCTTTGGCATCAACGATGAGAAGGACCATCTCCTAAAGGACCCATCCAGCCATTCCCTCTGCTCCTCCCGTGTACGGTCCCGTTCAGAACATCACTGTTGAGGAGACAGAAGCGGCTTTAAGAAAGATGAAGCCAGGAAAGGCAACGGGCCCTGATGATCTGCCGGCCGATTTGTGGAAGTCCAAATCCTGGTACACAGCTTAGTGGATGACGATGTTCTTCAACCAGGTGGTTGCGGAGAAGAAATTACCTGATAGTTGGAAGATAAGCACGACGATTCCGATTTGGAAGAAGAAGGGCAGTCCAGCAGACTGCACAAGCTACCGTCCAATTCGTTTGCTTTAGCAGAGCATCGAGATCTTTGAGCGAATTGCTGATGGGCGCATTCGTGACGTCGTCCAACTTTCTACCAACCAGTGTGGCTTTGTACCTGGGTGCACCATCGATGCCACCCACGCCGTTCGTCTACTTATAGAAGAGCACCGCGAGAAACAGAAGCCGGTGCACCTTGCCTTCCTCGACTTGAAGAATGCCTTCGATCGCGTTCCGCGTGAAGTGATATGGTATGCTTTAAGACAGCATAATGTTCCTGAAGAGCTTATTGAGTGGGTGCGGCTGCTCTACTTTTGTCCGAGGAGTAGAGTCTAAGCGCCAGCAGGTACGTCGATGGAGTTTCCCATATCTGTCGGAGTACATCAAGGTTCCACTGCTCTTCATCGTCGTTATGGATGCCATATCACGTGATCTTTAGCGGCCAGCTCCTTGGATGTTGCTTTGTTCTGACGATGTAATGCTCGCTTGCAAAGATAAGGTTGAACTCCAGCGGCAGGTACAAGCTTGGTGCGATCGCTTAGAGAGATTTGGACTCAAACTTAATGTCAAGAAGACCGAGTATATGACGACTGACGAAAATGAGTCCACCTCCATTAAGGTAAATGGCATTGAGCTGCCACGTACTTCGGTATTCAAGTACTTGGGATCAGCAATCGCGTCCATGGCGGTCTACTCGTTGAAGCCAACTCACGCGTTAACGCAGCGTGGTCCAAATGGCGCTCTCTGACGGGAGGGCTCTGCGACAAGAAGATACCAGAGTGCCTAAAGTCGAAGATCTACAGAACAGTCGACCTGTAGCTATTTACGGAGCTGAGTGCTGGCCCGTTACCAAAGAAATTGAAAGGCGCCTCAGCGTAATGAAAACGAAGATGCTGCGGTGGACGGCCGGAGTTACGCGTTTGGACCGTGTGCGCAACGACACCATTCGGCAAAGATTTGATGCCACCCCGATAGTTGAGAAATTGCGTGAAGCTAGTCTGAGATGGTACGGCCATGTTCTTCGCGCAAGCGGTGACACTATCCGAAAGACTGGCCTTAACTTCGAGGTGTCCGGAAAGTGGCCACGAGGGAGACCAAAGCAGCGCTGGCTTGATTCGCTGCACCAGGGCTTGAAGATGGCTAGGTTACACCCTGATCAGGCATTTGATCGGGAAAAGTGGCGCTAGTATTCCAGGAAAGCGGACCCCGCAAGAAAGTGGGACAAACGCTGAAGAAGAAGAAGAAGATATTTAGCATCTGAGGTCTGATTGAACATACCTAGCGCTCGAGACCAAGACAGAACATGCTCGACGCGTAGATCAAGAAAAATGACAGGTCAAACATGTGGGAACGTAATTTTGGGACAACCTGTAGTTGTGCTTTTGAGAAATTTCATCGAACGAATAAATTCCATGTCGAGACAGTCCGAGCGAATGGACGAACAAATTTATTCGCTCGTTAATTTTTTCGAACGATCGAAGATAATCTTTCGTTTATTTGGATACCCAAATGGTCGAATAATTTGTTCGAATCAAGTTCTGTGCTTGGAGATTAGAAGTTTATTTGATATTCGAATGAAATTATTCGATGTTCGAATAAAGCTGAAATATTCGATTTTGGAATGGTTTTCGAATACGACTCCCTTTCGATGTTCGAATTCCAGCGTATATTCTAAAATCTACGAATATCCAATATTCGACTGTTCGAATAATATTCGAACATAATTGTTCGAACACATCTACAGTCCATAGTAGGGTGATTCATATGTTCTTGCAATTTTTGATATTTTTCAAATTTTGATATATTTTGATCAAACTAACTTTACCCATCGAAACATCGCCCATCTTTGTCGATGACTGCCAGGCCGGCGGTATACTTCCATCGCAGCGATGCCATCGCGGCACTCAGTTCATGGCCATTCCGCCGCACGAGGTGGAATAGTCAAAGGAAGCTTCGTCGCGGCCGCCGCAACAGTGGCGATCGGCATGCGCGATGGCTTCCCGCGCCCATCGCGGGCATGGCATACTTTTTCGCGCCGCGCGCGGTGTTTAGCGTTGGCCTTGAACGGATCGCCGTCGCGCTCCCTTGCAATGCGACGAGCACTGAGAAGTTCAAATTCTTTGCGTCGCTCTGCAAAACTGATCGCCGCGATTCCATCGCGGCGACGGGAAGTATGCACGAGGCCTTACTGCATGTGACACGTACAGTGCCCAGTTCTCATCTCCTGCAATGAGCGAGTCCAACTACTCGAAACGGCGAGAGCGGGATAAGTTGAAAAGGCGTGCATCAGCTCATGTAGCGAACTCGTCAGGTATCAGGTGAGACCTTTGTCCCTTTTTCGAATCAAAACTTCCGGATTTCTATCGCCACGGCATCCATTCCCTGCCGGAACGATGGAGGACAGTCATCGACAAAGGCGAGTGATGTTTCAATGAGTAAGGCTAGTTTGACCGAGATATATAAACAATTGAAAAATATCGGAAAAAAATCGCAAGAACATATGAACCACCCTGGTACGTGGTGCACTTCGAAGTGTGCTAGATCTTTTCAGAACAAATGAAATAGTGCGAACGTATCGATAACGAGTAATTCCATACTGCTGCAGAATAGCTACATGCTCCATCGCGTTGATGTTTATTGAAAGTAAGATCAAGTAGCGCAGCGATCCATCACATACCCAAACTAGCCAAGCATGGATTCGGGGTCAATAGCAGGTCGGCCAAAGCGACACGAAAAAGCACCACCTGTACACCACAAATACAATAATAAATACAATCAATCAAAGCAGGTTAGTAACTGGAAGACGCGTTCAGAAGCGGAATCGAATGCAACAATGTTCAGCGAACAGAATCTGATAATACATTCCCTATTAACAGACTGTACAACAGCAATCGCCAGCGATACATAGAAGGTGCGCGAGGTAGGTGAAACCGACTAACACTAGAGGATATGGCACTCTTAGAAGCACTAGCAGCTCGTCTACGGCTATGCTGCTCACTAGCTATATGTAGATCAATATACAGATCGCATTCACGTGCTCGGCTAGTATGGCCGACTTCTCGTAGCCCAGACTGATCGCCGTCGGTGTGAGCCGCCACTGGTCGCGGAAGCTGAACAACGGGCTGTGGATGAAGCGGTTGAGCTGAAATCGAAGGAGTCAGTAGAAACCGTCATGACGTCAGTACTGAGCCCACAAAGCCGCCGTAAATCAAATTCTTTAAAAACCTCATTCAGATCTTTTTGCCGCCATTCTTATTCCAAACAGTCACCAATGCTCTATCCATTCGCTTACGCCGCAGCACTGTCTTTTGGTTGCGTAACATCTGTTTCCCCTTTCAACGTCTATTTACTCTACCGCGCCACAGCAACGTCTCGATCAATTCCAGACCCGTGCCAAAGTAGCCCAGCTGCCCATTCTTCCTCGAGGAACTGACATAGCGCCTTTCGTTCAGGACTTCTTAATACAATGCGCTCATTCAGAACCTGGTGATTTTTATCCCACCATTTCCATGAAGGAATTGCCAGGATGAACGCACGGACAGCGTCGAGCAGCGGGGAATCGAGAGGATCATGCTCGGAGTGGCACGACTCACGCAAATGGACGAGAGCCGTCACCGACTTGATTGCACAGGATGTCAAAAGAACACCAGGACGCCCACCAACGAGTTGATCGGACTTTTTCGTGAAAGCCTTGAACGAACGATATGATGCTCGTCGTGTAACTCGAGCGAGGAGGATCCATTGGAGCACTTTGGCACACGACGGGGACGGATGGAGACACTGCTGGCGCCCGATTGAGCATCTCAATCATTAACAAGAATCTATCAGGCAAGTACATTATGTGGCCGACCACCTGATTTTTGGCAACTTGGCCTAAACGATTAGCGTCTTGGCCCTCGGATGTAGACCATGTCGGAATTCTGAAGACCTTTTTCACCTGCGTCAATCGTCGCTCTTAATATCTCCCTCTTCAGTCCTCATTGTGCAACGCTGATCGCGTGTTCATCCTGCTTTCGTATAGCCCAGATCTCTGAGGCGTATGTTAGGGCAGGAAGAACGGTGGAGTCGAATAGGTGGGCACGGAGTCGGACGTTCTTCGTCTTCTTCGCGACTTCTTCGACGCTCTTGAAAGCTCCCCAAGCCGCTCTTTTCCTCCTGCTCAGCTCTGGTGCTAGGTCGTTGGCCATGTTGACTTTGCGAACCAGATACACACAGCTGGAGCATTCGGAGATGCTCGCTTCGTTGAGCGAGAATGGGGCATCAGAAACTTGTCCGTTCCTCATGAACATCGTCTTCGTAAGATTCAGCTGCAGTCCAACGTTCCCACATACATGATCGAAGTCGGCAGCATTCGGTCCGCCTAACTGATGCTCGGTGTTATGAGCACGATGTCGTCAGCGAAGCGCAGATGGTGCAGTTGCCGGCCGTCGACCTTCACTCCCATGTCATCCCATTCAAGTTCGCGCATGACGTTTTCGAGGGCGGCTATGAAGAGCTTCGGGGATATGGTATCCCCTGCCGAACCCCTCTCTTCACGAAGATGACGACATCGTTATAGAATGGTGAGATCTTGGTCGTGAATCCTGCTCTCGAAGCGCTCTGATGTACTGCGTAGGGATGCCCTGAGTGAGCAGGGCTTCGAGGACCGCTTCAGTCTCGACGCAGGCGAATGCCTTCTTTAGGTCGATGAACGTAAGGCACAGCGGCAGCTTGTACTCCCGCGACACTTCGATGAGCTTCGTAATGGTGTGTATGTGGTCGATCGTGCTGAATCCTCTCCGAAATCCTGCTTGCTCGCTTGGCTGTCCTTCGTCCAGCGTTCGGCTGATCCTATTTAGGATGACTCGAGTGAACATCTTGTGGACTACGGACAGCAGGCAGATCGGGCTATCGCTGCCGATGTCGTGCACGTCTCCCTTCTTGTACAGCAAGATGGTCCTGCTGGTCTTCCACTGAGATGGAACCTTGCACTCCGACGGGTAGCGTGTTGATACCCAGGGTGTTGATGAGCGTTGACGGGAAGTTCTTCAGGTGTTCAGGTCTGATCCTGTCGGAACCGGATGCTGTACGTTTCTTTCCAGATGAGGTGGCGTGTCGGATCTCAGAAGGGAGAACAGAGGGGACGATGCACCCATCCTGCGTAAGATGGAGCGGAGGCAGGTGGACGTGGGTATCGAAGGGATCGAAGTAGAAGTGTGTTCACCACTGTTCTGTTCGTCCACGGCAGTGTAAACTGTTCATTACGTAAGATGGCAAGGAGGCAGGGAATAACAGCAGAGACTATGGCAAGCCAGCCGAGAAACGAAGAGGAGAGTAGAGTGAGTCCGATGGCGCGGATGCCGGTATTTATACTCCACATACCGCCAAAGGGGTCAATAGCGGGCATTCAAATGGAGCACAAGTGAACACACGAGAAGACCTGGTAAATGCGCTCTAGCCTACACTGTGCGTCCCAGGCTACTCCCTTACAGAAGATCCTTCTCCATTGCTCTTCTGGACGACAAATTATTCATGATTCTACTACAAAGGAGTATGAAATCCTTGCGGATTGCCTTTCACTACCCATATCTACCCCGTCCCATCCATCCCATCACCAAACCAGCTTAACTCCATACTACTCGAAAGCAGTAGTGATTGTAAACTGTAGGAATCCCGTACCTGATCCACATCAAACGCTGTCCTCTCCATGTGCATGGTGAGCATCTGGCGGGTTCGACAGAATGCCGCCTCCATTAGTACTAGAGCCGAAAGCGCCGAAACCAACGGACAACCGGACACGCAGAAATTCTCCAGATTCGGACAACAGCGAGCCACAGAACGGGCTAGTTTATCCGTGATCTGCAAGAGAAATGCCTAGCAGTCATTCAATAAGGAAAAGCCGTAGCAACAAGTATACAAATGAATTCTAACAGGGCTCCTCAATGAGAAAGACACCTAGTTCGGTTGCCTACGACCGGTTTAGATGAGTGCATTCAAGCTTTTGGAAGCCACTGACCTGAAGATTATCGCTTATCTCGATCGTCGACAGAGTTTTGAACGACGGTGACATTCCACGGATCAGCTGACTCTCCGACACAGAGAACGTACAGCTATCGAAAACCAGCTAAAAACTTATACAGGCATACATTTACCTTGATACTATATAACATATTATAAACATTTCTTTATTTCGTATCTAATTTATTGAAAAAATTGTACCAAAAAATTGTCGACGTACGACTTGAGACTGAATTCCAAGAATTAAAAGTGGCAGATGCTAATCCACACTCTTTCAAGAGCGTGGTAGCGCAGTCTGCGGCGTCAGCTATCGCGTGTACCTCGAACGAAGGTTCTTGGTTCGGATCCCTCCAAGACCGAGCAAGGCTTATACATACTTCACGTCGAATTGGACACTACTCAAATCGAATTGGACACTCTTCTAAGCTAACTTCAGGGCTTTTGAAACCAAAGCGAACTCTTCCAAATCGAAATGAGATTTCTCTACATGAAACTAGAGACCCAAAAACAACATTTTTCCAAGCAAACTTATATTATAACATTCCTTGAAGATTTAATTCACCAATAATAATTCAAAAAACACGTTGTTTGAAATTTATAAAAAAAATGAAAAAATAATGCTCTCTTGTTTTTCTTGTTTTAAGGAGAAGGAAGACGGCCATCCTTTAGAGCTAAGAAAATATTGAACCATGACCTCGTCCAAGACGTCGCGATTTTTATTCGATTGATAGTAGAATTTCTGTTCGCAGTTTGGAGTTTGAAACCTGTTAAGGATAATAATAACAACGTTAACGAACCCACATCTCCTCACATTGATGCTTGGTGGTTCATGTAGGTGGCGTTTACACTATCAATCAAATAAAAGTTGCGGCGAACTTTTCGAGTGCATGGCGCGACCTGATATTTTTCTGCGCTGTACGGTTGCTGCTTTGCTTTGCTTTAAAAAAATTTAAACCATAAATTTTCCTCAAAGAATAACATTTTTATAGAATCATTACACTTAATTGGGCAGGTGAACTAAAAATTTTCAAAGAAAGTTCTACCAAATTTCACTTGAACAAACGTTATTCTAACCATCTAATTGAGTCCATAGTTTAACCTGCCTGAAGAAGCTGATGACAATCTTCGTCAACAGCTGAACAATCTCATCTATAGATTGCCTGAAGATCATTTCGATTTGAAATAGCCCGCTTTGATTTCAAAAGTCTTAGGCTTAGGCTTAGAAGAGTGTCCAATTCGACGTGAAAATGGTAAATATTCGTGGGTGGCGAATTTTTACGAGAGTTGTCTGGGAAGGATAAAATACTGCATTATACCATAACTAGCACCACATGACATTGTGCATACAAAACACGCATTCAAGCTGAATCCACAGCATCGTGTACAAGTGGAATACATGGCGCATCCCAGACTGTGACTGACTGATGCCGTCCTCTGTCGCTTACTTACTTATTACACTTGTACTCGAGTGAACTCGTGTCACACATAGCCCGACACTTCAGCTGCTCGATAAAGGATAGCATTAATCCATCCATTTGGGATGCGCCATGCATTCTATTTCTATAGGATGGCGGGAGGCAATCTGAACGGGTATTTGGGCTGTAGAACGATATGCGGGCCAGTCGACGGATAGGTCTGTGTTTTATCACTCCTAGGTAGCAAATCACTGCACCCAGAGAGATAGAAGGCCTCTTTCTTCTGGGAGGGGCTCGAACCCAGAACCTCGATTCGGGGTACACGCGACAGCCGCCGTCCCCTCTGACTGCGCCACCACGCGCCTTAGCCGTAATATAGACGCGAGCATCTGCATCTGTCAGCAACAGAGATATCAGTTTTCGCTGGAGGACCACTCGTCACGCTAATCGACTCGCACGCTTTGCACGGGGCGCGTGGTAGCGCAGCCGTAGGAGCTGTCGACAGTGGCGTGCACTCGACTGCAGGTTCATGTTTCGGATATCCTCCACAGGCCGATTACGTCTCCAATCCCCGGAGTCGAAGACTTGGCACAATACTTGTCTGGGAAGGATAAAACACTGACCAGCCATCGACTACTCACCGCAAGTCATTGTCGGCTAGATACGCATTCAAATTGCCTTCACGATATCACCTAGAAATAGAATGCGAGGCGCATCCCAAATGGGCCTAAATAATGCCGTCCTTTATCACTTATTCATATTCCTTCACAACACCTAATTTTTCTTTCATCTCCAAATCTATTTCTCCAGAAGACTAAGTACATAACACACAACGAAAGCCTACCTCTTGGAGCTCCTTGAATTGTGCTAGTTGTGCCAATGTCCACGGCTTCACAGCAGCCAAATCGCAGTTGGATAGAGTCAGCCTGAGAATCTCGTCACAGTCATCACAATACGATATGTCGAAGGAGTATCGCCACAATATATACCATTTTCATCACAAACTGAATAAACTTTTCAAGCCAAGGAGACGAATCTGGGGTCAAAATGGACATTATGTATCTTTTGAGACTTATTTTTGAAAGCAAGCTAAATTTTTGTTTAAAGAATATTTTTGTTGAAAATTGTCTAAAAATTCAGCTCTACATGGTGTCTTAAGAAAAAATGAGTACACTTTCTGGATGAGCATAGCATTGCTGTCCTGTTTAGTAGAACAATACAATAAGGCACGCCGACTCTTAAGCACAGCGAAACAGAGATGACCTTGTTACTCAGCACGAGGACACTCTTGTAAGCCTAAGCCTGAGATTTTTGAGGTCAAAGGGAACTTTTCCAAATTGAACTGACCTTCTTCTACATTACGCTAGAGGCTCTCCAAAAAGATTGGAGTAACTTTTTGTTCAAGAAAAATTTTAGTATTCTTTGAAGTTTTAATTCACTTCCCAATAAGTGAACACATTGTTCAAAATTTTTTGAAAATCTCGTTTTTGAGGAAAAATAATCTTTTAAGGATTGTTTCAAAAAGAAGGAAGGCTGCCATTCTTAGTACCAAAAAAAGCGATTGCGCCATGTTCTCGTCCAAGATGTCGTGATTTTTATTCAATTGATAGCAACATTTCTATTCCGGAAGATAGGTCTGAACCTTGAGGTCCCTGGAAAGCGGCCCAGGGGACGCCCTAAGCAACGTTGGCTAGATACGTTGCATGTGGACTTAAAGATGGCTGGTGTGCACCCTTATCAAGCAATTGATCGGGAGAATTGGCGTCACCACACCGGAAGAGCGGACCCGCCACCAAGCCGGACAGACGCTAATGGATATGATGATGATAGCAACATTTCTGTTCACATGGAGTTTCACTCCTTAAACGGTATAACAAAAACAATTTTAAAGAACACAAATATCCTCATTTACATGCGTTATGTAAGCCGCACTTGCACTACCAATCAGCAACAAAAAAGTAGCGGCGAACTTTTCGAGTGCATGACGCAATCTGACCTTTCAATGCGTTATATGATTGCTTCTTTTCTGGGCTTCAAAAAAAATAATTCATGTTTTTTCTCAAAAAATACAAATTTTATAAAATTGCTACAGTTATAGGGGAGGTGAACTGAAAATTTTCAAAGAAAATTATAGTACAATTTTCCTTGAACAAAAAATTATTCTATTTTCTTCGAGAGTATTTAGTTTAATGTGGACGAAGTTCATTTCAATTTGGAAGAGCTTTGATTTCAGAAGTCTCAAAGCTAGCTTAGAATAGTGTCCAATTTAATTTGAAATGTGTCAAATTCGACGTGAAAATGGTACAGATTTAGCATAGAAATAATTTCGTTTACCAAAAAGAGAGCACTGTGTCTGTTCAAACATTACAGTCGTTTTTCTCCACACTATGCAAAGATGAGTTCCTAGAACAAAATTTCTTAAAAAAAACATTTTTTAGGTTTATTTTTCCTCCTTTAAGTCTACTTGGAATTGCTCATGCAGAACGTCTTGCTTCAAAAAGTGCCCAGTTTATAAGAAAGCCGTCCAAATGCAACACTATTGAAGCCTAAAAAGTACCTAGTCAGCGGCGCGCATGCGCAATGTGTAATGAGCTCGTGGAAGTGGTTATCCCTTATTCGATCACGGAGCAATTCGTCTTCCAATTCCAACGAAGTCGCACCTAGAAAGTCTCAGTTCAGTGACTCGAATGCCCTAAAGAATTACAGAGCAGCGCTAGAGAAACATTTTTTACTCATGCCGTGCAGTCTTTTCCTTTTTGGAACTCTTCTAGAGGAACAAGTAATAATTCTACATTTATACAGCTTATAGAATGGAAATCCTCCGATCATTTCCGTAGTATTAAGTTCATCGAAGGAGTTTGACTCGCGATTTCCCGTATAACATCTACCTTAGGCTTCAAATCTGGACAAAACAAACGAGTTTCAATGTTGGGGAAGCACTGACTTACGCCTACAACTTCTAGAAATAAAAGGAAAACGCACTGCTGAGGAGATGTGGAATGACAAGCGACAGCAGGGACTGCGTGTCGTGGCGGTTGCACTGGCACAGAGCCACCGAGCTGTCGTTGTTCTGTACCCGAGCTGTTGCAGGGCAGTTTCCGATTTGAACACGGACACACGACGGTCGTGGAATAAGACGACCTGCAATTGCTACTGTCATATCAACGTTCCGGTCAGTCAACACGACAGTACGGAGTACCGCAACTGAATAATGTTCCACGACCCTGCATCGCGAAGCGCAACAAATATACATAGCTGTCAGACGAGACTTCCTTCTACATTCTTTAGTGTTGCTTATTTTATCTGCTTGCTGATCAGAGGACTTGCATACAGATTATGCTGGCAATCCTTTTCTTGGCCTCGATCCAAGACCGTATAAAAGCAGAGCAAGAAGCCGAGATGGCAAGTCCCCTGGGCTCAAGAACTCAACGTCTTCTCCAGCTTCGGTATCAGCTGCCAGCCTTCGACCGACGACATCAAGAGGATCTTCAAGAGGACGCGGGACTCAACACTATCGACAATGTAGCTGGTTCCTATACGTCCCACGAACTCCTCAGTATAAGAATATCATGTAAAACGGAATCACAACGAGCGGATTCGCACCCCAACTTCTTCCTATGAGCCCTCCACCCTATGCCTGAGGCCATGTTTCCATCCTAGAAAACGAGGCAAACTCAAATCTATGATCGACTGGAACTCTCTTCTCTGCAAGACTCAGCTCAGGGTAGTTGCAGTTACGTATTTCTTGGGCAAATGCGCTTCTGTCCATTTACACTATTAGGTCGGCCGGAATGTTCTCTCCGTTTTGACCGGTCCACTTCAAACGATCATAACTTCCTTCATACTCACCGCGTTCAGTCGGAATAAGCACCGCTGGAATCAGCTCGTCTTTTACAACGATACTGGTTGACTAATTTCATCAACGAAAAAACTGGGTGGTCGAGATGAGATAAATCCTGGAAAAGCTGTTTTCGCGTGGTCTTGATTTGCGAAAGTTCTACCAGCAAGAAAGTCCTGAAAGTGCTTAAAAAGGTGGTAGTCAGTTTGGCGCAAGGTCAGGTAAGTGGGTGGGGCAGAACTTCAACTCCTACTTCGTGTCGCATGGTGATCTGCAAAATGTGTGGGCGGGCATTGTCGTGCAGAAGAATGGGGCCTCTTCTGTTGACCAATGGCGGCTAAAACTCACGCAGCTTTCGGTACATCTCGTCGATTTTATCGCAGTAGGACTCTGCTGTGATGGTTCGGCCTGGTTCCAGAAAGTTGTAGTGAATCGCGCCAGCCGCCGACCTCCACACATCGTGTTTTTCTGGTGTTACCACCGTCTTTTTCTGGTGGGTTCGGTTTTGGGAAGAGTCTAGGGGCGACATCAAAAACTGTCCTTGTCGGCTTCCGTTATCGTACAAAACCAACTTTTCATCACATGTGACGACTCGATCCAAAACGGCTCGTTTTGATTGCGAAGAAGCGGAGAACAGATTTCGGAATGCGACAAATTCTGCCGATAACTTAAATGGTGGTAACCTACTTCTTGAGCTTTTCACCTTTCCGAGGCGTCTCAAACCGTCTGTAACGGCAGTTTTACTGACTTTTAGACCTTCTGCAATCTCAAAAACTGTTTGCGTTCGACCAGGTTCCGTGAAGGTCTTCAAATCCCTTGGTTGTTGTGGGTAGGTCTGCCGCTTCGAGGTGTATCTTCAAAGTCCAAACATCTAGAACGAGATTTCTCGAACCACCGTAGCACGGTCCTTTCTCCAACACTATTTGGAATCACACATGGTTGACTTGCTGCGTCGGCGGCGGACTTCGACCCAGTTGAAATGGAAATAAAATATTGTTCGGAACTGCTTTTTCGACACATTCTAATAGATCTTCGAAGAAACTCCAGTCAAAGGTGAAACAAATTATTCCGCCAGATAGAGCGAAGGATTCCGTATTAAACGTTATCTAAAAACGCGAAGTTGAATATGGATTTAGTAATAAACGAGCGAAAAGTGCTTGCACAGAAACTAACAGAACTTTCCGGCCAATCTAATAGTTTTTTCCGTTATAATAAGGACAATGCCAGTTGGTCACCGTAAACCGATGCATGCACTCGCGACAGCACTCGTAACTTACCTAAGACGGCGAAGATCCGTGAGCAGGCAAGCGACAGATTCAGTCTATCGGTGTGAGTCAAGAAGACACCGATTCTCCGCAACAGCTCGGGTGGTAGCAGCTCCATCTGGAACGTGCTGCGCAGCAGTGATGCAGTGCCGTTCGTTATCGTGGCTGCTTCAACAGTGAAACTTCTAAGGTACGGTAGTCCCGGTTACTATCGACAGCTTTGAAAGCAACGAACACCATGTAGAGAATCTTTATTTACACGACTTTCACAGCAGTCAAACTTGACAACAATCAGCTAGCGATGCAGATACGATATGGCATAGATTCTCGGAGAGAAGGGCTAGCTATAACAGACGAGTTTGGTGAGGTAAGGACACGCGGCAGATCAACCGTATAAAGATTCTATAGCAATAAATAGTACAACACAGCGCCGTTTTCTACATTCCCCATCGCTTACTGCGAACCGACCGGCCAACGTCGGCTATGCGCACGCTGTCGGGCCGCTTGTAGGCCTTGTCCGACTCCTCTTTCCGCCGCTGCATTTCCTTCTGCGCTTCCCGCATCTCCTCCTCCATGCTCTCAGCCGTTCGCACGCTTTCCATACGCTTTTCCGACCGCGTCGTCTTTGACTCCTACAATGAACACAGCATGAGGAGTATTTTGAATGTAACCCGGAGGCAGTAAACTAAGAAACTAAGGGGGCATCCAGCAAAGCAATCTTATCACCTAATGCAATCCCATGCTCACCGATTACAGCTGAGCCCCAATCAGCGCGAAGTGCTTAATAATGATATGGGATGACAGAAGCACCTGGCACACAAGACGTCAGCACTCCATGGGTGAACTCCCTGAACACATGCAAGTGAATCGTAGCCATTACATATACTGCAGAATCGTGTGGCGTTTCCCCAGGTAGTGTATAGGATTTCCACTTCATATTGGACACTTCACCTGTGTTTTTGTTCCTAATTAGTAGCTTCCTTTTGTGTTATTTCTTACGTAAACGTTTTACGTTGTCTGCTTATGTCCCAATAGAGTAAAGATCTAGTCGAGTGCATGGAGCGATCTTTTCTCGCAAGACAATAAACGATTGCTGCCTTCCTGCGCATTAAAACAAAATGTAAACCGTTATTTTCCTGAAAAAATTCAAACAGTGAAGAATTCATACATTTACTAAGGGGCACGCAAAGAAAGTCACACTAAATTCTCCTTGAGCAAGATACTGTTCTACAGGTCTAGAGGAGTCTCCATTTTAAACTGGGAAAAGCTCGATTTGATTTGGAAGATGATCATTTTGCTTTCAAAAAGTCGAGCTTGCTTAGAAGTGTCCAACTTGATCCGACAGGGTTCAATTTGACGTGAAAATTGTATGTATTGGAACCAAGAACCGACTCAACTAATTCGAACTCATTTCTTTCAAGCCTTGTGTAAATGGATCACATGGATAATTTTTGAGAAGGTCGCTTCTAAGAATGGACCAGATAAGGGTGATTTTCATCAGAACAGATTTTCAGACGATTCAGTTAGGTGAATTTTCTTCAGGCCATGTATCAGATATCCGATTCGGAAAGGATATCACATCTCTAGTCAGATCAAATATATGGATGATATGAAAATCCGATCCGGAGAAGATCGCCTTGTCTGAAGGCTACTGAGATACTGGCTTTCCAAACATTCCATTACTCACATGGTCCACTAATCCTGGGTTTAAAAAATACCATCATTGGAAACTCACAGTTCCATAGGATTATTCCCTACGATGAATTTGGGAATCTTGGTGGACGGTCAGGGGGTACGGTCAGGGGTCACGCCCCTCGTCGCGGGGCATGCAATCTTTCTCTCACCCCCTTGCTCACCCAACCCCAACCCCTAGGCTTCACCGAGACTCTAACGGCTGTCTTACGAAACCTTTGAGACGGAAAACGAAATTTAGCAGTTCGCACAACAGCGGATGTACCTCCTGTCGCGCTGCCGGGAATCTCTGGTAACCATTTCCATAGCGAGACTGATCACATCGTCTTCTAGTAGTGCCTGACCGAGACGTCTCCGTGTGCCGAAGTTCTACATCTGTTTGCAACACCCCCCCCCCCCCCTCCCTAATGTTTCGCCTTTTGCATATAATCCATATAAGGCCACGAAATGCAGCTGGTTGGCATGCCCAATTCCGAGGCTCTTATCCCTGCTTCATTTAAAATTAAAAAACACGAAAACCTATGAAAACCCCTACTATTTATTTCTATTTAATTTACTTCTTATTAACGATCATTTTTAACTTCTTTTTTTTTGCATAATAATCAATACTAAGAATAGGCAAATTACACTTCTCTAATACAAAAAAGTTCAATTAAATGTTATGGACTTTGGTCAAAGATATCTAGACCATCTTGTAGGCTCCATCCACTTTCGACTATAAACTGAGCTCGAGCCGGTTCAGCTCAGTCTAGTCCCGTCTGTTCCGGCTCCGTCCCATCGCCCGATCATTGGACCTCAGACTCATGGGAAACCCTGCGGACGAAAGAAATCCTATAAATCAACCACCAAGAGCCGGATGCAGCCCCAGTAGTTAAACCGCGGGCTCGTTTTTAGAGTGGTGTGGGTGATTTTCACGGAGCCACCTCTATTCTTTGAGGATGTAATTCGATAGAATTTTGAGCTGCCCGTTTTGAAGATCGCACTCAGAAATGTTTTCAAAATATTTTTCTTATTTTATTTTTTATTTTATTCTATTTTATTTTATTAATTTATTTCATGTAAAAAAAAAACTAAGCTACGCTAGAACCAACTAGCTAAAAAACTAGCTAAAACTAAAAATCAAGCCGACGATGGACCTGGGAAAGCCCAAATGGAGAAACACGTTCGGAGATCGACCATGTTCTTACGAACAGACGCTGGAGTCTGTTCGACGTCTCCGTGCTGCCTTCATTTGACACCGGCTCGGATCACCGTCTTGTCCGTGCGAAGCTGACTCTCAAAAAGAGGATGTTCAAGCGTGACACCCATAAACCGGCACCGGTGAGGATCCCCACATTCAAGTCTGAGGAGTTGGATGATGCAATAAAGTCGCATGATTGGAATCTTCTTGAAGATCCATCGGAAGACTACGACCTTCCCTCCAAAGGACTGCTGAAATGTGCTAGCAGCTCTTGCGGAGCCACATCACCGGCTGCTTCAAGACTCAACGCACATGCGATTAAGCTCTTGGAGCAAAGAAGAGCTGTTAAACTGGATCCTAACGCTTCCCATCTGGAAAAAGTCACCATCTCAAAGGCCTGTCGAATTGCAGTGAAGGAGTCCATTCAAGCCTACAGAAGATTGAAGCTGTTAGAAGCGGCTGGGAAAGGTTCAAGCATAAAGCGCTGCCAACGAGATCTCTGCGATCAGAAGGCAATAATGTCAGCCCTCGTGGATAAGGATGGAACAACGCAAACGTCTCGAAGAGCGATGGAGGCCATCGTTCAGGAATTCTACACAGATCTGTTCCGTTCTTCCATCACTGTCCCGAAATGCTTGATGCCACCAGCTGAGGAAGTACCTCCCATTCTGGAATCAGAAGTTGCTCATGCTATCAGAAGGATGAAGCTGGGCACTGCTCCCGGACCGGACGGCATTTCTGCTGATCTCCTTCGTGCGGGTGGCAGTGCCGTCTGCTCACTTCTTGCCAAGCACTTCAACCACTACCTTCGACTTGGTAGGATTCCGGACTCATGGAAGGAGTCGAAAACAGTTTTAATCTTCAAAAAAGGTCAGCAGGAGGATATCAACAACTATCGACCCATCAGTCTTCTCTCGGTTGTGTACAAGATCTTCACCAAGATACTGCTTAACCGCATGGAGCGTTGCTTGGATGAATATCAGCCAGTGGAGCAAGCAGGGTTTCGCAAGGATTTCTCCTGCATGGACCATATTCAGACTGTCTCACAGCTCATCGAAAGGAGCCGCGAATACCACCTCCCACTTGTTCTTGTCTTCGTGGATTATCGGAAAGCGTTCGACTCTGTGGAAATCAACGCCATTCTGAACGCCCTTGTGCACGCTGGTATACCATCGCCCTACATCCGACTTCTCGACGAATGCTTCTCGAACACATCGACTACCATCCAGCTGTTCGATCGAAAGCTTAAAATTCCTATCGGGAAAGGAGTACGGCAGGGAGACACGATTTCTCCCAAGCTATTCACAGCGGCACTTCAGGATGCCATGAAAGACTTGAACTGGGACGATAAAGGCTACCTTGTCGACGGTAAACGGATCAGCAACCTTCGCTTCGCCGACGATGTTGTTCTCATCTCTACCAGCACGGCAGAAGCCGAGGAAATGCTGAACGAGCTCAATGTGGCAGGTATGAAGATTAGATTGGACATGAATATGTCCAAAACGCAATTTATGGTCAACCAGTGGTGTGACACGGGACTCGTAAGGTTAAATGGAGTGGCTCTGCAACAGGTCGACTCCTACGTCTATCTGGGAAGAGAGCTGAACATGGATAACGACCTCGCTCCTGAAATCGCCCGCAGGAGACGCGCAGCATGGGCAGCCTTCAGTTCGATTCGCGAAGTCACCGATCAGGTCAAGGATCCCGGCCTCAGGGCCTCGATATTCAACGCCTCTGTACTGCCTGCGATGTGTTACGCGACGGAAACCTGGCCCGACAACAAGACAATCGCCAGAGCGATGCAAACTACGCATCGTGCACTGGAGAGATGTCTTCTGAGGACAAACCTTCGTCAGCAATGCCAAGAAGGCCTACGAAGCTCGGAGCTACGGGAGAAGTCGCAATTAGCAGACCCGCTGCAGTACATGAAGAAGTCCAAATATCGCTGGGCCGGACACCTGCTTCGACGAAAGGACGATAGATGGAGTCTCCGTGTCACAGAATGGCTCCCGAGAGACCATAAGAGACCACTGGGACGACCGCCAACGCGATGGGCAGACTCATTCTCAAGATCTTTCAGAGAGCGGAGTCTGCCTCACTGGATGCAAGCAGCCAGAGATCGAGCGGTCTGGAAGAGTTGTGGTCCCCGCTGAGAAGACCTCCAGCCGACAAAGGACCATCAAAGTAAGTAAAAAAAAACTAAAAACAATTTTAAGAGAAAGAAATTTTTAAAAAATTTAAATATAAATATCGAAAAGTGTACTATGATAATTTAATAATGAAGGAAAAGTCGAGAACCACCGAAATTCCAATGGAGATTGATGCAGTCCAAATACTAACCTTCACTGAATAGAACATAGGTCCCAACTCGGCTAACCAAACGGCGTCGACGGCTGTGACACACTGCATGTATTCCTTCGCTGTCATCACCAGCTCGTGATACACCTGCAATGAAGAATTTTATGGCACTACAAGCAAAATTGAATTGTGATCCTTAAGACCAAAACATAGGCAAGAGATGAACAGTCACGATGCCGCAGGCGAAACCGAAAGCCTGTGAGCGATCGCTCCCACCACGGACTATGAACAGGCTCTGACGACAAGAAAAGGCATTGTGTACTTGGTAGGATGACAGGACTAGGCTCAGAACCTACAGCAATAATGGTGTGTACTTATACGGTAGAACACGATACACAACACGCATGCGTAAAAGACATATCAAACTGCTCAAAGGCGATCCAAGCTACAATTATGTCTAAAACATCCTAAGCATCTTGGCGATTTTTTTGATAGCAGTGATAAATGACATGGTGATGGCCGACGAGAGCAGCAGAATTAGGTGCTAGTGGCACTGATAAACAAACACTACATTAAATGAAAGTAGGCCTTAATGCGCATTACAGCGCTGAATAAAAAGACTACTCCGAATAGTGTGTAGAAAACAGTAAATAGTACTACCCAAAAAACGGTCCTGTGTTCTAAAGAAACGATGCAAAACAGAGTAATCATAATGGGTACGGGTGTGACGAAGAAAGATAAGCCGCCTATTACAGCTAAATACGATGTGTCTAAAAATAAGCTATAATCTCACCACATAATCCGGCATGAATCCCATGCCAAACAACGCCGATGTTGGATGTAGAAAGCATGGAATTCCCGTTCGCACGTTGACGTACTCTCCAATTCCTTTTAACCTGGAAAGAAATGCTAGAAATGGCTTAGAAACTGGAATATTGAACAATTCGTGTTTATAAACAAAGGCCGAGGTTTAATATTTAAAAAACAATAAGACACGTAAGGAAAACATGGGTCAAAGGTGATCATCCACGAAATTCCGCCTTCGCGCTTCAAATCTTACACACTACAAACGTTAAGAATTCTGATTAGCACTGCGTCATTCAACTAAGGGCGCGTGATAGCGCAGGAAGAAGAGGCGCCGACTCGCGAGAACCCCGACTTAACGTTCATGGTTCGATTTTCCGCTTAGGCCACCAGTCCTTCCATTGAAGTCATTTTCTCTAAGTCTCAAGTAGCTGGTACTGATGTTATGAGCTGTTATAACGACGTCTTGTTGCGATCAAAACTCTAGCATCTGGCGGGACTAGATCCCGCACCTCCTGCTGACCGGGAGGGGATGCACTACGCAAACAGCGCCGGTGGTGTAATGTAATAATCGCCACAGAGCATCGTCATAACAGCTTACAACCTCAGTACCAGCCACCTGAGGCTTAAAGAAAGTGACTTCAATTATTTCTATAAAGACCATCGGTTTAACTGGTGCCATGATGAAATCAGCGGCAGGCCTATCCTGATGCACGGGTGAGTGCCGAATGGTTCCACAAGGTGTGGAAGTTGCGTTCGATCAAACAACGCCGGGATGTAATGGTGTAGAGCATTTCCGCCCAGTCAGCAGGTTCAGGTTCGAGCCCCGCTTGGCACTAGAAATTTGGTCGCAACAAAACAATCCTTCCACTCACACGGGGACGGTAAATTGGAACTGAGCTGCGTGAGGAGAGAGCACTTATTTGCACATCGCTTGCCGATGCAAATCATTGTGTAGGTCAACTGCGCATTCAGACTGCCTACACAAATATCCGGTAGAAGTAGAATGCGTGGCGCATCCGACAAAAGGACTAAATAACGCCGACTTTTATCCATCATCGTTATCCTTCAGCTATCTAATTCTTGATTATCATATGAAACTCTAATATTCCCAAGGTGAGTAACAATGTGGCCTTTACTGCTGTTCACGTTTACTTGATTCTACGCATTCGGCCAGATGCATGGACGGGGAAGGATGATGGGTAAAGGATGACGTTACTCAATCCATCTTGGAATGGTCTACGCACTCTAGTTCTACGGGATGTCGTGGAGACGATTTGAATGCGTATTTGGCCATACGGTGACTTGTGATGCCAGTCAATGAAAAAGAAAGTGTTTTTCCCTCGCAGATAAGTCTGGTACCAATTCACCGACCCCAGGGGATGGAGGACTTGGTTGGCGTGGGCAGAAATCCGAAATAGGAACCTGGTACCGAGTGCAAGCGACAGCCGGCACCCTCCAGCTGCACTGCATTCGCCCATATAAGAAGGATAAACTGTATCTGATAGTAAAATGGAAATTTGGAAGGTAGCATACACTGGGACAAATGAAACCTGCACACGAAGCTCTGATTATAATTTCACTGTCTTCATTTAGCGCAGAGCATCACATCAAATCATCGTCAGTGAACGCTGAAGTAATAACGGAAGTCGCTCCTACACTTATCATACGGGGCCAGACACATTACCGCCTTCTAACGATGAAAATACCGCCAAACCTGGCCAATACCGTATTCATCAATGACTTTATCCAGGGTTATGAAGGTATCATCTGTATCACCTGTCGTTCCGTTGATCATCGAGTTGTTCCAGCGGGCGCCAGCAGCGTCTCCATTCGTCCCTGACGCGTGCCAGAGTGCCCCGATGGATTCTTCTCGCTCGAGGGACACAAAGAGCGTCATATCCTTCGTTCAGGGCTTTCACGAAGAAGTCCGACCAACGCGTTGGTGGGCGCCCTGGGGCCGGATTCAACGACTTACACCAAAATACAGCCGGAGAAAATACAGCCCAAATCCCTGATAGCGCGCCTTACCTAGCAATATGGTGAAATGTTTCGCTTGATAAGCGCGCTATCAGGGATTTCGGCTGTATTTTCTCCGATAAACCGCCGTAAATCTTGGATGAATCCTGCCAGTGGTGTTCTCCCAACATCCCGCGGAATCCAGTCGGTGACAACTCTCGTCTAGCGGGTGCGAACGAAGCGCATTACGTGACCGGCCCACCTAATTTTCGACGACTTGGTCAAGGGAATGTGGGTAGAGAGTAGAATTTGGAGCAATACCTGGATTGGAGCATTTGTACCATGCATAGCCAACTTCCCCTCTATCATCTATTGGTAAACTTATCCATTATCATTATAATCATTAACCCATGACCTTACCAATCGTGAATCCGCCCTCTGATATTACCCCTTAGAGGGCGATGAGAGGCTGATGAATCTGTTCCCAAATTACCAAATCGTTGTTACCAACTACCATATATAGACTACCAACTGTAGTTCAAAGTGATATACGTCTTCTATTCAGCTTCTGTTATAATACTGAAGTTGCATACCTTTTTATACTTTTGATGGTTTCTGTGTTCAATCTTGTATAATAAGTGCACTTTGATGCATTTGTAAATGTCACACAAATAATTGAAAAATACTTTAAGAGAAGAAAAAGATAAAGAAAGCCCATACCTGCCAGCATTGTGGAAATACGCCGAGCAGATGCACTTCCTAATCACGTCCCAGTCACTGCCTGTCGACACGATCTTGATCTTTTGCTCCTGCATGATTTCCTTCAGCTGAGCACGTACTTCACGGACCTAACAAAGGAACAAGATTACGCATTCGAAGTGTTAAAGGATTGCAGTCTGCTTCCCAAACATTTTCCATTCAACCAAAAGGCACAAAAACTGCCGAAGTGCCTGGATACGGACAGAATCAGACCAAGGGTTCTTCTCAACTTCCTATTTCATTGGCCACATTTCGCTTGTAGACTATTCCTAAGATCCTAAGATTCTTCCTAAAACGACTGTAGTTAATGCCCAATTAAGAATTTCGCCCCTACTTCCGCAATTAGCTCCAGTTTATCTAGTTCATCTACAAGGATCAGATGGATGCAACAGATTCCAGGCAAAATCGTTGACAATTTTTACCAAGCACAACATCAATGAGATATAGTTACTCACCTTTTTAATAGCCTTGGCGTGAATGTAGTTATCAGCACACCACTTCGCCGAATACTTGTGTTGTCGCCATTGAAGATAGACGTTCAGAAACGTCAAGTGATCTGATTCTGGCACCTTAAACAGGAAATGATAGGTGAAAACGCGGCAAAATACCACGCTAAACACGCTTTTGAAACACCCTACTGCCTCAAGGAAGCAAAGTTAAGTCAGCGTATTAAAACAGTTTGGCAGGTAGTCGTGGAGCTGTCGTTCCAAGATTGATATCGAACGTTTATTCGGCTTACGTTTCGGCGTAACAGTAACCTTCTTTAGAGCCTAGAAAAGGTAAGGGGAGTTAGAGAAATTACCCGTCCAAAGGGCATTCCAAGTTTCAGCCATCTCAGAAGCTAGAGGGAGAAAGGGACGAACCGTGAAGAAGACAGCCCAACTGACCTTATGTAAACAGCCGAAAGGCTGTCGAGTCACCCTTCGGATGGAGATAAATGTAGGTGAATGAGGCCCTCCCTTCGGGTCAGCCCCTCAGCGACCTTCTGGCTGGCGCCCTCCGGAGACAAACCCACAGAGGTCGCCAAATGGAGCCAACTCCTGGATTACGGCCACCCATTCCTCCTTCCTATTGATTGCGGGTTCTTAAACTCAATCTCAGCGCCTCCAGGGTCTTGCGCCTTGCGATGTCCACTTCGCGAGCGAGGATCGCCACCGCCACTCCAATCACTGCGCCACTATGACTTCGCAGTCTGTGCTCCACCAAGGGTGTGGTGACTTTGCACCTGTTGAGCCGACATCTGTGGGCTTGACCCCAGGGGCGCCAGCCAGAAGGTCGCTGATGGCTGACCCGAATGGAGGACCTCATTCACCTACATTTATCTCCATCCGAAGGGTGACTCAACAGCCTTTCGGCTGTTTACATAAGGTCAGTTGGGCTGTCTTCCTCACGGTTCGTCTCTTTCTCTCTTTAGCTTCCGAGATGGCTGAAACTTGAAATGACTCTTGGACGGATAATTTCTCTAACTCCCTTTGTCTTTTCTATGCTCTGAAGAAGGCGGTTACTAGTTCAATCCACTTACCTGGAATTTCTCCTTCTTGGCGTCAGCTTCATCCTCCCTTCCCTTCGGTCGGAAAAATATCGCCGGTACAGAGAGCATGGACACGATAGTCAAAACCTGAAAAGATAGCACTCCAACGGGTAAAAATTTATGGAAATAGAAACCTGATTAATAGGATGAAGTTATAGATCATAGTTGGCAAGAAAAGTCTTTGTTAATCAGTTCACGACGTGGTGTACGCCTTTAAATCACCAGCCGTTAATAAAACGATCTGTGAATGAAGTGAAGGCTAGTACGAAAGCGAGCATTGCCAATCAGCTAAGTATCTGAAGAAGTATCAACAAACCTCTTCACTGCATCCCATTCCTTCTGACATGATCAGCATCTTTGACAACGTTGGATCCAGTGGGAACTCCACCATCGTCCTACCCATGTCAGTCAGTCTGAAGTCAGAAACTTGAAGAACAAGGGACAAGGGATAAAGGGAGGCGTCATACAGTCGTGTTGGGACGCGCACAACTTTCAGGGTTATTGTGAATGTGGATTTGGCCTATACAATGTCTTTGTGACGGCCAGCCGATAGACAAGTCAATGTCTTATGCTTCCCAGACAAGTCTGGAACCACCTCACTGACTATGGAGGAAAAAGGCTTGGTTGGTCTGGGCATATCCCGAACCAATGACCTAGAGTCGGGCGCACGCAACTGCCGGCGCCTTCTCCGACTACACTACCACACGCTTCAAGATGCCCATATTCCAAGTAAACGACAAAAAGACCATATATAACCCACCGTCCAGTGTTATCCAGAGCTCCCAGGGTCCACAGCTGATACATGGAGTTGAGCATATTGTCCTGCGGCGGCGCGTCCATGAAGTGGAACTTCAGTAGGTCATCAACGGCTAGGGATTTGAGCAGCAGCACAACGTTGGACAGATTCGTCCGCTGAATCTCAGGAACTGTCGAAACCTGTAAACAGAAAGCCGTCAGAAAGACCCCAAAAGGCTGAAGCCTGAAAGCCGGCAGACTGAACGGATACTGAAGATGAACTCACAAGCATTTCTTCTTTGAACTGCCTCTCTGTGTACAAGCGGAAGCACTGTCCTGGTCCTGTACGACCGGCACGACCTGATCGTTGATTGGCGGACGCTTGAGACACGGGGAAGATCTGAATCACAGAATTACAATAGCACCTTGAAAATGAGAATGGGAATGGCATTTCTTGTCACGAGAACGAGGCCACACCCTTCTTAAATCTAAGAAAAATGGAGAATTCCCAAGTTGATCAAAGGAAACCCAACCTGCAACGCATCCATACCAATCCTCGGGTTGTACACTTTCATTTTGCAGAAGCCCGGATCGATGACGAAAAGGATTCCGTCCACAGTCAATGAGGTCTCGGCAATGTTCGTCGCCACAATGCACTTTCGCATGCCACCAGGAGCGCGTTGAAAGATTTTCGCCTATAAGAGCTCTCTCATCAATAGAAAACTTGGGTAAACGCGTTTTCAATTGATTACCTGTAGATCACTTGGCAACTGAGAATAAATCGGAAGAACAGCAAGCGGTGGGGCCTCGTCTAGTTCTTCTAGTCGCGACTTCATCAAGCTACACGTCACCTGTAAACAACAAGAGCAACAATTCAAAAATTTTATTGCAAGATTTTTGTTAAAATTTTCCAAAAATAAAAAACTGCAGGAGTAAAAAACGCTAAAAGGCATCGCCTTCTTTCCACAAAGCCTCCGCACAATAAATACTTTCAGAAGTCCTTCAAAACGATTTAGTTTCGCTACTCAAAAAATGGCGGAATTAATTGTCTGAGTCAAAGAGGCATTCATCTCTTCCCATTTTCTAGCTCGAATGGTTGCGAAAGTGAGCCCGCTGAGCCACGAATTCGTTAATCCTCTCAGTGAATATTCTGATTTGCAACAACAATAGCTCATGCGCCTGACATCATCACTTTCATGAACGAAAAAACCAAGCTTCAACATTCAACAAGAAGAAATGGAGACGAAACACACCTCGATATCCTCCTGACCAGGCATGAAGATCAGGATGTCTCCTTCCATGCCACCCAGATGAACAGTGATCGCTTGCTTTACCGCAGCATCCACATAGTCTTCTACCTAGAACGCGTTGAATTCAACTGCAGAGTAACAAAAATGTTATGTATTTTATGTATTTATTTACAGCAAATTGGAGTTCGTACTAGTAAAGCAGCAAATCATGATCAAATCATAAATGTGAAAGTAGAAGAAGGGTTAGAAACAATTTTGGTTAAAACGGCAGTGGCTTGAAGTGGGAGATTTTGCCCAGTAGATACCTCCGTTCTTTAGGGATAAAGAACTAAATATACTGGCGAAAAGGAACAGGAATGCATTATGATAGAGTCAGTGACCACGTATTCTCTTAATACTGCAATAAGCGCTTCAAAAAATGCAGCTATAAGAAGTGGTGTTTGATTTGAAGACATAGCTTGCGACCTTTTTCGTACCTAAGCAAACTTTTCCTAAGCTATGGAGGACTTTAACCAATAACTTGACATAAGCCGCGCATTCTATTTTCACGCTGTCTCGCAGATTCTTATGGATACGGAGAACTATAAACCTAAAAATACCTTAAATTTCGAGAATTTAAGGGGTGGAAGTAGCTCAGACTCCATATTCGCAGGAATTCTAACAAAACATTAGCTCTAAGAAGTTGACACTGAAAGTTTAAGCTACTGGATATCAGTAGGATGAGGATTCGAAGGCGAAGATTGGTTAAATACTTTAAACGGCTTATAAGTCATATCGTAACTTGTGGAGGCCAAACGGTGGATAATCGATTCTCGGTGGACCCCATGGCACCGATTCACTGATCGCTTTCCCAGAACCCAATTACTACAGTGTATTTGTCAATAACGCTACATAAGCACGTCCCTGATGATAACTCAAAACAAAATGGACTTCTATAACATACCTATGTCACTAGAATATTTGTTACACAGTACGATTAGCTGGCCCCGACTGCCAAGAAAAACTACTTTCACTAATGAATAAATGAAATCTAATGAAATCAGCTTCCACGTTATACCTCGCGAAGAATCAACCACTCACCGGAGCTCTGGCATGGAAAATCTCCACCGGAAAAGTTCGTCCTGGGATTGTAAACGTTGGACAGCTGCCTAAACACAGTGACGATTAACATCCGAACAAGACATCCGACGATTAACATCCGAGTAAGAGAAAGCCTGAACTACCTAAGAACAACTCGGAAAAAACAGACCTCCAAAGAAATTGGCAAACTTCTCGGCATCCATAGTAGCCGATGTGACGATTAAGCGCAAGTCTGATCGTCTAGCTATCACATCCCGAAGAAGACCGAATAAAACGTCCGTATTGAGTGAGCTGTAAAAAAAACGGAGTATTGCACCAGCGAACATCAACTTCTGCAGAATTTTTCATACATTAAAAAATGCAACAAAAGGAACGATAAAGCCCAAACTTTCGGGATGTTCCACGCACTAGAAACCTAAAGCAGCGTGGCGAATCCACATATGGATTTAGACCACACAACGATTTACGATGGACAATAAGTGGACAACGTTCAAGGATCATTTCAAAGAAACTTCACCACGAAATCAATGAATGACATGAATTGAATGGCATACGATGAAACACCACCGACTTATGCCACAGGAGGACTATCTACTGCCTTCTTTGACTTAGGCAACACAACAAGAAGATGGAGTTTCCAACGTGAAATGATCCTACCGCTCGTGAGCTTCGTCCATGATGATAGCACTATACTGATCGAGGTCGCCGTCACCAAGACACTCCCTTAGCAGGATACCGTCCGTCATGTACTTGATGATGGTCCTCTCCGAGGTACAGTCTTCGAATCGAATCGCGTATCCGACCTCTTGTCCAAGCTGGAAGACATTCATGACTTTCAAGGCTTCCTGTAGCAAGAAAGGGGCTTTTTAATGAATACCTCAACACCCATCTCATCAGCTACTCGCTTCGCTACACTCATGGCGGCAACTCGACGAGGCTGCGTACATCCAATGATACCTGAATGCCAGCAATTGCAGTGCAACAAGTCAAAACAGTGCTTGAGAGTTCTAAAGCAGAAAACGCACCTGTGCTTCCAAAACCATCTTCGAGCAGGTACTGCGAAAGTTGAGTGGTTTTTCCCGATCCAGTCTCTCCCACAATGATGACGACGTTGTTCTCTCTTATGACGTTCAGCATCTTCTGCCGACATGCAAACACTGGCAGGTACTCTCGTTGTTGCTGTAACGAATAGAAGCTGGACATTTAGAGCTTAATTGAAATAGATAACTCTTGAAAACACTATGAAATCTCTGCGCTATTGTTGTCACTCAGCGTGCGATTCAATTAACGCGCCAACCATGACTCATGTGTGTTCTAATTCCACTAATGGAAAGGGGAATGAGGGCTAAACCGGATCTGTATTAGAGGGGAGAGGACGTCGCCAAAAAGCGAAACGAACACATAACACCTCGAACAAGGAATTACAAAAGAGCTGCAATAGGCTATGCTAATGTGCTGCCTTTGCGTAGGCTTTTTTCGCTCATCTCCATTCGCTCAAGGCTTTTCCCATTTAAAAGGTTACAGAAGAAAGAAGTCTACCACGAGATTCACCAGACAAAAGCAGAGGAGAGGTTCATGCGGCAAAACATTTTCCAGTGGAAAGTCATGTCGGACCGACTTACCCGGAAACCGCCCGGGCAAACAGAGTGAACAAATACATAACTACGTTACTTTAACTGTTCCCCTGCCCCAATCAGGAAACGTTCACAAAATCGAATGCTTATGCCGCCAAAAGTTTCAATAACAAGGTGAATTTCGCGTGAGCCTGACTATGAGTTCAAGCTTTATCCTCCACTCTCATCCATCAAACCTTGTCTATCAAATTATTAGCCACTACTTATTACAAAACGATGAAAAACCGAAGGAACATAGTCGCAAAATTAAAGCCTTTGCATAGTTCCACTTTTTGAGGTTGTTTTAAACAAAACATGTGCCAGATTTTTTGGTGGCGATGTCCGTTCCTCCACGTGGTGCCACTGGAAACTGCTTGCTTTTGCAAGCCGAGCCAAACACGGACATTCGAATGCAGGCGACAGGCCCTAGTGACAGGCCGGCCTACGAACATTTTGTGTCACATCATATGGTTGATGGCGTTTCAGACTTCTCGAGATAATGCTACGGCGTCCGCGGGAGCCGACGCGCACTCGCAAAGCCCGGCGAGTGTGAAAAGTGTGCGAGGGTCCCTGATGCGAGGACGGCATCGGGGGGCAACTGAGTTAGTCCGAAAGTCCCGTAACGTAGGCAAGACCCGCGTAGCAACGTTGAATGTGGGTACGTTGACGGGCCGCTCGTGCGAGTTGGTAGAAGCACTGGAGCGAAGAAAGATAGATTTCTGTGCGGTGCAGGAGACGAGGTGGTCCTGCAGCAAGTCAAGGGACATAGGACGTGGCTTCAAGGCCGTTCTATGTGGAAGTCCCAGGACCACCAGTGGTGTCGGTGTGATCGTCTCCGAGCGTTTCCGTGACGCGATTGCAAGCGTAGAACGTTTCGATGACCGCTTGATGAAGATTGTTGTCGCCGTAGAAGAGCGACGATGCCATTTCTTTTCTGCGTATGCTCCGCAGACAGGCTGTTCCGAGCAAACCAAGGACGAGTTCTGGTCCCTGCTTGATGAGAAGACAGCGGAAGTACCGTCGCAAGATATGGTTGTTGTGGCAGGTGACCTTAATGGTCACGTCGGAGCAACGAAAGACGGCTACAACTGTCATGGTGGTTTTGGATATGGGTCGCGCAACGCCGATGGTGAGCGTATACTTGAGTATGCAGACTCACATGACCTCACCATCGTGAACACCAAATTTCGAAAGCGTGACTCCCACCTCATCTCGTTTTATAGCGGGAATGGTAAAACGCAGATTGACTATGTCCTTGTTAGGCGTCGCGACCAAGGCCTTGTCACAGACGCGAAGACCGTGCCGTATGAGACGGTTGCCACGCAACACCGTCCACTGATCTGCTCGCTGAAGATCACACCTTCGAGGTGTAAACATGTCGAGCGATGTGGGTCGGCTAGAATCAAATGGTGGCGACTGAAAGAGAAGGAAGCGGCAGTTATTTCTCGCATTCGGTTGCCGACAGTGACAACTGTCGACGAAACCTGGAAGGACGCTACCGATGCGATAACTCGGGCTGCACGCCTTGAACTCGGCACAACGAAGCCTGGACGACGCTGGGTCGACAAGCAGGCATGGCTGTGGACTGATGATGTCAGAGAGAAAGTCCGAGAAAAGAAACGGCTCTATCACGTGTTTATCGGTGATAAAACAGTCCATAATTGGCGGAACTATCGAGAAGCAAAGAAAGCAGCAAAGAAGGCAGTGGCCGCTGCTAAAGCCGCATACTACGCTGATGTCAGCAAAAAATTGGAAACGCGCGATGGTGAGCGTTATATTTACCGACTCGCCAAAGCTCGCTGTCGCCAAGCAGAAGACATTGAGAAGTTCTTTGGCATTAACGACGAGAGCGGTCATCTTCTGATGGATCGCAAGAGGGCTGTGAAGCGATGGCACGACTACTTCGAGGAAATCTCGAATGTAGAATTTGAACATCCTGCTGTTCCTTTTGCATCACCTGTATACGGTCCCGTTCAGAAGATCACAGTGAGCGAAACTGAAGCAGCCCTGAGGAAGATGAAGTCAGGCAAAGCCACTTGTCCCGATGACCTGCCAGCTGACCTGTGGAAGTCGAAGGGCTGGTGCCCTGTTGACTGGCTGACTGCGTTTTTCAATCAGGTTGTTGCTGAGAAGAAAGTGCCTGAGGGTTGGCAGCAAAGCACGACCATCCCGATTTGGAAGAAGAAGGGCAGTCCTGCAGACTGCGCCAGTTACCGTCCAATTCGTCTTCTTTCGCACACCATGAAAATCTTTGAGCGAATTGTCGACGGACGTATCCGGGATGTCGTACAGCTTTCCACGAATCAGTGTGGTTTCGTATCTGGCTGTGGCACCGTTGATGCCATTCACGCCGTTCGTCTTCTGCTAGAGAAGCACCGCGAGAAACAGAAACCGGTGCATTTTGCCTTCCTGGACTTGGAGGCCTTCGACCGCGTTCCGCGAGATGTTATATGGTACGCGTTGCGACAACATGGTATCCCTGAAGAGCTTATTGAGTGGGTGCGCATTCTATACTCTTGCCCAAGGAGTCGAGTGCGAGCGCCAGCGGGCACCTCGATGGAGTTCCCCATCTCTGTAGGGGTGCATCAGGGATCTGCGCTATCCCCACTGCTCTTCGTGGTCGTGATGGATGCAATCTCACAAGATCTCCAAATGGCGGCACCTTGGACGCTGCTGTATGCTGACGACGTCATGCTTGCATGTGAAGGCAAAACCGAACTCGAGCGACAGGCACAGGCGTGGTGCGATCGTTTGGCATTGTTCGGTCTCAAGCTAAACGTCAAAAAGACGGAATACTTGACGACGGATGTGAATGAGCACGGATCTATTAAGATCGATGGTACTGAGCTCTCACGAGTGACATCTTTCAAGTATCTCGGATCAACAGTCACGTCCGATGGCAACCTAAAGTTGGAGGTGAACGCACGTGTGAGTGCAGCCTGGTCCAAATGGCGCTCGCTGACTGGGGTGCTTTGCGACAGGACAATACCTGAGCACCTCAAATCGAAGGTTTATAGAACAGTCGTCCGCCCAGTAGCGACATACGGTGCTGAGTGCTGGCCCGTGACGAAGGAAATTGAAAGCCGCCTCAGTGTAATGGAGACGAAGATGCTACGGTGGACGGCTGGAGTTACGCGTTTGGACCGCGTTCGTAACGACACCATACGACAGAGGTTCGGTGTCGCCCCGATATCCGAGAAGCTGCGCGAAGCTCGTCTTCGATGGTACGGCCACGTCCTTCGCGCTAACGACGACACCGTTTGTAAGATTGGCCTGAATCTTGTGGTCCCTGGAAAGCGGCCCAGAGGACGCCCGAAGCAACGTTGGCTAGATACGTTGCGCTTGGACTTAGAGATGGCTGGTGTGCACCCTGATCAAGCATTTGATCGGGAGAATTGGCGTCACCACACCAGAAGAGCGGACCCCGCCACCAAGTGGGACAGACGCTAATGAAAATGATGATGATGTGCCAGATTTCGATCCAAATACATAATTACGATACTTTAACTGTTCCTAGCGACCATCAGTTTCTCTTAGAGCTCTTATCCCGGTGATATGTGCATGTGAAAGTTAGAGAATTTGCCGAAAAAATTTACAACTGCGTTAATCTCTGTGCTAAAATGTCTGGGAACTCGGTTGATAGTACAAAAATCTTTAAATATTCTAGTGGTTTCGAATGTTCATAAATTTCAACCATTCGCATTAGAACACATTCGGAAAACACAATTGATCTGAAGATTGGAATTCGAATATTTTCAATAACCACAAAAAACACGATTTCCTGACCCATAGTGTGGTTCCTAGTAACCATCCTGGCACCAAGTAATTATTGACAAATATCAAAGGAATGGAAGGATTGGTTAGCATGGCGCACAATTCGTATAATAACTAAGCTGTGCAGATGTAGAAGAGATGCCTTCTGCAGCAATATATGGCTCGCCTAACAAAGCAGATGGAAAGAGCGAACAAGCTCACCTTCAGCGTCTTCTCAAGAGCAAAGTCCGAAACGGCTTCCGTTTTTTCGCTCATGTGTGATGCAAACTGATGAGATTCCTAAAATTGATAGCTGATAGGAGGACTGCCAGATATATTCAAAAGCGAACGTATATCAGGCTACTTGAACCACTTACCCTGTAGTCACTAGCGTTATCGGCATCCGGATCTTCCACCTCATCAGGCTTCTGTTTGACACCCATCAGGTTGCCGAGCTTACTGCCAGCCAGCTCCCAGTGCTTGTCTTGTGCCTGAAAAAAGGATTTGTTCGTCTTGGTGAAACAGTAAGGTGAGTTCTACACCAACCTTTTTCCTCTCCTCCGATTCACGGAACTGCCGCACAACTTTACTTCCTCGTGCTGCCGCGACGGCCATGTCACAGGTCGTGTCGACAACCGGTATCACGGGTTTGGATTGCTGAAATCCTTGGTTAAAGTACAACAACAACAACCATCAAAAAGGGAAAAGTAGGACGAAATAGGTACTCACCCTTGTGAACACTATTCTTCCATCAAGAAATGGCGGCACTATATTGTGCACAAGCAGACTGACTCGATTTTCGTCAGTCTCATCGTCAAAAACGCTGGAGAGCTCATCTGTCAGCGCCACCACACCTGAAGAAAGGTGATGTCTTACAACTCCTCGTAGAATCATCAAGAAGAGTCCAAATAACTGGAGCAACCAAGAAAATTCCATATTTAGGTAGTGTAGATAAACCTACCAGATCTGTGCAGTCGATTGTTCTCCCATAGCTCATTCTCTCGCTTTATAGACTGTTGCTTGAGAGTGAGTCGAGGTCGCGACGTCTTTTCAACCCATTGCTTCTCACGCTTCTCCACAAACTCTTCGCTAACCTAGAAATATCAGTTACGCTATTGACCTTCGCTGAAAAAAAAGAGAAAATAGCTTAGAGCTCAGTTTCCGGTTATTACATTTTTAGGATACGCCATGTATTCGACAAATACCGGCACCTGACAACTTAGAGGCAACTTAGACGCATACTTGTCCCACTAATGGCTCGAAGTGGAAATCACCCTTAGTACAGTCGGTGTTCATCCCTCCGAGACAAGACGGTACCATCAGCGGAAGGATAGAATGCTTGCCTGGGGTGAGCAAGATTCGAACCATGAAATCGATTCGGGACTAACGCGATAGCCGGCGTCTTCTCTGACAGGCTATATGCATCCCTCACCACTGTTCATTACTGGAAAACCCATAGACGTCGACAAAAGAGCATAAAACCTAGAGTTCAATCATTTCCAAAGCAAGCAATAATTCAACAAATTTTACTAAGGATAAAGGACAGTGTTAATCAATCCCTTTTTCGGATTCGTCACGCATACTGCCTCGGCGGGATACCGCGAAGGAAATCTGAATGGGTGTTTAGCCTGCACAACGACAGCGGTGATCAGATAGACAAGTCAGAGTTTTACCCCTCTCAAACAAGTTGGTATCGAATCACCGACGCTAGAGGGAGGGATGGCTTAATTTGTCCAAACCACGCATTGATTCAAACTGCAGACGAGAATCGACGCCTCTTCCAACGGCGGTACTCTCACCTCAAATATCCAATTTAAAGGCGCCTTTTTAGATCTCCCCATTCAGACGTAAGTGAAGTGAAAAACTAAGTAGCCAGAGAACAGAATGCAAGCTTGGAGGAAGAAGAAATTCGTTTAAGTCTCATACGAAGCGCGTACCTTAGTGAATGGGTTGTATTCCTCGTCGTATGCACCATCGTTGTCGTACCATTCTCGATCAATGATCTTCTGTTCTGCTTCCCACTGGGCACGTTCGGCAGCGTCGTGGAAAGCTGGTCTGAACAGGAAGAGTCAGCGGCTAACAAAGAAAGGTAGCAAATTCGAAGAGGAAAGCCATGGTCTAAAAGAATGAACTAGAACGCTGGCTTACTCGAAGCCCTCCTCTTTGATGGATCGCACGGTCTCCTCTCCTTTTACTCCTTTCCTGCGCCTTTCCTCTTCTTCACGATGACGTCTTTCACTTCGCCAGATACTTGACACACCTGCAAATTGCTTGCTCCGGAACCTATTTTTAATGGTTTTGCAGGATTCTGCATGTGAGACAATTTATGTGATCCCTGCTTTACTAAGCCAAAGTTAACAGAGACCCGAGGGTAACATAAAATTTATGTTCGCTTAGTGGTTACGTGAGCTTACGCTTTTAACCAGAATAACTACAGAAACACATGTTATAACTTAGTCCTAGGCCCTGTTCATACTTTGCGACGGCAGCGACAAGAGTGACAGCAGCGCTCGGAAAGTATGAACATGCGACAGCAGCGACGGGAAGCCACGGAAGCGAAGCGACAAGAGCGAATGAAGCGACGGACGTACTGGTGGTGTACCTAAGTAGTTACGTATTCCACACTCCGCCCGTCGCCCCAATCGCTTCAGTCGCAGGCGCGAAGTATGAGCAAGCGACAAGAGCGACAAGGGCGACGGAAGCGATGGCGCCAGCGTTCGTGTATGAACAGATTTCGGCGGCGGTCGCTCGGTTTTAATCGATTTGCATGTTTTGCACGGGCGACGAGTAGCTCTCGTCGCGAAGTATGAACAGGCCCTTAGGGGTCTATCAAGTCATAAATTTTGTTGATCGAAGGAATATCAAGTTATCAAGACCTAATGAGCCCCTACAATGGTTCAATTCTGTGCTCGTAATATGTCCTCGAAAAATCAAATCAAGACACAACGTGGAGTAGGATCACACATTCATTCTTTCACAACTATCGTAACCGGATGCGGAAGATTTGTTGCTCCCTACGACTCGTGTATCCATTCAAAACTGATGCGTAAAAGCAGACATTACAATGATAACATACTTCTTTCAGAATCTCCCCGACGAGACGACGACAACGTCTTTGGAGATGGCGTATCCCAGGAAGACTTTGGCACTGGCCTATCGTCGTCGTCCCAACCGTATCGCGAAGGGGTGAATGGGACCTAAAGGCAGTGAGAATACACCCAAAAAGTAGAAACACAGATAAGCCGTAAATTGGAATAAACTCAAAAACGTACCTTGAAATTGGGTGTCTCGTATTCTCTGCGACCCCTCTTTTCATCCCGGCGGTCACTCCGATTCGGATCTTTTCGTTTATCCCGGTTTCTAGAATCTCTGTCATCTTCGTGATCCCTCCTGTCACGATCCCTATCACGGTCACGGCTATCAGCGACTAGACCTCGACGCTCGTCACGATATTTCTCAGCTTGAAACCTGGAGAAATAGAGGCGCATTAGAGAAGGAAGCCAACCCAGCACTAAAGACTGAAGACGAAATGGTTCAAAATATCTCTCGCTCCATCAAGAGATTTTCTTTGATCAGAGCGACCAATGTGAAAATGTAACAACTGCTCACTGTTGAATGCCTTTTCGAACACTGTCGCTGACTCCTGGACCAGGAGTTTCTTGGCCTTTACTCCTTTTTCTCAAATGGTCCTCCTTCTTCGCACGCGCGAGCTTGTCAAGGCCAAGAATCGATCTGGAAGTTTTGTCGCTCATTCAACAGCTGAGCTGTAAAGCTCATAATTTGCAACTGATTAGTGGCTTCGCCAAGAATATGTTCGCGACAAGGCTTTGAATAACATTTATATATCTTAGGAGTGATTCTTTTAGATAGATGATGGAGCAATATCGGTTGGAGAAGGCACATTTACGATGAGATTCATTATACTTTTCTAACCAGAGCTCAGTATTTTAGCATAGCCCAATAAGAGCCCCCGTGGGAGTGAGCTACCCCAGGGTAGGCGAAACGTTCTATCCTATCGTCGGCTGGATATCGGAAACATCCACGTGCAAGAAGCGTCTAATCGTAATCCTACTGCGTGAATTTGCTTGCCTCGCGTGTTCTAAACAGAAGAGAATTTAATCGACTGCAGTTTGGTTTGAGCTTCTATTAAAATTTCCCCTTTCATGCTTCTCTAGCTATAGAGATTCTTCGCCTCACTAGCCAAATGCTACAATCGAGTCGAAAAGATCATTACTTGAACAGTCGGTGAATGTAAAAACGGCCAGAAAAATCTGTCGAAGACATATAGGGTAGCCCTCCACCACCTACGTATTCTAGAATAATAAGCGCTTTCGAACAACAGTTCCAATGATAAGGGATGCAGTTCTATTCAGCAAGGAGGCACTGGTAGAAAGGGCTTGAGCACGAACAAGGTCGATTCTTTCCAGACTGTGCACAAAATTATAAAAAGATAATAGAATCGAATGCTCACCGTGTTCAACATAGTACCTACAAGTTATACTTTCGGACCGAATCGAATAATTTTGAACGAATATTCGAATAAATTCGAATATATTCATTATTCGACTATTCGAAAAGGTCCAAAGCACGAATATATTCTTTATTCGAATATTCGGTTTTTCATGAAACCGAATATACTCGATTATCCGTTATTCGAAAAAATTTTGGAAGGACACAACTATATTACAAACGTTATGTAAAACGAACAATGGAGTTTGGCACAACCATTTCTAATCCGGGTCAAACAAAACATCCACCATCTTGAAAGTGTTTAAAATAATTGCGTAAGTTGTTTATGGGGTGCTATAAAGCAAGTTATGGAAGTATACCTGACGACCCAGAACGGGTTAAAATTTTTGACATACACAGTCTCTGCAAAACAATAAAACGGCGTGGCGAATTATGTCGTTCAAAAACCTCACAAAGAAGCTTTCTATGGATACCATTGACTTTTTTGAGGCAACACTTACGAGAAGTACAACAAATACACTTATATTATACACCACGGTTGTAAAGAAGCAAGTTAGGTCTCAACTGCTCACAGGTATCTTAGACAACCCAAGCAATTTGTTAGTGATTATGACCTAAGAACCGGGAGAACATCTGTGTGACATTTTTGGATTCACCAAGCAAGCAACTGAGCTCCATGAGATTCGTATAGGTCAGGAAGCGAGCTTACATTAGGTTGTAAACAAAGTTCTGTAGGTTTTCATGCGTGTCTAATATTGGTGCGCACCAATGTTGAATTTAAAAACCAACACGATGCAGAATCCGCCTTCCAAGAGTTCATTCAATCTAGATCCTCAGATCTTTATGGGAGTAGTATGCGCAAACTTGTATCAGGTTGGCAGAGATTCGAATGGAGCGAATTTTGAATAAAACGGTTAATTTTGAACTGAGTTATGATGTTTTAAGAACAACGCGCGAAAAGTGACAGTACTTTGTTCACAACCCAATATTTCTTTGTCTCGCTTGAAATGCCTGCTTGATCGTAGTGGGCTTATACCCCAGCTGTGTTTTCAAATCCCAGCATTTATCTGCTTGTATTCTATACTTTGTAATTCTGTTATGATTCATGCCATGTCACCGTTTCCATTTCAGTGGGATCGTATCACTTGGCGTACAGCGAGTTATAATTTTCAATGGTCAAAGTCGTGTTGCCTGGAACTTCCTAACGGTGCCATGGGTCTTTATCGTCATTTTAAAAGGACCCTTATATACAGGGCCTGTCCTGCTCCCGTTTGCAGTAATATCTTGGCCAGCCTCAGCGTGATACTGTAAATTTCTGGATGCCTCTTCTACCCACTACCTCTTTTGTTGCTGGTCCACTCCTGCTAGCTTTCTCCTATCTTTTCATTCATGATCAATGGACAAATCCTGACCTTTTCAGTACTTTGGGTTCCTTCCCTAATTTCAGTTCATTATGTCCAATCTCTGTTATCGTCAATTCTGTTCTCTATGTCATATATGCTATTAATTGGAATGGATTCAAATAAACAAATAAACATAAACATGAAATAAACAAATAAATAGAACGTGTGACCACATCGGAATTGGATTGGTTCAACCCACGTCTTCCACTAACCTGTTCTCTTGATGTGGCTTTTTCCCGTTGTCATCGTCGGTCTTCTTCTTACGAATCACCAATCCTCCAAATGTGTCCACTCGACCCTCCAGTCGATCGATGCCTTCTTCTGACATCTTCACAGATTTCGATAACGAAATACGAACAGGAAACAGCGGTACATTCAGACAAGGAATGCCAGTCATAAGGTTCCATGAGATTAAGACTTCTAAGAAGAACTAAGAACAGGAATTATATGCTGTTGCTATTTCTTGGGTAATCCACAACGTTTGAGTAGATATTAATGTGTAGCGACACTTCCTGCAGAGCACATGGTTTTAAGTGCTACTTTCGAAAGTCGGTTACGGAAATAGTAAGCGAATGTCGAGCCCAGCAAGCCCTCAGCTTATCGTATTATGGAAACATCGTCTTTTAACTAAACAGGCAAAACAAAACAGTGCTCCACTCGTTAAAAGCCTTTATACCGAATGAAAAAGTCGCGGTACATTTAGAAAGGAAGGATGGTGCAAAGCGCGCTCCATACAAGTTTTCCTGACCTCCTTCCAGTGTTGTAGAAGATTCTAATAGAAAACCTCTTCGTTGTGGAAGAATTAAGGATCTCAGAGCCTAGTCAAGGAAAGCAACACAATAAACATGAGTGTCAACTAAGTCCTCCGGGCTGCGCCACGCACTCCACTTCTGCGCAGATTTCTGGTGGTGTTTTGAATGCACACTTTGTTTAAAACATATCGCGCGTCTATTATGTGAATATGAAAGGAGAAAAACTTTTGAAGGACCACTGTACGTGCAGATTCTGAGTTGATCCTGCTTTACCGAACGTAGCAGCACTTGCAGAAGTCAGGGTTCAGAATTTGAATTCTAGAGAATGACACCGCCTAAGAACAGTTAGCTAGGGTACTAGAATTCTTCGTTAGCCAAATTTCACCGAACCTATTCTTGTCCTTATCATTTTCGGATCAGCTTTAAGGAAAAGACGTCGAAAAAACTATAGAGAAGCGGGTCCGAGCGCGTCCAAGGCACTGCAGGATGTGGCCCATTTAGCGCATCTGTGTCAAAATTGGCCACAGTTCGATGCCTAGCTCAATCACCTGACTAGGAGTATACAAACAGAGCTCAACCGAAGCATTGTACGGCACAGCTGGGTAGCTGGGCCACATCCTGGAGTTCCTTATAGGAGCACGGGTTCCATTATAAGTATTGACGTCTGCATTTCGGTACGATACAAATACAGTAGACCGTTTCATACAGGAGAAAGGATAAAGGACGATGTCAATCAATGTCTTTTCGGATGTGCCGCGCACTCTACTTTTGGAGGCATTTCGAACGAGTACTTGGCCTATACAATGACTTGCAGAGGCCAGCTCATTGACAAGTTGTTGTTTTATCCTTCTCAGGTGCACGCGACAAACCGTCGCCTCGTCCGATTGCGCTACCGCGCGCCCTATGTCGACTTTAAAGCAAAAAATCGTTTTCTTGAAACCTCGTCCCCTTTGAATGCATGTAGTGATATTCAAACCAGCTGAAAGAAGTGTGCGGCGACAAACTAAGAGCTGGTATGCTATAATTATCATTACATCTTAATAAAGTGTTTGTATACGGGCACTTGAGACATTTGGCTAAGGTATACCGACCTTTCCAAATAAATAGACGTAAAAACACCTAAACAGGTTTTCGGAATTCTCACGGCTTCTGTAGTCGTCATGCACCAGAAATCCAGCTGAGAACAAGCATTGATAAGAAATTCGAAATTTTTTCGTGTGCTCATCACTCCTAATGAAGTGCACTATCGCCAAGGACCGGTAGAAAACCTGGTTTGATTGCCAGCTCTCTTCACTAAAAGATAGCGGAAAGTTGCGGCTACCTGTCACCACCTTCCATACCTTCCTACATAATTCGCAAGTCACGTTCAGCTCCTATTAAAACGAGGCATGATAGTGCGGTATCCTCGTTCAACAGTACAGTTTCTACAGATTCCAGTAGTTGACGCATCACCTGGACCATCTTAGATCGCGACGCGACGCGGATCGCACGCATCTTCACCGGGATAATATGGGATAGTACGCAAGTGAAGAGGGCTTGAAAATAAAGTTATATCCACTGTGGACCAGCCGATCTACCGTGCATAAGAGATGTCTCCTGAAGATGAATATACGCCAGCAAAAGCGGGGACGAAGCTCATCATCAGATTTAATAAGAGATAATAGGTAAGAGAGAATTGTCTAACCAGTCCGTTGCAGTACAAAAATCCGAGGCCAGGGAAATTGCCCTAGCAGAATCATTCAAAAATCCGGGTTCCGCGAAATTGCCGCTATCCGAATCACCCAAAAATCCGAAGATTTTCGATGGAATCCAACTGGTACTGTCTGATATTGGTCAACAAAGACACGAACGGTGAGTCTCCACGTCGAGACACGAGATGTTGCGGGAAAGACAGCCAGTAAGATCCTCAGACTCTCTGTCGATACTTTTTGTAGGGTATTCGCTTTGCCACACTAGATGATTGCAGTTCTGCTTGAGCGGCATCGGCTGTTGACCATTAGGCATCAATTAGGCATTACTTCGGGGGAGGCAGTCGTTAGTCCCGACTCGGATGCGCACTGACGATGCCGACAGTGCCTGTGGTGCCAATAAGCATCAACTCGCACCGTGCCACTCGTCGCTTCGCGACGATCTCCAAGGCAGCCCTCGCCGCCCTACGATGGTGACCTAGCCGAGCACGGGAGCCTGCAGATCGACCGCGACCCCACCGAGGCCCCACTACAAGTCGCTATGCAGACCAAAGACACTTTCAGATCAAGTCCACGATAGCCCATAGAGGTAGAATGCATGGTGCATCCCAAAGAGGGATTTACTATAGCGCAGTCAAAGGTCCATTGAATAAGAGCAAATATTTTTATTTTAACCAATTCCTGCAAGGTTTTGAGCCACACTACATGTGGACCACCATGTATACAGTATTCCCCTTCCGACTGACTTTAGAGTCCCAGTAGATCCAGAACGTCTCGTCTCAACGCCTTAATTATCTGCCCCTTACTTATCGTACGTGTGATGAATAAATACTTGATTTTGCAGTGTTCCGTCTGTCGAGAATCTAGAGAGCAAGCACATCCTCAAAACGTCGTGGCAATTGAGGCAGAGCACAGAAGTAGAATACATGGCGCAGCCCAACCATAGGAAATGAACGACCTCAGCCTGTGGATTCAAAACTCCTCGTCAGCTAACAGATTGAAAACGGCTCTCATGCTCTTACACGCTACGGCTCCCATGCTCTTACACGCTGGTCCAGTGCCTAGGCATAGATGGGATCAGCACCGATTCAGATAATTCGGAGCCGTCATTCTTCTCAAACCACGGATAAGTGGATTATGCGGATAATAGAATAATCGAAAATTCTAGATCTTAATATAATACCTCAGGATGGGGTATTATATTATTATCACCAGTTCTCTTTATTATCTACACTTCCGACCTACCAGATCAAATAGACAAATTCAACGTGTAGTGTAGTATGTCTACAGATGGCGTAAAACTATATAAAAATATTAGCAAACCGGAAGATTGCTTGGCTTTGCAAGGTGCCATTAAAGAGATTGCTGAGTGGTCTGACAAATGGAAACTACATCTGTCTGCTTCAAGAACTAAAGTTCTTCGCCTTGGTAAATCGAAGTCAGCTAGATACAAGTACATGCTTGGTGGACCACGCATAGTTAGTGTCGACACCAGGGGTGTGCGTAATTACGATTTACGATTTTACGATTTACGGTGATTTTTGGCAAAATTTTTAATATTCACGATTTACGACATTTTGCGTCGTAAATCGTAAATTTTCGTAAATGTGATCTTCGGTCCACGGATGACAAACATCCACATAACGTGATACAATTCGGGTTACGACGATGTACCCACTTTTAAAGACTTCGCTCGTAGCTCAGTTACTTCCTAGTTACTTTTTTATGTTCTGCTGTGGCGCTGTGACAGAACAAAGCAACTTTGTGGATAGCCCACTCGAATTAATTTCTGGCAATGGAACTGGGCTATCCTTTTTTCTGTTCACGCTCTAGCACAACATCTCACATTCGAATGGCATAAGAGCATTTCGTTCCAGTCCACAGAAAAACATGAAAATTCTCCTTGCACTGGAATGAAGATGATCGCCTGCGGAACCATATTCTATGCTGCAACCACCACCTAGTGAACTTGTAACTTTTTCACCACCTGTTCACCACATAGGCGACTCTGTCCAATGCACACGAGTAGAAATCATGCAAAGCCATCAAGGAATATTGGACTTAATTGGAGGCTATGGAATAATTGCTAAACTGTTGGAAAGAGCAAAACAATCATGTTTCAATCTGATTATCACTGCACGTCATGACGCGGAGTGTATTCACATTTAAGGTGCGCCTTAAGCAAAACGTCTGACATTTTCATGACAAAAGTGAAAATGTTTGTCACTTTTTTCAGTGGGTTGATCGAGGCTGTTGCGTTCGCCCTATGCGATCCGTTCAGAATCCTAAACTGCGCAAAAGACACGATGGCGCTTGTTACAAAGGTAGTGGAGAGCAGGACTGGCGAATGCAAGCAGTCATTAATTTGTAATGCAATATTTGGGAGTTTCCAAATCTAACAAGTGCAAGCAAACATGCGGGCAAAGAAAATGCCGAACATAATTGGTTGATATCGTCGAACAAACTTCTTTTATTCCAGAAGTTGTGGATGCCTTCAAAAATGATAAAGGACAAAGCATGCCCTTAATCAGTCCCTGTTTGAGATGCCCCATTCATTCTCTCTACCTCTATGGGATATCGTAGAGGTCATTTAAGTGTGGGATTGTGCTATAGAATGAATTGCGGTGGCCAGCCGATGTAGAGATCAGTTTTTTATCCTTCCCAGGCAAATCAGGTACCAATTCACAACCCATCAGGCATGGAAGAGTTGATTGCCCGTGGTAGGATCCTAATCAAAAACTATTCTGGAGCACGCGATTGTCATCCTCCTCCGAATTCTCTACCATGGGTCCCCCTAAATGTTTAAAATGCACCTTGTATGAATCATTTAAATCACTTTCAATTCAAGCTGCACCTTGCTTTCCTGCTTTACGTCTAAAGATTGCCACACAAATATCTTCTTTTGTAATTACAATTCAAAAATCCGACTATGGTGAGTGTCCAAATATGTGATCATGCTCTTTCAATCGTCGCACAATTCCTTCCCGTCTGATACAAAAATGCTGTTCGGTTCTATTCAAAATGTGAGCAGGCTTAGAACTTTAGGTGTGTCATACCATAGAAATGTGCCATGCACTCACTCAGTAAGGATGCTTGTTGAATTATTTGTGCAAATACTGTTTTCGTCGAGTTGGCCAGCGATCAAGTTTTTTTGGCTTTGGATGGAACGGTTTTTGTTGGTTTATTCGGAGCTGTTGCGGTTGTTTCTAAAAAGTCATAGTTTTATATGCAAACCAGTGGCTAGTAGAATGATAAACATTTTTGATCGTCCAAGCAGTGTAAGCTTTTTATTTGGGCACCCTGTATAGGCACCTTTTAAGATAGCGTTTTTGAACAAGCAGTTTATTTTGGGTCTCCAAAAACTTGTCCCGCTTGATTTGAAAGGTGCTAGTTGATTTTAATGGCTTCCATCTTAATTAGGAAAGTGTCCAGCTCGAGCTGAAAACGTATCAATAAAACATATGTAGTTAGCTTCGATTAGCTTTAACATAATAAAAAAAGCAAGGAAATCAGATGCTTTAAAAGTCAGGCACCTTTTACGATTTACGATTTACGACGATTTTTTCGTAATTACGATTTACGATTTACGAAATTGCGGATTTCATTTACGCACACCCCTGGTCGACACGTTACGAGATCTGAGATTTATTATAGACAAAAACTCACCTTCACTGACTACTGTGAAAGCATCGCGAAGAAGGCTGAGAGAACTGTTTACAACGTATTTAAATCATTGTCTATAAAATCAGCACCACACTTTTTGATAGCATACAAATCATACGCTCGCCTTCTACTAGAATACGGTACCACAGTCTTTAGTCCCCACTTGTAGAGTAGTGTACAAAGGCTTGAAGCACTTCAAAATGGTTTCACTAGGAAGCTCTGGATACGCTTCTATGGGTGTGATTACACCACCATACCTCCAGCCTCTAATCGCAAAATTTTCAACATCCCAGCCTTGAGACTCGTAGGAAAAGGAATGACCTGCTGATACATCCCGGATACGGGTGACTGCTGATCGGTCCCACGAGGTGTGGATGTTGCGTTCGATCAAACGGCGCCGGTGGTGTAAAGGCTTAGAGCGTTCCCGCCCGGTCAGAGGGAGGTGCGGTTTCGAGTCCCGCCTGGCGCTAGAAGTTTTGATCGCAACAAAACATCGTTGTGACAGCTTACGACCTGCTCATGATTTTCAAAATGATTACTGAACTGGTAGCACTAAAACTGATGAGTTCTACACGCTACAAAATTATAACACAAGAGGTAGCCAGAGGAAAATCCATTCCTCCAAAGCCAAGAGCTTCCTTTTTACCCAATAGGCCGGCTCTGAGTTTTTAACAATCTCAAAAAATATGCGTTCCCTAATTCATTAGCTCAGTTTAAGAGGCTCGTGGACAGGTATCTCCTAGAGTAACTAAGTAGTTACTACGAGTTGTGTTGCAGTGTTGTTTTTCACTGTTGAGTGTTTGTGTTTTCACTGCGTGTAATTGTAAATATTTGCACGTCTGAATAAATAAATAAATAAATAAATATGATCCAGATAAGGATGACGTTCACTCCTACCGGATTTTCGGATGATTCAGGTAACTACCCTGATCAGAAACCTGATAACCTATCCGAATCGGGTATCCGGTGCCAGATCCGAAAGAGAATTCAGTTATCGGACTCATGCGAAAATCCGCTGAGGGTGAAGCTTATCCTTATCTGAATCACTCTCAGGTCTAGGATTTTTAAAAAACCCATTAGTCGCATGGATCCATATATCCGCAATTTGAAAAAAATGAGGAATTTGAATTACCCGAATAGACGACGGATCCTATGCATAGTTCATTCCTTCCCTACGAGGCTTCATCGCTACTCGAGATCTACAAAAATCAAGCGCAGACATATGCCGTGTGTTTCAAACACATTCCAAATCATACTGCTGTTATAACTTCTGGTAGAACATTATATTTACTGTACAATGAGCACATAAAACCAATCCAATGATGACAAAATGAAACAACTGGGATTCTATTCACAAACTGACAACGACGAAATTGAAAGCAGCGAGGGAGAACGACAACGGCAACAGCTGTCAGGAACACTAGTATAAGGGACTAAGAGGTGAGTGAGGAAAGGCACAGAAGCACTGCGTCACGGCATTTGTCAACATATGCTGATGAGGAAACTCTGAGAGACAGCAGCAGCAGCGTAGTGAGGCTTGATCGACGTGAATCAAGAAGACGACACTAGGCCAGACAGGAAAGTGAACACGGGACGATGAAAACGAACGACGACGCAAGCTGAAAGGCGCTCGACACGGCGAATCGTTGCGTAGGACTAATGGAACGGACGAGAACGAGGGGCGCTGTGTGTTCGACCAGAGATACCAGGGAATTCGAGGCGAGTCATTATGCTGGGGAAGTGCTGGGAGCCTCTATACTCCTTCATCGCTGCGCGACGAAGCAATGGTAGATCGACGCAACGCGCGACCTAATCGACAGCGATGCTTGTGTTGTGCGTCGGCGAAAGTATAAACCACCCCGCGGTCGCAAAACTGCAACAATCGATATCGATTAGATCGCGCGCGTATTCAATATTGAGCTGCCTACTCCGCAGCAGATCTGAAGTATAAAAACTCCCTAAGAATGTTGGTTAATCATTGGAAGCTGCTGAGAAATATGAGAAGTACAACTACGAGGAGACTGTCGAAGCACGTCTCCAACGGCTGAACGGGAACGGAACGTCCCTGAACTGCTGCGACAACATGAAGTGGCGAGAGGCCATTTCGACCCGACTGAAGCAATTTTGGAAGGGTTTTCTGAGAGCAGAAGCCGTAAGAGCTCAGTACTGTCGGCGTGTGCTCCTTCGCGGCATCGTGTTGAAGGCGTTCTCGCCACCTTCAAGAGGACGTGATCGCGAACGCGAACGGTTCTTGCGACGACGCGGCGCCTAAATAAGACACAGAATGACTCAGCGCCGCGTAAATATGCATATGTCGGCCATTAAACGTTCTGCTTACCTCATCGCCCGAGTGATGATCGTCTCGCGCCGTCCTCTCATGGTCGCTCGCTTCGTTTTCCGCCTCTTTTATCTCTTCGATTTGCATTTGATGCTTCCGGTTGTCCACTTCGCGTTCTCGGTTAACATCGTTTGCGCTGTAGGACCTGCACAGCAAGTTATATTAGAGAATGAAAAGCGTCTTAAAGATTTGCTCAAAGGTTGAAACTCACCTCTGAAGCTGATTAACTAGCTGAGCCTGTCCCCGAAGAGCAGCTTCTGCAACGATATCACGAGCACACAGCAAGCTGCGACTTCCCAACCGGACAAGCTGGAAAGAATCTCGGATGATTCGAGGAACAAGATGAACCACTTTTAGAAGGTAAAAACACAAACAAGGAGAACCACTGAGTGGTGAATTACGCGGTCGAACAATTGCTCATGCTTTTTCACCAGTGGTACCCTGAATCCATCAATGTGGCGATAATTATCGCCGATACCGAGATGAAACTCAGCGGATTTATTGAACCCGACGCCAATTCGGATAACTCGGATCTGTCACTATCTTCAAGCTCCGGTTGATTGGATCATGCGTATAATGACATTTTTGAAATGATCTCACAATGAAAGCGTATGCCTGAATGGAGAGAGCAGTCGTATAGGAAGAATCGCCTCCCCTCAGTTAGTATAAAAATGTCTTTCCTGTTTGCCAAGTCACTAAACCCAAGGAGAAATGGGTGCTTGAAATTGCTAAAGAATCGTCGGCTCGCGAGCACTAGAGGTCTCTTGTACGCCCACGATGCAAAATCCGCACAAAACATCTGCGAGCAAGCGATTCTGGGCGCAGTGGATAGTGGCATTGCTTCATGTAAGGGAGGTCGGGAGTTCGGATCTCCCTCTCCCGCGTTGCGATGTTTTTGCATTTCAACTGCTTGGTTGATATTTGAGGAGTCCTGACACCTACATAATTTTCAGGCGTTTTGTGCGGATTTTGCAGTTTGTATGCTGTGGAGACTAACTTTCTTGCGACTTGTGCATTACTGACGCCTGAAAATTGTGCAACGTCAAGACCCCAAATTTCAACCAGTCAGTTGAATTGCAAATGCATTGCAAGGTAGGATGACCGAACCCACGACCTTTCTCATATGAAGCAACGCCGCTATCCACTGCTTCCCGAACCACTTGATGGTATCGCGGACGTACAGGAGACCCCAGCGCTCGTAAGGCGTCGATTCCATAGTAACTTCAAGGACCCCTACTCCTTGGGATTAACGACTCGGCAAAGAAGAAGCACATTTTATATTAATTGGAGGGCGGAGATTCTTCCCATCCAACTCGCTCTCCCCAGACTTCAGATATACGCCTCAGACCCTTACCTTGTAAGAAGACGTTAGGATCACTTAGATAGGGGTGGTTCTCACCAGAACGGATTTTTGGATGAGTCAGATAACTGATTTTATTTCGGATTGGGCATCTGATATCCGATTCGGATAGGATATCAGATCAAAGTCCGCTACCTGAACCATACCAAAATCCGGTCTGGTGAAAGGCATAAATATCTGAATTATCCTAAGATCCGCGCCTTCCAAAAATACTACTATCCCCAATCCGTTTATCCGGACAAAAAAAAAAAACGGATCTGGATTATCGGAATCGGCACCGGAATCAAAGTGTAGCGGTCGCATAATGATAGATACTCGAGCTTTTGATCAATCCATGACTCCCCATTACCACAACAATTCGAAAAGGTCAAACAAGAAATGTATTTCTCAACGAAAATATAGCGTAGCCATTCAATTTTTAGAAACTCATTGGAGCATTAGTCCAGATGTTACTAATATCTTTTCTCGATCTCTTAAATTTATAAACAATAGCATTTTTTAAATCCCAAAAAAGTTATAACATCTTCTTTCTTCACTGAAGAGCCACCGGGAGATGTTGTAACATTGTGGTTCGTCTGAAGAAAGGGTCTTGAATTTGCGCGCCGATATTGACCTCCCCACTGAAATCTTTCACCTGATGTGAAGCACTACATCGGCCATAATACTCGCGTGTCTCCCACCCAGATCGGTTGAATCTGAGAGAAAATCGATAATATCGATCGATATTGATCGCCTTCCCTGATGTGAAGGCTCTCTGTTGACGATCATAATCACATAACTCCCACCCTGGCGGGTTAAATCGGAGAGAAAATTGATAATATCGATCGATATTGATTGCCTCCCCTACCACGAACGTCTTCCGTCGACGATCGTCTGAATCCCCAGGCACCTTGGGCAATGTGTTCGGCACGTCTTGTGAACACTACGCACATTGGACGACGTCTTCGGCACGTCTTCCGAATCCCCAGACACTTCCGACGATGTTTTCGGCACGTCGTCTGAATCCCCAGGCACGTAGAAGACCTCTGGGTATTTTCCGCTATTTTACGATTAATTTTCCCGATTTTTCTCTTATGTTATGACTAATTTATGATTCATTTTTGCGATGGCTCCGATCGGTAGCTCTTTGCGAATGTTATATTAAGTAATAGCACAAAATATCGACATCTTGAATTGAAAAACTTCATTAAATGGCATATACATTACTAACATTGCGACATATAGGATCAGTGCATAGCGCGACATCTAACGAGCCAGAAGAATTTCGCTCTCTTTCCCAACAAAGAAAGCCATGGAGCTTTACAGCAGCTAAGGGATCATTTAAGCAGCGTTTTTTTTTCTGGACACCCTCAAACATCTCAAAGATCCTCGCTTCTGAGTAGCAGTGAAAAATCATTAGAACATAATTTCAGTCGTTATATCGTCCACTTGTCGTTTTTTCACTCAATATTTCTGTCTTCTATCAGGCAGCAAGTGCCTGAACCCTTGGAAAAGCAGAGGGCGGAGCAGCTGAGTGTCTAGTAGATATCAGTTCCTTAAAACATATTAATAAATGTGGTTATCGCGCTGATACGAACAGGAGGGACGCTCTCTAGTTCCAATCTTCTCTTCATGACCTCGTGGGCAGGAATATGGCCAGATATTTAAAAATCGAACGATAATATGTCATCGTGCTGCTGCGGCTATCAGAGGGAACGCAAGATAAATGACCGACTCCCGGATACTTCAGAGGAAGAAAATAAATTACTACTCCGGGATGATAGACTAACTATAATTTACGGCTGTTCCTAACAACAGTAGAATCTGCAGTCAAGTTCGATCGATCACACTGTACGAGAGAAAGAAGGGGTAGAAGACGCAGCAGTGCAAATGTTGGCAGAAAATCTATTCCTACACTTGATCTCTAACTACATGATATTCTTATGCGAGACACCTCCCACTCTTTCGAGACCTATGGAATTGGTATCTCACAATCCCTGAAAACTCTTGAGAACTGTTGTCCAAGATTCAACCCAAAGTGAAGGATTTTCGATAAACAAATGTGGACGGAAAAGAAGAACCTCTCATGGAATTCCATCACGCCCAACAATTCAAGCTATTATAATGTAGGTTATTATGACGATGTTTTGCTGCAACCAAAACACTAACACCAGGTGGGACTCGATCCTACCTGCTAACCGGGCAAGATGCTCTATGCCATTACCCACGACGCTGTTTGATCGACACAACATGTGCTGATTAATCCCATGAGGTGTGGATGTTGCGTCCGATCAAACAGCGCCAGTGGTGCAATCTCGTAGAGCATCCTACCCAGTTACCAGATGGTGCGGGTTCGGGTTCCGCCTGGTGCTAAAGTTTTGATCGCAACAAAACACCGTTATAGTAGCTTACAACCTGAGCAACGATAATATTTATTTATTTATTTATTCGCTTAAAGGCGTGTGACCAAACCATACATGTGAAACACATAAAAAAGCGAGAAAGAGACATTAAATATGAACAGAAAGCCATCAACATAAGATCTTGAACAACAATTTTTGTTTGTTTTTTGGTTTATCTTTTACATATGGATTACGAAGTGATAATTCTCTCACACGAACCTTTTGAGGTGACACACTTCAGGTGCTAGATGGGACAAAGAGTAAGAACTTCTAGTGGTCGAGTTTGCCCCACGTACAACCCTGTCAGACCTGCTCTTTTCCTGTACCATTACCCCACGTCTCCCTGTTTATACAAATAGGTTCCGCCTAACCTGCACTACACCCCTAATGGTCAATGTTACAAATCCGATTTCCTGGCCCTGACATAAACCTGCTTCGGCAGCAGTACGCTGCACACGAAAATTGCCCTCGTTAATCTTATCGACCGTCGTCGCTTGTACATTTTATGGCCAAAGAAGACTGCACTTTCGCACTAGGGACGACGCAGTGCAGAGCAAAACATCAGACTGGTGTTCTCTTACTCAGAGCGGCGCTATATCTGAGCACGGTAAAAAGTTTTCAATTCAACGAAAATGAAAAATGAGAAGAAAACAGCTCACTTGGTTGTAGCTCTCCGACTTAGCCTGTTCCAACAGCGCGTCTATATCCTCCTCGTGCTTCGAAAGTGTAGGATGAATCCACTGAAAGATGGACGAATATTTGTCAACGGATGCTGTACACTGGTAAGACCTAGCCGCAAATCAATCACTGACATACGGGAGTGCAAGAAAAAGAGCAAACTGAACGCACTTCCTTCCCCCTTGTGCGCTCTTTAAACCCACTTCCCTCTCTTTAAAGTCAAATAAGTCACTCCTTCTATTCGATCAGTGCTAAGCGAATTCACTAAGACAGAGAATCATGAGGATTTTTCATGTTTTTACAACATGATCTGGAATGTGCCGTTATGCACAGGTTTTCAATAAAAAACGCCAGGAGACTGACATCGCAACTGAACGTATCAGTAGATAAGCGATTTCCGAAAGAAAAATCTTGAACAGAAAAGAACTGGCAATTGCTCGATGCTTTGCACTACTGCCGAAAAAAACTAGCATTTTCCGGATGAAGCGGAACACCGTTTAAAAAAGCATTAAATAAAATTTTATTTTAGGAAACATATTATGGATTTATTTGAATAGTGAAATTCGTCTACCAAAAAAGTAAAGACGGCGCTTGAAATTGCAAAAAAATTTTCTTTCTAAGAAGCAGCGAACCTTAATGTTCTCAAAAGTGCCTGCATTCCTACGTCTAGAAATATTCTCAGAACCATTATTTTACCCATGGAATGAAAAATTTGGAGAATTTCAAACGCTGTTCACATTTTGGAAGGGAAGAGTTATAAGTTTTCGAGGAGGTTTTTTTGCAATACTTGCAAAAATTGCAGCAATTGTGGCATTTAGAATAAGCCTAAAACATTTATTAGCCATAAAAAATAAAAATAAAATTATATTTCAAACACTGCGTCCACTTTTTCGGAGCACGTGAATCACAAGTTTTCAAAGAAGTACATTTTCTTAAGACAAGTCTGTATTCTGACCTTCTTCGATGGCGCCTTGAAAACGTTAGAATAGAGTAAGACACTGTACCCTCTAAGGTCAGCACGGAATGTCTAGTTTGATCGGTAGACTGCTCCCTTGTGATTTTGAAGTCATATTTTGTCTGATTTTGAAAAATGTCCAAGCAGAAGTGAAAATGAATCATGAACCGCTTCAGTCACTATTATTTGTGTAAGAAATTGTATAGTGTCTACAAAATGTTCCTTCCAACAACACACTAATGCTGTAGACACTAACCTTTCTATACAATATCGAGGCGCCCTTCGTCCACGGACTCAGCAGCCATATCACGAATACGATTTTCAGTTGATAGTAGAATGGGAACCAGAATGATATGAAAACATCGGCTAGCGTCTCTACAAACGAGTACAATGCGAAGACAATCCAATACATCATCCATTTCACGTACTCTCGCACGTCTTTCGTTCGGATAGCCTGAAACGCAATGAATTAGGGCTTTGCTGTTTCTTGAATTAATTGAATTAGAGCTGAACAGGCTCCCTAGATCCATACATTTTCACAGCAAGCACATTAAAAGTAACCTCTTAAAATTCAGTCACATATGGCAACTAAGGAGGTGCCTTTATGGGATGCGCCACGCGTTCTACTTCCACGGCATATCGTGAGCTGAATTTGAATACTACGTTTTATTCTATACACTACAATGAGTGCGTCATAAAGTACGCAAAAGAGAGGAAATCTAGGGGGAAATGAAGATAATGAAAATAACGAAAACAATGAAAACAGCGAGATCACACATATAGCGATTTGCGGTAGAAATCGCTCAAAAAGTCAGCGATTCTTTCAAAGGAAGTCTGTCATCGATTCATCAACGCTGGAACGATGGAAACCTTGGCTGGCCCGACCGAAATCCGAACCCTGAGCTTTGACTCAATGAGAGTCGAAGTCTCCTCGCTGCGCTGCATCTTTGTCTTATGACGGGTATAGCAGTACATATTATTAAAGGCCTACCAGCAACGCTTTGGACGGAGAACAAATGCCAGTTCCGGAGGGCCCACCGTATTTTGCGTCATAATTCATCTCCCTACCTGACACTAATTTAAAGTCTGGTTCACTCTCCATGCTCCTTACCGTAGAGCCGTGAAAGCTGGCTCTTCTAGCAACCTAAGATAGGTTGAAACAAATAGTCTTACTGTAAAACCTTGACATTCTAGCCCAGCTGATACTCGTTTCCAATCAAGCGTTAACTAGAAATAGTGTAAGGAGACTTAAAATTTTCTATTTTTCTTGATATTCTAGCCATCAATGCAAACCAAAGACTTGCAGCACCGACAAATGAAGTTAGACACCGTTATAGTTAGGTGCCAGTAATTGAAAAGGAACACCTAAAAATTGGGCGCAAGTGGTAAGTTCGAAGGAGTAATGAGTGTAGGAAAGAAACATTGTTCGAGCAGGAAAACCTCAGCTGATGATGCAAGTTTAGAAGTGGGTACCTCCTCATTTCCATTCATAGCAGCAAGAGAATTTACACAAAACTTGAAGAATGAAAACGCTAAACACGCATACGAATCCATTATAGCCCTTGTACACATAGTTTTACTACGGTTAGGGTCAACTATTAGAAATAGAAGAGATAGAGAGTGCATACCCTTCTCTAGATCTTTGCCCGGGTAATTATACCGAAAACATAACCCATTTTCACGTCGAACTGGACACTCTTCAAATCAAATTGGACATTCTTCTGAGCTTGCTTTAAGACTTTCCAAGTCAAAGCTATCTCTTTCCAATCAAAACGAGCTTCTTACAGGTTGAATTACACACTCGCCAAGACGGCTAAAATAATTTTTTGTTAAAAAATTGATATGACATTCTTTGAAATGTTTTAGTTCATCTGTGCCAAAAAAAGTCTAACAATTTTATAAAAGTTTCATTTTTATAAAGAAATAATAAATTAAAATTTATCTTGAAACACAGCAAAGGAACAAGCATACAGCGCATTAATCGATCGGATCGCGCCATGCACTTGAAAAGTTTGCCGAAATCCTTTATTAGGTTGATAGTGTAAGTGTCATTTACATGAACTAACAAAGTGATGATATGTGTGTTCTTTACAGTTTTCTTTGTTGTATCGTTAAGAGGCGTTAAACTCCATACAAACAGAAATTCTGCTATCAATCAAATAGAAAGAGCGACGTCTTGGACGGTGCTACCTCTTTTTTGGGACTAAATGTTTTTCCTCAAAAAATAAAAATTTTACAAAATTTCAAGCAATGTGTTCACTTATTGGGCAAGTCAACTAAAACTTCAAAAAAGTTATACTAAAGTTTTCCATGAACAAAAAATTATCCTAAACCTTTCGGAGAGTCTCTAGTTTAATGTAGAGGAAGCTCATTTCAATTTGGAAGAGAGTTAGGTTTTTGTTTCCTTAGGTTTGAGTTTGAGTTCAAAAGTCTTAAGCTAGCTTAAAAGGCTGTCCAATTCTATTAGAAAAGTGTCCATTTTGATTTGAAGTGCCCAATTCGAGGGGAAAGTGGTACATAAAACTGCTCCAAAGCTCAAAATTCACAGCTCAAAAGCTGAAGCCGTGAAGGTAAAATAAGCTGGACCTCCTCACACGCTTGTGGACTAGAGGAGGACATCTGCATTCATTTTAAACAACTTGGGAAGCAGAAACATACTAAAACACGGAAGATAGCACAACTACTAGAAATTAGAAGGAAGATTACTTCTTAATGGAAAGCCTTCAACGTTGGTTGAAGGAAAAAACAAAACAACTGAACCTATATCAAGGAAGAAACCTCACCTTATAACTCCTATAAGCTGGGTACAGTGTTCCAGCTGTTAAGGTGACTATCCGAGCCAACACCACGGACATGATGATTGTGTGCTGTAGAGTTACAGGCCTCGGTGCCTGCCTTCTGTTACGTCAATCCTAAACACAAGCCTTTGGATTAAAGGAAGTGCCGAAAAACTGCCCGACAATACGCTTAACGAAACGTAGCAAGAACATCGGTACAATCGAGCTCGACAGGCGTCCAAACAAAGGGCTCATGAGCAGGGATGTGCGGAATTTCCGTTTCCGCGTTCCGAATTCCGGTTTCCGGCCATTTTTGGGTGTTCCGTTCCGTTCCGTGTTCCGACTGTTTTTGGACCGGAAGGCGGAAACGGAAATGGACATTGAACACAATCAGCTTATCAATTAAAAAAGGTTCTTCTTCATATAATTGTGAGATAAATACTGTCAGACAACTCTAGTATTAATTTTCTTGGAATTATAGTTGGACTACCAAAAAAGTACTCAAAAATGGGAACGGCTGAGTGCAGGGCACAACTAATGGGCCAGCAATGGCTATGTGTGCATTGTGTGCTACGAAAGTGTACTCAACATTTGAATGATCATAAAATTCTTGATCCATTAGTTATAAACAGCTACAAAAACTTTGTAAGCATATAGCTCAGTGTCATGAAACAAAGGGTTCAGTAGAGGTTGTGCCATGCGGTTGTCTGCCCCAAGATTACATCAGTGTTCCTGATTGAAGGTGTAAATTTCATCCTTTAATTTCGTTAGGTGTTATATTTATCCACATGAAGTTATGCAATGTATTTTTTAATGAATCATCACGACTATCTACCAGGAGAAGTTATTTTGATTGACTAGGGTGATTTGTTGAATTCTGACACAAAACTATTGCTTCGAGAACCATCTAGGAACTGTCCAGCTGTGTCATCTTGGGCGTGGGGGTTCCGGGCTGGCACATATGGAATATTCCTGTGGAAGAGTGGACCCATCATGACTAATCAGTCATCCAGTTATCATCTTACTGTTAGATCCCAGACTAAATTCTGAGTACTAGTTTCGGTGACTGTAATGTAACTGCTAATGTTGGGTATGCAGATATCTTTGCAGTCACCTTGTCGTCCATGATGCCACAGGTTTCCAAAAATGTTGGGAGGAATCTCTTTCCTGGTCGGAATATGATCTAGGTGGCTACTCCAGTTTTAGACTTCACCCGAGTCAGTTTTTCAATGCGGGTCTGTAAGTAGCCTCAACTGGTTAATTCAGTTAAGGTTCAGAAAATTGCAGCATCAAAAAAGTCAGCGAAAAACTCGTCGCAGGAACTAGCTATGGAAACAGCAGAGAGACTGCAATCTGAAATAGTAAGATAAGACCCTAAATTTGTTTTCGCTTATTGCTCTAGCCATAGCTAAAAGGTTATCATAACAATATTATGAATTCATGCTTCGTTATGCTATGTTATGATGAGAATGTGCATTAATCTGTAGAAGATTCTGCTGCTCGCAAAGTTCTGAGCAATAAAGGCGCAATGGAAGCCGCTTCTGACGCCGTTTCAGATGCACTTCTGAAAAAATGGCGAATATGTGTCATTTCCGTTTCCGCGTTTCGTATTCCGGTTTCCGGCCATTTTTGAGCGTTTCCGTTCCGTCTTTCGTCTTCCGATTTTTCCAGAAAAATTTCCGCACATCCCTGCTCATGAGTCACAATGCGCTGGGAGAGTACGATTTCGAGAACCAATTACCGCAATAAGTGCAAATCTGAATAGTAGAAGAGAACTGCAATAGAAAACTATGAAGAAAACAAGCACAGAGGTGAGGTGAAGTTTACACGAAACGAAAAGCACCTACTAATTCTTCCGTACGGCTGTTCACTGGAGAACGGAGGAGCGTAAGGAGTTCGTGGTCAAATAGACTGAACAACACGGCTAGCGTGACAGATCGAATAGAAGTAGAGTTCATGGAATGGTGATAAAGAAAGGAAAACGTGTTCAAAGAAACTGTTCGCGTGCAGCGCCATCAGAGGGGCGACAGTTCATGCGTGCCCTTCGAATCGATTCACCATCCGCACTGGAGGTGTGCGTTTTCATTAAATTTGGTTAAAAAGTATAAGTAACTGAGTGGTAATATTTCAACCAAAAAATATCAGTGGGACCGTTTTATATACCATCTTCACGACAGATGGGCACTTTCAAATGAAACCTTTGAAACTTCTTGAATTTTCGCTTACTTTCGAAATCAAACTGAACACCTTCCAAATAAAAACGAACGCCTTCCGAATTAGATTATCAAATTATAAAAAATTATTTTCAACAACCGTTCTTATTCTTTGGAATTTTTTCCCATGTTATTACGTTATGTAATAGTATGAAAATGAGTCTGAAAGGCTGTTGAAATAATTTGTAATAATTTAATAATTTAATTTGGAGGGCGTTCGTTTTTATTTGGAAGGTATTCAATTTGATTTGGAAATATGTCAAGATTCAAGAAGCTTCCAAGGTTTCATTTGAAATGCCCACCTGTCCTGAAGGTGGTATAAAAAGCGGTCCCACTGGTATTTTCCGAATAAACAATACTACGCAACTATCTAAACTTTTTAACGAAGTTTAACGGTTTAACGGAAACGCATGCCCCTGGTCCCTACCCCGTCAATGCCTTTCAACCCTTCGAGGTCGATCGATTTTTGATACCTGACTTGCCTGCGAGAGAAAAAACATTGAACTGATTGATGAGAGACGCCATAAGTTATTGTCTACACCAAGATTGCATTCAAGTTGTCTTCATGATATCGCCTAGAAGAAGAATGGATAGCAGGTTCCAGAAAGGGATCGATAAATGTCAACCTTTCTTTCTTTAACAGCAAGCCAACAAGTTAGCAGTAAAGCTATACGCAACCCAAAAGCCTATCGAGACCTCCAGGAGCGTCTATCGTTGAACCTCGGTATCAGTGTTTGTTGTTGAGGTTCAATTAACCGCGCGAGATTGGCCAATCCTTTTACTGGCTGACTTTTCGGCAAAATCGATTCTTCAGGGGGCTGAATGAGGCAAAACATTGAGAAAGCTGAACAATCAAATGCCTCAACGAAGTCTTACAGACAAGCCCACGAAATACTACCCAATAGATCGATCGTAAAAACGGACATTCGATGGATCTACAGACATGTATGCTGGAGGACACAACTAGCTGGGTAGTCGGTACTTTACAATCCAATTTAAAATATTGACTGCCTAGCTAGTGGTCTCCACCACCATCCACGTCTGCGATTCACCAAGGGTCCATTATTACAGTTCTTAGGCGATCTCTTGCGTTTCGTGAGTAGTGTTCCATGGTCTTGACTGCAAGATTTCGCTGAGGCATTTGGTTGTTCAACCTTGTGAATGGTCTGAGTCATTTACGCCGTTGAAGACAGGCGATTTTGCCAAAATGTCTGCCAATAAAAGGATTCGCCAATCACAGCAAACAACGAACGCCTATCGAGATAGCCCTAACGCTTATCCTTCAAACACTTTCAGCGTGAAATCCAACTGCTGCCTAGAGAAAACCCGGAAACGACCAGTTGCTAAGTTGCACGAAGCTCTCCTGCAAAGGTGAGGCATTTTTCTTCCTAGTGGTTTGAAGGCAACCTACGGGGCAGCCGAAGCAGCGCTGTTCTGATTAATTAAGCCCAGGATGCGAAAAGGAAAGGTGACGTCAAGCTACCAGGGAAACGGAAACGGGGGAACAAACACTGCTGAGGGGCTGGAAACGGATATCCACTATATGCAGCTCTATCGCGTTGGGAATACGAACCCCCATTTATGCTAATTAACTGCAGTTTTGCAGTTCAGAATAATGATAAAAATCTGCTCATCAATAGCGGTAAAACTTGTGCTTCAGAAAATGTACTAAGTAATTTCAAGGCATTCATCTTTCATTTGTCGTGTTTTTTTTCGTTGTGCACCTAATATAATGTTCGAAAAAACAGGATTGAGGTGCTTGATCGAGTAGATAGCAACATCTGAACCTTAGGCTGATGGTGTACTCCCGTCGCCGACGAACCAAGGGAGTATACCATAAGCCTTAGGATCACTTTCAGGCCTCTGAAGATGATGAACATGTCAATGTCGATGTCGACCCGCTCAATAAACTGCCCCACCTACTAACCTTGTTCGGCACAGAACCATAAAAACGTTGTAAAAGGATTTTACGAAGAGAGCGAGTATGAAGGAGTTTTCGGAATGATTAACTTCAAACGCTAAGGTCTTTTGTCCAGTTTTTTTAGATTGGTTCAAATCCATTTTAACTTCTTACTCTAAGCGAAAAAGACCTGGCACGACTGAAAATGCAGCAGCAATCACAATACTAACCTAGACGATGTAGTAGAAACGGAACAAAGTGTTAGTTATAACTGCGATAACGATATGCGCTGCCTATATCAGTACAAATTCCCATGAATGAATTTTAGATGTTAGAAAATAGCAACTACGTTGCTTTGACCTGTCTCGAGTATTGTGATTGGTTCCGAATTTGTCAGTCCTACTAGATAATCTTCATTTACGGTCAGAAGATAAAATGAAACAATCGAAAAAAAGCTTTGCTAAACGTCATTAGGGTTTGAAACTAAACTTAACGAGAAGTTCCTTCAAGTTATCTCTTCGTCGAACCTCTCTAAAATGTGTTCATTGTTCTGTAATTTAGTTTGAGAGTTAATAAGCGGGCCAGCTTGTAGAGTAGACTAACATTCTGACGGATTCGTTTCAGAGACCTGAAAGAGGTTCATGGATTCGTATATTGCTACTTCATGCTTCTACCCCTGAATTTGTAATTAAGAGGCCATTTTTTAAAATAAATAGCTCACTATAACTTATATTACATCGCATGGAGTCAGATCAAACTTCCTGGTTCGGTTTTCGCCCTGGTCAACGAAGAGAATCCCATAGGTTTCCACCATTACTATAATCTTTAGACCTCTTCGAATGTCTCTGCAACTAGGCCCAATATTTGGCTATATGGTATCGAAGGTAGAGTGGTATTCCTTTTCCACTGGAATACGTTAGATTAATAAATAAATAAATAATGAATGAATAATAATAAATGAATATTCATCATTTCTCCAATTCTTTCTACCATCTAACATTATCAAACATTGGGGTTTCATTTATTTCTAGCATTTTTTTTTTATTATTTTGGCGCAAATAGGGTCGGGGGGTCACCATGTAGGGCAGCTCTATGTGCTTCTTGAAACCGGATCTTTTCAGCAGTGGTGTGTTCTACCCCTACAGTGAACTGATGTAGGCCATTTCTCATGTATCTAGACACACACGTGCCTTCTTACCAAGGCGTATAACCACTGAGTAGGGGTGTCGGGGAGATCCCCCCCCCCCCGACCCTACTTGTGCCTTTATTTTTCTCAATAGGGGTTTTGTGTGTCAGTAACAGTCTGATACGGGGAAGCCGTTAAACTAAGTCAATGATGTTTAAGGAGTAAAAAGCGCCCTCCAACAAGGGAAACTAGAAAGTGAGGACGAAGAGAAACTGGTTTGCATGGCCGGATAATTTCCTCCTTCAACCGATGAATCAGCAATGAGAATCTCGATCAGCAAACAGCGGATGACCAACGAGCACAAGCAGGGAGGTTTACCAAGCACGGGATCCATAAGCGCAGGCGGGTCACTTCCAAGGCAGACCAAGGAAGTTGGTAACGACGATAGTAGGGACCCCATTCTGAAAAGATTAAGGATGGTCAAATGTGTCTGAATCCAATCCACCGAACTGTGGCTCAGCTGATCAAAGCGAAACTGATTGTGAGAAAGGGGAAGAGAACCTGACCTCTCCAACGTCGCCTTAACGCACACAGTAAGGAAAAACGGCCGGTACTGATAATCTCCTTGAGAATGCGTCGCGTTTACTACTCTAATCAGATGTCTTGGAGGCACCCCAGAAGCGTAATCGGGGAGACAATTATAAACGGCGGATATCAGGACCGGCTCACCGTACCCGCAGTGCGGGTCGCGCCGGGACTTTGCTGTCTGCGCCCTCCTAGCTCAGAGATCGCGCGTCCGCGTCCACTCTGCGACGTCCGATCGATATCTTGTGCGCCCGCGATGGCACCGCGTGCGAGTGGGTCGTGGTGCAGTGGGTAGAGGGTTTACTTCATGCGAGGGATGTCGGGGATTCGGTTCCCGGGCGCCGCGGCGTTTTCAGCACTTCAGCTGAGTATCTGAGATCTGGGAGGTTTCGACGTCTACACGACGTTGCGCGTTTTTTGCGCATTGTTTCAGCCGTATGCGCTTCGCCGCTCGAAGAGCGCAGAATCCAGATGCGGACTCCCTCTGAGCAACGAAAGCGGTTTCCATACGAGCAGTATTATGGCACACACCCTGGAATCCCTTCCGTAGTCTGGCTCTGCGCTCGAAGAGCGCAGAACCCAGCCGCGAACTCCCCCTGAGCGAAGAAAGCAGTCTCCGTACGAGCAGCTTGTATGACACACACCCTGGAATCCCTTCCCTAGCCTAACGCAGCCGCGAACTCCCCCTGAGCGAAGAAAGCAGTCTCCATACGAGCAGCTTGTATGGCACACCATGCAGTCCCTTCCCTAGCCTTGTTCTGCGATCGCACACGTCATGTCTCACCCGACGCCTAAGGTTACGGTGAGCCGGTCCTGATATCCGCCGTTTATAATCCTGTGTAATCGGGGAGATCCAGCGCCTGTCGGTGAGTAAATCGGGACCTCTTCGATTTGTTGGCGTGGACAAGAATCGAACTTTAGGTTGATTCGTAGACACAACACTGCTTGCTGACAGCGCTATGCGATCTAACATCAATACAAACCGTTAAAAATGGGTGAAAAGTGCAGATAGAATTCAGTTTGCTGTCATAGAGGGTCCGTCCAAAGTCAGAATAACTACAGAACACTAAGTCATTCCTTGAAACCACATAAAGGGACAATACGGCGGCACAGGTTGGGGAGAGGGCGCTCTTATGAGTTTTTCTCAACCTTTTCCTACTACACTTTATTACTTCAGCGAAGTCGTAAGAGTAATGAATGGGTGGGTGACTGCTAGCAAGGACTTGCTCATACCCCGCGACCGGAGCGACTGATTTGCTCCTGGAAAGCATACGAATCGATCAATGCGGATCGATCGTCCGGCAAAAATCGATTAGTATCTTCCGAAAGGGCGACCAGTCATTCTTGTCGGGTACTATGAACAGGTCTAAAAGCAAAACATACTATCCCACCGCTGTCTGCAGACCAGAAGTATCCAAGCCTAGAAAGGAATGCTCCCATTCCTTTAAAACGCACTGTATCCTGCATTTTTCGGTGGCTCCGTCAAAACTGAGGGCGGCTGTGGTCAGGAAGGAAAAAGGAAGACAAATGACCGAATGAATCAAAGCCTCAGTTGGTGTATATAGACAAACTATTTCACTAATACAAGACAATATCCTAAAACATTTTAAGAAAATTGAATAAACTGGCAAAGAAATACGAAAACGGCCATTATTTTGGCAACAGTGTGACCCACCGACACAGCTAGACGAAGCAGCCTTCGCCGTTTGACGATAGATCCCAAATCGGTAGCGATCTCACGTCCAAAGGGGGTTCGAAACGTCCGAAGCCCGAATATGGAGCGGCCATTATTTCCGCGACACCAAAACGCGTACGATCACCAGGAAACAGCGTGGCAAACAACACCAAACAAGCAGAAAGCTCAATCGGGACTGCATCAGGGCTCAGACTCCTTACCAAGTACATAGAAAGGTTATGTAATTAGTGGAACGTTTCAAGGCTTTCGATTGAAACTGGGAAAACAAGTGAATCCTTCGAAAACGGCTTCTTGAAACACGATTTCCATCTGCCTAGGGTTGCGCTGAGGTACAAGGAGAGCGGTGTTGTATTATACAACAGGTACATCTAGAAAAAGCAAAGAGAACGCCATAGCGGCACTGAGCAAACAAGGATCAAAAGCAGGTGACGGGCCGACGGCGCCTGTTCGGAACTGCGAAAAAACACCCGCAGACGGTCGGGGCACAATATTTGCCACTGAGTTATCGTCGAAAATCATCAATTCCTGCCGAACACAACTAGAACGGGCCGACTGAACCGCAGGAGCGAGTTCGGTACCGGCGGCGAGTGCAGCGAGGCCGCCGTGCGGCGATCAATAGCGCCGCGCGCGACACAGCACGCGGCGACGAGCAGCTCGGCTCAGCCTGATGAGGGCGGCGGCCGGCCGACAGCGAGTCCGACTCGCGCGATCCGGTCGCCTAGGGAATGGGTCAAGCGGGTCGGGCGAGCTCGTGGAATCCACTGACGGCTGTGACTGAGGGTGGACTTGTAGCGGTCAGATGGAGAGGTGTCCAGGACATCGTCTACGGGAGTACGGTAACACCCCACGCAGACAGCAAGCTCTGCAGGTAGAAGAGCATGAATGTTGATGAGCTGAAGTACTGGCTCTGCCTTACTGTTAAGATATAAAGAAGGACGTGTCCACCAGTTATGCCGTATGGACAACAGCGGTGTTTATTTCCATACCCAGTATTTAATGCCACAATTGGTACTATAGTATATAGTCCCATTGTTTCATTTGGTGCCACAGTATATAGCTCTGCAATTACGCCAACATTCCGTTGCCTCTTGAGAGCAACAAACTCTTAAACTTATGCACCCTTGCTTCTCGTGGGAGAAGATATGATCTAATGAGAATTCATAAGCTGATTAGTGATAGGTTGCACTTTCCTCTTCAGAAATTTTCTCCACTATCTTACTCTAATGTTCTTGTTCTGTTCTTCCTGCGCTAACATACGCCTCAGAGACCTGGGCTATACGAAAGCAGGATGAACACGCGATCAGCGTCGCGCAGCGTGGAATCGAGAGGACGATGCTCGGAGTGACACGACTCACGCAAGTGAGAGAAGGCCTCCGGAGTTCCGAGCTTCGCCGACGTTCGAAGATCAGAGACGCTGTCGCGTGGGCCAAGTTGTCGAAAATTAGGTGGGCCGGCCACGTAATGCGATTCGCAGACACCCGCTGGACGAGAGCCGTTACCGACTGGATTCCGCGGGATGTCAAGAGAACACCGGGACGCCCACCAATGCGTTGGTCGGACTTCTTCGTGAAAGCCCTGAACGACCGCTATGACGCTCTTCGTGTCCCTCGAGCGAGGAGGATCCATTGAGCACTCTGGCACGCGACAGGGACGAATGGAGACGCTGCTGGCGCCCGCTCGAGCAAGTCGATGACCAACGGGACGACAGGTGATGCAGGTGATCTTGCTCAAATACTAGAGGTGATCAGATGAAGAGTCAAATCCCAAAAGTCAGAAGTAATATAGGGTCGACATTTTTCATAGACCGAGGTGGAACCGAATTTCAAAATTTTTCGAAGAAAAACATCTTTCCAAAATCGCTAAGGCAATACAAAAGACTTGTTGACAGGTATCTCCAGGATGTTCCCTAGTAGCTTACTTTCTACTATTGCTGTTGTGTCGTCTGTACCTCACAATATATGTTTTTATTAGTTCTGTTCTGGTTTTCAACGTGCATGTTGTTTGTTCTATTTTTTGGGCGAATTTCCACGTACAAATAAATAAATAGATAGATAGTAATAAACCAGACAGGACAAACTGATACCCAACGAAAGAAAATAGCTCCGCTTAAAGCCAAGCGTGTTCCTCACACTAATCCTTAATACACACTACACATATTCACCAGTATTTCACACGTGAAATTCTTCTACGACGGAGTGATCCTGATTTCGCAGATGGTGATAAATTCATGGACCCATTCATTTATCGTCGCCTGGTGCCGCAAGCTTGGCGCTTTTGAAATCATACTGAGCCCTTTCCAAATCAAAACGAACGTCTTCAAGATTTAACTAGAAGTGCTCCGAGACAGTTAGAATAATTTGTTGCAGCGCAGTCGGAGGAGGTGCTGGCTGTCGCTGCACCCGATACCAGGTTCCTGGTTCGGATTTCCCGCCCAGGCCAACCAAGCCTTCCATTCCTACGGGGTCGGTGAGTTGGTACCCGACTTGTCTGGGAAGGATGGAGCGCTGACTTATTCATCGGCTGGCCACCGCAAGTCATTGTATGGCCAAATACGCATTCAACTCGCCTCCACGACATCCTGTAAAAGTAGACTGCGTGGCGCATTCGGAAAGGGATTAAGTAGCGCCGTCCTCTATTTTTATCCTTTACCCATGGAAAATTTAGGATCTATCCTAGTCGGGGGGGGCCACATAAGTAAAAAGTATTATATGTAACAAATCCACTTAAGACTTACCGAGCGGACTCTACAGAACAACATAGGACCTAAACAAGAAAAGTTAGAGAGAAAAAACGAAAAAAATTGCATTTGTTGCGGGTGTAAGCAGGCAAAGCTGTGTGCCCTCCTCACCATGTTAGATCATGGTTATAACATGTCAGCCGGCGGTCAGCACGCGGCATGCCTCCATTCCGTCGCTTTTTGCCCGCCGAGACGGTTGTAAACCGCGGCGATTTTTTATTTTTTTTTGTTTATTTGTTCGTTTTTGGTTTATTTTAGGTTTCAGCTCGTTTTCTAGGATCCGCTCGGTAAGTCTCAATTCATTTTATTACCTACATTTTAGTTATGTGGCCCCCCCCCCCCCGGACTAGGATAGATCCAAAATTTAGTATGATTTTCTATTGAATGATTTTTAGTTTAACTGTCCCAATAAGTGGACACACTAATCGGAATTTTATGCAACTTTACTTTTAAAGGAAAAACAGGAATTTTAAAAACTTTTACTTTTAGAGCAAAAATAATGGTTTAAAGTTTGTTTTAAAATATAGAAAGGCGAAAATTTTTAGTGCTAAATGAAGAGATTGCGCCATGAACTCCACTAGCTCGTCGCGATTTTCATTTGATTGATAGTGTGAATGGTGCTTGCTTGAAACAGCCCAGTGCGGCTATGTGTGATTTCTATAATTGTCCGTGTGGCGTCGTTGGCAATACCACAACTCTACGCAAGCAAAATGCTTGTTGTCAATCAAAGAAAAATCGCGAACAGCTAGTCGAGTGCGTGGCGCCATCTCCTCCTCTATTACATTTAGTAACGTTCTGTATTCCTGCGCTTTAAAACAAATTTCAATTCAGTACTTATCCTTAAAAACTAAAAAAATGTATAACATTTCAAACATTGTGCTCATTTACTGTGCCATGTGAATATTTTTTTCTGTAAAAAAGACGTTATAAATTTTCCATTTTTTTTAGAAAAGAAAATACTCTTAGAGAATCTCTATTTTAATGTGCAAAGGCTGATCTTGGTCCTCAAAGGTGTCCAATTGGATTTGAAAATTGTCCAGTTTGGCTTAGAAAGTGCCCAATTTGACGCGAAAACGGGATAACTCCACAGTTCCTGTGCCAGAAATTCCTTGCACAAGGGTCAGTAGTGCAACACCTTTATAGACATTTTATTATAATCCTGATTTTCCCAGATATTGGAACAAGTAAGGTAAAGACCACAAGCGTGCCATGGGCTAGAAGGTCGTGAATTTTTCATTTTTATTTATTGAAATACTCTGTATAAGGGTGGAGTGAGATAAAACTGAGTACAGTAAACACCAACACTCAAAACAAAAATAGCTTCTAAATATCTACGCACAGAGAATTTGTTTTGCTGCGGTGTGTTTGCAAGCACATTTGGATTCCGGTAGGGAGGTAGTCTTACTATTGTAAGTTGTATTTAGTAGGTAGGCTACTCCTGCTGTGACTGTAAAAAATTTAGCTCGCACCGTGGTCTTCGGCTTAGAGAAGGACAACTTATATCTACTCCTTAGGTTATTGACGGATTTCAATTGTTTGTTAAGAAGGACCGAGGATAGATTGGTAGAAGGTGTTAAGAGATGAATGTACGCAAGGATAAATATGAGCCTTGGACAAGGGATGAGCTCAGCTGGTCCACCGGTCCTTTGTATGACACTCACAGTCAGTCAGCTGTGCTCAGGTACTTCTGTGGCGTTCTGCAAAGAAGGGTGAACAGGGTTTTTAAGGCTCTGGAAAGGAAGTTAGCTACACAATTCCCTAGTAGACGGTTCGCAGGACCAACGGGGAAGCGTGAATCAGAGCGATTAAGAAGCGGTGAAGAAACAGCCAATTCCGGCTGCTGCTGGCGGATAGTGCAGGCTGATAAGACGGTCCTTCCCTTGGTATTAGCGACTGCTCGCAGAACACGTGCTCGTCCCGGCGCAGGCGCATCTCCACCGCCCGGCCACTCATAATCACAAAGTCGCTGATCGATTAACTGGTTACTCGTTTATGGTCTGTTGACTCAGCCGGGGGAAGAACTCGTTGACCATTCCGGTCCTGGCACAAGGCGAGAAAAAACGATCCAGGCAGGCATTCAATGGCCTATGCTCTTAACCGACTCCCTGGAATGTGCAGAAGGAAAACCGGCAGAAAGGTAATCAAAGGGAAAGTCAGTAGACTAATTGCAGTGAAAGACTGAACACTAGGAATACCAGAAAACTGCCGGGAGATATGAAACTTGTGAATGTCCTGATTTCATTAAGGAGCTACTTATAATACCGAAATTTCATTGAGAAAAACCTCTGACCTTTTCCTCAAAATGAGATGAAACAGGACAATCAATCGCTACAAAACTCACGAGCATCTCTTGGATAATTGAGTATACCATTTTCGAACCAAACTAGACACTTTTCAAAACGACTGGAAATCAAACTGAACATTTACCTTGGAAATAAGAACATAACTGGATCTACCATTTTTGAATCAAACTAGACTCCTTCCTAAGCAATTGGAGATCAAGCCTTTACCGAATTAAAACAAGCATCCTCCAGGTAAAACCAGACAGTCTCTGGAAGTGTTAGAATAAATTTTTGATCAAGGAAGGCACATACCTTTCTTTGAAATTTTTTTAGTTCACTACCCTCAAATAGTAAATACTCTCTGGAATTTCATAAAAAAGAATTCTTAAAGAATAGAAGCTTAATGATCGAAACGGTGTCAATAAATAACTTACATACATCTCAGGGAGCTAAACCTTTTTATCGGTGGTAATGAGAATTTTCTTGATATGTCTGTCTCTAACTCTAGACATTTGCTCATTCGAAATGAACTTTTTTAGGTTATTCCGTTCTCAGTTGCATGTTTTTGATTCCTTGCACTTGGTTTCTCCTGCATATGTCTCATTTTATGCGTGCATTTCTGCTGTGATTCACGCCACGAAATGAACAAATAAATATTTGACCTCAACGAACTGCACTACTGACTGAGATAACTAGCTCAAGGAGCCAACTGTCTTGAAAAAAAAGGTCCAACACTTATCTTAAGCTTCTAAAAGGAAACAGTTTTACGTTTATTAAAAGAACAGAGCGCGCCATGCACTTGTCCAGCCCGTAGCGATATTCGTTTGCTGGACAATGTAAATGCTGTTTACCTGCGATATCGAAGTGAGATAATGTGTGCGATTTATGCAATTTTTCTTGTCGAACCGTTGAAAAGTGCGTAACTTTATGCCGACTGACAATTATGCGAACTAGGCAAATGCCAGCTGCAATCTCTTCTTTTAACATAGAAAAAAGATGCTGCCTTTCTGCACTATAAAATACGGTTTGAACCATTATTTTCCATTACCAGATTTTTTTGTGAATTTTCAAACAAAGCGTTTATTTTTGGAGGCAAATGAATTGAAGGTTTTCCGAGAAAATTTTTAGTAAATCTTCCACGAAGGAAAAGTTATTCTAAACTATTCAGAAAGTGTCCGGTTTACTCTAAAAGACGATCGTTTTGATTTGGAAAATGTTCAGTCTAATCTCAAGAGCGTCAAGCTTGAAAGGTTTTCAATTTGGTTTCAAAATGTCCACGTCAAGCTTGAAAGGTGACCAATTTGGTTTTGAAAGTGCCAAATACCGGAAAATGGCTATTTATTAAATAAGAGCCCTCCAGAAGGGGTTAGCTGGAAATTCCCCTACATTGAGTATTTACGGTACTTTTAGAGTGGACAAAACAACTCCTGGTATGCATCTCTGAAAAGGGAGAATGCGGATGTTATGCCACCGAGAAACGGAATGTTGAAGGTTCTTTGAAGTTGAATTCTGATTGAAATCGTCAACGATTGATTGTAGGAGCCACCGCAAACAATCCTTGACAATTCAGTGGTGCAGGCATTGCGCGGTTCTTCACATAGGGCACCTGATGAAATGAAAGCATCTATTAGGTTATAGTTTTCAGCCGATAGATGTAGACTGCAGTACCTCGCAGTGATAAGGATGAAATTGTACATCAGTGCTTCTATTCTGAAACCGTTTTTTCTTCGAGAGGGAGGGAAAATGTCGAGCACTTCGCTCGCTCGTATACTGAATGTTTACCTAGAACTCACGTTACTTCGAGAAAGTGGCATTCCAAGCATAAAAGAATTTCTTCGTGAAAGAAAGAATACTTGAGAGGAACCATCAATTAGCGCCGATTACTGGTAGTTATACTTTTTTCAGGGCGCATGTGGGGCAGTCGGAGGAGGCTCGACTGTCGCGAGCACCCGATACTAGGTTCCTGGTTCGGATTTCACGCCCAGGCCAACCAAGCCTTCCATCCCTTCGGGGTCGGTTAATTGGTACCAGGCTTGTCTGGGAAGGATAAAGCGCCGACTTGTTCATCGGCAGGCCACCGCAAGTCATTGTATGGCCAAATACGCATTCATGCCGCCTCCACGACATCCCGTAGAAGTAGAATGCGTGGCGCATCCCAGAAGGGATTGAGTAATGCCGTCCTTTATCCTTTATCCTTTATACTTTTTTCAGTGTTCGTGCAACTTCACGTCGATGCCGTTCCGTTTTGCCTTAACGATTTTTTCAACAGTGTTTGGGCTTAAATTTTAAACTCTGCGAGTACAATCAAAATGATAAATTATTATAATGCTGTGCATAAATAAAAAATAAAATAAAATATACAACATAAATTGTAACAAATGAGTTATGAGAGTAAGTGTTCCCTTAGTTGCAAATTAACGAGCAGAAACTTGGATTCTTCAGTATTTTAAGTTTTTAGTTGCAGTAAGGGATGAACACAAACGATAAACGAAGGTGTTAGCAATCCCTTCCGGGATGCACCACGAATTCTACTTCTACGGGATGTCGTTGAGGCGCTCTGAATACGCATTGCGGTTGTACAACGAGATGTGATGGCCAGCCGATGAACAAGTCAGTGATGAACATATTTTTCCCAGATAAGACGGTACCAATTCACCGACCCCGCCCAGATGGAAGGCTTGCTTGGCCAGGGCGGAAAATTCGAAGAAAAAACCAGGTACCGGGCGGAAGCGGCAGCCGGCACCTCTTCCTCCGACTGCGCTATACGAGCTCTTAGGCTCCGTTTATACTTCCGACGCCGAGCGAAGCGACAGCATGTAAAGTGGTAAAATTAATCGGTCGCGTCGCTCAATCAATATCAATACAGTGCAATACAATTGCCAAATTAGCGCAGACCGTTGAGAACCATTGGGAATCGTTAAACTCTTCAGAGTTTTGAAATGCAGGCTTCCAGAGGTGTACATAAAGGCCTTTAAAACCTATGTACGACCTATCGTGGAAACCGGGACAAGCGTGTACAACCCCACTAAGAAGAGGGATATTGATCTCTTGGAAAGCATCCACAACAGCTTCAGCAGGAAACTTAGATGAGACGTTTCTCTGTGGATTACAGTTCGATTCCCAATGGTTCTCAACGGTCTGCGCTTTTTGGTCTCCCCTCTCTAAGCAAAAGAAGAAAAATGGCTGATGTTATCATGATGTACAAAATTCTGGCCAAGAAGCTATCAATCAATCCAGATGATTTCATTGATGGGTAGCTGACGAAATCGGTAAGAGGAAAGCTCAAACTTCTGGTCTCTGTCGCTAAATCACGAGTCAGGACAGACTTCCTGACCTATAGGATTCTTAAGGAATTCAACTTGTTGCTTGGCAACTACGATGATTTGACGATGTTGTCTGCTCCAGCGTGTAGAAGGTTTGTTGTGTAATCCGGGAATTTCTTGATGACTGATATTATTGATGTTGCGCTGCTTGATTTATGGTTATATATCCCTGTCACTGATGGTTTGTTGTTGTTTTTAACGCTGTTTACGCTAGACTTTCGTCTATTCCTCAATAAATAAATAATAAATAAATAATAAGCAAAAATATGCAATAAAAATAGTAATATCTTCTTCTTCAGCGTCTATCCCGCTTAGTAGCGGGGTCCGCTATTCTGGTGTTATGACGCCACCTTTCCCGATCCAGCGCTAGATCAGGGTAAACACCAGTAATCTTCAAGTCCGCATGTAACGTATCGAACCATCACTGCTTTGGACGCCCTCTAGGCCGCTTTCCTATTACCTCGAAGTTAAGGCCTATCTTGCGGACGCTGTCTTCTTTCCCACGCAGAACGTGGCCGTGCCATCGCAAGCGAGCTTCGCGCATCTTGTCGGCTATCGGCGCGACACCGAACTTCTACAGAATGGCATCGTTCCGGATGCGGTCCACTCTGGCCGTCCAGCGCAGCATCTTCGTCTCCATGACGCTGAAGCGCATTTCGACTTCCTTAGTCGCAGGCCAACACTTAGCGGCGTATATCGCTACTGGCAGGATGACTGCTCTGTAGATCTTCGACTTCATGGGCTCTGGTAGTAAAAAAAAGGTAATATAAACAAATAAAAATAAATAACTCAAGATAAAATGTGACGTGTAAAGAGCAAAAAATAAGACGATGTAAATCAATCTTTTTTGAGATGCGCCATGCAATCTACTTCTTCGTGATGTCTTGAAGGCCAAATGAATTCGTATCTGGCCTCCACGATAACTTGTGCTGGCCAGCCGGTGAATAATTCAGCCTTTTATCCTTCACAGTCGGGTCCGGTATCAAATCATCGACCGCGTAGGGATGAAATTAATCTCTTCTGTTTCAATCTGAACTTCAAATTCGAATTTCGCTACAAACGTAAAGGCTTCGACAATATTTATCAGTTTCCCAGAGACAAATGGCCTTTGCTTAAGCGTAAGCTCCTCGTTGTGAGCCCATGACTTCAGTTTCGTTCGAGTGACAGCAGCGATTTTAGACATTACGCCGATGTCTGTGGATTTTGCTCACTGGAACTACAATAGAAGGCCAACTGGCAAGTGATACCTATAGTAAGAGGATGATGCCAAAGAAAAGCCACTGCATAAATGGAGGGGAGACTTCAAAGAATCTTTAGGGCCGGAAAATAGCGGCTGGCAGCGGAAATTACTTTGACACTGCATGACCGACCGATAAGAGATAGAGCCACTCCTATGCTGAGACTAAGCAAATACAGGTGAGTGGAAATGTAGGTAAATACATGATACAGCACCGCTTTGTGGAACCATACGCCAACAAGGGGTCCTACATAGGTGAAAGTGTTTAGAGAGTGAAAACGAATAATAAAAGGATAAAGGGACAAAGGAAGACATTGCTCAAACGCTTACGGGATGCGCCACGCATTCTGCTTCTGCGGTAATTTGAATACGTATTTGGTCACAAAAATGACTTGCGGTGGCTAGCCGATGAACAGATCAGCGCTTTATCCTTACCAAACAACTCTGGTACCAATTCACGAGAGATGGAAGGCTTGGTTGGCCTGGGGGAATCCGAACCAAGAACTTGGTATCGGGAACACATGACAGCCGGCACCTCCTCCGACTGCGCTACACGCGCCCGAAAACGAATAAATTTCCCTGATTATTATTACGGAGAGAAACAGCAATATTTAGCTAAAATACGGTTTAAACGTTTTTGAAGCTGTCCAACAAATTTTAAAACGAAATGCTGGATCCAACTCGCTAGATTACGCTTTGATATAGGCGTAGTCAATCCCTTTGGCAAATCGTTTAGGATGAGCCACAAGTTCCAATTCTTTAAGCATTTTGAGTGCTTGAAGGGGCTTGAAAAGAAGAAGCAAAAAAGAGCTCATAGGCATAAGAGTCTCATCCATTCAAGCGTGTTGTGATTGGCAAATCAAGATCGAAGGCATGGCTGGGAGCAGGAACCGAATCTGCGAATGACAGGTGATGCTAAAGGCGTCGGCAACTCTTGTCCTCTTTGTCACATAGTCCCTGTGGCTGTAGAGCACAAGCAGTTTTATTGCCACTAATACATCGAGCTATTCTGGGAGAAGCATATCTAACCAGCAGATTCGACACACAGTAGCCTTAACCCTGCCTTTTCTTCGGTTACGAATGCGTCACGCAATCTGCTTCTGTAGCATATCGTGAAATGGTTTGAATATGACCCATGAGGTAGCTACCGTATGAGCAGGGATGTGCGGAAATTTCTTCGAGAAAAGCGGAAGACGGAATACGGAACGGAAGAGCACAGAATTGGACGGAAACCGTAATACGAAACACGGAAAAGGGAATAATTGAAAACTCATTACTTCATTTAATGTTTCGCAAAAATAAATCCATAAAGGATAAAAAGGATAAAGGACGGCGTTACTCAAACCTCTTTGGGATGCATCACGCATTCTACTTCTACGGGATGTCGTGGAGGCGTGTTGAATGCGTATTTGGCCATAGAATGACTTGCGGTGCCAGCCGATGTACAAGTCAGCGCTTTATCCTTTCCAGTCTTCCTAATCTTAGTAATAAATAGGTTGCCATTAACGAATTTACGAAATGGACAAGGCAGCATGCGACGCTTTCTTAGCAGCATATAACAATAGGATCCTTGTATTCGTTTCATTACTAAGATAAATATTCAAACATTACTAGTGCAACATATCGAAGTTTATGCAAAATCTTTCTGAAAATGGGAAGAAAGTATTTTAAGCGCAATGAACTCAGCCGATGAGTAAGATGCCGGAGATTTCGCCACTCATGACCCTTATCCGGTCTTACTGAATGTCCCGAACCTTTCCTAATTGGGAGGGGCAGCGCTAAGGTTACAGTTGCGTTGAGCATCTCACGACACGACACCCACTCTCTGAGCTCGAATGGGTACCATAGTATCATTTGGCAGTAGCTGAACCTCTGAAAAAACTCAAAGGAGAGGTGGAGAGGCAAGACACCGCATGCCTTCCTTCAACTAGGATAGATCCCATGTCCAATGTTAGTAAACGAGAGTGCTTATAGATCTCTGACCTAGAATTGATGTTGCAGGCGAGATCTGAGATTATTAGGGGAAAAACAAGCATGCTGCATGCTCTAGATAAGGAATTTGATTCACATGGAAATGGAAATTCCGCACGTCCTGACTCATGCAATATGTAGATAGCTCATGGACGCTTACGTTGCCCAAACTTCCAACGAAAAAAGATTTGGTACAAATCATCGACCCCCGTGGAACGAGAGGCTTCATTGGGCTGAGAAAGGAACGAAACGTCAACCAATCATTTATTTATTTATTTACTGCACGCACTAAGGCGTGCTGACGATAACCCTTAAAATAAGAAGAAGCATAGAACTGGAAGGAACGTCAAGGAGCAGTATGAAACATTAGCAACAGAAAATTGAGAGCAGAAAAGCGTGCACACACCGTGGAGCTAGTAGAAGTTAAGGTGAAGTCTTCGCTTTTTTGTTTTCTAGACTGAAAACAATATTGCAGTAAGCAAAGTGTTCCAAGTTGGGAGCTCAAGGAGCAGTGTGGAGATAGCCAGCTTGTTGGTTCGGTGAAGAACAAGGTTGTGATATGAGTAGGACGTGAAATAAATAAGTCATGTCTAAGTTCAGATGGTCTGGCTAGTGCCAAGCAGAATAGCGCAGGTGCTGCATGTGCAGACTAAGTCGCCTATGATTCTGCTTATAACTACAGAAGTGGTGCCACGAGATAGTGCACTACTAACTAGGGAAGAGTTCCGACCTCCCATGAAACTTCAAGTTGAGACCAGGATCATTAGAAAGAGCTCGGAATGCTGATTACGAATATGGGTGTCAAAATTGCAAAATGAAACTCCTGAGCGAGTTATGGCCTGCCGAAATCGGGGGCCTCACCACAGGCTGGCTGTACGACGCACCGGGCGCGAGAGTGTTGAGTCATCGGGACTCCGTAAGAAGTGCCCGCCAACTGCGGCGGTGGCGCAGGGGTAGCGCTCACCCTCGTCGGGTGCGACGTCGTTGGTTCCATCTCGTTCCTGTGGGCTTTTTTGCAAATCATAATTTATCTTCGAAGTGGCCTTTCATCTTGAATTATGACACGTGTTTGATTAAGTAGCCGGTATAACTACCATACACGTTTGTAAGAATGTTTTAAGGCAAAAAATTGCTATGGTGACATTTTTGTTTACTCTGGAATCCCAAATTCAGCGAGAAGAATGGACACCACCTTTGCTGGTGAAAAGCACATAGTGAGTGAAGAAAAAGCAGTAGATCAACGACATTTTCTTCTTCCTCATCACACATTCTACTCATCTTTTTACTTCACACTTTTTTTTGCTTTGTTCCATGAATGCCAAGGTTGATAGAAACACCTCTAGTTATTCAATATATGATTTGGACTCTATTTGTGCAAAACAGTAAATAAAAACGTTACCATAACAAATTCTTGCCTTAAAGCATTTTTGCAAACGTGTATGGTGGTTTCCCCGGGTATTTAATCAGACACGTGTCATAATTCAGAACAAAAGGTCATTCCGACGATAAATTATGATTTGCAAAAAGGCCGGCAGCAACGGGAACCGAACCAACGACGTCGCACCCGACGAGCATGAGCACTACCCCTGCGCCGCTGCCGCAGCTGGCGGGCCCTTCTTACGGAGCCCCGATGACTCACCACTCTCGCGCCCGGTGCGTCGTACAGCCAGCCTGTGGTGAGGCCCCCGATTTCGGCAGGCCATAACTCGCTCACGAGTTTCATTTTGCAATTTTGACACCCATATTCGTGATCAGCATTCCGAGCTCTTTCTAATGATCCAGGTCTCACCTTGAAGTTCCATGGGAGGTCGGAACCTTTCCCTAGTAAGTAGGAGACAGGGGGAATCTGTTTAGCTTTATGCAGCCCAGCTATAGGGTGCCTCTGTGGTTGACACTTTGGTTTAAACCGCACTAAAGCAACATTTCTGGCTGTTCAACACCTAAGCGACCGGCTATGGCCTCACGTACCTAAGCGAGGCATTCGTGGCGACATGTGAGATCACATTTCCTGCCAACCGCCTCACTCGTAAGGGCAGCAGCTAGTAAAAGAGTGGGATCATCTTTGAGAAAGTAGTGAAGTCAAGAGCTCACTACGGTTATCCAACAAAAGACCTTCATGGCAACAAACCCTCCCCGAGGGGTCATCAGCGGGCACAGATTGTTGAGGAAGGGATGAGCCGACGAGCCGAGCACTGGAATGAATTCAGAATGCATGAGCCGGCGCGCAGAGACACTACTGGCTGACGATGAGCTTGTGATCCATACGAGATAGGGTGTATGGGCTTCAATTTGAACAGCCCAACCAGCACTGCTTGCTGGAAAAACGACTGACATCGCTTGTTTGACTGGTTGGAGAGTGCTGTCGCCGTTACGAAATCGAAGGCAAACTTTCAGTACAGAGAAATGACCGAAAGTGCAGCTAGCTGATTCGCGTGTTGTGCAATGTTCAGAAGAAGTAAAGAACGTTCAGTTGAATTTACCGCAGTAACTTGGGCAGGTATTTGAGCAGTCTAGGATGTCAGATAGTGACGTGACGACCACGACTAATTTGGATTTGGCGCCGCCTACCGTCCCGGAAACCGCCCGTTAATTGGACTACCGCACCGCACCAGTGGATTCCCTCGGGCCTACATTTTGGTTTTCGACGCTGGCCCCCATCGCCGACACCTTTTTGGCGACCAACTCCTCTTAAGGTAAAGATAACGATACGGTCGCCAGAAATCAAGCCGGATGGAGGAGCCGCAGTTCCGCTGGGACTACACCTGCTGCTCCTGACCATCAGTGTATGGGAGTAAAGCAGGTTCATCGAACCGTTCGCATTAACAACACAAGGTAGCCCCAGACCCTATGATCGGCGTAACCCATGCAGGGAATCTACGACCTCAACTCTCCCCCCCCCCCCTCTCGGCTGCATTCCTGGCCCCGGGGTCGGATCCCAAGACCAACTGCTAACGCTCATACGATTGCTACTGCTGATGGGCCCGAATCAGCTTTCAAGGTGCTGGCGCCCACTGCCCATAGGTGGTGCAATGGGAGAGCAACTCCTGCCACAAGCTGCGATCCGAAGGCACTGCACCACAGTGAGGACACCACCTGGGATCATCAACATAGTCGAAACGCACAAAAATCTACATTTTAGCAAATCTGCGTGACACGGAAGAATTTAAACTGTCACTATTTCATAATTCATAAATTCGTGTTTCGAATTTTAAACATTGAATTCAGCAAAGGAAACTAGAATTTCATAAAGAAGAAATAGAAAATAAGTATAATGTAATCGCAAATGTAGGCAGTATTGGAGGAAGGAAGTGCATCCGCCAACCAGATGGCAACGAATGGTCGTGCCATTCAGTTGTGCGGTCGGTACTCTGATTGGCTGGCGTGTATTCGGTCGGTGATATGATTGGCTATGATTGATTTGCACGCTTCCACCTGACAATGGTGCCCACATTCGAGACATGGATCAAATAGAATTACAAAAGAAACTAAAAAAAGATTCGTTTTGCCACTGTTTTCAGATGAAACTTTGTGTTACGTCCCTCACGTGGAGTATTTAAAGCGGACATGTTTCCTTACGTAATGCCACCAACAGATTATCAAGTTATAGCAGGGAGTAAAAAACCTAAACAAAGTCAGGAACATTGAAAACACCGAGACGGTAGGAGGTATCGGTCCGAATTAATAAATAAATAAAAGGTAAATAAAATGGGCTGCCAGCAATGCGCAGCTTCTGTACTGAACTCAGACCAATTGTAGGCCTAAGGGCAGCTGTCATTTTGACGAATGGAGGAACCGATTCTCGAAGAGGAAAAGGAATAGAAGTTCGTCGTGTGTGACGCATCTTCTCCGTCGACGTTCTTGTTTAGATAATGGTTTAGTATACGTGCCATCATCGCCGCTTGAAACTACGCTTTTGTACGGCATGGAGCGCCTACATTTCCTACGCGTATCTGGATAAACATATCTCTTTCTGCAAATATTTTTGTGGGATTGTATGTTCACAACAAAAATTTAACTGGAAATAAACTCGTCACATAAGATGCACCACTTACCCAGAGGTTTGCCGAAATTTAAGAAAAGTTATGGCGGAATGGGATTGGAGGAAATTAGAGAGATGCCCTATTTATAAGAAAGAGCAAATTCGACGGAAAGGCTTCACAACAAGCAAACAGCTTCGGCAGATTTGATCGATTTTTAGTCAGAATTAGCCTGTCGATGTGCAAATTACGAGCGGTGTGCTGAACGATGATCAGCCTTCACGGCAACTAAACAACACCAATCATCAAACGGATATCGACCGATTTTTTTCGACTTCAGACCAGAACTGACAACGTAGGCGTCCGATTTCATGTGTCCGGTTTGGATGTCGCCCCTAAGCCAACCAAGCCTTCTGTTTCTCCGGGGTCAGTGAATTGGTATCATAGTCCTCTGGAAAGGACAAAACATTGACTTGCCCGTCAGCTGGCCACCACAACTTACTGTACAGGGTGCGTAAAAAGTGTTGACGCAATAAACGTAAACGTTAGAAGTAGCATAAGGTCTTCTTTGCTGCGAATGCAGGGGTGAAGACGATGAGGAAAGGCATCAACGGTGCGCCGCAAGTAGTCCACGTCGACCTCGTTCTATGCTTTGACCAGATCATCCTTCATGACTTCATACTTTTGTGGGAAGTAGCGCAAGCCTTGTTCTCCGAACCTTCCCACATAGAGTAGTTCGGCGGATTCAAATCTGGTCTATACTGAGGTAATTCCTCTGCCGAAATGAAGTCCTTCAAGTTGGCGCGGCACCAGTCCTGAACAATCCTCGACTCTGCGCGGGAGTCGAATTCTGCTGGAAGACACACGGCTTACTCTCGAGGTGGAATTCGAGCCAGGGAACCAGTTGCTTCTTTAGGACATCAATACAGATAGTTCTACAGATTTACCTTCACTCCTGTATCCACGAGAACGAGAGGCGCTTGTGATGAATTCGCAAACCTTGATACTGGCCGGATGTGCCTTCCTTGCAGCGAGCCCTCTGCCAGAATTAGCACTTTGGAGGCCCTTGAAAAGTATGTAACACTTTTACAGATTGAATGCACAAAAGTGTCAAGTCACTGAAGGTCAAAGCGTAGAACGAAGTCGACGTGGACTACTTGCGGCGCACCGTCGATGCCTTTCCTCATCGTCTTCCCCCTTCATTCACAGCAAAGAAGCCCATATAAAACACAAGTGATGCTATTCTGTTCGCTAGATCATTGTTGACGTTTTGTATATAAACTTGTTAAATTTTATGATGTGTTGTTACTTCTAACGTCTACGTTTAGTGCGTCAATACTTTTTACGCATCCTGCATAGGCCAAATACGCATTCATGCTGCCTCTACGAGATCTGGTAGAAGTAGAATAGAATGCGCGGCGCATGCCAAACGGGAACTTAATAACGCTGTCCTTTACACTTCAATTTTTTACCGATAGATCTATTAACACCGGTAAAAGGATAAGGTGAAGTACTGCGTTACTTTTCTGTTTTTGCTCTGCTGTTTAAATAAGCGACTGGGCGAAGTTCATGTCTGAGTAGTACGATCTCGTCACGGCTCAATTCACTGCATTCGATTTAAGATCTACATAGACGTGGCCTTTACTCGTAGCAGTTCTCTGGCGAACAAGTACCTTTCTTCTGTTGTTTTTTTTAAATTGGTATTTAAATATCACCAGTTTATGCAGTTGTCATGTTTTCCTTTTCTTTTTAATGTCGTTACTAAGCGTCTGATTCTGTATAAACGCTGAAGTAACTGGCGGCGCTACTCAATCCCTTCTGGGATGCACCACGCATTCTATTCTACTTCTACGGGATCTCACGGAGGAAATTTAGATGAGTGTTTGGCCATACAATGACTTGCCGGTGAACAAGTCAGCGCTTTATCCTTTCCCAAGGAGTCTGGTAGCAATTCACCGACCCCGAAGGGATACAAGACTGGTTGGTCTAGGCGGCAAATCCTTACCAGGAATCTGGTATCGGGTGCACGAGACAGCCGACACCTCTCCCGACTGTGCAACCGCACGCCCAATAAAATAATTAAATAAAAAGGCTTAGCTGAATTGAAGGATTAAAAAATATCAGATCTTAAAGCTGGCTATGCGTAGCCCTGGCTTGTAATCGATAGTTCCATTTGCTCGGCTGTTGCTCGGCGACTGTAAGTCATTTCAGTCACCACAACTAAAACCCTCAGCAACCCTCAGCAGACGTTGCTTCACGAGAAGCAATCAATCAGTAGGTTTTCGAAGAACGCACATGAGCAAAGGAACACGAAGTCAACAGGGAGGAACATTCAGAGAGGTCAGCAACATGGTTCAGGGGTTCCAACTCCATTCTTCACAAACCCTCCAATTGCTGGGTTATGCATTGAGCAGATCGAACACATTCTTAAGGGGTTGATGAACAATGCCGAAAGGATTGACAGCGTTCACAAAGTGGTTGACGAACATGCGGACGAACAGCCTACATACGTACACCAGCCCCGAAAAATTGGGTCAAGCAGAGGGAAAGGAGGAAACTAGCCGTTTGGGTAACTCCGAAGAGAGAGAGGGAAACCGGAGACGAATGAACTCATCTCATGCCTTAGAGACCCGTACACTGCCAAAACAGGATGAGATGCCAAGAGTAACACGATCCGCACAGGTGAGTGAAGATCTCAAGAACTTTCCAAGGCGAAACTGTCGACAACTAGATGGCCTATCTTCCGAAGGTGAGCCATGACCTACTGACATTCAAACTGACTCAATGTGTCCGTCCATCCCTTGTCCAATCACACCCCAACCAACACGTTGAGCAGACTTCGTCTTCCCAGAGACAGATGTGGCATCGTTTCATGTAAATATGGAGCAAGGTATTGGGTATAAGCTGCTATGGCAAAGTTTTTTTGCCATGAAAAATTCAGTGTCGGTTGGAACTCGAACACTTGATTTCAGGGTATATCTCGTCACAGCCACAAACTTGTTCCTACATCACGGCTGGTTAGTTTAGACCAACATATATACGGTGTGCGGCAGTTAAATTCGGACAAATTTCGATTCAAATTTCCTGACAAACCGTAATTCCGCCAGGGACTGGACGTTCGCCAGTTGCAACAAATCGGATCTTAGAATATCCGAGATCAACCATTTACAAAGTTGTGTCCGCGTACAGTGCTTCTGAGGAGTCTGAGGAGGGTTCCGCAAACCAGACGAGGTAAACTCATTAGCGGGAACGCGTGTCAAGAACTGCGACAGTCGTGGAAAAGGCTAAAGCGCTAATTCTGGAGAACCCGGGGCAATCGTTGAGAAACTTGACGGAGTTTTGCGGAATGTAGTAAAACCGTGGATGGTGACTGTAGCCTCAGGGAGGCTATATGTCTTCCAGTGGGACGGCGCACCGGCTCAAAGGAGCCATTTAGCCCAAACTGTCTGTCCGATAACTTGGAGATGTTTTAGTCTAAGGAGTTCTGCCTCCGAATAGCCCTGATGTGAATCTCCTGGATCTCATAGATGTCTGGAGCGTAGTCGAAGGGTCTGCTAAGCGCTTCCGGTCAAGGATGGACGCGGTCATTCGAGGGAGAATATCTTGGATAATTTTTTGCTCTTCTGATGGTATCCTTCTATTTGTGTGTAAAAGAATTTTCTACGTTATTTGTATTTTGTGATAATAAATTTGTTTGCAAAAAGAAAGTTTAGTTTGACAGGATTGAAATTTAAAATTTAGTCTGTCATACCCTGCATATATGTAAGCACAGGGTATCCCAAAAATGTAAGCACTGTTTGAAAGGTGATAACTTTGCTGCCAGTAAACATACAGGAAAAATTTAAAGCCCATGTGAAAGCGAAAGAAAACAGAAATTCTCCGACACATGAGCGCTAGAGATCGCATGACGTATTCGTCGTAATTCTTGAATTTTACACTCGATTGATAGCGTTTCGCTTGGATATTTGTCAAAATTTCTCCATAAAATGGTCGTATCGACTGATTATTTGTGGTTGTTTTAATGTTAGAACTTGAAAACACACTAACTAGATTGCGGCAAAATACAGGATATTCTGAAAACGTGAAACGCCATATCACTGCTTTAATAAAGGTCTTGGAAAAAAGGTGAAAAAGGTTCCACGTAAAGACTATTCGTGGATGTTGTGTTAGGCCTATGTTATACTTCGGCGACGATGTGTTGCGCGGGCTGCTACGCAGTGCGTAGTTTACACGGGATAGATATCGACCGGGCGGCGCGAAAAATCGATAGCTATGGCGATCGCGGTGCCGCACCGCGTAGCGGCGCAAGTGTAAACTAGGGCTAACACTGTCGCCGACGTCGCGACAACAGCGTCGCCGAAGTATAACATCGGCCTTAATGTACAAGAATACAGGTCGCAACAAAGCAACCTCTATACTACATCTGAGACTGCCCGTGGTGCTTGAGAGGAAATCAACACCTGGGCCATTCTGGCACACCATAATTATGCACCACTCAGGCAGATCGATTATCAAAACAGTGACAACCAGTGTAGAGAACTTCGCGCTTAGCGAAGAAAAAGCGGATCGACGATATTAGTGATGTTAGTAATGAAGAGAATTTGAAATAAGTGTACCGCACAAGAAGTTTTTCGTTGTTCTGCCGCCTCAAAATGCTGTGCAGCTGTGCGACGCCCATCTCCTAGGCGCCGTCGTCGGTCTTGAATGGGAACTATGACAGTACGAGCCGGAGGACAATGAAAACGTCGGAACATCTGCCAGCGGTCGTGCGATCCCGACGAAAAAGTTGCCGCAGCGATTCCTCACCGCTGAACAAAAAGCCGACCCGCATCTCTCCACTGATGCGACCGATTTCTCCTCGAAGATGAAAGTCGAATAATAGGCCCTGGGTGTTGGACGACTCTACACAGTTCCAGCTGCATAAAAAGGACCTGATCGTTAATAGGAACTGCACCTAAAGTTCATCATAATCTATGCAACAGATGAGGTCTATCGCTGAAAATCGGATTTGTTCCATCATTCACCAAGCCAGCAACTTTACAGAACAAGTCCAACGGATGACTCGATGACTGGTTTTAGACTTCGACCCGTCCTGTAAGCAGCCATGAGTAGTTGAGAGCGAAAGATGGAAGCATGTCATGATGAGAGGTCTCGTCGAGGTCAGTGCTACAGTGGAAAGTGCCGTTGGTAAGAGGAGACAGATGACAAGGCCAAGGACCCTCCCGCCCTCTGGCCTGCTCAGAAGGAAGTAGAGAACGGAAAGGGATGCACAGTCCCAGGTACATTGTCGGGTGCATGGTGCGATCCTATCAGGCAAATTATGTCGGCCGCTGCTCTTCAAGAAAATATATATAGAGAGAGAGATCATAGCAGAGTATAGTAGTCTGCTTAGATGTAGCTAGTAGTAGGAAAAACCCTCAAAGTATTACGGTACATCTACAGTACGCGCGACCGTACCCGAGTGCTGTAATAGATGCACAGTGAGGCGCTCGTCGAGAACCACGAGGATATATCTTGACGGTTTTTACACCCCCACCGCTCAGCACGAGATGACACCTCCCTTCGATAACCAATGATTTCGCCCCACAAAAGGCTGAAAGTCACAAAAATGGACCAAGGGCGTTAATCAGTCTTCGAGATGACAAGGTGGACAACCGAGCGGTGCTCCAAATTTGAAGGCGTCGCATTGTTTCAAGGAGAAATTCCCGCAGTAAACGGCTAGACAACGGCGATGAGTGTTTGTCGGCATAGAATAGCACGAGTCCTGTGACGACCCCGAGTGCGACGGCCTAGAACAGGCCTTATCGATAGGCCTGGGCAAACAGTAGCGACTGTTTGCGTTTTCGAATCCAGTCCTTGCACTTCCACACTCACCGAGACGAACAAGAGATAAAAATGTCCCCACGGAAATTGATAAATCGATCGCCATTACACATGCGATCTGCAAAAAAAAGCAAAAATGAAAGGGTAAGATAAAGAAAGAAAGGAATGACTGAGAAAAGCTGCAACTGATCTATATTTGGATCGAGTTCTTCTTACGGAATGGATGGATTAGTTGTGACTAGCTAGCATACAGCGCATCTAACCAAGTGTACGTCAAAAACTAGACAGTTTCTATGCTTGTGAACGTATGTAGCGCAGTCGAAGATAGTGCTGGCTGTCGCATGCACCCGATACCAGGTCCCTGGCTCGAATTTTCCGCCCAGGCCAACCAAATCTTCCATCCCTACGGTGTCGGTGAATCGGTACCGACTCGTCAGATCGCCTCCACGACATCCCCTAGGTTTAAAATGAGTGGAGGATTTCAAGAGGAATTGAGTAACTCCATCCTTCAGCCTTCATCATTTATATATCGCGTTGCCTATTGAATCGACAGTGTAGATGCTAGTTACATGTGTAAATGAACCTAAAAACATCGATTTCGTCAAGGGATAGGAATTTTATGCTTATCTAAAAAGCTTACGTAATTTTTCTCAAGCCGCCGCATTTATTAGCTTGGTGCATAAGTTCTCGGACATTTGATCCCTCCTGAATTGAAAGCGCATTTTCCCGCCTAATTTCTCACATGTATCAACGCGTAAACGATCGGTCGACAGAGAAAGGAAAGGGCTACAAAACTGTTCCTAACATTTACTTCTGCGTTGTTAACGTCAGCTATTATGGCTAAGCAATTCATCCCAACTGAGACGCCTATTCGGCACGTCATGTTATTCCTGCATCACTCTGTCCTCAATGCCAACGAATCGTATCGTCGCCTGAAGGATGTTTACAACGAGAGTGCTCCTGCTCGAAGTACTGTGTACCAGTGGTTCTCGAAATTTGCAGTTGGTGAATTCTCCGTTGAATATACTTTAAATTTACGGAGAAATAATATCAAACCTAAATGGTTTATTTCGCCACCTCCCTTCAGACAAACCGTTTTTATTATAACACCTCCTCGGTGGCTCATCAGTGAAGAAGGAGGTGTTATAATTTTATTATTATATTTTATGTTTTTAGATTTTATTTTTTAATTTTAATTATTATTTATTATTTTTTATTATGTTTTATTTTATTTTACTTTATTTTATATTGTTTTGTTATTATTTATTTTTTGTTTTAGTTATTGTTTTTTGTTTTTATTTTATTTTTAAATACGCATTTATTCTTAAATACGCATTTTTTAAAAATACTTGTTGTCAATTTCCTGCCAAGGCCAACCAAGCCTTACATCCTTCCGGGGTCGTTGAAGGTAATGAACGAGAAAGGCGCCCGATGACACTGGGTTTGGATGGCCTCCGAAGTAGAGTGGAAGCGGACCCATACCAAACCACTCGCGAACTATCAAGCACTCTTGGTGTTAGTCACTCAACAGTCGTTCGAGGATTGAAGTCGATTGGCGAGGTGCAAAAATTGGGTCGCTGGGTACCTCACGACTTGACACAACATGACATGGATCGCAGAGCCGCTGTCGCTCTGTCTCTCCTTGCCCTCAGACGTACCCACGGATGGCTGGACAACCTTGTCAGCGGGGATGAGAAGTGGATACTCTACTCTAATTACCACCGGCGTGCACAGTGGGTTGACGCAACTGGAGAGGCAGAGGACGTTCCGAAACCCGACCTTCACGTGAAAGAGGTGATGCTATGCATTTGGTGGAGCGTTCTTGGCGTAGAATACTGGGAGCTGCTGGACGAAGGGATAACAGTGACGGCAGAGGTTTACGTCAACCAACTGAGGAAGTTGAGGGCCCACCTTCAAACCACACGAGGAGAGCAGGTGAAGGTGTATTTTCAACACGACAACGCTAGACCGCATATTGCTAGAGCGACGGCGGCGGAGTTGGCGGACTATGGATGGACCGTTCTTCCACATCCACCTTACTCACCAGATCTCGCTCCTTCTGATTATCATTTGGGTGGTTACTTCAAATGATTTGATATTTTGTTCGTATGTTGTGGTAACAAATATTTCATGCCCCAAATGTCCGAGAACTCCATCCACCAACCTAATAGAGATGTTTTCTTTTTATTTTCTGAGAATTTTTTTAAAACAGGCTATTATTTTGCCTTTGTTAAAGACTGTTCATTTCGGTTCAAGACTGGAAGTGTTAAGTCTGAAATGAAAGATGTCCGGTTTAAAATGAAAGCGGTATTTATGCGAAATAATAAAAGTTCACGCTCAAACACTCATCATAAACTACCACGGTATCCTATAGAGCGGCTCCCACAGAGTTGACAAATACGATGAAAGTGCACAAATTGAAAGGAAGGATGGTGAAAGGGACAAAGAAGGATAGCGAACAGAAAAATGTGAGGAAAGGACTAGAAAACAGCAGGACAAGAAGAGTAGGAGGTGGTTGAGAGAGTTTGGAATAGGACTCATGCTCAGGGTCAACGGAAAGCGGAAACCACGGACGAGAGATGGAAACAGCGTCGTCGTGTCGCCGCGTGTGGTGTACACTGGCCGTGGCGTCAAATCAACGATAAAATCACATCTTCGGCAGTCTTTCCGCCGGACGAATGCAGCTGCCCCTGACTCCGAGACAGTGATAAAACACGGTTTGATTAGTAGATGAGTATGAAGTGGCTTCTTTTCACATGTACACTGTGCGCACCACAACTATACATAGGTCTGCCTTAAGTTTTGCAAATATGAAATATTTCTTAAAATTTCTGAATTTTTTAAATTTGAAATGACATGTACCTTTCGAAAAAAGTTTCTCGCTGGCCCATCACATGGATAGTTCAACAAATGCAATTTCAAGTGCCGATTGTAATCATCAAGAATCATCGCCCTCTCTATTTGCCTTAGCGGAATAGCGATGATGCAAGAGCGATGGAGATAACTGACTCCTCTCCCTCAATATAAATAATCAACCATGCGCACAACAAGGGACGTCAATAAAGGACAAATGCAGCATGAAGCTGAAGTGGAAGCAGCCATAAAACAACGCGAGCCAGACTGTTCAACTCACTAGAGATACTCACTGGTTGCAGAGGTGATAAGTGAACGCCTGAGGCAGACTTTCGAAGTTTCTTGTCTGTCATAAAAGACAAGGATAAAGGACGGGGTTAGTAAATCCCTTTTGGGATGCAACACGCATCCTACTTCTAGAAGGCTGTCGTGGAGACGATCTGAATGCGTATTTGGCCTATAGGATGACTTGCTGTGGCTAGCCGATGAATAAGTCAGCAATGTATCCCATCTTATACAAATACACACTTTATCTTGTATCTATGTAATGGTACGAAGGGCGCGTGGAGCGCAATCGGAGGAGGCGCCGGCTGTCGCCTGCACCCGATACCAGGCTCCTGGTTCAGATTTCCCACCCAGGCCAACCAAGCCTTCCATCCCTCCGGGGTCGGTGAATTGGTACCAGACCTGTCTGGGAAGAATAAAGCACTGACTTGTACATGGGCTGGCCGCACCGCAAGTCATTGTATGGCCAAATACGCATTCAACACGCCTCCACGACATCCCGTAGAAGTAGAATGCGTGGCGCATCCCAAAGAGGATTGAATAACGCCGTCCTTTATCATTTTTTATCCTTTTTATGTGTACTCTATTCTATTTGAAAGAAGTCTAATATTCATAATTCAAGAACAATATGCTTCACTGTCAAATCGCTCCTACAATTCTGCGCTTCTTTTGCTATCAAACATGCTTCATCTTAAATGCGTATCCCTTCGCTCAGTTATTTCGTTGAATTGATCTGGAAAACTCGTTTTCTCTAATCACAATTCAGAAAGTTTTGGTTGAAAGGATCTCCAAGTGCAACAAAATAAATAAACAAATAAATGTTGGGATGACTTGCGGTACAGTTGAATTCAGCTCTCAGGCTTGTACTGTAGAACGGCAAGAAAGAGCGAAACCAAGAATTCAGCAAGGCATAAACGAGTGTCTGCAGAATTAGACATAAGTATAAGTAGAAGTATACGTTTATCACGCTGCTTAAGCAATAACGGAAAACAATCACACACCAAGGAAAAGAGCAAGAACACGCTAACCATCGCAATGAACAATGCGCCAATAGACTAAGGCTTCAAAACGAAGTTCGAGGTATTACGCTCGAAACATCCCAGGCTGTCAGGGAACGGTGTATTCTTAGTAAGGTTGAGATACATGTAGAGCCAGCTCTGTGTATCACGAAAATTGGGCCTAAGTGAGGTCTTATCGTTAGCCTAATCAAAGGCGATTTTGTTCCGTCCATCACGAGTGATGGAACAATCTTAAAAGCCGTAAAGCCCAACTGAACTTTCATTTCATTTCATTTCATTTATTACGCCGTTTAAGACAGACGTTATACAGAACCCAAACCACATCAACACAACCAGAACAACAATAGGATAATAGAGCGTCTGTAAACATGGAGGATCAATAGGATAGTAAATGGTTGGATGACTGGAAACGTGGAGAACGCACCACCGGATTTCCTATTTTGCACTGAATATAGTCGCTTTTGCCATACGTTTCAACGAAGGAAGAGAAGTCGGCACAGTCCTCGTCTTACTCCATTTAAGATACCTCAAACCAGCTCTAACCGTAAAGAAGGTGGCTCTTAGTGAGGTTTTAGGTGATTTAAAAAACAGCTTATCGGTTCCACCCCTAGTGACTGAGGGTCGTAGGGTGTAAAATTTTGTGCAGGAAACTGGGATCAGGTGGTTGATTAGTTTATAGACCATAACTGTATCAAAGTAGTATCTCCTTGACTTGAGTGATGGAATACCCAGATAAGCATTCCTAATGAACTAAAGGTTTAAAGAAACTGGTTTGAAGGTAAACTTTACCTTCAAACCTGTTTCTTTAAGCCTCAAGTGGCTAGTATCCAGGTTGTAAGCTATCATAACAATGTTTTGTTGCGATCAAAACTTCTGGCGCCAGGCGTATTCTAGTGTACTATGTATTATTATATCACTGCTTGAACTCGTTACAGCAAACAAACGCAAAATCAGTATTTTTCTCGACCATCGTTCATTTAACATTTCATTTTAAAAAATCACCGAAACGGAACGAAACCATGTTAAAGAGAGAAATGCTTGAACATGCCTCTTAAGCAAGTACAATTATACTGGTTAAGAATTGATAATATCAGAGAAATAACAAATCGAAAACAGACGACATTACTTTCCCGACAATCTATTAGAAGCCACCAACTCTAATAAGAAGTTTCTGCGTAAAATTGCTCTGAACTCCTTCTGAAAGAATCACATCTTTCTTTCTATGGAGACTGAAAACAGTAGTGTGATTCCTGCAGATCAAACCACGATCGGCCGTTCATAACAGTGAAGTGCATTGCCCGCATCACAGAAGAGACTGAAAGTCAGAGCAGCAACAAGTAGACGAAGGAAAATGCAGAGGACAAGAGAACGCGAAGGCGGCCATCCTCAAGAAGTCGCAGCAAGTGAGGGGCGCTGCGAGCGGAGTGCGAAGAGCGGAATTCGATCGTGCGCTCGTGCTGGAGACAACTGACTCGTCCAACCTGCGGCACGCATCGCTCCCGAACACAGCGCACCCGCTAAGCGTGATCTTCGACAGAAGTGCACGTGCCGTTTGGAAGGAAACGCGCTCACAACGGAGTATGGCAGGTCAAAAAGACTGACAGGATTCTCTACCGTATATTCAATTTTTATCTAATTGTTTAACCAATTATGTATTTATTAGGTTGTCCCATAAGTCCCCGCCGTGTTTTTCAACGATTCACTGCAGATTTCGCCGGCGGCCTCTTGCATAGCGCTGCATAGCTTTCGAAAGAGAATGATTTGCTCTATCAGAACTTGTATTGCATTTCTTTTTTCATCATGAATTTTGTCAGTTTTTAGGTCGTTGAAGCGAAAAGTGAAAAAGTGAAAAAGTAGCCATTTGCGCACTTGTTCTCTCCGCTTAGGTTTGTAATTTTTTGCGCAGTTTTTTATAGCGTTTGGAAGACAATGTTCTGTACTACAAGAATATATGTTAGTGCTATTTGCTCATTTGTCCTTTATTGATTTTTAGGTCACCAAATTGGGAATTCCGACTTTTCCGCCCGAATTTTTACCAAAACTCCGGTTCTGTGGTTGGGCTTTTTTTGCTTGGTGTTATATGTCGTTTGAAAGAGGATGTCTTGCTCAGTAAGAAATTGTGTCGCGTTTATTGGCTTCCGCTGATTTCTGTCGAATATCAACAACTGAAGAAGGAGAAGGAGTTGTTGGTGAAGACGATTTTTCTCTTTTTGGCATTTTGTTGATATTCAAAAGAAATCAATAAACGCGACAAATATTCTTATAGAGCAAGACATCCTCTTTCGAACGACATATAACACCAACCCAAAAATTCCAACCACAGAGCAGGAGCTGTCGGCAAAAATAACCCTCCTCCTTCGGACGTCCTATTTTGATGAGCTAAAAATCAATAAAGGACAAATGAGCAAATAGCACCAACACGTATTCTTGTAGTACAGAACATTGTCTTCCAAATGCTATAAAAAACTGCGCAAAAAATTACAAACCTAAGCGGAGAGAACAAGTGCGCAAACGGCTACTTTTTCACTTTTTCACTTTTCACTTCAACGACCTAAAAATTGACAAAATTCATGATGAAAAAAGAAATGCAATACATGCTCTGATAGAGCGATTCATTCTCTTTCGAAAGCTGTGCAGCGCTATGCAAGAGACCGCCGACGAAATCTGCAGTGAATCGTTGAAAAAAACGGAGGGGACTTATGGGACAACCTAATACTTAAACAAAAGTGGTAAACATGAGAAGTAGCTTGCTTCGATAAGAACGAGAAGAAACAGCAGACATAGCTTACGGATTCCGACTACGGCAGGGCAGCAGCGGAGCCCCTGCTCCACGTGCTGTTAGGATCAAAGTATTTCTTCCCCGTTCAGGGTTAGGATGCCATTCGACACATTCCTGAGTATCACACGGAAATCCAGTGCCTACTTAGCCAGTTTGGGAACACATCTCCAGGGCGACCCGTCCCCCGTCCGAGCGATACGTTATTGAGGCCACGACTGCAGAACAGAAGATGGCTTCTGAACGACATCTGTACCACCTACCACCCCGTTGATCATCGAGTTGCTCGAGCGGGCGCCAGCAGCATCTCCATTCATCCCTGTCGCGTGTTAGAGTGCTCCACTGGATCCTCTTTGCTCGAGTGATACGAAAAGCGTCATGACGTTCGTTCAGGGCTTTCAGGAAGAAGTCCGACCAACGCGTTGGTGGGCGCCCTGGTGCTCTCTTGAATCCTGCGGAATCCAGTCGATGACGGCTCTCTTCCACCGGGTGTCTGAGAAGCACATTACGTGGCCGACCCACCTAATTTTCGACAGCAGCACACAACAGCACTAAAGCTAGACATAGCCGACACAGTAAAAAAACACTCACACATGCTCTAGACCACTTGTCCTTTAACACTTGTCCACAAAGGTTACGACCTGCTCTACCTGAGCTCCGAGAACTTTTCTGTCTTTTTATATCTTTTATATTATATAACATTGTTTTATTTTTTTACAATTAGAAATTATAACTCTACACCTTTCCTTACTTCTTTGAAGCTCTACCTTTTCTTATGTTTCATATTATGACCCCTGTGATAGTCTCGATTAAAGTTGGAGGTCGCTACGGCTGTCATGTGAGCCTCAAAATTGAGTCGAAGCTTGTCGTGTACTGGCCATGTCACTCTATCCACCTCTTTAGGGTCGGTGATTCGATATTGAACTTGCCTGACAGCTCTCTGCGAAACACATACTTGTCCTTCGGCTGGCCGTCTCAAGTCATTGTCAATTTCAATTTATTACATGTGGAACCACATGTGGGATTACAAGAACCAAATAAAGCCAAAGAAAACATAAAACGCAACAGAACTGGCTACAATAGATCAACTGCATTGTATGGCCCAAATATGCATTCAAATCGTTCACACGGTATTTCGTAAAAGTAGAGTGCGTGGCGCAGACCGCAAAATGGTCAGTTAACACCATATTCCTACAACTGATTCGAAGACGAATTGATGGCTCCATTCAGTAAACAAGCTTCCGTTTAATCCTTTCAAGTATTGGTAAGGTACTATTGACAAAAAGAAGCGCCGGCAGTAGAGTTTAGCAACCTTAGCTTGCAATTTCCTGTCTCCTCTTCTGCTGGAAGAAACCCTCACAGAAAACAGATCTTCCCGTTTTATACCACATTTATCAAAAAAGATTTTTGTGAACTGACCATAGATCGTTGATTTTTCTCCCAGTCAACAAATTGTGAAGACCTAAGTTTTGATTTCTCTCAGTGCTGGAGAGTATCTTATCGTAAAGTGTTCGCTAAACCAGTTTAAAAGCCAGGCCAAGAAACTGACGACAAAACTAACGACATGACGGTTTCATGATTTCATTAGTGTTTGCTCACATTCTGTTGTAACTGTTTAGATCACTGGATGCTTTGTTTTATTAAGCCATTTCCTAAGCCATTTCTTGCTTGGATTGCGCTGACGCTTCTGAGGTCCTGTTGTTTGCCTCCCTCAACACGTAGATTATACCTACGCCCGCAAATAAATAGATAAATAAAACCATTAGATCTGACCTGGATTTCAACAATGAAACCAGCGGATATGCGAGATGGATAAAGGATAAAGGATAAAGGACGGCGTTATTCAATCCCCTTTGGGATGCGCCACGCATTCTACTTCTACGGGATGTCGTGGAGGCGACATGAATGCGTATTTGGCCATACAAAGACTTGCGGTGGCCAGCCGATGAACAAGTCAGCGCTCTATCCTTCCCAGATAAGTCTGGTACCAATTCACCGACCCCGGAGGGATGGAAGGCTTGGTTGACCTGGCCGGGAAATCCGAACCAGAAACCTGATATTGGGTGCACACGACAGTCGCGCCTCCTCCGACTGCCCTAGACGCGCCCTATGCGAGATAAACGGGTAGAAATAAGACAAGCGATAGATCTGAACGCTTCATCGTGGGCATCTTTACCCCGTAAACCCTGCATGCACGTCGGCTTAATCGTTGATGAATCCACCCCCTGGTCATCAATTCCTTGTAGAACAGTTTTGAGTTCTTTCCACTGTTTCAATGACCTTACTTTTGTATGAAGAGAACACCAGTGTGCCGTATTCTTAGAGTGGTCTTACATACGTCATGAAGGCCCAAAGTAGGACAGCAAAGTTTGACGCTGAGTAGGTTCTGAACAATATAAACACAATCGCTGTAGCTCTTAGCAACCAACTCGCAGTGCTTGTCAAAGCCGAAATGAGAATGGTTTTTAAGTCCCCAATTTGTGACTTTTGCTGTACACGTCGCATTTTTGATGTCGTTGGACTGATTCATGCGAACGCTCATGAGAATAGCAAAGAGAGCTGAACGGGCAGAAAACCATCAGCAGGGATTCGAATCATATGGGGTCGATGAGGCGGCGAACGAATTCAGTGATAAAGTCGAAAAGGTGCGAAGCAAAGGCACAGGCGATCACTGATCAGGGAACCCGATCTCCCTCCCTCATCGATGGCCCTGCGCAGCATGTGATGAGAGATAATTGCTCCCGAGCGAATTTCGCCTTCCACTCGCTGAGCGACGGATAGTTCGCAGCCGATAATCGGCTCCGGGACCGGTTCCTGCCAAATGGCCCTCGGGAAGTCGCTACGAGTCGTGCCATGTCCAAGGTCTTACCAGTGCGCCAGTAATAGCTGAGGCTGGCATATGATCCCTACAGATTTTATTTTAAATTTTAACGCGTATTTCGCCAACACCATCACTTGCGGTGGCAAACCGATGTACAGTTCAGTGTTTTATGCTCCACAGACAGGTTTGGTACCAACTCAGCTAGCCCGGAGGAATGGAAGGCTTGGTTGGCCTGGTGGGAAGTCCGAACCAGGACCTGGTATCAGTTGCACGCGACAGCCGGCACCTCCTCCGACTGCGCTACACGCACCAAAATTCCTTAAATAGGATTTTGAAAATGATCCGGTTTATTGAAAGATGCAATTATTCTTTGTTTAAGTAGATGATTTCACGTTTATTTCAGAACGAAATAATTTTTATTGCCGTCAGACGAAGAGACTGTGCAGTGCAATCGATTACTATGTACGTCGAAATTTATTTTGTTTTTCCACTTTTTTATAATATTAATTGATGTCGCGCTACTTTCAAACTTTTATTTTGACTTTGTAAACCTTCACCCATGAATTCCCTGAAAACAGCTTGGTACTCCTTTCACTCATCAACTAACTGGTGAGGATCCATTGGACAACTCTTGCACGTGACAAAGACCAATAGATTTAAAACCGACGGTACCTACGCGAGCAATCCGATCCATATTGGGGAGAGGTGAAACCGGCGATGCTGACGCTATTTGCCGATGTCAGAAGCCTGTGCTCTTCGGAAGAACCGGCTGTGTATCCTGCACTTTCACGTCCGTATAATCCGCTTAGTCGATGACATGGGATTTCGGAAGAAAAACTGTACACTGTAATGGCGATTTCTAACAGCCGTGACGACCGGCTAGGCCAGACAGACAGGGATCAGACGCGAAGACTTGTCGCAGCATGGCAAAGAAAGAATCGAAAGCTCAGCTGGCATTAGCACAATGCGCAGAACCTGTCGCCGTAACACAGACGGACCCTTCACTTCTCTTTCCCCACCAGTCAGCCGGCCTAACGCCCAAGTGCCGAGAGCAGCAGGTGATCAGCTCCACTCCAAACGGATCCAGAGCTCGATCGATGACATTAACCGTAGGCATTCAATATCGGTCGACGTTGATTGATCGATGCTTACTGGTTTATTGCCCATCGTGTTTGTGTGATTTTCACCTCCAAAAGCTCATTTGCAACAGGAATCGGTAGTACCGAACTGATATTGCTTGCCAATGGCCGGTGATACCGCAGCCGTAGGAGAAACACTTTGTCTCCTGTCTCCGAGTAGAGGTTCTTGGTTTAGGACTCGCTCAAAGCAACCAAGCCTTCCATCCATTCGGGTCAGTGATCTGGGACTAAACTCGTCTGGGAAGAACAAAACAACGACTCCGTCAACGCTCGCCACCGTAAGTCATGGTGTAAGCCAAATACGCTTCCAAATTGGAATACTTGCGATCCATGATATCCCATAGATGAGAAACCGTGGCGCATCGCATAATGAGAGTGATTAATTATATTATTTACTTACTACACTATTATTTTACTATCACTACCTATATTATACTATTAATTATTAAATTAAATTTAAATGGGCGCGTGTAGCGCAGTCGGAGGAGGCGCGACTGCCGCGTGCACCCGATACCAGGTTCCTGGTTCGGATTTCCCGCCCAGGCCCAACCAAGCCTTCCATCCCTCCAGGGTCGGTGAACTGGTACCAGACTTGTCTGGGAAGGATAGAGCGCTGACTTGTTCATCGGCTGGCCACCGCAAGTCATTGCATGGCCAAATACGCATTCAAATCGCCTCCACGATATCCCGTAGAAGTAGAATGCGTGGCGCATCCCAAAAGGGATTGAATAACGCCGTCCTTTATCCTCTTATTGATCGATACAGTTTATGTGTTATGAAGTACGTCTTCTAGCAACCATATCCGTGGAACTCACACTTTGAGTAAACACTTTTAAAGAATAATCGACAATAAACAGATATTGATCGACATATATAATTTTTATGTCAAATTGAACATTTTTCAAATCAATGAACACCCTACTAAGCAAGCATGACGCTTTTTGAATCAAACTGAACACCTTTCAAACCAAAACAGGCGTCTTCCACATTAAACTAGAAAATCCGAGACTATTTAAACAATTTCTGTTAGAAAAAAATTGGTAGTTTTTTGAACATTTTAAATCACCTGCCCCAAATAGATGATAACATGGTCCGAAATTTTATAAAACTTTAGTTTTTCGAAGGGAAACAATGGTTTAATGATTGTTTCAAAACGCCGAAAGCAGCAATTTTCTAGCGCACTAAAGAAAGAGATCGCGCTGTGCACCCGTACAGCTCGCTGCGATTTTCATTTGATTGATGGTGAAGATACTGCTTGCTTGAAACATAGACGCGAATGATTTTTTTCTGAAGTTGCTCTTGTTATACCGTTGGCTACTTCGTAACTCTATGCTGGTAGAATGCCCGCTATTCAACAAATAAAAATCGCGATGTCCTGAAAGAGTTTTTAGCGCAATCTCTATTTTTAGCACTAAAACATGCTGCCTTCCTGTAATTTAAGTCAAACTTTGTTTTTATTTTTCCTTAAAAAGTAAAAAAATAAAAGTGCGTTCACTTATTGGGCGCAGGTGAATTGAAAAATTTCATAGCCAGTCATATTAAACTACTAATTTTTTGAAAGAAAATTATACTAACCGTTTCGGAGCTTAGTTTAATCTGGAAGACGATCATACTGATATGGAAGACGTTCAGCTCAAAAGCATCAGGCCGCTTAGTGTCCAATTTGACGTGAAAATGGTAAAGGCTGAATGTTCGACGTCTGATGCGAAGCTGATCAATGTCATCAGTTTGTGTGATTCCCACTTGAGAAGGCCACTTCCAGACAAAAATCCATCATATTGACCGGTATCGAGTTTCCAGTCAGTACTGTCTACTTCTAAGATCACCCATTAAACCATCAGTCGCAAGCAGAAATTGATGAGTAGCGAAGCACTTCGAGCGGCCATTAATTCCGCGGGGACAAGCGAAACTGAACTGGTAGCACTAAAGCTTGATGAGTTCTACACTCCACAAAATTCCAACACAAGAGGTAGCCAGAGGAAAATCCAATTCTCCAAGGTCAAGAGCTCCATCCGTGCTTCCTTTTTTACCCAAAGGGGCGGCTCTGAGTTTTTAACATTCTCAAAAAAATGCGTCCCTAGTTCATTAGTACAGTTTAAGAGGCTCATGGACAGTTATCTCCTGGGGTAACTAAGTATTAGGTTGTAACGAATTAAATGGCACTGGCTCGCGCTATTTTTTGGCGCGTCTTTACGCGTTTGATCAAGAACAAACCGTAACATGTGGCATATCATTTAGAAGCGCAAACTTTGCTCTACCGGTGAGTACCAAATTTTCCATGTAAAAGTGGGAAAACTTTAGAGTTTTATTGACTTTTTTGCAGATGGACAAAAAGGTAATCCGAGGCATTTACTTGTATGAATTCAGGCTGGGCACTACAGCTAAGGAGGCGGACGAGAAGATCAACGCCGCATTCGGTCAAGGATGTCCCACAATTCGGACGGCGTATCGTTGGTATCAGAAGTTCCGGAATGGAGATGAGAGCTTGGAAGAACATGAAGGTCGTGGGAGGCATAGTGATGTTGGTGAGGACAAGCTGAGAGATGTGGTAGAGGAGGATCCACACAAAGGTACCGGGGAGATAGCGAAGGTTCTTGGCGTCAGTCACAACACAGCTCCCCGGCATCTGAAGGAAATTGGAAAGACCAAAAAGCTGGAAAGATGGGTGCCTCACGAGCTGTCTGAGGAGCAAGGAAACCGACGATATGAGATCTCGTCCGCACTGCTTCTACGGAACGAAACGGACCCATTCCTTGATCGCATCGTAACCTGTGACGATAAATGGATAATGTACGACAACAGGCGACGATCGGCACAGTGGGTGGACAGCGATGAGAGCCCCAAGGTTTTTGCGAAGCCTGAATTGCACCAAAGGAAAGTAATGGTGACAGCATGGTGGTGCTCGCTGGGAATTATTCACCACAGCTTCCTCCCTCCCGGTGAATCCATCACGGCAGAGAAGTACTGCATTGAAATTGAAGAAATGATGAAAAAGTTGAAGGATATCCGGCCGGCCTTGGTAAACCGAAGGCGAGTTCTCCTTCTGCACGACAATGCTCGCCCCCATGTAGCACGAATGACGTTGCAGAAATTGAATGAGCTGAGCATTGAAACTCTACCACATCCTCCGTTTTCTCCCGACCTCTCCCCAACAGACTACCATTTCTTCAAGCATCTTGGCGACTTCTTGGTAGGGAAAATATTCAAATACCAACAGGATGCCGAAAGTGCCTTCGAAGATTTCGTCAATTCCAGAACTTCTGATTTTTATGCTACTGGGATAAAAAAGCTTGTGTCACGTTGGCAAGGATGTGTAGAATCAGAAGGTTTTTATTTCGATTAATAAACTTGCTTACAAGCCGAGATATTAACTGTTTAAATTTACAGTGGTTCAGTGCCATTTATTTCGTTACAACCTAATAGTTACCATGTGTTGTGTTGTAGTGTTGTTTTTTTTGTTGAATGTTTTGTGTTTTCACTGCGTGTAATTGTAATTATTTGCACGCCCAAATAAATAAATATACAATTTTCACGTCGAATTGGACACTTTTCAAACCAAATTGGACATTCTTCTAGGCTGGCCGAAGACTTTTCAAATTAAATAGAACTCTTCCAAATGGAAATAAGCTTCTTTTACATTAAAATAGAGACTCTCCAAAATGTTAGAAGAACTTTTTGTTCAGGGAAAATTTTAGGATAACTTTCTTACAACTTTTATTTACTCCCCATAAGAGAACACGTAGTTCGAAATTAAAAAATATAAAAATTTTATTAGTTGGAAAAAACAATGATTTAAAGCTTGTTTTGAAGAGCAGGAAGACGACCATTTTATATTGCCAAAACGGAGATTATGCCATGCCCCGTCCGAAATTTCGCGATTTTTATTCGATTGATAGCCAAATTTCTGTCTGCATACAATTTCCCACTTACAAGCGATGCCACACAAACAGCTGTAAAAGACACACATCCTAACTGTCTTGCTGCATGTAAACACTATTCAGCTATCAATCAAATAAACTTTGCGTTGAACTTTTTGAGTGCATGGCGCGTCCAGTCTTTCAATGCACGACATGATTGCTGCCTTGCTGCGCCCTAACAGAAAATTTCATTTATTATTTATTCTCAAAAACAAAAATTTTGTAAAATTATTTCATTCAATCGGCATCTGAGGTTAAAACGTCTAAAAACGTTATTCTTAATTTTCCTTGAACAAAAACCTATTCTAACCATTCTGGAGAGTCTGTAGTTGAGCTCTTAAGATCTCGTTTTGGTTTGGAAGACGTTCAATCTGATTTCAAAGCTCATAGGCCAGCTTAGAAGAATGTCCAATTTGACGTGAAAAGTGTCCAATTCGATTTGAAGCGTGGGATCTATCCCAGTCCGGGGGGGGGGGGGCACATAACTAAAAGGTATGTAAGGAATCGACTTGGGACTACCGAGCGGCCCATGCAAAACAAAATAGGGCCTAAGCTAGAAAAATTCCCGAAGAAAAAACGAAAAAATTACATTTGCTTTCGTCGCAATTGCAAGCAGGCAAAGCTATGTGCCCTCCTCACCATGTTAGATCCTGGTTATAACATGTCAGCACGCGGCATGCGTCACTATGCGCCGTCCTCACCATGTCAGACACTGGTTATAACATGTCAGACGGTGGTAGCACGCGGCAAGCCTTCATTGCGTTGCTCTTTGCCCGCCGATACAATTGTAAGACCGCGACGGTCTTATTTTTTGTTTGTCTGTTCGTTTTTTTTGTTTCGTTTAGGTCCTATCTTCTTCTGCAGAAGCTGGTCATTAAGTCTCAAGTCGATTTATTACATGCTTTTTATGTGTCCCCCCCCCCCGCCGGACTAGGATAGATCCGAAGAGTGTCAAATTTGACTTGAAAAGTGTCCAAATCAATGTGAAAATGACATATTTTGGTCTTTGGGTGGAAATGTGAAAAAATCTTTTCCGCCGCTTCTTGATAGCGATAAACTGCGTGCTTTGAAAAATAAATCCGATATTTGGGATCGTCATCAAATGGTCTGCCCGATGAAGTGAAAAACGCCCTGTAAAAGCTAAAAGTGTTAACTCGATAAGCTATATTCAGGATGTGATCTTAGAGAGTATTTGTCTCGTGCAGCGTTGGGGTTCGCCGCGTAGACTAGAATATCGGCCATCGAGTCAACATTTTCAACATCTACAGGGCGTTTTTCTCTCCATCGGATAAATCATTCGATGCTGATCCCAAATATAGAATTTATTTTTCAAAGCACGCAATTTGAGGAGTGCTATCAAAAAGCGTTTTATTCACGTTTTCCGCCCAACGACTAAAGATACAGCAGGTATTGCAGTCCTCCAATACGTAATAGGATTCCTCTGTCTCGGGAACCTCTTCAAAAATTCTGTAGCCGTGCGGTAACAAACAGAAGCTCGGTCGCAGAGAATATCTCTTCATTCAGCTATCTCGCTATGTACAATAGCAACATACACGCATCTCAGTAACGACGAACAGCGCCACCGGCCGCGCCACCAGTGAGGACCGATGTAAGGGAAGGGCCGCTCAGCAAAGCCCCCCGATCTCCGACCGGACGGACTACTGGCCCCGGCGCCGGCAGATCAGATCCGAAATCACAGAGAGCACTCGCTGCTGCTGTCATACGCTGTCAGTGGTAGTAATGTGTAGTGGTAAAGATAAAGCACACATGAAACAATGACACACACCGGTCTCGAACGAACGAATATCACGCGCCACGCTGTACTGCCGCACGCCGCAGCGAAGAAAGAACTCTATAACACATGTCGCGGACCGCCGGACGCTGGGTCCGGGGCGAATCCGCAGAGAATTGAGCGAGAAAGTCCTCTAGAAACAATTAGGTACACAACAAGTACTACTTACAGTCACACACGCACACAGTATCGGGAACAGGGAGCCTCTCGGGGCACTGAGTGCCACAGCAGGGCACATGGGCACCGTGTGGGGAGGGGAAGCAGAGGGGCACGGGAGAGGCGGAGGGCGCGGTCCATCAGCAGCAGCGCTCCGCGGAGTCGAAGCAGCTCGGCGACCTGGCCGAGGTGGCGGCGCTCAGGAACGAACAGAAGCAGCAGCAGCGGCGCCGACGGCCGGACCGGCGTCACGTGTACGCGGTGTGTCTGGTGGCGCCGTTGGGCGGCGAGACGACGTTGAAGTCGTCGACGAGGTTCGTAGCGGAGTTCGACGAGAGATCAAGACTGGCCAGCGACGCCGACGGCCGATGCAGCAGCACTCGCACCTGCCGCAGGCTGATGTTCACGTCGCGGAACAGCTGCATCTGCAAAGTGACACGATTTGTTGGCCGTTTGGTGACAGTAGCCATGTTCGACTCTCCTTGAACCTCGGCATGGTAGAATCTGTCTGTAGAGTTGCTGAGCTCTTCACGAGGTTGGTAAACGGCTTTATTGGTGGCTAACGTTTCGGCTGGATCGCCTTCTTCAGAAGAGATGTTTGGTGGGCTAACTCCTAATTGACCTGACCCTTTCAGGCTCTGAAGAAGGCGATCCAGCCGAAACGTTAGCCACCAATAAAGCCATTTACCAACCTCGTGAAGAGCTCAGCAACTCTACAGCCGTTTGGTGACAGTTAGAATATTTATTAACCATGGCTGGGACCTTACCTGGTCAGCGCGGAGCATGGAATTCCATTAAGATTCACAAGACGGCTCTCTCAACGGGACCGCGCAGCTGCAGGAACGAATACTGTAGGAAGAATTACCATTGTCCAGGTGGTAAGAAACCATGCCTTGTTTTTCCCGAACCCTTGAGGCAAACCAGTAAGGGGCACTAAAAGTTTCGCAAGGTTAACAACGAGCTCACTATGAAGGCACGAGGAGAACGCAGCGTGCTCTGGATGGCGCAGTGGTAGAGGTGGTGCTTCGAGAACTGGTTTGAGTCGAATGTTCTGCTCCTGCACCACATCACTCTTTTGCATTTTCACTCTACTACCGAGACTACTTCATGATTCACTCCAATGTCTCAACTGTCAAAAATCACCGTACTTAACACAGGTGAGACATTGGTAATGAACCAAGAAGTGTGACAAGCAAGAAAGTACTAAAAACATCAGAGCGAAGCAAACTCAGAAAATACTTGAAGAGGGCGCTTCTCTATGGAAGCTCGATAGTAGAGTAAAAATGCAAAAGAGCGGCATGGTGCGGGAGCAGAACCCTTGACGTCACGTTCCCGAAGCAGCACCTCTACCACTGTGCCACGCAGGGCACGCTGTGCTTGACACGCGCTTGCGTGGGGAGCTCGATGCTAACCATGCGAAACTTTCGGTGCCTTTTACTCGTTTGCCTCGGGGATTCAGCAAAAACAAAACATGTTTCCTTACTATTTGGAGGATGGAGATTTTTCCCACAGTATTCGTTCTTGCCGCTCCGGCACACCGTTGAAAGAGTCCCTTGTTAGTTAAAAAAACCCTTGCGCCTGCGCTTAACTAGGTGCCTTGCATGCCCTTTTTGATAAGAAAATCACTCTATAATCGTCAAGTAGCTCCCTCACAAAAGAAGCGTGTCAACTCAACATCAATATCTATGCCATTAGAAAGGCTGTCGAACATTACTAACTCTACGCAGGTTACAGCTGACACGAGCAATGGAAACGGGAGTTAAACGATGGTGGTCGACTTTAGTCGATCCCTTTTTGGGATGCGGGACACATTCTGCTCTTACGGGATATCGTAGAGGCAAACTTAATGCGTACACGGTCTACACAATGCCCAAAGCTTTGATGCCCAACGAGGCAGTGTTCTGTACTCTTCAGGCAAGTCTGAAACCACCGGGAATTAAGCCCAAATCTGCACAAAAATTTGCCTCCACAATACCTCGTGAAAGCCGATTCGGGCCGTATCCAAGAAAGGAAGTGATCAGCACCAAACTTCGTTCAGCCCTTTTTTAGGCACGCTACGTGGTATCTTTTGCAAGGCGTTCAATATGACAGAATATTAAATTATCAGGATGAAGATAAAAGTAGCAGAACATCTGGAGTAATAAGCAAAAAAGGGCAAAAACTAACGAACTTCAATATCTAACACCTTACCTGGAATATTCCAATAATTGTCGTTAAGAAACCAATAACGTTTCCTAGAATATCTGAGGCACCAAGACAAGACCACTCCTAAAAACGTACTTCATTAAAAACATACAAGGATTAATGTTTTGGATTCGTTTACTACTGCAACGCAAACAAATCCCGTCTTCGCCTCAGAAAATAAATCAATGCGAGAAACATAGGCGAAAAGGGTATACGAAAGTTAGCGAAAATGTTGGCTAACTTATTTTTCTCTTTCGTTTACCCATCTACATATTAGGCCATTGCATATGAAATTTCGCAACCTCAAATTCTGGCCGATTTCGTGGCTACGAATGTTGTCGGCAAAGCCGACCCTTTTTTAACCCTCCATTTCGCCCCTTTTGAGGCGCTCGTGGTGATCGCAAACGCGACCCATCGACAATCGTTCAGGTCGATGCCGTCGTGGCGGGAAGCGAGTGTCGATGGAAGGGAGCTCGAGGCAGTGAAGCGCTAGGATCCTGGGCGGCAGCCATGACAGGGAGCGCGGTATCAAGTTAGGAGTTAGAAGGGAGCGAGTTCAAGGGGATAAGCATTTGAGGAAAGCAAGGGTCTGGTGCAGACAAGAGGTGTGATGAATTCATGATCGTCTCTTGCTACCCTCGGGACCGATCCACGTAAGAGGCCGGGGAGCAACAATTCGTAGTGATCCTCATCCTTAGCGTCATTAATCGTATGTCTCATTGTTGTCTGTTATTTGCGTTTTTGTTATGTTGTGTTATATTTGTAATAAAGGTTTAATTACCCAAGTTTGAGGTTTTGGTGTTGCGGTTTGGCCGCCCAGTTTCTGTCTGTATTCCGCGTGGCACCCGTTTGTGGTGAAAGGCGAGCGATTGTTTGAGGTGACCGCAACGAGCCGAAAAATGTTCCCTTTTCAGGCATTGTGTATAGTTTCTGAAAGCGCAGAATCTCTGCTTTCTTATCATTTATAGCTTTTGTGACATAATTGCCCCTTGCCGAGTTTTTGACGTCATTTTTACAGTATGAGTCAACGTGATATTTGGGTGCTCTGCTTATATGAATGAAAATGTGAACATAACACCGCGGCCACAGCTCGTAACAGCAACGCTGCATTTGGGGAGGAATTCGCTAAGGAACGCACGATTCGCCACTGGTTGGAAAGCTTTCGATTTGGAGATGAAAGTCTCGGAGACCGAGGTAGGCTGTCATCACTCCTTAATGACGATCAACTAAAAGCCATGGTGGAAGCATATCCGCTGAGAGCCAATACAGCACTTCGGCGTTGACGGCCGCGTTGTCAGTCGGCGCTTGAATGCGTTCGGAAAAGTAGAGAAATTGGGTAAACGAATCCCGCGAAAACTACTACTGGGAAGATGCTGAAGCGCCACGACACCTGTGCTTCGCTAAGGCTGAGCAACCTAAGGGGGCCTTTTCTGGACAGGATCGTGACATGCGACGAATAATGGATCCTTCATGACAATCGTCGTCGCGCTGCACAATGGCTGGGCAAGAATGAGAGTCCTATAGATGCCGAAACCAAGTCTCCATCCAGAGAAGCCCATGGTGACCGTGTGGTGGACAACGGCTGGCATAGTCCACCCTACAGTCGTACAAGTTCTTGAAGACTGGAGAGACTGTCAGAGCGGAGAAGTAATGTGCCGAAATTATAACGTTGAATCAGAATTTGATTGAGAAACTGTCGCTTTTGGTCAATCGAAGAGGCCCAATCCCATTGCATGACAACGCGCATCTGCACGTTTCAAAAACAGTTGTCCAGAAACTGGATGAATTGGGATGCGAAACTCTGCCACATCCAGCATCACTGCGACCAGAAAGTATAGGGACACTTAAGAATTGTACTTTTCGTACGCTAATCGATATCAGTCGACCTGAATTTTTTACTGTAAAATTCGTTACGGCAAAGAAGTTTGAAGCAAAAGATTTTAGCAAAATCGGTTTGATGTGAGCTAAATAAGAAAATAAAATATGGAGACACACCATTTTCAATTGACCAGAAGGTATAGGGACACTAGTAAAAAACAACTTCATTGTCAAGATAAAATCAGTCGTTGATAACTAGCACTCAATTGGTCCTCCGCGGTTCATTGCAACATCTACAAGTCGGGCTGGCATCGAAGCAGCAATGATTTCGAAGTGTTTGTAGAGGAAGTTCATCCCAAGCGCGTAGAATTGCTGATCGAAGTCCTTGCAGAGAAGAATATGTCTGGTTATGCTTGTAAATCTTCCTTACAAGGTGTCCCCAGATATTTTCCATTGGGTTCATATCGGGAGAACATGCAGGCCAGTCGAGAACTTCAACAGAATTTCTTCTGAGGAATCCTTTTGTGGATCTGCTGGCATGCGGCGGTGCATTGTCCTGTTGAAAAACCCATCCCTGACCAGCATTCTGTTGAAGGAATGGGAGCAGATGGGTTTCCAACAGTTGCTGGTATTCATCTGCGTCCATCCTTGCTGACGTGAAGGCAAGAGGGAGCTTTCCTTCTGCGTGGAATGCCGCCCACACCATAACTGTGCCGCCTCCAAAATTCCTTCTTGGGAAATACTCCTTCTTCTTGCGTAAGTCATGCCAGCAGAATCGGTTCCCATCTGGACTATCGAGGTTAAAGCGCTTTTCGTCCGAGAAGATCGCCTGAACTATGAAATGTTAAAATACCTAGCGTCAGAACTGACAACGCAATAATCTGCCTTAGTCCAAAGACGTCGTTTGTTCCTAGAGACGAACTCGAGCCTGTTCCTTTTGTGCTTTTCTGTCAAACGTGGAGCAGAACGGAGCTGGGTGTATACAACATTCCCATTGCGTTTTAAGCAGCACCGAATCGTTTCTTTCGAGACTTTCTTACTCAAACTCTTGCGCACTTCCTCCAAACTGATTGATTTATTGGAAACCATTCGCACGATTTGCCTCTCGTCTCGAGTCGAAAGAAGCCTGGGACGTTCTGAAGACTTCCTCGAGCGATATAGATCAGGACTGCGTAGAAATTTGCTAATAACGTTCTTTGATCGTCCCAGTTGAGTCGAAATTTGGCGTATGCTGAGTCCTGCATCTCTGAGGGCCTTGATCTGAGCTTGTTCCTCTATTGATAGCATCGATCCGCGACCCATTCTTACAATGAGCAAATTATGAGGCAGTATATTGCATAGCAAAATAGTTTTCAACAACGTACCTTTCTCCGCGCACCTTATTTGGTGGTGTCCCTATACTTTCCGGTCACTCAAAAACAGGGTCCCGTCACGTGATCCTTTCCCGTTCCTTGCCACCTCGGGGGATTTTGCCCATTTCTTTCGTATATATGTTTTCTTGCCGTGAGGAATTCCATAGTATAATTTTCAGATCAATTCCTGCGGGTAGCTAGCAGAATTACGCAATTTGCTGGTGTCCCTATACTTTCCGGTCGCAGTGTATTCACCAGATCTGTCCCTACCGAATATAACTTTTTCGAGTATTTAGATCGTCACGTGAAGGGTAAAAAATTCAGCAACCAAGGTGATGTCAAAATTGACTTCTTATGTTTTATTAATTCTCGCAGTTCTGATTTTTATAAAGATGGAATGTCTAAGCTATTGTCGCGTTGGGTAGTGTATTAATTGCAATGGTGGTTATTTCGTTAATAAAATTGTTTCAAAGCCAAGTTATGATGATCTGTCAAGGTTTTTAGGCAAAATCTTCCATTTCATATGCAACGACCTAATTCAAAGTGCGTGAAACTAAAGCCAGGAACGAACCCTTGCCCCACACTATAAAGTTAGAGCTATTCCTCAGAAATCATACAAGTCAAATTTGGTACGATTGAAGCACTACCTCGAATATCCAAACTCGACTTCTACCAATACTTTGTCATCTTTATAACATTTCTTTTTGAACTAAAGATTTGGAAATGAGAAAAAGCTACAGAAACAATGAAGCCTCCCAGTACACTAGATGAATTACTCTCAGCTCTCACAAGTACTTAGCGAAGGAGACTCAGAACGCAACTCGGCAGGAACTTTGGATTGTACTCGTTAGAGATACGTTCCGTCGTCAGCCAATCAATTCCCAAAAAGGTAAGTTTTCTCATACCCTAACGAACACCTGTTTTGTCCTTAGCTCGCAACATAATTATCGAATAACCAGAAATACCACCGGGAACCAATAAACCACAAATTGCAGCACTCACCTTATACAATATAGAAGATGCTAGTATGACAAATGTGGTGAAAAACACGTAGTAGATCGGCGTCACCATCGAGGTGTTGAACATATCCAGTGCTTTATTAAGATACACCTAAACAGATCACATTGAATCTATGACTTTCAAAATAGAATATCCGCAAATCTTTAACAATGGATTGACTCGTACAAGGGCGACAAGGGCAAACACTACATCTTCCGCTCAGTTTTACTACATATTACAACACACCATGGCCCTTGCTTTCATAGGTAAACTAATTTCTATAAAGAATAGACTATATTTGTTTGAGTATACTTAGTAGCTTCGGTGCTATGGTAGTTGGGGAAGGGTCACCTTGCAAAAAGTGTCACAGACACGAAGAAAGAAACGGTAACACACTGATAATAAAGAAAACAAACAAACAGTGCTACAGCTCTGTTCTGTGCTCTCCCCTGTAGCGAAATCTGTGGTCTCGTCAGCGAAGGACTGCACAGATTTAGGCAGGGGAAGGGACTCCAGGGTGTGGCTTGAGTGACGCACCTGTGCTAAAATTGCCTATATCCTGGAGTTCCTTCCCTTGCCCAATACGAAAGCAAATAAAACATGGATCTGTAATCGAAAGGTGGAGATAAGACTGCATTCACATTCGCTGTATGTAGCTACGCGGCATGCTATGGTTACCCCCCCCCCCCCCCACCAACTACAATAGCACGTAGCTTCTTCAGTGAATGAAATACTAAATCGCTTTGACAAAAGAGCACTTTCCATTTTTGCAAATCATGGAAGAAATCACTTTTGCTAATATTCAGAAAGCCAACTTTGGCTGCAACCATTTGTGCAGAACTGATTTTGTATCGCTTTTGGCTCAATAAATGATCTACGTTCTAGGTTCTATAGGTGTACCGTAATGCAAGGCTTTGCAGATCTGTGAACTTCTACGTCCCACAGACACCTTGAAATCCCAAAAGGCTCTCATTTGCATATATCCGCAGCAGCGAATATAAGCCTCTACACGCCATAGAAGCACATCAAAATAAAGCACTAAGAAATCGTCTATGAGAGACTTTTGCGATCAAAAAGTTGAAAACAGATTCTTCACATACACCTATAAAAAACGAAGCAAAAAAAAAAAAACAGTTGCACTACAAGCTAACATACCAGTTGCACAGAAACACAGGCAGCGACAGATCCCAGCCAGAAGTAAGTGAGTACATTCGTGAGTTGCTGATTGCCAGATATAGTCTCTTTTATGGCTAAGCCAAGACCCTGAAAAGGCAAGCGAATAGAACCACTTGACCGAACACAACTCGAGTAGACGGCTATACGCTCAATGCAGGGGAGAGTTCATTCAGAAGAGATGGCTCGTTGGCGGCCCACACAACGACGACTTATAGGTATCGCGCAACATATTAAGGGAACTGGGCTCAAAGTATTTGATTTCTCTAATCTAGGTAGAAAAGTATGGTAGGGACTATAAGTCCAAAACGGAACGCTACGATAATTGACCTACCAATAGCTTCATTACAAGTAGTTTACGGATATGCTTTATACAGGTTTTGCCCTGGTTACATTCGAATACAAAGAGCAAGAGCGCGTGGTAACGCAGCCGAAGAGATCCGCCGGTTGTCGCGTCCACCGCTGTTCAAGACTCCCGGTTCGCCCAGGCCAAAGAGACCTTTCATGCCCTCGCGGACAGAAAACTGGCACCATAGTGTCTGGTACGGGTAAAACACTGACTTGCCCATTGGCTGGCCACCACAAGTTATTGTATAGGTCAAATACGCATCCAAACTGATCCGAAGACATCCCGTAGAAGTAGAATGCGTGGCGCATCCCAAAACGGATTGAATAAGGCCTCCTTTATCTTTATTCTGCCCTTATATGGAGCAAACGTGGATAATGATAAAAGATAAAAGGCGGCGTTACTTAATCCCTTTTAAGATGCGCCACGCGTTCTATTTATAGTACGTCATGGAGGCGATCTGAATCCGTATTTGCCCTACAATGACTTGCGGTGGCCAGCCGACGAACATGTCAGCGCTTTACCTTCCCAGACAAGTTTGGTACCAATTCACCGACCCCGGGGGATGGAAAGCTTGCTTGGCTTGGGCGGGAAATCCGAACCAGGAACCCGGTATCGGGTGCGCGCGACAGTCGGCACCTCCTCCGACTGCGCTATACGCGCCGTAAATGTGTACGTTACTCAACAACTCGTTGGATACGATAGTGCTCTACCTCTACAAGACATAGTGGATGCAGTGTGAACGAGTAATCGGGCAGCAATTGCCTCATGTAGCTGCAGGGGCCATTGAAAGTCGACCTTAGGAAGCGATACTCACAGTGAGCGACCTCACTACACCATAGTGCATTTTGGGCGAATATGGAGGTCACTTCTCAACAATAGTAGAGTCCCTAAAGCTGATAACAGGTCTGAAACCTTACTCTCTAATCTCTGAATAAATCTGATCGTGTCACAAAATCGCAGTTACGGTCGAATCATATGAAAAAGTGCAAAAAGTGAGGTAAACCCAAAACCTTCCAACCTAGGTAAAGGCCTACGGTATATGTCGCGAAGACGGGCTGCATTGGGAGATGCGAACACCCCATCCAGTCAGATCGCATTGAATGAGTGTGTCATTCAAAGACGGGTACAGTCTGTACCCTGACCAACAGGCATGTGTTTGGTCTGTGGTCTGCTTGTACCAGGCCTACTAGAAGTGCCAAGGAAATTCTCCGTTATAAAAACTTTAGGGACATCTTTTCTAGCAGCGGTTTCTTCAATAAGACCAAAAAATAAATCAAACGAATAATTTCTAAAAAAGGTACTGAAATACATCAAATACTTACCTTAACAGAAAGCACTGATAATGATCCGATCAACGAACAGACACTTATATAGACAATAATGTTTGATCGACCATAACGAGGAGCAACGTAGACGACAATGAACAGCGTTACCAGTATCACCGCAACAACATATAATATAAATACTGAAAAAAAAACTTTTTGAAGGATAAACTACAGCATTGGATAGCCAACGAAAGGAAAAGCTTGTATAGCAACTAATAAGAAGCGCCAATTATCGCATAAAGAATAGCAGGCAACAAGAATGAGCCGCCAATGTTAGCTTTCCTAAAGACAATGGCAACACTGCGAACGCTTTAATCACTCTTAGACAACGATTCAACACCCTTTATGACTCTAGTTAGGAACTGCAGCACCTTGAATGTGAAGGAGGATAAGAAAAGCCAAGTCATCACTACTACAACCACAAGGCTCCGTAGAACACCGAAATCAACGACAAAAATGGATAGTTTCTGCTGTATCTTAGTACTGTGCCAAACACAAGGTTGTAGGACTTTATTCTGGCCTAACGTTTCGGCTGAACCGTCGTCATCAGACGCCTAAAAGTGGCACAAGGTTTCTGACGTGCAATCTAAGCGACCAAACGCATTAAGCCGTTCCGAAGTTAGTCTAACCAGGAAAGATCTCAACGGTAGGTCGGAACGGCTCAAGTGTTGTATATGGGCAGAATCGCCTCTTTCTGGGAAACAACGAAATGCAAATATCTCGACCCAATACAACTCCGCGCAGAGTTAGGGACGACAGAATTTGAGCCGTTGGTGGCGTTAGCCCTATGCCTGCACGTGGAAGGCGGCCTCAAGTTGGCTGGAAACAGCGTTGGCGAGTCAGTGGCGGTGGCGAAGAGGGTAGAAGGACAGCATAATCCCCCATGATCGCTGTTTCCAGCCAACTTCAGTCCGTACAACGCGTACAAGCCGAGAACTAACGCCGCCAACAGCCCAGCTTCCGTTGGCCCTAACTCTGCACAGGGTTGCATTCGGGTCGAGATACCTGCATTTTGTTGTTTCCCAGAGAGAGGCGACTCTGCCCATGTACAACACTTGAGCCGTTCCACACAGAAACTGGATGGGAAAGATAAACTCACTCATGAATCCAACACAGCTGGGGCGTAATCGATCTGTCGTCAGTAGGCCAGCAAGGCGATTGAGTCGTACTGTGCAGTTACCGTATAAGGAATCATTCTATGACGTGCACACCACCTACTGGTCGTTCCAGAGGTCGCAATGAGGAACAAAGGGAAGAAATTCACTTGTGATGGACAGGCACTCATTCCGGTTGTTCTTTGCTGGATCTTTGGTAAGAATCCAGAATGCCTCTAATGCTTTTCTTGCAGACACTTCCTCCTCAATGGCCAGAATTGTGCATTTGACGCCGTAGTCGTTACCATTATGCACACGCAATCTATGCCTACCACTGCTGCTGCTGCTTGGACTGCTTAAAGAGCCACGCCTTTTACTTGCTAGGTGTTCTATTACGTGCACTGCAGCAATCTACCCGTTTCCCCAATGTACTTGCGTTACAGACCATGCACTCAATTTCGTAGATTACTCCTGCTCTCGAGCAGTCTCCTACACTACCGGTTGGACATGTAGCTGCATTACCACGGCGTCAAATGCACAATTCTGGCCATTGAAGAGGAAGTGTCTGCAAGGAAAGCATTGGAGGCATTCTGGACTCTTACCAAGAATCCAGCAATGAACAACCGGAATGAGTGCCTGTCCATCACAAGTGAATTTCTTCCCTTTGTTCCTCATTACGACCTCTAGCACGATCAGTAAGCGGTGTACACGTCATAGAATGATTCCTTATACGGTGAATGCACAGGGCGACTCAATCCCCTTTCTGGCCTACTGACGACAGGGCGACTACGCGCCAGCTGTGGTGGATTCATGAGTGAGTTTATCTTTCCCATCCAGGTTCTGTGTGAGCGGTCTTAGACTAACGTCGGAATCGCTAGAGCGATTAGGGCGTTTGGTCGCGTAGATTGCAGGTCAGAAACCGTGTGCCACTTTTAGGCCTCTGATGACGACGGTTCAGCCGAAACGTTAGGCCAAAATAAGCTCCATCTACAACCTTGTGTTTGGCACAGTACTAATATACAGCTGAAACTTACCAAGCCGAGGTTCCAAGAAGAGAGAAGTTGAAGATTAAAAACAGTTGAAATGTTCAGCTAACCATTGTACAGTATAGATAGGACTCTTTCAAATAATTCGAGTCCATCATTTTTCTCAGACGCCGGATGAATTATTCATTTGGATGATGATGATCTTGAGAAGCCTGAATCTTAAGGTAAAGAGATAAGGTCTGGACTTTCGGATGGTTAAGATAAGTGATTTGGATCAGAATTTCGCTCTCCTATCAGAACCAGGTATCCGATGTTCGATTCGAACAAAAATCGCCTATCTGAATCATTCTGAATCTCGATCCAGTGAAAAATACCCTTATCAAAAACACACTAAAATGCAGGTTTTTCCAAAATTCCACTACCTGAATGGTTCATTTATCTGGGGTTTGAAAAATGGCGGATCCGAATTAACAGAAGCGGTCTCGGATACAGTGTATATCTAACATTGCCCATCACTACTTCGCTCTACCAACGTAGCCATAAAATGAAACCATACACTGCTAACCAATCGTACCTGCGTCTTTCATTTTCAGCGCCAAATCCGCCATAGACGCCACCTCTTCTTCTTTCGGGGAGTGAATCACAATCACCGTCGAACCGAGTAGACACACTGCACAGCCGATTTTCCCCAGTAAATTCAGCCTCTCCTTCAGGAGACGTGACGACAGCACCGCCCTTAAAACGATGCATAAATGAATTAGTCCAATCAATGAGAAAGGAGGAATAAATGATATAATGATCGGATAAGGGAAAGATTCCAATGTTTTCGAGGAACTTACGTGACTAAAACGGAGAGTGCACCCAACGGTGTTACCAAACTGGCTGGGGCAAACGCATACGCTGCAAAGTTGCACGCTTCTCCAATACCCACTAAAACATAATAATTACAATAATAATAAATAGTCAGTTAAAAATAATAAATAGTAAACCACTTCTGACATAACAATATTTTCTGAGCAATTCTGGCTCAAATGATAAATAACAAAAGAAAAAAGGCGTCAAGACAACCTTTGTTCACACTGACACAGTTTTTTACTACTTAAAACTGGCAGGACTGTAGTAGCATTGTTTTCTGGGAACTAACAGCTAACAAAATTGTGTGGTACAAAGGCATGCGCGTGGCTAATAGGATTTTCAAAGTGCTGAAAAAAAGCAGACGAGAAGAAAGAGCCTTTATAATGTTATTTCATGAAGTTGAATAATATCGCGACTTTCTCGCAATCAAAGGACGATTTGGGATATTGTAAAAGAACCTCCGCTTTGAACTTTATCAGATTGTTGAGCTATGCAAACAAAAAACTCCTTATAAAAGAGGCATATGGGAAAATTCACATGGCACTCCTCTCATGCTCTTTTTTATTTTATTCTTCATATTAGCTTGTAGGATGTATTTCAAATGCCCTGATGTGTATTGTATTTGTACATTATACAGGTTGGTTTAATTACCCAAGTTTGAGGTAAACTGTGGTCTGCCGCTTGTGCATGTATATACCGGAGGACATAAATCGAATCCTCGACAATCTAGCTTAAATAAGACCATTCTAATATTCACAAGTACAGAACGCTAAATCTTAAACCGGACAATTCTTTGCAGAGCAAAGTAGTCAGGAAAACAAAACAAAAAAGATAAAAATTTGAAGAGGAAGCAACATACTAGTAATCACTCCCATCCACCACATCCACTCACGCAGATACCCGTATCCGCCTTCACTTGCTCGTTGAGACACATCGCCATTGGCTAGCTGAAACCAAATTTCGATTAAGTCCAACACCAATTGAGTTCAGTGGATGAAAACCACCCTAGAGCAGATTGTCTGCTGGTCCACACTGTATGTTCCCCATCACTGGTTGCTTTGCCCTAGCCACGACAAACCTAGGTGTCCTCAGATAATTTTGATATACACACAGAAATGTGCTTGACGTTTCCGTTTCAAACATTCCCGTACAAACTATAGGATGTTACCAAGGAGGATGAGACTAAACCCTTCATTGTAGAACTGAAACTGTGTGTTTAGCATCTAAACTTTTGGATATGAGCAGGGTAGTAGGAGCAGTTGTCAATTGGAGAAGAGCAAATCGATTTAAATTTCGATAAACAAACCATAAACAGACCACAACTACTCAAGAGGAAATAAGGCGATAGGTGACTCAGAGGGAGCACCTTTTATCAAGTGGTCATACACTTTCGTTAGAAAGAAAATGACATCTATCCTAGTCCGGGGGGAGGGGCACAGAATTAAAAACTATGTAACATGTTGACTTGATATTCACAGAGCGGATTGAAGAGAAAATAATAGGGCCTAAAACAAAGAACGAAACGATCAAACTAGCAAAAAACAAATAACCACGGCTCTAAGGACATCTCGGCGGGCAAAGCGCATTCAAACACAGCTGACATGTTATAACATGGATTTAGCATAGTGAGGGTTCAAATAAAGCCGTCCGCCGCGTGCTGACCGCCTCCTGACATGTTATAACAGGGATCCATCATAGTGAGGAGGCGCATAACGTTGTCTATTTACAACCGCGGTGAAACCGTATGCTATTTTTTTGTGAAATTTGTCAGCTTAGGCCCTATTCTGTTCTCTTCAATCCGCTCTGTGAGTGTCAAGTCAATTTGTTGCATAATTTTTAATTCTGTGGCCTCCCGGACTACCATAAATCCGGAAAATGAATACACCTACATAAGAAGTGGTTCAGGCTGGCCCAGCGTAGGGGAAGAACATGTCATTCTCGCACAAAAATTTTAATTTTCTTCAACGAAACACGATACAGTGGTGGTGTACTTTATGTGGTGACCCCCTCTATGGGGTCTCCCAGAGACCAAGAAATGGTGCGAAGCACATTCACTACTCAATCTCCATCCAAGTTGAACGCATAACCCAAAAGAACAACGAGGGGCTTTTCTGCAAGCCGACTTCAGCACGATATCTCCCTTTAAAAGCCAGTGTTTTATTGCTAGATACACAAGTTATTAATGTAAATGAACGCAGCAGCGACTTCGTTAAAAAAACGCATTCTCAGCCTCTGGGGTTAATAGGATACCGCTGACGTCTCGGTAAATGAATAAATAATGGAAGAATGCATCAGTCCCCTTGCTAAAGCACGTAGAGAATGCAGTTTTTAGTGGCCTCTGGTCTCCAGCTAGATTCCCTATAAGCATTCCTCATACGAACAAAGTCAGAAATACCCCGAGAAGCTGATAAGAAGTACATTTGGACAGTGATAACAATGGGGTGACTATAGTAAAAACCACACTAAACCTGACAAATGGACGACGTTACTCATAAAGTCACGGACAGACATCGACATCATTCAAAATGTGAAACAAATAGTAACTCAGCAAGCAGTCAGGAGAACTAGGACCAAACAGAATGAAGTCAGATCAGCAAGGAAGCAGCCGTCTCTTGTATGAATCAGGACTACATATCTACTCTAGCTCACATCTTCAAGGTATCTGAGCACGAAAATGACCTGGAGAACAACGAAACCGGCCAAACAAATTTTCGTTCTAATTGAAAATTTGGATTAAATAACGAGTTGCGGCCCAAGTCTCATGCTAGTACCATAATACCCCATGCAGAGAGATGTCGTTGATTCGAACCCGAAATCGAATTGAACTCGTAGGGAAAGAGGCCGACCGAAAGGCGCCCCTTCTAATGTCTTACACAGGCGTTATCCAGCGAAGTACTAGACAATAAGAGGAAAACAACAGTAAATAATTCAACAAACAACGCACAATAAGAAAAATAAAATTCAATAACAATAAATATGCCATTTTCACGTCGAATTGGAAGCTTCAAATCAAATTAGACACTCTTCCAAGCTGGATTTAGGACTTTTGAAATCAAAGCGAACTCTTCCAAATTGAATGACCTTCTTACAGGATAAACTACAGACTGAACCAGATGGTTAGAATGATTGTTTGCTCAAAGAAAACTTGGTATAACTTTCTCTGAAGTTTTTTTAGTTTGCCTGTCTCAGCAGGTGCAATAATTGTGTAAAATTTTTATTTTTAGGGAAAAATGTTAAATTAAAATTTGTCTTAAACCATAGCAAATAAGCAAGCGCATAAGCCCTAGTTCATACTTGACCCGCTACGCTGCGCGGCACCACAACCGCCATAGATATCGATTTTTCGTGCCGCCCGGTCGATATATATCTCAACCATCGTGCCGCGCCGCGCAGCGGCGTAAGTATAAACTAGAGCTTAAGCGCGTTAAAGGATCAGATCGCGTCATGCACTCAAAAAGACTCGAAAGAGTCGTCACGATTTTTGTGTGATAGTGTAAATGCTGCCTACATGAAGCGTGAAAGTAAGGATATGTGTGTCCTTCACAGTTGTCTCTGCTTTTGCAGGTGAGAAACTAAAGTCGACGAAAAAAAATCAGTCGAATAAAAATCGAAACGTCTTGGCGCAAACTCTTTCTCGCGCTAAAAAAATGGCCGCCTTCCTGTTCTTTAAAACAAGGTTAAATCATTATTTTTCTTTAAAAACGAAAATTTTATAAGATTTCAAACAATATGTTCACTTACTGAATTAGAAGAAGCTCATTTCGATTAGAAAGAGTTCGCTTTTCTTTCAAAAGTCTTAGGGAAGTTAAGAAAGTGTCCAATTTGACGTGAAAATGGTGTGTAATAACAATAACAATAAATAAAATTCAATAAATAACAATAACAACAAATAAAATCCGTAGAAGTTTCGGCGCAATGCGTGTTAAGGGACTTCGTATTCGCGGATTCCCCAATGTACAGCTCAAAGTAAGAAAGGCGTTGTGCCTTCCTTGGCATTGTCCACCCCAGTTAATCAATTCCGTTGGATTATTAAAATTAAATTAAATAATTAAATTAAAAATAAATTCATAACAAGACGATCGCCTCCTCGTTTACACTGTCTCTCTCAACGCTGTTAAGGAAACTCAGGGTACCTTGATAAGCGCCTTCTTTTTGATGATGAACGAGCTGCCGATGAACAGTGACGACGAGACGGCCAGCGTGAGTCCGATGTAGAAGTCCGACATCCTCGACGGCGTCGTGTCTAGCGTTGTCATTGGAAGTAGCGCCGTCGAATCATTTCTCCCCATGCTGAAATCACGCGAGAAATTGGATTAACGGTCAGCTGAAGTGTGCACGACCAGAGTGACACAAAAATGAACAGGAGCAAAGCTTGCACAGCCCAGAATCACAAGGTGTAACCGCATAAAACAGAAGTTGGCAGTGATCGATGAATTTGGAGCGCGGCGCACACTCTACCTCAGGACAGTGTCGGGAAAGCAACACAAAATGAACAAGATATTGTGGTAGTAAGTTTTTTTTAAATTTAACTTTAAGAAATAAAAAATAAACGTGATAACAACCTTGGCTACCAGTTCAATAAGACAACATCGATCTGAAGTTAAATTTTATCTGTCCTTCGTAGTCCACGATTTTGAGCGCCAGTACCTCTGCAAGTTTAGTGGCACTTGGTCCCGCTTCTTTAGTGGAATAATCCGAATAAATCTGGCGATCGACATCTAGCGGAAATATCTATTTTTACCAGCAGCTGACTGGTTAAAATGAAAAGACTCGAAATTATGGCAAAATTAATACTCATTACGAGGATTTGAGGAGGCGCGCAGTATAGAGGAGGCCATGTGGTGTGACTTTCGCCTCTTCTGGCATTTTGAGAAGCGAAAGAGCGTAAGAGAGCGGGTTGAATCTGAGCAATTCGCAAAAATACGCTTTTATTAAGCAAAATGGCTACTAGTAGTTAATGGAGCCTACATGGGGAGGAAAACACTAGTGCTATCAGACCCTCATTTAATTGGCATACCGCCCAGAAAGGCGGTGTCCTGATTGGCTGGTTCAGAACTAATAGCACGGCAAACTGCTAGACATCTGGTAGCGCAGACTTTGGAGCAGCTTTAAGTGTTTAAGATCGGTCCGGAACAGCATGAAGCAAGTAATTTTGGTCGCCATGGGCAGTCAGTGACTCACGTAGCGCAAATGAGATGAATGCCCGGCCAGTGGAAGGCACCAAGCGGTATTTATTTATGACCAGCGATAAGCTTTCTTAAGCCTAGTGGAGCGGCGAATTCTTCGAAATTGGCTGCCAACAGCACAAAGGTCAAGCCCTGTGCATTTGGTAGCAAATTTCGAACATCGTATGCCGCACCAAATATCACGTCTGGAGGATCGAATCAAACAACTTGAACTACGTCGTCTAATTTACCATACTCCTCAGATTTCCCATGACCGAATCTGGGCATGTCGTTTGACAGTGCTGCAGGATGTAGCGAAGCTTTATTCGGCTTACGTTCGGCGTAACCGCCTTCTTCAGAGCATGGAAAAGACAAACGGTGTTTGAGAAATTACTCATCCGAAGATCATTTGAAGCTACAGGAGCCTCAGCCGAAAGGCAGGTTCTACAGCCCATTAACCCCGTCGTTCTCCATCCGAGCATGGCCAGCCAGCCTTTCGGCTGCTTCCATAGGGACAGTCCGGTTACCTTACTCCCTAATCGTTTCTTTCGCTCATTAACTTTCGAGACTCCTGTAGCTTCAAATGATCTCCAACGAACAATTTCTCAAACTCCTTTTGTCGTCTCCAGGATCCGAAGAAGGCGGTTGCACCGAAACTTGAGCCAAATAAAGCTCTCATAACAATCTTGGCCCAACAGCTGCACACCACCCTGTACCACTGTTTTCAGATATCGTTCTCTAGAACATTTCGATTGAGGAGTCGTAGCGAATTCGTGCCCTAGGAGTGGAATGGCGTCAGAAAATTGGTGGTGGTCCTGTCCTCAGAAACACACATGACGGAAGGATAAGGATAAGGATAGAGGATAAAGGACGGCGTTATTCAATCCCTTTGGGATGCGCCACGCATTCTACTTCTACGGGATGTCGTGGAGGCGACATGAATGCGTACTTGGCCAGTCAATGACTTGCGGTGGCCAGCCGATGAACAATTCAGCGCTTTATCCTTCCCTGACAAGTCTACTACCAATTCACCGACCCATGAGGGATGGAAGGCTTGGTTGACCTGGGCGGGAAATTCAAACCAGGAACCTGGTATCGAGTGCACGCAACAGCCGGCGCTTCCTCCGACTGCGCTCCACGCGCTCCAAGTATGACGGAAACGCGTCGAATATAGCGAACGACGGAGGCAAGTTAGACGCGATCAATCGAAGAGATGGTTAATAATTTGATGGAGGACGTCTTCTGTTCCGGATAGGGTAAAACCTCCAGTTTACGGCAGCTTTTAACAAACTTCGCGTCTTGACTAGGCGAAATGTGCTTGAAAGGCGCACGATCATGCACCAAATGTCGTCGCGCGCTTCGCTCGAGACTATGAACGACGTCACAAAAGGGTATGTCTGGTTACGAAGTACAGACAGCACCTTGCCCCTCTTAAATTCGACGCGTTATTGGGCCCTGACCGCGATATATCAGATGCACATATCAGTTTTAGGACATCGGCACAGAGCTATCGTATGTGCACCGAAATAATTTTCGTACACACCTTGCTCCAACCATTTTGCCTCTCTCCGTAATAATAATAAGCTTGATCTACTACGATTTTTCTTCCAATTGAACATTCTTTCACTAATTGGACGAATGGGATCGAGAAACATTCAATTCTGTCATTGTTATAAGCTTGTTTCGTTCGACTGTAAAGCGCACCTCTGAGTGCAATAAATAACAATAACAATAACAAGTAAGAACATAAATATCACCTCAAACTAAAGATCCTTTCAGAATCCCGCTATAACAACGGGATCGTTATTAGGAACGCGTTTTAACCACAGTTGGCTGATATTGGCGTAAAAGTTGGTGACGTCTTACGGGAGGCACTATAAGTGCTGTGAACTGTATTCAAACATCCCGAACAAATGCTCCAAATCATGGTCCCTTTTTTAGTTGGATGAAGACAATTAGCTCAAATAGATGGGTTAAAATCCGCTATTATCTGTAGACGGCTATAATCGGTACCCCCTTCGAAGTTGGGATAAAAACAAAGACGTTTCATCAACATCATCCATCTCCGTCTCTCAACGCAAAACTTCACAGCAAATCCAAATATGGTGCAAATCTAGAACGGGGTACACCGTTACCTTCCAAAGAATTGCTGACGTTGAGAAAAAACTTTGAAAACGAAAGCGTTAAGCACGTTGTGTACACATTGTAAGTGTTGAGGGGCACACAGGGCTTGCAGTAGATAAACGATAAAGGACTACGTTTTTCAACCCCTTTTTGGGATGCGCCACGCATTCTACTTCTACGGGATGTCGTGGAGGCGATTTGAATGCGTATTTGGCCACATAATGACTTGCGGTGGTCAACCGATGAACAAGACAGCGCTTTATTCTTCCCAGACATGTCTGGTACGAGTTCACTGGCTCCGGAGGTATGGAAGGCTTGATTGGCCTGGGCGGAAAATCCAAACCAAGAAAGTGTGTCGGGTGCATTCGACAGCCAGCGCCTCCTCCGACTGCCCTATATGCGCCGGACAGCAAATAGGAGGAATATAAAAGGATTTCTACGTAATGTGCAACCGGCAATAGAAAGTTAATTTCCCCACTCATCCACAGTCATGTGCTTTGCTATGGTGTTATTCATTTCCTCCATATTTTTAAATCGTGTTATGGTCAGTCTTACCTGACGCGCGTAGTGCAGTCGGGGTAGATGCCGACTGTCGCGTGCACACGATACCAGGTTCTCGTTTCGGATTGCCCGACCAGGCCAACCGTCAAAGAGAAATCTCTCCGAAATCCTGTTGGAAGCGCCATAAAACTGGCTATGGAACACGTACGTCGTCGAACTATGCAAGGACAGTTCAGGAATGATTTGAGATTGTATTTCCACAAATTCCGCAAAGGACAGCACCTCAGCGACGAAACGAGGGCCTCAGGATTGGAGAAATGCAAAAAGAGGAAAAGATATTTACCGACGAGCCATTTCAAACAAAGCTGAATCAACGGAGAATACTGTCAAAAGAATCTCCAAGAGTGACGCTGACGTCGGGAGAAGTCATTTAGCATAGTCCTTGACCTCCTAGGCAAGACTAATCTGATTTCTGTTCGAAAATGAATTTGAGATCAAAAAGGAGCAAAATCTCGAGGACCTGTGATACCTTGAGCAGAAGAAAATGCTAAAGACGTCGAGTGGACACCTTGCAGCAAGACTGCGCACCAGCCTACGGTGTCGAGAAGACTCGGAGCCATTGGTCTGGGAGCAAGCTTCCGGACTCGTGGACGAAGGATGTTTGGCCTTCAAACGCGCCCGATCTTAACCCCTTGTGGACTTCGCCATCTGATCGATCCTCGACCAAAAAAACCTGCTCTTTCAGACAGGTTCACTGAATTTGGCGACGAGCTCTGGAGAAGGCATGGCACCAAATTACACTGGAAGTTATCGCGCGCACCCTTAATGTCCGAAGGGACTGGACGCTCGCGTTGAGGCGTAAGGTGGTCATTTCGAAAATTTTGCTTCCGCTTTTACATACTCGTTAAAGCAACATAAAAGGCTTGTCGATAGTTGTCTCAAGACTCGATAACTTGCCGCTTCTTGCATTTTCGTGTCTATTACCACTGTGTTTTATCAGTGTTTCCTTTATTTCCTTTATGTGTTTCTTTATCACGCGTTGTCTTACACACACGCATGAATAAAATAAATAATAAATAAATATAATCTATAAGAATTGATCTGAACTTTTTCGCCATTGGAAAGAATATACAGATTTCTAACTTGGACTGGCTGATGCAAAGTTCTTGGCAGTCTTCTGCGTAATATTTCATGTGGACCACAATGTTTAGAGACAGAAAACCCCCAGACTCCCTGGATGTGTACCCAAATAGTGACACAACACCTCAGAACGGAGCGAATCGCGAAGCAACGCACCGGAGACACATTGCCGGGAATCCAGTAACACAGGGCGGCGAGGTGTAAGTGTGAAGAACTGACCGCGGAACAATGGTCGGTCGGAGAAAGCCGTGTGAAAGAAGCGCCGTAGCCACGTCTTCAGCGGAGCTCGACGAGTCCTCTCGAGTAACCAATGGCTCATTGTCAGCTCGGCCCGGACCCACTCGAGTGATACGATATCGCAAGGGCCCAGTTCGCCGTCGGGTATGTAGATGAAATGGCCTGGGGTAGCGCGGTCAAGCAAAGCAGAGAAGCTAACAAAGTGCAGAACTTGAAGCTGTCCCCTGAGTTATGCGGATTAAGCCATGTACCCCAACGCCATGACCAAACACATACGTCCTACCTAGACATTAGGCATGGTCCCTAGAAAAATTCAGCAGTTTTAAAAGTTAGGGCAGCCCATGAATCGTGACTGAGCCATACGTGAAAAGCATACGAATCGATTAATATCGAGCAATCGCCTCACAAGAAAACAATGTATACGTTTCGATCATTGGGAATATCGATTGATGGCCATCATTGTGAAGCCTATCAACTGGCCACCAATCGTTCGGGGCGTGGTGTCCATCCAAAACGATCGGTAATGAAACTGACAACGCCAACCGAGACGAGTAGTCCTTCCGTCAGCCAGTAATTTCGCGCTGACTACAGACGCACAGACAGACTACAGACGGGTTAGCTCTCCTATATACAATTTTCGTCGAAATAAACACACAATGTACAGTCCAATTGGACACTCTTCTCAACCAGCTTTAAGACCTTGGACATCAAAGCGAACTCTTCTAAATTGAAATGACCTTCACGCAGGCTAGACTACAGACTCAATAAGACGGTAAAATAATTTTTTGTTCAACAAAGATTTGGTATAACTTTCTTCGATTTTTTTTTAGTTTACCTGCTGCAATAGTGTGACAATTTCATAAAATGTTACCTTTAGAAAACAAATGACAAATTAAATATTGTCTTAAAGCACAACAAGGAAGGAAGCATGCACAAATAAACAGATAAACAAAGAAATATACGGCATTAGAAGATCAGACCGCGCTATGCACTTGAAAAGTTCGTCGCAACTTTTATTTGATTGATAGTACAAATACTACTTACATAAACCGCCAACGTGAGGATATGAAGGTTCTCTATAGTTGTCTTTTGTATCGTTAACAGGTATCAAACTCCATACAAACAGAAATTCTGCTGTTAATCGAATAAAAATCGAGGACGAGAGCATGGCGCAATCTCTTCTTTTAGCATAAAAAATGGCTGCTTCCTGCTCTTTGAAGCAAGCCAAAAATAATTATTTCCTCTCAAAAAATAAAAAATTTATAAAATTTTAAAGAACATGCCCACTTATTGGGTAGATGAATTAAAACTTCAAAGAAAGTTATAGTAAAAATTGTCAATGAACAAAAAGTATTCTAACATTTTTGAAGAGACTGTAGTTTAAGCTTCCTAAAGCTCATTTCGATTTGGAATAGCTCGATTTGATTTCAAAAGTCTTGGACTAGCTTAGAAGAATGCCCACCTTGAATTAAAAAGTGCCCAATTCTTCCTCAAAAGAGTAGATATCGTTTTCATGTCTACCTGGCACTTGCCAAATCGATAAGAACACTTCTCGAACCATTATGAATACGGTTTCAATCAAAATAGCCGCCTTTCAGATTGAAATTCCAGGCATAAATTAACTTTCTGGAAACTTAGTCCGAAAATTTATTAGCTGCGTACCTCGGATGGCGAATGGATAGAACGATTACGGCTTTTAAAATGATCAGAAAGTTCTTTACTTGGATACAAAAATGTTGAAAGAATAAATTTAAAACGCAAAAACAAAAACAAAAGTTACGGTATGACTGTGCCGTGTACTCGCACAACACTCCACGATCTTCACTTGATGGGTAGTGAAAATTGTGCTTGCATGGAGCTGTGTACGAATCAATAGTGAAACATAAACAATACTGTGTAGCTCCACACCAACAGCATCTTCACTACCAATCAGATAAAAATTAATGAATATTGGACGAGAGGCCGCGTGTGGCGCAGTTGGATGAGGCGCCGGCTGTCGCGTGCTCCCGATACCAGGTTCCTGGTTCGGATTCCCCGCCGAGGCCAACCAAGCCTTCCATCCCTCCGGGGTCGGCGAATTGGTAGCAGACTTGTCTGGGAAGGATAAAGCGCTGACTTTTTCATCGGATGGCCACCGCAAGTCATTGTATGGCCAAATACGCATTCAAATTGCCTCCAAGACATCCAGTAGAAGTAGAATGCGTGGCGCATCCCAAAGGGGTTGGATAACGCCGTCATTTATCCTTTATCCTTTTATTGGACGAGAGCATGAGTCAAATGATACGCAGGATAACTTTCGCATTTTCCACTTTAAAACCACTTTTGAGCAAACCGAACGCTACCGAAAAAATTCGCGGTATTAGTAATTAAGCTACAATATGTCTTGACGCGGTAACGCACCAGCCAAACACAACCAATCAGGGCGCTGACCGGACACACATCAGCCATTCAGATCACTGGTGCCTCATTGGGTACTATGCCCATTCGGTACGGTTCGAATGTCTGGTGTCACCCTCCCCTCTCCTCATTTTAGGAATGTTGCAAAGCAATTTTTCGAACATTCTCCCAGCACGACTAACAAGATCTCAAAGAAGATCAAGGTTTTCAGATCGAACTCTTATTTTGACTTTCCTAAAAAGTGTCTGTACTGATTTAGATATACTACAGCGTGATTTGAAAATGGTTCATGTAGGAATCAACTGGGTTTTTTAAAATGGAATTTTGAATGGAGAAAAGATGACGAGGCGTCAGTGTTCAAGGCGCCCGAGAAATGAACTTGAGCACATTCCCGGAATAGTTGCAGGAACAGCATCGGGAATCTCTCATTGGGCTTGTTGCTAGGAAACGAGATCCTCTAAAGATGAGGAAACAACTGCACAGATCCGGCAATAATAGAGGACAACTGCATTCAGCTATGATGTACGCAAATGAGACCCAGCTGAATAGAAAATGGTCATCCGCAGCCCCTGACCAATCCTCTGGGAGCAGCCGACACCTCAAAGAACGATCATCTCCCGTGCCTCTGCGCTTGGGCATTAGGCTTCGGACAGAAACTGCCGTGAGAGTGTGAGTCGGCAGAAGGAAGCGTGGTCCATGCTGAGCTTCTCCCTCTTCCGCTGCTAACATGCCTTGAACAAATTGCGTGACTATCGCTCGGCCTTCACAAATCCATGCTCGAGCGAAATGCCAATTCAAAGTGGCGTCACGTGCAGGCCTCAAGAACTCTTAGATGCCCCACTTTTTTCTTAGTTCCAATTTCACTCAGTAAAGGCAGCGTACCAGTGGATCGTGCAGGCAGTACAAGTCCTTAACCAAGAGTTTATTGCTGACCGACACAAACACCAACCGGGCCAGACACCTCGGATGGAGGCCTGGAGCGGTCAGCCGCCGGTCGCCACCACCGCGTCTCCTCCACTCCCTGACAGCTTGTTGATGTTCGCGAGCTGGCTCCGCACCGTTATCCGCGCATTCCATCTGCACAGCGAGGCCGTGCAGCTTAGAAGCGCCTGATTGATTGATTACCGTTGCTAAACGGCTGCAAGCCCTTACAACTCGATTGTGGGAACGAAATTACAGCTAAGAAATCCATGTGCGAACGTTGGTCTGTATACGAATCTTACAAAGACGACGTTCGTGAGGAAAGGACAGGTTTCTGATTCCCCATTCTCGCTCAACGGAAGGAGCATCTCCGAATGCTACAGCTACGTGTGTCCAGGTCGCGAAGTCAACATGGCTAGCGACCTAGCGGGAGGAAACGAACGGCTTTTGGAACTTCAGAGTGTCGATGAAGTCGTGAAGAAGACGAAGAACATCCGACTCCGTGCTCACCCTTCGACTCCACCGTTACATGGAATCCGACCGAAAATCTTTCAGTTTTTGGATGATTCGGATCGGGATGTCCGATCGAAAACCCGAAAATGATTCATTCGGACCGAATGTATAGCAAGGACCACGCTAATACAGTGATTTTCACAGCAAGAAAATCTATCTATCAATGAGAGCAAATTCACCTATTCAAGTGAACATGAAGAGAGTATAACGATACCGAATGCGCTTCGTAAGAAGCAAATTATATTAGGCTGAGTCATAGATTTTGCAACGAAATTGGTGTTCCAACAAAAATAAGATTATACCACAAAAGAAAAATGATTGACTTATTCGAAGTAATTGCCGTTATTCGCAATGAGTTTCTTCGGCTTTTCATGCACTGAATGGATTTGGTCTCTGTAGAATTTGGTAGGCTTTGACCTGAAGACGTTGTGTACCACCGTCGTGACCTCATCGACTTCGGCGAAGGGCCTACCATGGAGGAAGAAATCCATCTACCGAAGCAGATGGCAGTCAGACGGCGCAATGTCCGGGGTGTATGGTGGTTGCTTGATTTTGGTCCAGCCCAATTCCTACATTTTTAAGTGCCGTATGCTGTCGGCCGTTGGTGGGATAAACATTGGTTCGTATCGACTTCTTTCTGCACTAATTTTTGATGGATCTCGTCGAGTTGTTAGCAGAGGCGGGCGTTGAGGATGATTTGACTACATGGAGCAGCTCTCGGTGCACTGGACCACTACACATCCACTAAACGTATAGCAGGCACTTCTTTCGGTGGAGCTACGGTTTTGATGTCAGAACCCCGGCTCGTTGCGTTCCAGCTATTGCTTTCAGGCTTTACAGTTGCAGTGAAGCATACCTTTTGCATCGCTGGTAGGGATTCGATCCAGGCCCTCTCGGTTGAACCGGTGCCGGAGCTCTCCGCAGTGGGAAGCACAGCGATTTACTTGGGTTTCCGTCAAAGCATGAGGCACTGACGAAGGCGACTTTGGCGACCTTCCAATCTTTTACACCCGACAAGCGGTGATTCACTGGGAGGTGTGGAGATCAGCGGTTACTCCAAGTGTGGTTTTGAGAAGAATTCGACTTGATAGATATATGCAAGCGCCCTTTATTTACAGCAGTTGGTCTTCCCGGGTGTGGTTTCCCTTGTTGCCCTTCTGGGCGGAAAGGGACTTCTGATACCATCTCCAATAATTTATTCGGTTAGGAGTGAACTTGCCGGTAACTTCCTGAGTGTGCTTGATCCTCGATGCTAGGTTGCTACCGAGCTTGAACTAATGGAAAATGAAATCACACAGAATTTTACTTTGACTGGTAATCGTTCTAGAGAATAAAACTCCTCAACAACGCGAGGAAAATTAACGATTGATAACTTAAAATGATCGCCAGGAAACAGGCTTTCAAACAGAATACTTCAGCAGGTTTACTTTGAATTCCAGAGAAAACTGAAATGTTGCAAAATTTATGACTCAACCTAATCGCAAACTAACAAATCATCAATAAAATCGATTTTGTATAGCATGCGACCCTCTGAAAGGGCAACACCAACAAATGTCTGCTAGGCAACCTTCACAACTAATTGATAAAATCGATGAGCCAACCAATATCTAGCGCTTTCTTCAAAACACCGTTTGACGTGCAAAAGATCAATATGGGTTAGACGGCTGTCACAACAAACAAACAAAAATTGCTATACGCCTAACATTTGTCGATAAATTTCCAGATTCCCTACCTAAGCAGCCAACTGTGGGCAAGATTCGATCATATCGAACAATATTGATCGACCGTGTTTACCCCCCCCCCCCCTTTACCCTGAAAAATTTGACCCGCGGTCAAAGTGTGTCTAATGTAGAAATAAATAATGCATGATGTAAAAAGTAATGTATAATATATAATATAATGTATTGAACTGTATCTATGTATTCATATCGATCGATGCTGGGCAGACACATGGCGAAGTTCACTTGGCGGCCATTAATTTTGTGAAGACGCACACACAGACGGAGATCGAAATTGACTCAAAAAAGTACTTCTATTGATCAAGAATCTGCGCTTAAAAGGAAGAACAAGTGAAGTTCCGTTTTGAACTGGTGGTAAGAGAACCAATATCAGCCGTAATTACAACACTAGTCGCTAATATGGCCTACATGGGAAGACGAGAAGTCGCCAGCCAATCACAACAAGCCAGAGCACCGACCGAACAATCGCCAGCTAATCAGAGCACCGACCGTACACGCACCCTACGAGTTGCGCGCCTATTCGATGCAGCTTGGTGTGACGCGTCCCCTTTTCTCATGTAGGCCACACTAACGACCAGTACGAAATTACTCCCAATCTCGAGGCAATCATAAAACAACTGACAGCGGAGTACTCCAGTAGAGCATACAACATGTTCCAAGCTGGTCTGCACGATTTTTGGTGTAAAAACAGATGCTCGGAAGTAGAAAATCTATAGTCTTCCAAAGCTCTCAGAAAGAAAATCGGATGTAGTTCAAATTCCATGAACCTTGGCCACATATTTCTAGACAGGCTTGCTCGCCCAACCGTCCGATCGTTCATACAGGCTGTTCAACTTCAACCTCGCTGCAAGTGGATAGGAGTGATAGGTGGAAATCGACTGGACCAGGGAAGTACATGGCTAACCGACTTGACAGCCAAGTAAGTGCTTACGGAAGACCAACCAGTAGCGAAAAGCTGACGAAGATACATAGCTCAGCGTAGTTTTCACGGAAGCAGAAACCGAGACCCACCTCGTCACAGCGCCGCACGACGACATAGCGACAAAGGAATGGGAGAACTGGGCAAGTAGCTGATTCAAGCTGAATACGGCACGTACGGAATTCAGCAAGAAATCGATCCTGGTGGCACTTCGGTTCTGTCGAACCGCCGCACCGTCGTCGTCGCCGCAACCGCCGCACGACGTCAGATAACAAAACACCGACCGGCAAGCGATAAGCGGCTTTCGTCGGCACCATAAAATACCGTCTATTCAGACGGCAGCGAAGTCGACACCTCTCGGACACCGAGCAGCTCGGAAACGCAACTTCAAGCTAGCGCTGAAATTCCAAGAGGAACATTCGTGCCGGAATATTAGCCCTGTGGGGCTTCAGAGTCGTCGCTAAGTAAAACCATCGCAGTCAGAAGCACTATTTGATGAGCAACCAGGGGCCAGACTCATCAACCGCATACCGTTCTCTAACGGTGAAAATACCGCCAAACCTGACGCTGATGAATGTCATATCGGCGGCTTTTCGGTATGTTCACGGTTAGGGGGCGGAAAGCTTTCACGTTATGGAGTTGATGAATCTGGCCCCAGATCGGAGTGAGACCATCAGCAAGGAAGACCAATCGAAGAACGCGGTCTTTGCGATGGTTTTAATTGGAATGAAGCTTTTTCCGGGAAATTTTCGTGACTCTTGCAATCGGAGAAAAGCACAGCTCAGGAGAACGTCCTTTTGAAAAAAATCCTTCTGAGCAGCCCATCAAACCACCTTCCCTGAGAGTTTTCAAGCCAAATGCGACACTTTTCAAAGCAAGGTCGACGTTTTTGAAATCAAAACATCTCCATATTAAAAACTGCGTCTTTCAGATTAAACCATACACTTTCCAAGAAGGCGAGAATAATTTTTTGTTCAAGGAAATTTGGTATACCTTTTTTGAGATTTTTCTAAAATTCAGCTGCCTTATCTCGACTTTCTCGGGATCATAGGACGATTCGTGAGACACTGTAAAAGAATTCAGCTTTAAACATTATCAGATTGTCGCGCTAAGCAAACAAAACACACTGTAAAAACCAGCCAGCTGGAAATTCACATTGTGTTCATCTTATCGTCATTTTCATTTATTTCTCACGTTAGCTTCTCATATTGGTGCTTAAGGTGCTCTCGATTTATGTGTTGTATTTATGCTCCTATTTTTATTCTGGATTTAATTACCCAAGTTTGAGATAAACCGTGATCTACGACTCCAATAAGTACGTGTTGTGTTTTCTTTGCCGAGGTCGTTAGGTGGAATATTTATTTTGACCTGACGTTTCGACTCTGTCGTCGTTTTCGGAGGCCCAGGAAACGACGACAGAGTCGAAACGAGGCGACCGCAGGCGAGTAGCAATTGCGCTACCACCCAGAGTTAGTCGATGAGCAGTGGTGGCTCCAGTATGTATTGTGTATCAAGGAAAACGGACGTAAACTGAACCACCGAAACTCGCTTATGCCTCAATCGCTGGATGGTAAGGAACTTATTTCGAAGACGGTAGCAATTTTTACAATGTTAAAAAAAGAGACTGCGCCACGAACTCGTCCAGTTCGTCGTGATTTTCTTTTGATTGATAGCGTAAGTACTGCCTACTTGGAACTGCGAAGAGAACATATGTGTAACCAGAATTCTTGCTATCAATCAAACGAAAACCGTCACGTCATAGGCGAGTGCATGGCACCGCCCCTTTTAATTGACCCGCCCCAAAAAATGAAGACTGAAATTTTATAAAAAATTTTATTTTTCAAAAAAAGCAATTGGTATCCTGTCTTAAAGGGGGTAGAGAAACGAACAAAATAGCACTAGAAAAATTACTGCCTTTCTGCACTTTAAAATGAGCTTCAAACAACAACTTCTCCTTGAAAATGAAACAAATTCAAAAATTTAATGTTAATGAATGTTGAGCTCAATCAAACAGTGCCGGTGGGTAAGGCACAGAGCATTCCCGCCTGGTCAGCAGGTGCGGATTCAAGTCCCGTCTGGCGCTAGAGTTTGATCGCAACAAAATGTCGTTATAAAATTTCAGTGTGTTCATTTCTGGACAGGTGAGTTGAACATTTCCAAAGAAAGTCATACTGAATCGTACTTGGACAAAAACTATTCAAAATTTCTTAGAAAGTGTTGGATTAAGCTGGAAAAAGCTCGCTTCAATTTGGAAGACATTCAGTATGGTTTCAAAGGTTCGAACGTGCTTCGAAAAGTGTCCAATTTGCCCAGAAAATGGTGTACAGTGCAACGTGAAGTTCGTTTGGAGAGCTAGGCCGTTTCAACGTCGTCGCCGACGATGCAATAGCATCCGCATGAAGCCTGAATCAATCCCTGATCGCAAACTCATGGTCAATAAGAAGACTTGGAGGGAATACCAATAGAACGTCCAGCTAATGCTACCCATTGCTAAGCGAGGGCTGGCCAAGAGAGGAGGATAATAAAAACCACCCGTCCTCACAATCAATGACTAGGCAACACGTAGGCAGCAAAGCACTGACAATTTACTGGTCGAATAACTTTCAGAAACCGTTGTTGCCTACAGAACTCGCTTTCCAGCAATTTTTTAGTAATCGGAAATGTAATAACGGCGACGCTACACGAACTCCCGACATCTGAATAGATACGGAAGTAGAGAGATACGGTATTGCACCCAGCTGAAGTCGTTACAAAAACCCTAAAAGCACTTGGCAACACCGCATGCATGGCAAGGCAATCATACCCTCCTGCCACTGCTCATAAAAGGCTCTGATGTTGAAAGAAATGGCCACTTCCCTTCTTTCCCGAAAGTCCGCTTCAAATGGCATCACCTTTGCAAAACTCCAACTTTCAAAAAGAAGCTGATCTTCAAGCAGAACAAGCCTACAGTGAGGTCAACTGGCTCGCTTCCCATGTAAATGTGAAAGCAAAAAACTTTCAAAGAAGAAATGGACTCGAAAGACTCTTAGACTTAAATCAAAAACCGCTAACAACTAGAGCGGAACGTCCTTTGTAGAAAAAATATCCATAAAAAGCTCGATCCACGGTAAAACCCTCCGCAGATAGGATACTCCTCTTATTGAGCAGTCATGGTGCCCATATTAGATATGATTCAATCCACGCACACAAGGACTGCACACAAGAAAGCGCTGTTTGGAAAATGAGAATGTAGAAACATTAGTACAACATTAGTAACATAAATAAGTAACATTTCCTAAATGAACTGAATGCTAAAATTTAGCAATTTAAAGAGCAAAATAAAAAAATCAAAAAAATGTCTACCATTTTCACGTAGAACTGGACACATTTCAAATCAAATTGGACACTCTTCTAAGCTAACCTAAAGCTTTTGAAATCAAACCGAACTCTTCGAAATTGAGATGAGCTTCTTTTTCATTAGACTAGAGACTCTCCAAAAATCTTAAAATAATTTTTTGTTCAAGGTAACTTTCAGTATAGCTTTCTTTAAAGTTTTAGTTTATTTCCCAATAAGAGAATACATAGTTCGAAATTTTATAAAAATTTTATTTTTGAGGCGGAACAATGAATTACAGCTTTTCGAAGAGCACGAATACGGCTACATATTTTATTTGCGAAAACAGAGATTGCGCCATGCCCCTCCTTAACTTCGCGATTTTCATTCGATTGATAGCAAAATTTCTGTTTGCATGTACATAGTTTCACAGTTGCAAGTGGCGCAACCAACAAATAGTTGTAAAAAACACAAATATCCTGACATTCTTGCTGCATGTAAGCAGTATTTACACTATCAATCAAATAAACGTTGCGTTCGACTTTTAAGTGCATGGCGCGATCCAGTCTTTGGATGCAGGACACGATTCCTGCTTTGCTGCGCCCTAACACAAAATTTAATTCGTTATATTTCTCGAAAAATAAAAATTTTATAAAACTATTTCACTCAGTCGGCAGCTAGTGTAAAAAAAATCGAAAAAGGCTATTCTAAGTTTTCCTTGAACAAAAATTATTTTAAAAAATAAAAAAATGTAAAATATTTTAAACAATATTCTACTTAAAATACTTTAAACAATTAAAAAATTATTTCAACCCGCATGGAGAGTCTTTAGTTTAACCTGTAAAAAGCCCGTCTCGATTTGGAAGACGTTCAAATTGACTATAAAGTTCACTGGCCAGTTAGAAGAGTGTCCAAATTGGTTTGAAAAATGTCCAATTTGATCTGAAAAGTTTCTAATGCGACGTGAAAATGGTATAAATGAAGGATATAGGACAGCGTTAACCGATTCAATATTAGGATGAACTACTCACTGTACTTCTAAGGGATATCGTGGACGCAATTGTAATGCATATCGTCAAGACGATGACTTACGGGTGGACAGCCGATCTTCAAGTCAGGGTTTTCTTCTTCCCAGACAAGTCCGGGACAAATTCAGCGACCCCGAAGGGAAAGAAGGTTCGTTGCCTTGGGCGGGAAAACGTAACCGGGAAATTTTGGGTGCACATGACAGCCTGCTCCTCCTCGGGCAGTGCTCCCACACGCCTGTAGCAATAAAGATACGGTAACTAACCATTGGCTCTAGATCGAGCATAGCTCCAGGTTTCGTTGGGTTGACAAAATATGGTCAATGTCGCGAAAGTGAGCAACATCGGCAACAGGGCGTACGCCAGCCAATCATATCGCATCGAATGCACATGTCATTCAGAGACGACATGTACCGTCGGCATCCTGATTGGCTGGCATATGTTCGGTCGGCGCTCAGCTCGACTCTGATTGGCTGGCGCGCTCCCATCTCACAATGTTGCCCATCTTCGCGACATGAACCCAAAACATTTTTGAGTGACAAAAATGATTTAAATACACGGTAGGCATGGTTTAGGAAGGTAAATTTGTTAATCTAAACGTACACACTATATTTGAAAGAAAAAAAATTGAAAGAACAAATAATGATTTGATGAAAGTTGCACACAAATAATAGATTAGCAAGGACTGCTGATTGAAACACACAGACTCGAGAGATAATGCTCACGACAGCACAGCTTAAAGGAGAGTTGTGCACTTCTCAGCCAAACCTACGAAACCAATCGAGATAAAGTCCTACAGAAAGAAGCAAGGGCACAAAATGTCGGCTGCTACGTAATCAAAGAAAGCGATTAACAAAGCGTCCGTCGCACGACGACAGAACAATGCTCGACCACATGGTCGACGTCGATGCGCCATCGAGAGGACGGCACGCGCTGCGCTGCTATGGAGACATTTTGCCACGCTCGAAGCACTCGGCCACGCTTCTCTTCGAAACCGTTCGCCGTTCGCCTCGTCGCTGACGTCAGCTGGGATTCGCTTGAGCCACAGACCTAATTATGGGGCGGACACGTCTGCCATAATCAGCTTCATAGATGGGGAAATCTCGCTAATACCCCAGAAAAACTACAGCAGAGGCAGAGTGCTTATCTCCCTTCGAGAGACGTGGTAATGGAGTCAGAACGAATTGATCCGGAATAATAATGAAATTAAGAATAATTTAAAATTTTAAAAATTAATGAGATGAAAGGCGCCGGGTTAATCACTTCTTTTGTGGGATGCGCCGCGCATTCCACTACAGCGGAATGTTAGAACAAATGCATGCAAATTTGCATTGCGGGATGAATTTCGATGGCCAGTCAATGACCAGTCACTTGAGCGTTTACACTTCCCAGACATGACTCGTATCAAATCACCAACCAATCGCAATCTCGTGTCAATCAACAGAATGGGAGACTTGGACTGAGCGGCACTCGAACGCCATGTGTCGATTCTCGCAGCATACAACAGTGGGTGCCGTTGTCTGCCATCACGACAAGAGCAAAACTACTAACCACAAAGCTCTTCAGTCTCAGTCCGCGAAAAACCACACGTCACATTTCACAAGGCCATATAGCCATCAAGCACTGTTCTTTGTCGATGTCGTTCGACGGAGAAGCATTGACATGATTGCTCCGTAGTCTCTAAAAATCTCTCAAGCTCCAAGTTCACGTTAGCAGTGTGCATATGGTGAAGACAACTGAAGACCGACCTCCTCTGCATATCACGAATCCATGCATCCTGTTTGACCAAGTCTTCACCCCACCCCCTTCCTCCAGAGATATCTGACATGGTACTATGTCTGCGAGTGACATATGTAGAATTGAATGGTCTACCCGCTGGTATACAAAGTCACTGTATAGGCCAAAAATGTATGCAGGCTCTCTCGTGGAAATATACCATTTTCATTTGTGTTGTAGAATCTCATGTAAAGCTGTTCAGCCAAGATTGGTATACTCCTTTATTCGGCTTACGTTTCGGCGTAACCGCCTTCTTCAGAGCCTGGAGAAGACAAAAGGAGTTGGAAAAATTACCCGCCCAAGGATCATTTCAAGTTACAGGAGCTTCAGGAGCAAGTGATGGAAAGAGACGAAAAGAGGAGTAAGGCAACCCGACTGACCTTATAAGACAGCAGAGAGACTGCTAAGTCACCCTCGGATGGAGAAAGACGTGGATGAATGAGACCCTCCCTTCGATTCCCATCCTCAGCGACTTTCTGATTGGCGCCCTCCTGGGTGAAGCCCACAGAGGTCGGCAAATGGAGCCAGCTCCTGAATAACGGCCACCCGCTCATCTTTCCTGTTGATTGTGGGGTTCTTGAACGCTATCCACAACGCCTCCAGGGTCTTCCGCGCGGCAATATCGGATTCGCGTGCTAAGATCGTTACCTCCACCCCAATCGTCGTGCCATTATGGACTCGGAGTCTGTGCTCCCCCAATGGAGTAGAGACCCTGCACTTATTCAACCCATCAGCGTGCTCTTTCACCCTGACCCAAAGAGGTCTGCCCGTCTCGCCGATGTATTCATCCCTGCATTCGGTGCAGGCAATGAGATACACTGTACCAAACACTCTGCAATCACCTTCCTTACCGTATGGGCAGACCATGCAGGACGGCGTTGTGCAGGTGTTATCATAGAGACGGTTCCTAACAAGTCGAGCCTTGAGGTTAGCCGGGGGAATGTCAATAACCCTTACAAGGTCATCTAATTCCGCCCTGCGAACACAGTCCCGTACTTGAATGCTTAGTGCATCCGTGATAAAGGGTACCGAGAAGGGAACTTTGTTACGTTCTTCTTGAGCAGAGTGTATTGATGCTGCTGGTGGTCGACGACCTCTTCTAGGCATGTTTTCCGCCACATATCCATTTGATAACGCAATGTGGGATGCCAATGCCATTGACGAGGACTTCAAGTCGTCGTTGGAAGACACCAAAGCAGCAGTACGGAACATGCTCCGAACAGTAGCCCTTTTAGTATAGCGTGGATGCGCTGAACGGAAGTGCACGATGATGTTCTTGTTACTGGGCTTCCGATACCACCTGGTTTGGAAGGTGCTCTGAGAGAGACGAACTTCTGCGTTGAGGAACGGCAACCACTGATCTGTCGGTTTCTCCCTTGTTAGTTTAATGTGCTCCGCTTGTTGATTGAGCAAATCGAAACAGGTGTCCATTTCGTTTTGCGTGGGGCACACGATGAAGCAGTCGTCTATATACCGACAGTACAGTAAGGGTCTGCGCTCCAGCACGGGTCTCTCTATTTTGGACATAAATGCTATGGCCAGCACAGGAGCCAGACGCTGACCCATGGCTAGCCCTCTGACTTGCCTGTAGTACTCGTTGGACCACTTGAAGATATTGCATTGAAGACACTCATTTATAAGCGTCATTACTTGAGCAATACTTAGCCCGAAAAACGCAATATGATCCTGGTGTTCCACAATAATTTCGTGTACAGCCTGCATAGCATCGTCATTGGAGACATTTGTGTACAGCGAAGTGACATCAAATGACTCCATCACAGAGCTACCCTCTAAGTGTGTGTTTCGGAGTTTACCCAAGAATGCACGAGTACTGGGAAGGTGGGCAGGTACGAATTTCAGTAACTGCGTAAGAACCAAGTTCAACAGCCACGAAATACGATCTGCAGGCCCACCGATGCTACTAATGATAGGACGGACCTTATACTGCGTGGGGTCGATGGGATCAGCTCCTTGCGGTAGCTTGTGGGTCTTGATAAGAACGTAGAGAACTGGGCAGACAGGATGTTCACACCTTAGGCGCGTTATAAGGCTTCTAGGCAGCTCCGCTGTTTTGGCAATGTCACTCCACTTTCGATTAAGAGAGCGGCATTGTTTAGTGAACTCCTCAGGTGTAGAGCGACTATAGACGCTAGTGTCCTGGAGATGATGTCTTGTGATACTCCTATCAAGATGTTGTGGGAGAATCACGAAC
>OX375867.1:18327024-18361514 GCA_947359475.1 Heligmosomoides polygyrus bakeri
CCAGTTCTCTACGTTCTTATCAAGACCCACAAGCTACCGCAAGGAGCTGATCCCATCGACCCCACGCAGTATAAGGTCCGTCCTATCATTAGTAGCATCGGTGGGCCTGCAGATCGTATTTCGTGGCTGTTGAACTTGGTTCTTACGCAGTTACTGAAATTCGTACCTGCCCACCTTCCCAGTACTCGTGCATTCTTGGGTAAACTCCGAAACACACACTTAGAGGGTAGCTCTGTGATGGAGTCATTTGATGTCACTTCGCTGTACACAAATGTCTCCAATGACGATGCTATGCAGGCTGTACACGAAATTATTGTGGAACACCAGGATCATATTGCGTTTTTCGGGCTAAGTATTGCTCAAGTAATGACGCTTATAAATGAGTGTCTTCAATGCAATATCTTCAAGTGGTCCAACGAGTACTACAGGCAAGTCAGAGGGCTAGCCATGGGTCAGCGTCTGGCTCCTGTGCTGGCCATAGCATTTATGTCCAAAATAGAGAGACCCGTGCTGGAGCGCAGACCCTTACTGTACTGTCGGTATATAGACGACTGCTTCATCGTGTGCCCCACGCAAAACGAAATGGACACCTGTTTCGATTTGCTCAATCAACAAGCGGAGCACATTAAACTAACAAGGGAGAAACCGACAGATCAGTGGTTGCCGTTCCTCAACGCAGAAGTTCGTCTCTCTCAGAGCACCTTCCAAACCAGGTGGTATCGGAAGCCCAGTAACAAGAACATCATCGTGCACTTCCGTTCAGCGCATCCACGCTATACTAAAAGGGCTACTGTTCGGAGCATGTTCCGTACTGCTGCTTTGGTGTCTTCCAACGACGACTTGAAGTCCTCGTCAATGGCATTGGCATCCCACATTGCGTTATCAAATGGATATGTGGCGGAAAACATGCCTAGAAGAGGTCGTCGACCACCAGCAGCATCAATACACTCTGCTCAAGAAGAACGTAACAAAGTTCCCTTCTCGGTACCCTTTATCACGGATGCACTAAGCATTCAAGTACGGGACTGTGTTCGCAGGGCGGAATTAGATGACCTTGTAAGGGTTATTGACATTCCCCCGGCTAACCTCAAGGCTCGACTTGTTAGGAACCGTCTCTATGATAACACCTGCACAACGCCGTCCTGCATGGTCTGCCCATACGGTAAGGAAGGTGATTGCAGAGTGTTTGGTACAGTGTATCTCATTGCCTGCACCGAATGCAGGGATGAATACATCGGCGAGACGGGCAGACCTCTTTGGGTCAGGGTGAAAGAGCACGCTGATGGGTTGAATAAGTGCAGGGTCTCTACTCCATTGGGGGAGCACAGACTCCGAGTCCATAATGGCACGACGATTGGGGTGGAGGTAACGATCTTAGCACGCGAATCCGATATTGCCGCGCGGAAGACCCTGGAGGCGTTGTGGATAGCGTTCAAGAACCCCACAATCAACAGGAAAGATGAGCGGGTGGCCGTTATTCAGGAGCTGGCTCCATTTGCCGACCTCTGTGGGCTTCACCCAGGAGGGCGCCAATCAGAAAGTCGCTGAGGATGGGAATCGAAGGGAGGGTCTCATTCATCCACGTCTTTCTCCATCCGAGGGTGACTTAGCAGTCTCTCTGCTGTCTTATAAGGTCAGTCGGGTTGCCTTACTCCTCTTTTCGTCTCTTTCCATCACTTGCTCCTGAAGCTCCTGTAACTTGAAATGATCCTTGGGCGGGTAATTTTTCCAACTCCTTTTGTCTTCTCCAGGCTCTGAAGAAGGCGGTTACGCCGAAACGTAAGCCGAATAAAGGAGTATACCAATCTTGGCTGAACAGCTTTACATGAGATTCTACAACACAAATAAAGAACAGCATGCCAAGATTCAACGACAGTCGAACATGGAACATACCATTTTCAGTTGAAATTCAACGTTCTTCAAATCAAATTGAACGTTTTTCAAAACAAATTCAACGCTCTTCTGAAATCTTCTCCCGTATCATATAAACGCACCACCCCTTCACTTTTTCTTGTCATTGGGCGATCTGTCAAGTTTGCAGGCAACATCCTTATATAAAGCAGAGAGGCATGAATCACTGACGGGAGACGTCTGTCGCTTTCTGCCGACATTGGGAGACGTCTGTCGCTTTCTGCCGACATTCTGCCGACATTTCTGCCGACAGCCGTCGCTAGACCCAGCCGTTCGTCGTATCGCCGCCGCCAACCGTAAACACCACAACATGGCAGCATGGCAGGCAGCCATGACCGCCGGTGTTTACTACCCAGCCAGCCATGACCGCCGCTGTTGACTATCACGACGCTGCCACTGCCGGGTGGTCACCAAAGAACACCCACTGGATGAGGTTTCGCAAGGCGTCATCGCGGCTATGACGAGCCGCCGCTGCCGGGTTCAGACAACACGTGCAGCGTTGCGGTAGAGGTCTGCGACGCGGCGCTACTCAGACCCCATGATCTCTGATGGAACACGTCGATGTGCCCACCTTTCGCTTTTGCTTCCCTCCAAGATCGTTACTGTTGCACTTGGGCGTTATTGCTAAAATTTATCGGGGCGGGTGTTGCGTCCTTAGCTCACACTTCAATCTGGCAAAGCTCACACTTCGATCTGGCAATCAATATCCTATTATCTGGATCAAGCAGTCAGTATCGCTCGGTGTTATCGATTTTTTGAACACGATACTGAATTTCCCTCAGATGCAGTGAAGGAAGGAAAATCAAATAGAGACGGAAACTCTCACAATATATAATGGAGGATGACATGAGTCACTTTCTTTAGTGGTTCTTCAATAGCAAAAACAATGTTCTCACCTTCCCCCTCCCCAATTTTTCGACTACACCAGGCTCTCGAGTATAATTCTTCCCGTACGTCTCCTCAAAATTAGGGGTCAATGTCATAATCTGGAAGGCGCTCTTTTTGATTTGGAAATTGTTCACTTTGATGCATACTAACTTCGCGGGCTGGGTTACTAAGCTGTTTATACCTGCCCAGGTCCTCGAATTTTATGCGATGGACCAGGACAGCTCAGCGAAGGAAGTTCGTCGGACCTACGCATGGTTCGTCTACGCTTTCAACCAAGTCTTGCCGCTAGGTCCCAATTTTCTGCAGTGCATTGACCAATTTCCATTAGCACTGTATACAGAGGAGGACAGTATTTTTGTCCGAAGTCACCTGTTCCGAAGATCGTCACACGTCGTCGCATAAGGCACGGCGGCTGGACGGAAACGGTCAGGCGTTCGATTAGGCCTGACGAGCTGCAATAGGTTGTGAACACGACTCCAGACGAAGCAGGAGTGCTGTGGGCGTTTTCTTGAATGCTATACAGGGATGTGAGTGATGCACAGCAAGGCATCAATCCGTAGCAGGCGTGCGTTTCTACGTGTTCGACTTCGACGCTAGGGATGCTTCCTTACCCAGCGTTGGTTGCCGGCGAAGCCGGCGACCAGCGCTGGGTGAGGAATCATCCCTAGCTAGGTTTGGGTTCCGTTCTCAGCGTGGCCCACCATACCCGAAGCCGGCGAAGCCGGCAAGCCCATCTAGGTTTGGGTTCCGTTCTCAGCGTGGCCCACCATACCCGAAGCTGGCGAAGCCGGCAAGCCTGGCGTGACCCGCACATCCAGCGTCAGTCGCCGGCGAAGCCGGCGACGGACGCTGGGTGAGTAAGGAATCCCATCTAGGTTTGGGTTCCGTTCTCAGCGTGGCCCATCTAGGTTTGGGTTCCGTTCTCAGCGTGGCCCACCATACCCGAAGCCGGCGAAGCCGGCAAGCCTGGCGTGACCCGCACATCCAGCGTCAGTCGCCGGCGAAGCCGGCGACGGACGCTGGTAAGCAATAATCAACAAGACGTTCAACAAAGCCAGCAACGCGGCCGATACAGTCGAGTTTCTCGGTGTCAGAAGGAGATCTTGGTCAAGTTGGTGTTCGTCGACGGAAGGACCACACATGAAGCTGCTCAGATTGCTGGTGTCAATGAGAACACTGCATGAAGCATTACCAACTCGTACAAACGAGAAGGTGAAATAGTTCTATTAGGTTGGCAACTAATTTCGTGGACTCTCAAGAATCTTGAGCAAAAGTATTTATTAACAAATAACTAATGACAATCATTAATTAAAATAAGATCCCTCGGAACGCAGAAGTGCTTCCCATATATTAGGTAGCTGGTCTATCCCACGGCCGTAGAATTGTTGTGCTTTTATGGACAAGAATCTTTGAAAGTGCATTTTGACCCGGTCCACATTATTAAATCGTCTTCCAACCAAGAAGTACTGCACCGAACCAAAAATGTGGTAGTCACTCGGCGCAAGGTCTGGGCTGGAAGGTGGATGAGTTTGACGCTCACAGTCAAGGTCTTCTATTTTTTGAGGCGTCCGGTTCGCTACGTTCCCTGCTTTGGTGGTTCAAGAAGGTATTAACTTCTGGGAGCTCGTCAAGAACGGTTCCAGCATTAATGCTGTAATCTGCTCTTCTCAACCTGGCCGCGCGCAGGCGGAACTCCTCTGGAATCGGTTCAGACAGATTTGCAGGAGCGGAATTATCTATCAGCAAGATAACGCTAGATCACACGTCACGAATCGGGAGCTTCAAAAAATCGAAGACCTTAGCTGGGAGCGTCTAACTCACCCACCTTACAGCACAGGCCGTGCGCCAAATGACTAGCACCTTTACAGCACGCTGCAACACTTCTTGGTTGGAGGACGACTTATTAATGTGGACCATGTCAAAATGCACCTCCAAGGATTCTTGGCTGCAAAAGCACAAGAATTCTACAGCTGTGGGAAGGGCCAGGTAGCTGATAGATGGGAAGCAGTCCCACGTTCCAACAGATCTTACTTTGGTTCAAAACTGTTATTTGTTATTTGTTTATGAACACTTTTGTTGAAGGCGCTTGAGAGTCCACGAAATTAGTTGCCAACCTAATAGTTTTCGTTGGATAGCCTTTTTCTGTTGGATAGCCTTCAGTTTTAATTTATTTAATTAATTTTTACTAATTTAATTTAATTATTTTTTATAATTTCGGAATTTCATTGGATAGCTTTTTCTTTGGACAGCCTTTAGTTCTAAAATTCTTCCTTTAAAAAAATAGTTCTAATTTTCTAACGGTTCTAATAGTAGAGAAGGCCAAATAGTTCTAATTTTCGTTGGATGGCCTTTTTTTGACATGTTGGAACTTTCTGAGAAGAAGTAAACATTGAAACGCACAACTTGCAAAGAAGACGTGAAATTCGACTCGAAAGTCGTTGAATTTGCTTTGAAAAAGTTGAAATTGATTCAAAAACCTTGAATTTCAACTGAAAATGGTATAGAATGCGTATAGCTATCCAAAAATGGATCGATTGGCACCAGCCTTTTTCGTATATTCTTCAATGACGAAGAAATGTTTAACCTAATAAAAATCGCAAAAAGCTTGACGAGTGCAAGGTGCAATCTCTTCTTATGCTAAAGTCAAAACAAAAAAATCAAAAGTTGGTGCTTTCCTGCACTCTTAAAATGGGCTTCGCTAGGAAAATTAGAAATTCTATGAAGTCTCAAACACTGCGTCCTCCTTTTCAGGAACGGTGAGTTACTAATTTTTAAAAAATCGTAATAAATCTTCCTGAGCCAAAACTCTATTTTCACATTCTTAGTGCATTAATTAATCTGGAATACGCTCCTTTGATTGGACTACGTTTAGTGCGGTTCCTGAAGTAGTTCCACGAGAGATGAAAATGGTGCGGAGAGTTGCTGGATGAACATCAAATCAATTGAGCCAAGTTGGATAACCAATAAGCTACTAACAATAAGCTTAGGCTTCTTATCGTTAGTTGAAGCTCAACCAGTAGACAGTCCTAGCAGAGGTCGGATTCTTCAACGACTTAGACAACTTTAATAGAGAATTCACAGCCTAAACCTCAGATAACGCGGCTTATCGCCCAACATATCGCTTGGTAAGCCGCGTTATCAGGAATTTCGGCTGTAGTTTTCTCTGCTAAATTGCTGCAAGTCGTTGATAAATCTGGCCCCAGAATGCCAGCTGACTGCAGATTTTTTAAAGGACAAAATGATGAAGGGCAGTCTCAAGCAATCCCTCAATGGATGCACCACGTATTATACTTCTACGTGATGTCGTAAGGTAAATCGAATGCGCACTTCACCTACGCAATGACTTGCGGTGGCCAACCGAAGGACAAGTCAGTTTTCTCCTTCCCGGACCAGTCTGGTAGCAATCCACAGACCCCGGAGGGTGGAAGGATTGGTTGCCCTTGGCGGGCAATCCAAAAACAAGTAACAAAGAATCCCATGCACACGACAGCCAGCGCCTCCTACGACTGCGCCACAAAGCGAGTGCTAGTGTATGTAGTTGTAGTACGGGGAGAAGACCGCTCTCACGTGCACTCGGAGCCGAGGGTGATAGCTCGGATCCCGCCCAGACCAATAAAGCACCTTATCCCTACGGATCCCTTCATGTGTTAACCGTTGCAGGTCATTGTACGGACCAAAAACGTAGCTAAACTGCTTTCAAGAACTCCTAGAAATAGAGAGCATGACACATCCCACACAATCTTGTCAACCTCCAAGCATTTTTCCGTACCATTAGGCTGTGAAAACTATCGCCGAAATGACATATACCACTTTCTAATCAGGATAGATACATGCTTACCATTAGATAGATTAGATACATACAGTGAAGTAAGAAACAAACAGCTTGGACTACAGACACTTTCGTACAGACGAAGAATATACGACCTCGTAATAGTTCACAAAATTCTCCATGGTTTCTGTGGACTTGATAAACGTGATTTCTTCATGGTGAGACCATCTAGAACCCGAGGTGGAGGAGAGAAGCTTTCACTAAGCACTGCGAATTCTTCAATTCGACATAATTTTTTGCTAATAGAGCAGGTTCGGATTATATGAAACTTGCCAAAAACTCAGTTATTCCGCACAAGCTGAAGCCATTTATTGCGAATGCAAGTCGATTCATAAATAATTCTAGGACATAACGAGATCTTGTGACAGAGCCCCTCTTGGTTTGTTCTCCTTGCTATTCTTCATTCTCTGGGTGTTTGTTACCGCATGTACTTTCTAATCAATCTATTACACTTTCGTCTGGATCGTTAGCCAATGTCATGTGGATGTCATTCTATACTGTTTCTAATTATATTGTTCTTCATATGGATTTTAGCCATGTAATAAATAATAATAATACTTTCGTAATCAAATTGGACATTCTTCTATTTAAATTGGACAATCCTCTAAAACAAACCTAATGCTTTGAAACCAGTTTCTCTCGCGTTACATTGGAAACTCTCTGAAAAGGTTAGAGTAATTTTCTTTTGTTCAAGGGCAATTTAGTAAGACTTTCTTTGACTTTTTTAAACTCACCTTCCAATAAGTGAAAAACATAATTTATAATTCAATAAATATATTATTCAGGAAAAATTGTGGTTTAAAGCTTATTCTAATACAGAAAGGCAGAATGTTTAGGGTGTTAAAAGAAGAGATCGCGCCGTGCAGTAGTCTAGCTCGTTGCGACTTTATATTAATTGATAATGTAAATGGATGTAGCTATTTCGAAACAGCAAAGTGAATTTATGTGTTTTCGATGCCTGTATTGGACGTATCGCTGACGAGTGTGTTACTCCACGCAAACACAATTCTTCTTCTTCAGCGTCTGTCCCTCTTCGTAGCGGGGTCCGCTATTCTGGTGTCATGACGCCACCTTTCCCGATCCAGCGCTAGATCAGGGTGGACACCAGCTATTTTCAAGTCCATATGTAACGTATCGGACCAGCGCTGCTTCGGACGCCCTCTAGGCCGCTTTCCTATTACCTCGAAGTTAAGGCCTATCTTGCGGACGCTGTCTTCCTTTCCACGCAGAACGTGGCTGTACCATCGTAAGCGAGCTTGGCGCATCTTGTCCGCTATCGGCGCGACACCGAACTTCTGCCGAATAGCATTATTTCGAATGCGGTCCATGCGCGTGACACCAGCCATCCAGCGCAGCGTCTTCGTCTCCATGACGCTGAGGCGCGTTTCAATTTTCCTGGTCGCAGGCCAACGCTCAGCACCGTACATCGCTACTTGGCGGATGACTGCTCTGAAGATCTTCGACTTCAGATGCTCTGGTATCTTTCTATCGCAGAGCACGCCAGTCAACGAGCGCCACTTGGACCAAGCTGCACTCACGCGTGAGTTCACTTCAGTCATCAGATTGCCATCGGATGCTACTGCTGATCCCAGGTACTTAAAAACCGAAGTACGTGGGAGCTCGATGCCATTAACCTTGATGGAGCTGGACTCAGTAAAGTCCGTCGTTAGATATTCGGTCTTCTTCACGTTCAATCTGAGTCCAAACCGCTCCACGCGATCACACCAAGCTTGCACCTCTCGCTCGAGTTCACCTTTATTTTCTCTAGAGAGCATTATGTCATCAGCATAAAGCAAAGTCCACGGGACTGGCTTCTGAAGACCCCGTGTAATGGCGTCCATCACGACAACAAAGAGGAGTGGGGAAAGCGCAGAACCCTGGTGTACCTTGACAGAGATGGGAAACTCCATCGTAGTTCCAGCTGCAGCTTGAACTCGACTCTTTGGACAAGAGTAGAGAATTCGCACCCACTCTATGAGCTGTTCAGGAACTCCATGATGTCGCAAGGAGTACCATATAAGCTCACGCGGTACGCGGTCGAAGGCCTTCTCCAAGTCGAGAAAGGCGATATGCACTGTCTTCTGTTTCTCGCGATGCTTCTTTATCAGGAGACGGGCGGCATGTATGGCATCAATGGGGCCACAGCCAGCTACGAAACCGCACTGATTGCTGGAAAGCTGGACGATGTCACGAATTCGTCCGTCGACAATTCGCTCAAAGATCTTCATGCTGTGCGAGAGCAAGCGAATCGGACGGTAATTGGAGCAGTCTGCAGGACTGCCCTTCTTCCAAATCGGAATCGTCGTGCTTTGGCGCCAACACTCAGGCACCTTCATCTCCGCCACAACCTGGTTAAAGAACTTCGCCAACTACTCAGCAGGGTACCACAGCTTTGACTTCCACAGATCAGCTGCCACTTCGTCGGGCCCAGTCGCTTTGCCTGGCCTCATCTTCCTCAGAACCGCTTCTGTCTCCTCCACGGTGATCTTGTGAACGGGACCGTGAACAGAAGCCACAGAAGGGATGGCTGGATGAGGAAATTCCATAGTGGAAACTTCCTCGAAGTAAGCACGCCATCCCTTCAGCGCCTTTTTGCGGTCTGTCAGAAGATGGCCGCTCTCATCATTGACGCCAGAGAACTTTTCAATATTCTCGGTTTGCACCAAAAATTCTCTTTTTAGCACCAAAAAATTACTGCCTTCCTGCGCTTTGAAACAAGCTTTAAATCGTTATTTTCTATAAAATATAAAAATTCTTCCAAAATTCCGGAAGTGACCACTTATGGAAGGGACAGGAGAATTCTAAAATTTTGAACAAAGTCATAATAATTTTTTTTGTTGATAAAGAACAATTCTAACCTTCTCGAAAGGTCTATCGTTTAATCTGTAAGACACTTTTTAAAATGGAATATGTTCAGTCTAGTTTTAAAAACCTCATCCTTGCACAGAAGTGTCAAATTTTACGTGCAAAGTGACCAAATTGACTTACAAAATGTCCAGTTTGACCTGAAAATGCAAAGACCAGGATGCGAGTCTACATATGACGGTATCTTCGAGAAAAATTCCCACTGACACCTTTCATATTCCAGACGAAAAAATAGTACGGACAGACAAGCCAGCCGAATAAAAATTAATAACAAAAATGAGCAAAAGGCTATCATTTCAAGCATTCTTTGAAGGAATAGCTTCAAAGAGCGAGTAAGAAACATTAATGTAAAGGAACGACCATTGCGGCAAGACTCGCTGAACGAATCATAGTTATACGGCAGAGAACCGAGGAAAAGCTGGAAAAGCTAGAGTGGTAAGAACGGCTCAAGGATCACAAGACGCAAGCGATAAAGTCGAACACACGCGGCCTCGAAAAGTGCGTTCAAATAGAGCGGGACCGGTTCAGCGACGGTGCTCGGCACGGTGCAGAACCGCGTCGTCGCCGTGAAGCTCCCACCAGCAGCTTCACGCGATAGCCGTCGTCGCCGCAGCACACCAATGCAGACAGACAGCTGCTGCTACACGATCGATACAGCGCTTCGAGAACGGCTTTCGTCCAAAAATGCTCGACGAATTAAAACTACGCAACAGGCACCTCTACTACGTGGCGATCTAGAAGCGCAACTCCCGAACAAACAGCGCCGTCGGACGTTTGTTTGCTGCGTGCGCATGCCCCGAAGGGATTAGCCGTCTAATATCAGCCGCCGATGCCCGGAACCGGAATTCGTCACCCTAACACCTCATGCACTTCGATAAACATTCGAAATCGATCGGTGGAAATCTCCACAATCAGAAAAGAGCGAGGGAAAGCAAAACTTCGAAGGCGATTAGTAAAGTACTAAGGACATCGGCACTTCGCGATCAATGACCAGCAAGTGATTGAACCATCAAGGAGAAGATTATCGGCACAAAAAGTACCATGAAAGCAGCGCATTGACAGGGGCACACTCATCGCTGTGGGGCAGTCAATTGACAGAAGAAATCAATTCGACACCGAGCCAACGGCACATGAAGGCGCTCGAACAAAACAAACACCAATTGAGCCATTAAGAGCGCAGCAGACCACGGAGAGTTCATGCAGTCGGAAGGTACGGTGTCACGGGGGTCGGAGGGACGTCGAGCTGACAGCTAGGTCTACAAACGGGCACAAAACACAGTGAGTCAGCTTGGCAGGGTGAGAATGAGATGTATGCGCTCACACGTCCGCTTCTTCTCATTCACCACTCTTCACAACAAACCACAACACTGAGCGATACCGGGATGGATCAGGTCAAACAACTGTTGAAGACAATTCACACAAGAACGAAGATGATTGGAGTAGTGGAAGTCCAGTAATATTTCTAAGACAATCACCATTTTTCAAAACATGCCTCAATTGCACAGGTTCGGCATTCCATAAGTCTTAGAATGACGTTGTCTAAATATGATGTGTAACAATCTTGTTCGATAGCTTATCAAATACACATCATGCCTCAATTGTTTTCTTTCCAAAATTTTCTCCGAAAAGAAACCCACAGAGAACAGATGTACGTAACGTGGATTCATCAACAGCCGCCGAAGCTGTTTAAGCTTATGTTTATGTTTACGTTTACTCCGCTTGGTAGACGGGAGACGGAGGGTGTCTAGCAATTTCTAAGCACTCGTGCGAAGTGATAACCTGTTTGATTTTAGATTTGGATCAAGCAGACTTCCGTTAAATAAACTGGCAGCAGAAATTCGGCGAAACTCGGCGAATTCGGCGAAACTGCTGTTCGATCAAATTTTGTTTAGAAAAGTCAACAGTTTTCATAGCGCGAATGAAAGTAGTGGAATATATTAGGTTGTCCCATAAGTCTTCGCCGTCTTTTTCAACGATTCACTGCAGATTTAGCCGGCGGTCTCTTGCATAGCGCTGCACAGCTTTCAAAAGAGAATGATTTGCTCTATCAGAACGTGTATTACATTTCTTTTTTTCATCATGAATTTTGTCGTTTTTTAGGTCGTTGAAGTGAAAAGTGAAAAAGTGAAAAAGTAGCCATTTGCGCACTTGTTCTCTCCGCTTAGGTTTGTAATTTTTTTGCGCAGTTTTTTATAGCATTTGGAAGACAATGCTCTGTACTACAAGAATATGTGTTAGTGCTATTTGCTCATTTGTCCTTTAGTGATTTTTAGGTCATCAAATTGGGATGTCCGAAGGGGATGGTTATTTTTGCCGACAGCTCCTGCTCTGTGGTTGGACTTTTTGGGTTGGTGTTATATGTAATTCGTAAGAGAATGTCTTGCTCTATAAGAACATGTGTCGCGTTTATTGATTTCTATTGAATATCAACAAAATGCCAAAAAGAGAAAAATCGTCTTCACCAACAACTCCTTCTCCTTCTTCAGTTGTTGATATTCGACAGAAATCAGCGGGAGCCAATAAACGCGACACAAATTCTTACTTAGCAAGACATCCTCTTCCAAACGACATATAACACCAAGCAAAAAAGTCCAACCAGTCCAACCAAAGTCGGACGTCCCAATTTGATGACCTAAAAATCAATAAAGGACAAATGAGCAAATAGCACTAATATATACTCTTGTAGTACAGAACAATGTCTTCCAAATGCTATAAAAAACTGCGCAAAAAATTACAAACCTAAGCGGAGAGAACAAGTGCGCAAATGGCTACTTTTTCACTTTTTCACTTTTCACTTCAACGACCTAAAAATCGACAAAATTCATGACGAAAAAGAAATTCAATACATGTTCTGATAGAGCGAATCATTCTATTTCGAAAGCTATGCAGCGCTATGCAAGAGAGCGCCGGCGAAATCTGCAGTGCAGTGAAACGTTGAAAAAAACGGCGGGGACTTATGGGACAACCTAATACAACTAAGAGAACAACCACCTGGTGTCCAATCCCTTCTCTATGCTTACAAATTTGTTCACCTATATCAGAGAGACGCTGCATTCGCGCATTGGCGATCACTTCCAATCGGCCGGGCAAATCATACGTACCGATATTTCCCGAGCGATCGCTCCGCAAAAGTAGATACGTGTGATTTGTCTGGCAGACTGACCGCTCCCGTCGCTTTCGTCGCCACGTATGAACAGGCTCTAACGCTTATAGGGGAATCAGAACGGAGCCAATTATCACCAAAATAAAAAGGATGAGAGATAAGCGGTGCGCGGCGTTACTCAATCCCTGTTTGGAATGCACCACGATTGGTCTCATACGCGACAATGTTCAATTAGGTGTGCATCACATCTATACAATGACTATCGGTGTTTCATCCCTCCGAGGCATGCCTGATAGGAATTCACCGTCCTCGGCGTTATTGAAGGCTTGGTTAGCATGGCCGGGACCCGAACCAAGAATCTCGGCTCAGGGCCTGTTCATACTTCGCGACAGCAGCGAGAAGAGCGACTGGAGCGACAGCGCCGGCGCTCGAGTATGAACACGTTTCGGCGGCGCGCGCTCGGTTTTAATCGATATGCATGTTTGCACGGACGACAAGTCGCTCTTGTCGCGAAGTATGAACAGGCCCTCAGGATGCACGAGACAAACAGCGCCGCCTCGAATGCGCTACCACGCTCTCACGAGCTCAATATGCACTGCCAGTATTTCAACTGCAATGCACAGCGCATCCTCCAGAAATGCACTATCGGTGACGTTCCCTTTATCGTTTGCTTAACCATTAACCAACCACAACGAGATACACACACAACAAAGCGTGCCAAGCAAACCTGAACATCGATCTTACACTACTTAATGAGCTCCTTCATTGCCAAGCTGTTTTCCCGGACATCAACTACAACACACCAAAGAACAACGCTTTCCGTCGTGAAATGTCTACGCCAACAAAGTCGAATTAATTAAGTTTGAAATTATCAAGAAAGGCTCACCTATGGGCAGATAAAAATATGGTTCATTTATTGAAAAATGGAATATAGAAACGATATAGAGGAGAAGATCGATGAAGATGAATTTGAATATGAGTTCAAAATTGTTATTCCAACTGTAAAATGCAATTTCCGCTTCAAAAATTGTAGAATGCACGAGAATCCCACAATTCCAAATGACGACAGCTCATACAAAATTCATAAAATTCTGAATACATGCGTTTTCTCAACACTTCCATAGCTCATCAGAAATTAGCCCCTTTACAAAGATTCTATTCGGAATATCAATAGGACTCAACGAACAAAAATTGCTTGTTAAGTTCAATTAATGTTGTAGTTTCTATTGAAAAATTGTAAACCTGCACAAATTGAAAACCTTATAAATCTATAGAAAGTCGAACAAGACTTTGTGACTTATGCGAAACTAAACGCTATTCACAATCTTAGCTAGAAAGTAAAGATACAAAGCCTCCCATCCATTTTTTGGCAAGATCACTAGAAATATACTTTTAGAAACCTTTCTTTCACCTCGAATAAGTTCATTTCCTATTTCTTCAGCATACAGTTGGGACATCATCAAGGTGTCAGCTCTTAAAAACAGCTCACAACTCTAATTGTGACGAATTTTCCTTAAAACGTTGCCGAAGCTTTGTTGCAGAGAAATAGGAGCTCAAATACGGCTAACACAATGTACGGGTTGAGCTTAGAAGCTTTCACAATTAAACCTGATAGTTGTTGAGGAGTTGGAGATACTTCACACAAGAGATAGAGAAAGAGAAAACATGAGAAAAAAGGTTTTCAAATGAGAAAAGGATGAAAGCAAAAGAATGCACAAATTAAACTCCACCATATAAAGGAATCCACAACACTTATACAATTCCAAGGAACAAACCTTAGTAACAGAGAAACTGCCACAATTTCATTCGGGACGCTCAATATCGCGTTTCTCAATCGCCCATGAATGACTAACCAAACAAAACTTCGCCATCCAAATCAAAATCGATACCCAAGTGCAGTACGTCATTAGAAAACACCTGACTCATGTCCCTATCCATAGAACGGAAATTCACTTCGGTAATAAAATAGGCGTTCTCCATTCGGATAACTCCATAAGTAATAAATTCACGTTAGATTCCAGTTAGATTCCTTTGAGTCAGTTATAGGCTCGGAAGTTGCGAAGCAATAGTGCAGCTGCTCGCGCAAACATAGCAGACTTTCTAACAGGCTAACATCGAACAAACATAACAAGTTAATGGTGGGAGAGGCACCGTGCACGCGAGAGGTGTAGTTGGGAGTTCCGCGAACTCCTAAGCCGCAGGCAGCTATAGGAATGTCGCGTATAACAATGAAAAAGGCATCAGAAGAAAAAAGGACGATGAACGCTGTAATGACGAAAAATCGTTTAAACTCACTATGGCTTCCCATCGAGCGTAAACTCTTGTACAACGACGTTGCTCATTCGCACCGAGTTCAAATTTTCTGGAAGTGCAATGAATCAAACAGAACAGAGGGGGGGGGGGAGTAAGAATTACTGCGAGGATTTTAAGAAAGAATACAACCGATGTCTCTAAACAAGTCGGAACTCCGTCTACTAACCTCATAGAAGTGGTCGAATTCGGTTCGTTGTATGTTGACACAATTGATCAATAAAAGTACCGTTCCGAATACGCTACAAGGACTTTATACTACTTGGTCGATAAGACATCTTTATTGAGAGAGTCTTGTTTTCTTCTTTTTTGCATACGGCTAGATTGGTGGCAAGTAATTCAGCTGAACTATGTTGAGAAACGAAACGAATGCCGCAGTCAAGTCGCACTAAGACCATGCTACTGGAAATCACATAGTTATATTTAACATTAAGGAAACCAGATGAAAAAGTTTGTGATGAATTGTTTCGATCACCGGACTTCTTAAAAGTATCAGTGCATTTTACTGGGGTTGACATTTCATTTTTTATTCCTTCATCTAAAGGGCAATAAAGGAATAACTACTTTGCATCATTGATTTTCATGCACTAGTTTCACTCGAAAAATGGCGTTCAACTTTAAAAAAATAATATACGAAGAACGATTATAAATAATACTTTAATTAGAAGAGATACTTACTTAACCAATAAGCCTCGGGTATCTCTTCTTTATAAAATGCTCGTCCTAAGCTAAGAGGCGAGGCGAGCATTTTATAAACTGAACTTTCTGTTGGTCTTTGTCCTTGAAGTGGACTGTTAGTAACACGAAGTTTCCCACATTCCAAGTCCCAGAATCAGCGTTACTTCAATTACCATCTAGGGCCGGATTCATCAACGACTTACGTAACTTTAACGGAGAATTGTATGCGAAAAGCTCAGATAACACGGCTTATCGCTTACCATATCGCTTAACAAGTCGCGTTATCTGAGCTTTTCGCTTACAATTCTCCGTTAAAGTTACGTAAGTCGTTGATGAATCCGGCCGCTGATATCCAGTTGAAGGCTTTTATGCGTCACGTCCACTCATACGCGTAACACTCAAATGGAAAGATTAAGAAAGACAGTTACTTAATCAAGGTGAAAAAGGAAACATAAACAAGCTTTTGAACCTTCTACGCCCACAGCTTCCTCTAAGAGCGTTTTTTATCAAATAATTCTTTAAAGAAAAAGAATAAGCACAACACCCCTATAACCCATTCTAGCAACGGAAACAAGGCAAACAATCACTGACAGTCTTGAAGAAACGATAGCCCGACATCAATTATTCCATGTTCTGATAAGTTCCAATGACAACGCTGTTGAGGACGACTATGAAGCCACGCATTGAAAAAATTCTAAGGTGTTTTTTTCTACTGCCAACAAATTTCGCAGCCTCAATTCAACAGAACTAAACAACGTCTTGGTTCGATACAGCAGAGCTCTCGACCAGTTCGTTTTAAAAGAAAACATTAAAAATTCACGACGAAATGGCATCGACATGTGTCGCTCGATGAGAAAACGTAACCCGACTTTTTATTATTCATATGCGCCACTTAATCGGGCCTTATCACATAAGCCCTTGCGCTCCCTTTGAAGTGCACATGACGCCCCACATTCCCACATTTTTTAGGCCTTGTGACTATGAGCTGGTTTTGCTTAGCAATTCGTTCGAAGAAGCCAAGGAATTCTATCTCTAGATCTCCTGCTTGCCAATCATTTCAGCCACAGTTTGGATCTTTGTTTTTAGACTATTTTCAAGCAGTCCCTAATCTATCGCTCCATTAAATCTCGCTCGCCATCGAAGAAGATAGTGCAATGCGAGCTTTTAGGGCGTATTTTTCGGCTTAATTTCTAAAAAGGCTTTCCACGAAGTTCGTGGGCTCGGACAGCGATCTTAACCAATTCACGCCGATGATTCTAGGAACTTTTCAAAACGGCTTTTCGATCAAAGTAATGACTGAAGAGTGAGCACTGCATACAACGCTCTACTGTGTTGCCATAGTAACGCTCAATAGTTTACGATTCCACGATGCAGTAGGAGAACTGCTGAAAACTGTTCCAGAATATACAAAAGGAACCATTGAGTAGGTGCGATCCATGAAAAATTATGATTTTTCTAACAGCTAAGATTCGTCAGCTTCTTGGAAGGCAGCTAGGAATATGATGGTAAAGGAGATTGAGGTATTCCAATATTGTTTTCCTCAAAGACATCGCAAAGGATAAAAGGACAAAGAGCAACGTTGGTCAATCCCCTTTGTGATGCGACACACATTCTTCCTTTAAAACATACCATGAAGGCAATTTAAATGCGCATTTGACATATACAATGACTTTGGGTGATCAGCTGATGACAAAATAATGATTTGCCAATTGATTTTACGACTTTATAAGCTGGAACCATTCTACCAAAAGCAAGATTTACTTCGCCATAAACGGCTACGTTTTGCGATTTTTAATGCTTAAAAACAGGCCTACGATGCGTCTACTACGCAGCTAATACCGTGCGAAAGAACATGGACCGTAGAACGCAGACGTCTTCTGTTAGACTGCTCAATCTAGCAACCTGTCTTCCCAGGCACTCTACGTATTTGGTCATATCAGCCTCTGTAAAAGCTAAGGAAACTTAGGTGCCCTCACAACTATGGCAGACACTTTTACGATCTCCACGACGACAAAGCGCTATGTTCCTGATGAACGACAGTCTTCGGACTTTTGGCTGATCAATCCCCATGGTACCACTGCATCCCAATTCCATACCAAGCACCCAATACGCTAAATTTACACGATGGCATTAATGCCAGGGAGTAGTGAATCGAGCTTCTAGACAGATCTTGGCTGCAGGAGGTAAGGCCAAACACATAACTGCCCTCTCGTATAGATCGATCCTTTTTCCTCAAATTAGTTGACCCTTCTCAGTTTTTGGATATCAAACAAACAATGGTTTGGCCTTTGGCGAGCTAGAAAGGCGCCGACACTTCGTATACTCGATACCAAATCGTAAGCACTAGCAAAGTGGGACTTCTGGAGGCCCTGAGTAGTCCAACTAACTCCACATTAAAAACGATGTCCAGCTTCCTGTAGAGGCCATCGCCGGGAACGCAAATCATACACATACACCTACACAGCTATGTGACAGCAACACGATAAGCTACCGCGAATTAGATTAGTGAGATGTTTTCTAGTAATTGCTTATTTTAAACTTGGTCATCAATATCGAAAAGAGGGAGGATCACGCCTGCACCCGAGTCTTCTGAGCTGAAACACTGAAAATAGTAGTTTTTCACGGAGAATCGTTTGGCACGTAGCCTTACCTTCTAACTAAGCAGTAATTCCCCTACGAGTTTTTCATTAAGAGTCATAGATTATATGTGAAGGCCTGTGTTTCAATATGATTCCGCAGTATGTTATTCAAAAATGTAAGCGTAACGTCGCTGTATAGAATCCGTACGAAATAGTTTTACAAGCTCTGGATAAGAGTACACCGGCACAGTAACACCAGCGTTACTCCGGCTCTTTTTAGGAGCATTTTTTAACTTACGCATTCCTGTTCCTTATTATCTTATCATTATCTTTAACTCAATCAAAGGTTTGCCGAGTCTCTTCAGGATTTTTATTCACCACTCTACTCAAATGGGCCAGCTGACCATCCAAATTCCAAAGACCAGAGGCCGGATTCATCAGCAATTAACCCGTGGGTATGCGGGTGATAAGGGGTAGAGATAAGATAAGAGTCAGGCAGAGATAAGGCAAGAGTCAGAGACGCAGGCTTCATTGTGGGTATCTCTACCCCTTATACCCGCGGGTTAGTTGTTGATGAATCCGGCCCCTGACGTAACGTAAGGGCGGCATTTTCTGAAACCGAGCTGAACTGAATTTCAATAATTTCGCAGAAAAGCATCTTAGCAAAATCGTCAACCCCCTCGTCCGTTTTTTTTTTCGCCTATCCGGTGCACCAACGGTTGTTATTTAAAAATATCTTTGTGGACAAAACTAAGGAACCACATCACCTAATAATTATTCACTGTATGGTAATGGAAAGAGAAAGCATTGCTCCAGAGAAATCGGTTGAGTTTTCTACTAGGATCACTTAAACTTGTCAGATGGGGCCAAAAAGCGTCGGACGGCATTATTCGACATTGTCGCAAGGGAATTAAAGTAGTGCAAAGACTTGCTGACAGGTAACTCCAGGGGCCGGATTCATCAAAGTTACTGCACTAACCTTAACGGAGAATTGTAAGCAAAAGCTCAGATCACGCGGCTTATCAAGCGAGATGGTGAGCGATAAGCCGCGTTATCTGAGCTTTTCTCTTACAATTCTTCGTTAAAGTTACTGCAGTAACTTTGATGAATCCGGCCCCAGAACGTTTCTTCATAGTTCACCCATATTTTTCCATCATTTATTAAACGCGCTTGAGTTTACATGTGAAAAACTACAAACAATCTCCAACTTCTCTCTTCTTGAAACCTCGGCATTAGTTCATGTTTCTTATTAATACTGTGCCAACATGAGGTTATTACGGTGGATCTTTATTCGGCTTTAGGCTTTCTCTATTAGGCCGAATAACGACCCATCTTAAGAACCTCGTGTTGCCGCAGTATTAACAAGAAGACAACGAACAATAACACAAGAACAAAGATGAATAGAGAAAGTATAGGAATACGAAACAATAACATATTTATAAGAAAATGCAAGGAATAGTGGACAAAAATTGACCTAAATGCTATGTCTATCTTAAAAACAAGGAATCAGCAGGTTTTTGCATGATGAAAGAAGTAAAGCACCGAATGACGTCTGAAAAATAGTCTGCGATTGCTCATGGCAGAGGAATCGAACCCTCACAATCAGATTCGTCCTAGGCCTGGACAGGAAGGAAAAATTTGGGCGCAAATAGGCTCAGAGGATCACTATATACTCAGTGAATATTAGCCTTGGTAGGAAGGCACTTAAATGTCCAATTACATCAGAAGTGGGTGCAATCCCTGTCGGGGGGGGGGGGGGCAGTCCATTTCAACTTTTAAAGAAATGCAACATGCACCATAACATATGAATATGTATAAATATGCTTACATTATCCATTGCTGTCCTTCCAATACCAAAATCAGCTTTCTAAATTGCTTTCCTAGTCGGGGGGGAGGGAGTAATGAAAACACAGCAAAATGGACAGAAACCTGTAACAATTACAATACTATAAACAACGAAAACACGTTAAAGCAACGTTATTACCTTAAATCAATTAGTGCATAGCGGTTTGCGATTTCTTTCCAAAGCAAATTGAGTTTTGGATCACAACCGTGCTGCCGTGCATAGTGCCCCCCCCCCCTCCTACACCGTGCATAGTCCCATATTAAAACTTTTTCAATGTTTCAGCGGAACGCTAGGACATTTCCAAGAGAGGGGATCAGGTAAGTTAAGGCATTCATATGTTGTATTGCATGTTGTATGTACACATGTACACATGCGTAGCTATCGTTAACAATTCATAATGGACTGCCCCCCCCCCCCCCCCCGACAGGGATTGCACCCAGAAGTGACCTTACCGTAGGGTTAGAACACACCAGCGCTGCATGAAATTTTTCGTTTCGTACAACACAAAACGTTGTGTAGCGCTGTTCCACATGTGACCCCTCGCCCCCCCCCCCCCGACCCTATTTGCGCCAAGAAATCTTATCGTCTCCTCGAGTCTGGACGTCGATCTGCTTCAAAAGCGCATCTTTGCCCACTAGGACTAGCGTAGGAATAGGAATATTGACTAGGAATGTAAAAAATAAAAATGTCTAAGAATATTCTAAAGAGCATAGTCGAGTCACCTCCCTCCTCCTGAAGTTCTATTGTTGTTGTCATTGTTTTTCTTTTGTGTCTACATAAATCTGCTTTTTTTCTTCTATTCTTCAACGCGATTCGTTCTGTTTGCTTCTGCATTTCGCGTGGAATTCCTCATTCAATAAATAAATAAACAAATAAAATCATCAATATTTTTACGCCTCTAGTTGTGCTCAATCCCACTTCCATTCTGGCCTCTCGCTTTTCTCCATCGTAAGATTACATACAGTCAGGTATCTGTGGATAATTCTCCAACATACTTTTTGTTCAATGAAGTAGCACCACTTTCATGTCTTCATCGCTGCTATTTTACTCTTTTCTCTCTTCTTTTCTTTCTTTTATTGCGCATGTCTGGCTTCTCCCTCCTTTTTTCTCGACTTTTGAGCACATCTTGTTGACGCATAAAGTAAATAAATAAACCAATAAATAAACCAAAATAGGGGTAACCGATCAAAGTAAGGTGCAAGTGGAAAGCGATCAAAGAGGAATCTCATCGACGTTGGACTCACTTGGCTAATTGCAGAGACGTTTCCGAACGAAACTACCCCTCACGGGCGCATCATCGACATACGGCAAGCCTGAAACAAAGACGAATCAATCAGCCGCTGAGCGCTTATCAGTCGGGAGTCCACACGGCGCCGACGATGTAAAGAGCGAAGATTCCGTGCACTGAGCTGTGGAAGAGGAGCAGGGAATGGAACGGAGTGGAATGGAGTGGGGAGCTGAGGTCGGTGGGGAGATCGGATCTCGTAGGTGGACGAGCCGGCTGCGTACAGCGCCCCCTACGTGTCGGGCGCACACACATGGCGAACTGCGCGAGAGAGCGCCCCCGAGCGAGACGGCGCAGGCCGGAGAGCGGGCTCGGCCTCTCCCGCTGCGACACTTCGACATGAGCTGCCCGCTACCTGTCGCTGGGACCACCCACCTGCGCCATGTCCGAGCCAGTCACTAAGCTCTCGCTCTGATTTCGACTCTGTAGGAGTATCATACAGAGCAACAATCGGCGCTGCGTATTTGGCCTCTGTAATGAGTTTCAAGCTTAGGGCCTGTTCATACTTCGCGACAAGAGCGACAAGAGCGACTGGAGCGACTGGGGCGACGGATGTAGTGTGGTGTACGTAAGTAATTACGCATTTCACACTACATTCGTCGCGAACGGTGTGTGGAGTACGCAATTATTTACGTACACCACACTATGTCTGTCGCCCCAGTCACTCCAGTCGCTCTTGTCGCTCTTGTCGCTTTTATCGCTCTTGTCGCGAAGTTTGAACAGGCCCTTATGCACAAGTGTCGATTTATCCTCTCGACACGACTGACACCAATTCATCGACCGCGCAGGATTGGAAGGCTGAATCTGGCGTAACCCGAACTAAGGGCCTGTTTATACTTTGCGGCGGTAGCGACAAGAGCGACAACAACGCCCGACGCCCGGATCGTATTTAAAGATACAAAACGGGAGCGACAGCGGTCGCGCGGCGGCGGCGCCTGGCGCGTTGCCAGCTCTGTCGGCCTGCCGCAATATTCGCATGGACCACGTCAGCAAGCTTCCTACTGGCATCTGGCTTGTAGGAACGCATGAAAGGCAGGCGATCCACTTTAAAACAGACCAAGCCGTTAGTGATATGACTTAGCTGAGCAACATGTCACATATCAAGGAAGTTAGACTTTGTTCGTGTGCATTTACCCGCTTCTCTTCTGAAGGAACGTTGAACTCGAGATATTATCGTGGAACTTATGTCCAAGATATACAGTGCCTAGAGTGGCATGCTATTAAGGCTAGTTAAGTATGTTTAACAGCCATAGGTTCAAAGAGCAGAGCCCTACCACAGTTCAACAGGAATGCTGTTTTTGTCTTCTTCTCCAACGGTCAATGGTGAAGAAGGTAACCCAATGTGTTGGGGGCGCTCCTCCGTCGGTCGCTTACAGAACCTTGTATCAGATTTAAGCTTCATTCCTAGTGGGGAAGCACCTTCGATTCGTTGAACCCCATCGATCCTTGGTATTCCGCCCCCCCCCCTTAATAAACATGTGCCCGTGCGTCCATGTTCATCCATAAAAACATGCCGGGATCCCGCATCCTTGACGGAGAGATGGATTAGTTTCTCCCGGACTCCACAATCCACTGTAGATCTCCTACTTCAAATTTTAGTAGGTGCGACAAAAGATCGATGGATATACCTTGCAATCCAGCTCAATTTGGAGAATCGAAGGTCAAATGGCCTTCCTCTAGTGTTGTAGCATAGTAATTTCAACGGGCTCATAATGGAGCGGGCTGGTGCCCGCTCCACTATGAGGCCATGGTCGTGGAAACACTCAAATAAACACGGTTTCTGTGCACAGAACTAGGCAAGGGAGGGAACTCCGGGGTGTGGCTGATCTAACTTACCCGTTTTAAGCCACCTTTCCGGTGTACAGCAGGCACCAGCCCGCTTAGTACCGTAATTTCTTAAGTTTCATAACCCCATATCCGGTTACATTCCCTTCCCCTCCTCCTTTCCGCCTCGCTCGAAGCCTTTCCTTCCTAGGCAAGCGCATGAAATGCACGAGAGTTCAAAGAACCAATACAGGTGCCGACACTGGCCTTTCCCACTCTGGAATCTGCCTCTCCGATGACTCAGCATGCTCGGAGGCGAGCTGCCCCGTAATTGGCCGACAGAGCTGGCAACGCGCCAGGCGCCGCCGCGCGCGACCGCTGTCGGTCCCGTTTTGTATCTTTAAATACGATCCGACGCCTGAGAAGCATGAACAGGCGACAAGAGCAGCTGCGAAGTGAAGTGTAGGTAACTACTATACATTGGATCTGATCGAAAATCTTCGGATAACTGGATGATTCGGATGAGCTATTTTCGTGGACCCCGGATTTCTGGATGATTCGGATCGGGACATCCGAATCATCCAAAAATCCGAATCCGATATCCGAATATAATCCATTCAATACATTGAATCTTACATTTCAATACATTGGATCTTCGAATAATTGAATGATTCGGTTAATGACAACTTCGTGGGCCTCGGACTTTTGAATGATCGAGATATCCGAAAATGACTCAATCGGATCCAATGTATGCTAACTGTGTCGCGACTCGCGACCTTCGCAGTCCTTCGGTCCCCTTGCGGGCGTTCAGGTCCGCGGCGTCCCGCGTTAGGCGCCTTTTATACTCCCGCCGCGGCGCGGCGCGTCAATTTGGGGGCCAGTCGCGCCGCGCCCCGAATTTGACGCGTCGCTGCGCGATTGCAGTTAGAAAGGGGAGCGTCAGCGACGCGCGGCCACGAGCTTCTGCGCACTACGGCCCGTGCTCCGGAAACGGTCCATGAGTCATTGAGGGAGCCAAACAGAAAGGATTCGTCTGGCTGATCAGCGCAATGCATCTTGTCAATGTTTGTCGTGGGATTCCTATGAGGAGCAACGAATCCTCTCTTAAGCCTGGAGTCGAAGTCGTTCGCTCAACCTACGGTTGAAACTGGTGAGTGTGGTATTGAGTAGAATCCCCTGCAATGCAAACGGTTTTAAACCACTCTTTATTTTGCGATATGTGCGGGTCCAAAAGTAAAACTGCTGGAAGGTACTCATCATCGAGAATCACTCAAAATTCTTTCTCATATGGCCATTCTGGGGTCACTGTGCACTAAGCATATCTTTGGCGTGGTATATGAAGCCTCGTGAATGTCTACAGATCTCCGTTCTCTTCCTAGGTTACAGAAGGAAGGGGCTAAGGTCATGGTCACCGATTTCGCCCAAACTCCCTAATCATGCAAACCTAGTAATCGTCTGTAACTTCAAAAAACGATGTCAGTCTCGTGATCAGCACCTTACATACCCCCTTCTCCTTCCCAATAGGAGAAGTTTGGTCGAAACGGTAATATCTCCCACCCTACACCGAGTTTGCCGCGGCTGATCGCGCCGCGCCGCGCCCTTCCCCTCAGCGGCGCGATTCGCCGAATACCGTAACCCAAAATTCCGTCAAGTGTGGTGATTTGCGGCGGCGGAGTATAAAAGCGATGCGGCGCCGCCTCGCGGCGCGAAAAATCGATAACCATGCCGACCATCACGCCGCGCCGCGGGGCGGCGCAAGTATAAAAGCCGCCTTAAGGACGTCCATCGCGCGGCCTGCCCCCGCCTCCGCCGGCATTGATCCGCGGGCGGGGCGCGCGCACCGGAGCGGGCATAACCCGCTTCCCGCGCAAAGCTGGCTGTTCATTCGACGCCCGCGCCGACCGTGAGCGGCGGCGCTTCCCTGTCAGCTTCTACTCAGTTCAAGCCGGATCCAGCCGCTGGACCTGGCCACATTGTCGTCCCAGTTCACCCGCGCATCGACTGCGGACCGGATGGAGGACGACCCTTCCAAGAAGGGCCGTCAGGGCTGAGGGCACGGAGTGGTTCCCACAGTGAAGCGCCCGGCCCTCTGCGTCGCTGTCATCTCTGTCTCACTCCACTCTGCCGGATATACTCCTACCCCACTATTGCATCATCGGCTCTCGTATCGTTCTACTATGTCGGCAATATGGCGTGCGATAAATCTGTGATGGTACTCGGTGTGCGTCCTGAGGGAATGCGGTGGGTCCGTTAGTATCATGTTGTCTGGTATTGCGGTATTGTTATTGTCGTACGTCGGATTTGTTGGCTCTGACTGATGAAGCCCACGCGGGGGTCCGCGTGGAGGGGCAGGGCGCTCAGGGCAGTAGCCTGCGCGTGGCCCTCCACATGTACACCGCGTGGGCAGAGGTGTTCGATGTCAGGCAACCAACTTGTCTCCGGGTAGTGTCTCCCTCTACGGTCCTTTCTTGGCTGCAGCCCCGGGCTGGAAGGATACAAAGGTGGGACGGAAGGGATGGACCCGGGGAATCCTCAGTTCAGGAGTGGCACTTCAGGGCATGGGACCCTACTCCTCCCCGGGGTACTTAGCCTTGGCAGCTTCGGGTGCCCCATGGGGAAGGTTGAGGTCCTACGTGTAAACGGCACAGCCGCTGCACTGGGGCCATCGACTTGCAACATGGTGCATCGGACGTTGGCAAGCGGACCCGTTGGCCAATCGATCTGGAGACAGCCGGCTGGCCGTAAAAACGGCCCTGCCACGCCCGGTGCACCCGGGTTGTGTTACCCTCGGGGCCTGTAGGCAAATTGGGGTCTTTCGCAGGGGATGGGGCAAATTGTGGGCAATTCAGGACCACGGCCGAGGAGGCAACGGCGCAGGAGAGACTACTAGAGATAGCAGCTCCTTGCTAAGGTAGTCACATCTACGTCGCCCCGGCCGGGAGGTCGTTCGTCGGCAGCAGCCTGAAGCAGGGTCAAGCTTGAGGTTCGGGAATCGAAGGGGGGGGGGTCGTACTGCGGCCTCGTCTGGAGGGGGGGTCGTACTGTGACTCAGTTTCGAGGGGGGAATTGACGTAGTGGTCGTTTTCGGGTAGGAGTATGAATGAAAAGTTTGTACATGTAATTGCTGTAATGTGCTTAACATTTTTAAACACTAATTCATTATTCAAACTCTTTCAGTATTTATAGTATATTTATCTGTTATCGAATTCTTCATAACCTGAACGGTTTTCGGTAACAACTCGTCTGGTCCGGTCAAAAGAGCAACGATGTGGTGTCAGAACAATTGAGGATGCGAAAGCAATTTATTTGTGAATGAATGTGCAGAATAAATTTTTACGAGTGTATTGCTATGCAGAATAAATTTGCTGTGTGAGATTGTCATATCTCTTCTTCACCGTGGAGCACACCGCTAGAGAAGATCGTTGCTCTGGAAGTCTCAAAATCCTGCCGTGATCGTCGAATGTCATCACTGTCAGCTCTGTTGTTTAATCCGTTGGCGATCATATACTGTTTGACGTCAAGCTCCACGAGCGCACGTGAGTTTCCTGCGTATGGCAAAAATCAAGAACATGAAAAACGGAGTAAAACAAAGTGATTAAGTTAGACTCGAGGTACTTACCACTAGAGAGAGAGAGTCTTTTATTTGTTTCATTAAGCTGCTATCCTTCTGGAACGCGGATGGTTGTCCCTTTGGTAAGTCCAAAACACTAAGAGGGTTTAGCCATTGCCGTGCCAATTTCATCGGTTTGACGGTGAGTACGCTTGGCCCATCTCGCTCTACCCTAAAAATGCTTGCAAGTAAAAGCAAGCAAAGTTGAAGTGAAAAAATATGTGGAGTAATAAAGTGGCTCACGTCATAAGATAGTCTATAGTTTTAGTTCGAAGATTGCTCCTTTCTCCTCTACTAAGACGATTAGCCGTTGAAAAACTGCGTTCAGGATCAGCATTACTTGCAGGAATAACAAGCATGCACTTAATGGCCTAAAAGTGTAATTTTCAATTGCTAACTAACTGGTTTTCTAGAATGCGACGTTATTACCTCAGTAACCGAATGTGGAAGCATGATGTTGTCAGCGTTGTTGAGAAGCGTTTGGTAGAGCCTCGCACTGTCACTATCCTGGCGGAGGTCTATAGGCCACGAGCTCAATCGCTTAACGTCCTTGGCGATATTGTCATAGAAGGTCAAAAAATCTTTCTGTGCTGGTGGCAAGTTACAGTACTTTTCCACGGATTTGATCGAACGTAGAATTAGATCTTCCCAAACCTGTGGGTTGATAGTGTCGGTTTCGTCGAAATACGCGGGATATCCTCCGTTTTCTCGAGTAGCGGATGCAGGCACACATGTAGCAAACTGTTCGAAATCGCCTCCGCACTCAATGATATCCAAAATAATGTGGTGATCCAAAGCGTACGAGAAGTCTGGTCCTGCTTCAGACTGTCGTCTGCCGGGAGTCATATATTGGAACAGAGCATTTTCACATCATCATAGAATGCGTCGATGTGGTGTCCCGCGTTTTTATTCTTCATTCCATGTACGTAGACTTTTCCTAGAACTAAACTCGCAAGCTGATCAATGTCAAAATCAGGTGCATCTTCCGAGTGAAGCTCTAGGTCAACGTTCAGCTCAGGGTGCATTTCAAGAGGGCCAAGTGAAACATCGCGAAATTGTTTGATAGTTCTTACTTCTTCGGTGGCTTCGCGTTCTGCAGGCTCCATCTTCTCTAGCTCTTTGTGCTTGTTGAAGTCTTTAAATCTTTTGGGAAAGTAGACCACATTTACTTTCGGCAATAAGGTTTTGATAACAAAGATAAATGAGCAGCATTCTTCAAGATAGACAAATGATTCATATTCCACAATTTCTCCATTAATAGCGTTTTGTTCTCCCAGTGTTCTTTCTTGGTGAAGGTTTTGGTAAGCGTCGTGCTTGATCTGTTCGTTTTCGAGAAGAAAAGACAAGTGTCTCCATCGTGTAAGGTGATCAACAAAAAGGTTTTCCTCCTTTTGTAGTGCTTCGGATATCTTGGTGAGATGGTGACGCCCGGCACTTACTTGGTGGAGAATTATGAAGTTGCGAGGATCTTTCAGAACCCATGCTGCAACTTCCGCACGTTTGCGCATGTTTTCAGCCACTGTGTTGTCAGCGGCCATCCTACCCAGAGCTTCTATCAGGACTGGATACATACGCAGCACTTTGGATAGTGCATTTTGAAAGCTTGCAGACCACCTCACTTTGTGCAGTTTATCCATGTGCAGGTGATGGAAACCCATGTCGTGGGCAGCTCCGTGGTAAAATATTCGTCCTTTTGTTCTTAGGTTGGATCCGAAGAGATGATGCATTTCCATTATGGTGGCTTGTGCGAGCTTTATACCATACATTGATAGGGACGTTACCGCAAGATTAAGTTTGTGAGCGGAGCAGATTGATAAAAGCAAATCCTTTCTTTGGCCCTCCGAATTGGAGAGTAACTGCTTTAGTTTCTCGTGAACGCCATTAATGCTTCCCGTCATCACTGAGGCACCGTCGCTTGAGAGTGCTACAAGTCTTCTCATGGCGAAGTTGTAAGGTTCGGTCCATAATCCGGAGGGTTTGGCCCAGGAGTTATAGCTTTGCAGAACGCGGCAAGGAGCGTCGACGATGTCACTTGCAGTCTCACTTTCAACTTCAACTAGTGAGAAGTGGAAGGTGATGGGTCGATTTGCTGGCGAAACTGTTCGGATAAGGAAAACAATCCATTTCACTCCTTCATTTGAAGTACCGTCCGCGAGCAATGAAAATGGTAAATCATTGCTTATGATGTAGTTTAACATGTCGTACTTCATGTGTAGTGCAAACTGCTTAACCATTCGTTGTGCTATTGTGGCTTCGTAGTGCGCAGTAGCTGACACAGCTCCAGATTTCATTGCCATTAGCACTAGAGGAAACTGCTTGGCGAATGGTAAACCCTCTTTTGCTATCGTGTATGCAGTCAATGTAGATGTAACTGTGGCTGCCATAACTTCTGGTGATAAGCTTCGGTCAAAACTCCTAACGGCCAGCACGAATTCGTCAAAATTGTGTTGATGTTCGGTTGACTTCTTCTCGTGGCGCATTATGCTCTCCATGAGCCGACTTATTCCTATCGCCTTCCTCGCAGTCGATAGACCTCTATAGCGTTTGAGACACAAAATATGGCTACCTCCTAGTAAATTGAGATCCAACGCACGCGGACCCTCTCCTGGTTTTTTCCTCTTCCTCTCATTTCTTTCTGCTTCGACGTCCAGTGCATCGCATGCATCATAGTCTGCCGAAGGATTGTAGCCACCATCTTCCCTATTGCATAGTTTGCATCGAACAAAGTCAGCATTCGGACGCGAAGAGTCTCTATAGTAGCTCACCCATGCCATATTCAAAGCACTCCTCTCTGCTTGTAACTTATCTTGTAACCGTCAATTTCTAGGAGAGCAAGGTCTTTCTTAAGGCGCTCCTTTTCTTCGGAATCCCTGTGTAGGCCGAAATGTTTCCTCTTTTCTTCAGTTCCGAGTTGCAGTCCTTCTTCATATAGAATGTTCCGTTCTTTCAGTCCTGATGATATCTCATTTACGCATCGGGCTAGATCACTGATTTTGGAGTCTTGGATACGCATCCAAGACAGTATCGTGTTCCATTGGCCTCTGCACACTTGTTGTTGCCCAGGAGGTATTGTTGATGAGATATGCCGATCTTCCGAATGAAAATCACTTGCAACCACTTGCGAATCGTCACCAGGTGAACCAGGTGGGATATCAACTAATCCCGTTCTCTCTTCGGCACCACAAGGTCTAGATGGGTTATTTGGAGGCACAGAAATCTCTGTTAATAGGCTCTTCAAGTCTCCCTCACAGTGATTGTCACTTCCTGGAGATCGCAATGTAAGAGCCCAGCGACATCCGCAGAGAGACACAGAAAAGACATCGTTGATCGCGTCCTGCGGAAGGTGTTGAGCAACAATTGTTGCTGGGCCTCCAAAAAGTTCGGTGAGCCGGTCCATCGGCAACATTTCGTTTCGGTCACTTGTTGGTGAAAACGCAACAATGTGCTTGATCTTGTTAGTAAGCCACTTCTGGTTGTCAGCTGATACGTCCAATTGATGTCGTCGATACACGATGTTTCTGCTGCGAGTAGTCTTTATGAGACTGAAGTAGGTTGCAAACAGGTTTGCATCACTGACGTTAGGAAGGTGAACCAGTGCGAAGACTGTCTGTGGCATTTCCGCGCTCTGAAGATGTGTTGCTGGAGAAGTAAAGAATGAATCGATGACGCTCAGCTGCTTTGGATCTATAGGACGAGCAAGGCACTGCGGCCAGTTCACAAAACGCGAACACTTTGCAAGCTTTTCAACGCTGCTGTAAAAATTCCAGTTAAATGATGAGGACTCTTCAGCGGAGCTACCGACAACGAAGTATTTGTCTAGCTTTCCTTCACTGCGAGGCCATTTGTGATTGTTAAAGTCCACAAACGTGATGGTTTTGAAGTGGTCTGGTTTACCCATCTAAAAAGCAAAGTGCGCTAGAAGAAATTTAGCCTTCAGAAGATTCCGAAGAAAAAACTCGCTCGACGAGATTTTGTGTCCAGTACAAGTAGGCCGTATTTGTTCAAACTGATATGCGAGTTGTCGGAACAAGCTTCGTTAAGTGCGAGCTCGAAATACTGTACCTTCGCTGACGTTGTTAAGCGCAGGGAAGAAAGCTCGTTGATTATAGGATGACATTCGCTAGCAAGCGAAATGGAAACGAACGAAAGCAGCAGCGGGAAAAGACGTGACGGAAGCATTGCCACACTTTTTCCTGTTGCCTCTTATATACCCGGACTTAATACATAAAGGTGAAATGGAGACAAGAGCGTCGACAAAAAGCTTGCACTTTCACTGACAAACGGCTTATGGGCGCCCATCTGTCAGCTCGCCTTTTTCTAGTCGAAGAAGAAGGCGAGCTGACAGATGGGCGCCCATAAGCCGTTATCAGTGAAAGTGCAAGCTTTTTGTCGACGCTCTTATCTCCATTTGACCTTTATGTATTGAGTCTGGTATATAATAGGCAACACGAAAAAGTGTGGCAATGCGTCTGTCACGTCTTTTCCCGCTGCTGCTTTCGTTCGTTTCCATTTCGCTTGCTAGCACACGGGCACACGTAGTTTGAGCTTTCCGCATTAATGTCACACAACTCGCAGTAATTTCACGAGGGTGGTTTTCATAATTAAGGTATTGTTAAGTACTAGTGTGACAGGGACTCATTTTCTTCTTTTTCTTTCTCTTACATTGTCCCAACGGGTAGTAGATTCTATCGCGAGTAAGCGAGTAAACCCTGGCCAGGTGGACGCTCGCCCCCTCATCATAGTTTACAGATAAGAGAGCGTACCGATAAGTATCACAACGCGCTGTAGCTCGCCGCCTGGAATTCGACTCTTCTCCTTCGATCGTCTCAACGCCTTACACGCCGCGAGGGACTAGCTTTATTCAGTATTCAGTATTTGCAATTTCAGATAACTGAACGATGGCCTCTCACAAGGGAGGTCAATGAACTTCCCGTGGCAATTTTAAAAGTGACCTATATAGGGTTGTAGAGCGTTGTCTGAGAAGCACCGCAGTGGTTTCCAAATTTCCTGCCGACATCTGGGTAGGTCAAAAATTCCAAAAAGCCATTTCACTTCAACACGGGCCGATAAAGCAGAACTGACGCCTGGAATGCCATGCTGTGGTTAGAATCTAACCTGCAAAAGGTTTGGGACTGGAACAATAGCGGAATCATAGCGATTTCATAAGTTGCTTGTTAATCGTACAGTGACCGAAGTGGAACATTGAGGTGCGCCGCTCACCACCAAGGGGCAAGTGACCGCATGGCCGAGTGGCTGTGGGGGGCGGGCTTACGGGAAAAGCGTCGGGGGTTCGAATCCGGAGGTGCTGCTCCTGAATTGCTGGTCTTGCTCCATCAGTTTCTGTCGATATAAAGTGTATCTTAACCGCGGTAGTGTACCATACTGACATTATAACTTTATTTTAACCTCGATATAAACAGAAACATAAACACCCAAGGCAACAGCGTTCATAATACCTAATTCGATTGGCCATGGAGGAGGAGCAGACGACTTTTCTTTGCCTACAAAATAGATAACTTCAGAACTCCAAAGATCGAGGAAAAATATTATTTATAATTTATTATTATTTATTATTTATATTCTAGTTTTAATTAATTAATTAACTATATTTATGTATAATTTTTTTCGACCCCTCTTCGACTTTTGGAGAGAAAGTATAACAGTACCAATCTGTCTTCTTCATCCTCAACCAACCATATTGCCAGTGGATTTCACGGCCGTCACATAGAGCAATCTCCTCACTACTACAGGAAGGCGTAATACCACCCACATCATTGTCATCGGTCCGGCGACCAGGCTATATCCTACGCTTCGTTCAAGTTATACTAGCATCACGAACGAGAGAACATGCCACTTTTCTTCGCAGTTCCTCGGTAGCATTCAAGGGACTGTCCCAACTACAAAATAGATATATTTATTTATTTATTTATTATTATTGTATTAATTACGTATTATTGATTTTTTATTTATATTCATATTTTTAATTAATTAATTGATGTATATATTATTTATATTTGACCGATTGTTGTGATCGTCCTTCGACACACTATACGACACCCCCCCCCCCCCCCGACTTGATAACAATTGTATACCTTCCAGGTTTTGGTAAATCTTTATTGCGGCCGACGTTTCGACGAACTCGTCTTTCTCAAGGCCTGAAAGAAGCTCGAAATGTTTTTGATTCTGTGAAATTCACTGGATCAAAAAACATCGCGTCCACCTCTTTACCAGGAACAACATGCTCCCAGGAGTACTAGGAGACCTCACCACATCTTGCATACGAACTCACCGAGCGCAAAGAAACCGGATCAACTGGCCACCATGGAGCAAGTGAGACCTATTGGTATGGGTCGAGTATACTGCTCCCAGTGCCAGAGAGTCGAAATGTGCACAAAGCAGTATACGCGATCTCACAGCCCGCACAAACGGATAAAAGGCAGGAATTCACTGGTAACGGAGATGCATTCGTTTCTGTTGTTCATGGCTGGATTTCGTTCGTGAATCCAGAAGGCCTCGAGAGCCTTTCTGGTTCCTATTTCGTCTTCATGATACAACACCGTGCATTTTACATTGAAGTCGTCCCCGGAGTGAGCTTCCCTTCGATGCTTACCAAGCGGCGTTAGTAAGCTTTGCCTCCTCTTACCAGCAAGGTGTTCTTTAACGCGAGTGGGGTGTGCAGTAGCTTGTAGGCTTGGAAATTTTCACTACACAGCTGCAATAGAATATTTTGCTAGAATGTTGAGCTATAGTATGAAAAAGGCAAGAAAAAATCATCGTCATGAGGGTGCACCCCCATACCCGTATTGAGCCGGTATATCGTTATCAACTATAGAGGGATGGAATGAGATAGCTATTCAATTTACACTTGCCTTAAAGTAGTTGGCTTTTAGTGCCTAGCACCCTCCCAGTTTCCGCAATGTATAGATCACCGCAGGTCAAGCACTCCAACTGGTAGATGACGCCTTTTTGTGCACAATCTCCTGTCCTCCCATGCGGACAAGTCACGCAGTGTTGCATTATGCAGACACAGTCATATAACCGATTGCGTCGAACGAAGAGCGTCGAACTTGGAGGTTATTGAGCGATGTACCGCCGCAAATGTTCGACCTAGTGAGAGAAGCTCTATCGCTTCGCCAGAAGATTGTCATCGCACGGCAATCTTTGATCTTCCTCCAGCGCTGCAGAGCAACCGGTCTAGTTCCAAGATTCATCAAAAATAAGAAGCTAGGAGCAATGTGTGGCTTGCTAGAGGACCACCCCAGAATCATGGCTATTTACAAGTCGTTGCTGGGAGCTGCAATCAAGCAGAAGCAATACACGCTGCATTCTTCGCTGTTGAAGTTGTACTTCGAAGGAAGAATCTTGTCGACGGTTGCTTGATACTGAGATCTTGAGAAGGATTGAAGGCGGATCGAAAGAGATCTGTGATGTTCTTCGGTCAAGAGCAAAGTTCACCCTTTCCGCAAAGGTCAACTCTCTTAGGAGTGAGATAATGGGAGTCCACTCTGGAAGCAATATGCTGACCACTGTCCCCCACAGACATGGAGACCGGGAACCTCAACATACTCCGACCACCACAAGCCCATATCAGGCAAGGACCACTGTCATCGGTGATGCACAAGTTTCTACGAAGGTGTTGGATTTTCTTAGTTTAGGCCCTTCGTTTTCAATGACTCAAGACATCTGTGCGGATACATTTCGAAGAGTTGTGGGCGGATTGCATAGACTTCGAGATCAACTTAGAGCAAGGGCTAGAGAAGATTCCGAACGTGGTGCAATTAATAGCTCATCACGAGCAACATTAGCGCCGATTCCGTTTCCT